>OY796884.1:0-1200000 GCA_963680785.1 Diplosoma virens
CAAATGTCATTAACAGTACACCCCGTCTTTTTGCTGATGACACCTGCCTTATACTACGACAGTCATCTCTGTTATCCCTAGAGAAAGCTTGTTTAGACGAATTAATACAGCTTAAAGATTGGTGTGATGCTAACAAAATCCAAATCAATCTAAACAAATCCTGCATACTACACCTTCCTCCTAAACAAAATACCCCACCTTTAACCTTTCAAATTCCTTACGATAATTCCTTCATAGTTAATAGTATTTGCTGTAAATATCTTGGGATCCTAATTGATAACAAGCTAAATTTTAAACAACATATACAACTAGTTGAATCTAAAATAGCCAAATTGGTAGGAATTTTAAACAAATTGCGACATATTTTCTTCGCATAATCTCAAACTGTAACCTAAAACATCAACAACACCACTTTTTTAGCAATACAAAATCTTAAAAATACAAGATTTGTACTATTTTGAAATGGCCAAAATTATGCACTAATACTCCAACAAACACCTTCCAATCTGCTTTACATCCTTCTTTACCCAAACCAGTTCAATTCAAAATCGGTCTACTAGATCTAATATTCGAAACGATTTATACTTACCACACTTCTTATTGTCTCGATGTCAACAATCAATTAAATTTTAAGGGGCAAAAATCTGGAACTCCATCTCTCCTCATATTCGAAATCAATACCTTCAAACATAATATTAAAATTCAGCTCTTCAATTCCTATATATGAATCAAAACGATATAATCCGTCATGCCCTAACGCAATAATCTTTGAAATTGAATAATTCCGCTACAATTTCTGGGTGACTGCTTACTAGAAGACCTTAATCGGTCACTTTGCAGTCTCCTGTCGAGATTGTTATTATTTTATTATTTTTTTTTTTTATTCACTATAGTTGTACGTGACCTGTGTTTTACTATTTTGTTATGTATTTTCTTTCTTGTTTATTTTTATATATTACCTCTATAGTGCGTAATAATCTCTGACAAAATAAACTTCTGTCTGTCTGTCTTTCCCAAGGACCCAACAGAATGGCGCAAGTGAGTTTTGAACCGAGCCATGTTGATCATAAGCATGGCAACATTATTTAGACACATATCATACCATGTCCACTTTAAGTAACACATACAAATCTTGTGTGATCTCTAATGGTCCCCTTTAAAGTATTTGCCATTGGCTTCGATGCACTTTGCCATTCTTCTTGACCATGCCTTGAAGCACTGTGCAAATTCCTCTTTTTTGATGCTTTTGTGGTACGCCATAAGATTGGCCTTGATGTCATCGACTCCTTTGAAACATGTTCCCTTGAGTATCCTTTTTACTAGTTTTGAAAAAAGGAAGAAATCACAAGGGGCTAAGTCTGGAAAATATGGTGGATGATCCAACGTGGTGATTTCTTTTGAGACCAAGGAGTGCTTCATGCTGAGGGCTGTAAGCAGGTGCATTGTCGTGATGCAAAATCCAGGTTTTGCCTGTCCAGGAGTCTCTTCATTTTTGACTGATTTTGTTTACAAGGCGAGTCAGAACTTGTAAAATTGTTGATTAACTGTTTGTCCTCAGGCACAAACTCATGATGCACCATTCCGTGGTGGTCAAAGAAGGTGATCAACATCACTTACGACTGTTGCATGCGGGCCTTTGTTAGGATTAGGGAGAGTTTGTTGTTTTAAACTAACCCTAACACAGTATAACCAAAACCCATATCGAATAAACTTTATTGAATTTATTATAGCGCTATCATATTATGCGTTATTTCCTCACCTGTCTCCTAAATCGTATAGCCACATTACTATATATAAAGAGCATGACTGAATGTACAAATTACCGACCGTGGGACACAGAAACGCCTTCACACAAAATTTCACACAATGAATATTATGAGAAGCAGGGCACGATTGATAAAACAAAGCATAAGCCGAGCATGCCGCAACCACGCATTCGGCATACACGAATCATGACACCTTCTTCGGTCTTGGTGAAGGCACACTTTTTTACTGACGACTTTGTTGCTTCGTCTCAGAATCATATTGAAAAATCTGTAACTCATCTCCTGTGATGACCTTTTCCAAAAGTTTGTTGTCCACTTCCAGCTGCTGAAGGATGTCTTAGCATGCATTCACTCGATGAGCTTTCTGCTCCTGAGTCAAGAGCCTTGGCACCTATTTGGCAATAAATTTTTTTCAATGAGCAATTTATCAGATTCATGCCTATGTGGAAGCAAATACAATAGTGTTGTTGTGTTGAAACAGCTGTTAAACAGAGAACACATGTTATGTCACGCTGTGAAGCATTTGACTCCTGACAGTTATTCATTTTATGCAATCTGTAAAGTCAGTCCTGTTTCTTTTTAGCCACACATTATACACAAGTGTGTAGTTTAAAACCAATAGTATACCTTCTCTGACTAAATCAACTTATTGTTCAGGTAACATCACAAAGCATATGAATCAACCACATTCAACTTGGGCCAAACCAAATGCTTTTCCACTCAGTTCAAAATCAGCCATAGCAAAGAAGCCACCTTTTGTTACATAACAACCCTTCATCTGAAGAAAGTATTACAATATTTTGTTTTTAATTTTATTTAACTAGGAGAAGGGTATCTAATTGCAAATACAAGCTCAGATGAAATTTGCTACATTGTCAGCTTTCACAATATAATTTTCACAAAACAAAGTTGTTTAAATACAAACAAAACTGGAATAAACAAACATTTTTGGGCTATTTATTCTGAGATTTTTGGACTAATTATTAATGTTTTTTTAATTTCTTTTATATCCTAGGTTTTTAAACTGGGGATGTGAAAGGCTTTTCAGGGGGGTGGTGTAAGCAGCTGGGTGGAAACTGAATTTATAGCAGAAATGACAAAATTTTCAGTCTTCATCAATAATTTAGAATAGATTTAACATTGATGGAAAGTGAAAGCTTTTTTTTAGTCTTCACCTTGAATTGTAACCAAAATTGGAGAATTTGATAAAATCATTTGGGTTTTGCTTTTGGTTTGTGTTGTCAAGAAGGGTTACTAATTCTGCTTGCATGAGAAAGTGGGGGTGCAACTTTTACTTGTATGAGGAAGTGGGGGTACAACTTTTGCTTGCATGAGGAAGTGGGGATGCAACTTTTGCTTGCATGAGGAGGTATGGGTGCAACTTTTGCTTGCATGAGGAAGTGGGGGTGCAACTTTTGCTTGCATGAGGAAGTATGGGTGCCACTTTTGCTTGCATGAGGAAGTATGGTGCAACTTTTGCTTGCATGAGGAAGTGGGGATGCAACTTTTGCTTACATGAGGAAGTGGGAGTGTAACTTTTGCTTGCATGAGGAAGTGGGGATGCAACTTTTGCTTGCATGAGAAAGTATGGGTGTAACTTTTGCTTGCATGAGGAAGTGGGGATGCAACTTTTGCTTGCATGAGGAGGAATGGGTGCAACTGTTACTTGCATGAGGAAGTGGGGGTGCAACTTTTGCTTGCATGAGGAGGTATGGGTGCAACTTTTGCTTGCGTGAGGAAGTGGGAATGCAACTTTTGCTTACATGAGGAAGTGGGAGTGTAACTTTTGCTTCCATGAGGAAGTGGGGATGCAACTTTTGCTTACATGAGGAAGTATGGGTGCAACTTTTGCTTTGCATGAGGAAGTGGGGATGCAACTTTTGCTTACATAAGGAAGTGGGAATGCAACTTTTGCTTACATGAGGAAGTTTGGATGCAACTTTTGCTTGCATGAGGAGGTATGGGTGCAACTTTTGCTTGCATGAGGAAGTGGGGGTACAACTTTTACGTGCATGAGGAAATATGGGTGCAACTTTTGCTTGCATGAGGAAGTATGGTGCAACTTTTGCTTGTGTGAGGAAGTGGGGATGCAACTTTTGCTTACATGAGGAAGTGGGGATGCAACTTTTGTTTGCATGAGGAAGTGGGGTGCAACTTTTGCTTGCATAAAAAAGAGGATTTTTGTTTTCATGAGGAAGATGGGGCATGTCTCAAAAAGTTGAAGAACTGCTGTTCTTGATTATAAACGATGTCATTTATTTTGTAAACTTAGTTTATAAAAACTTTTTGAAAAAAGTATTTTAATTTACTGGGTAATGCAGTGTCTGAGCTCAGTTTAGCCAATGAGCCCAGGTTCCTGATCCAATCTCTTATTTTTTATGAAGTTAAAGCTATTTTTGCAGCATAAACATATAAAATAATACCTTTTTTTGGCATTTTGCATAAAATGTTATTTTTTTCTTGTTCATAAAATTTTCTCATAAAGTGTATTAGAACACAAATTGAAATAAAGAAACACAGTAAAGTGTAACCAAGAAAATTTGTTCTAACAATTAGCAAGATAACATATTTTAAAATAAGTTAAAAAATTTAGGATAAATTTTTTTACAGATAATTATTTTGGTTCTCCAAATTTTAGCTTATTGTATCATATGATTATGATCAAATACACTTGGTTTTTGCTTTAATTTTTGGATGTTAATTTGATAAGCATATATTAACATAAACATATTGCTGGTGATGACATGTATCTTCCTATGAGTGATTCTTCACAAGGTAAATTTAAAACTACAAAATTTTGTCATTCACAGTAATCTTATGCATTTTTGTAGGAAAAGATTGGGATTTTGAGTCTCATGGTAACAGTTTGTCATCCATTTCAGTGAGTAGTTGAACCATTTCATATTGAAAATATAAAGAATTTATGTTGTTGTTGTTGTTGTTTTTCTCCAAAAGTGATCTTGAAAAAAACCTTTCTTTTTCTCTGTGAATTAACCAAACGTCAACTCCTTCATCTGAATTATCTATTACTTGACCAGTGTGCAATCTGCTAAAAACCTTTAAATTGATGATGCTGGAAGAAATTTAGATGTTGGTTTTGAATCTTTTATTTTTTGGCAGTTGTAATGTATCAAGTTCAAGAAATAATAAGCATGTAAAGTTAAATTAGAAAATAACAGCTGCAGCATTTTTGTAGTAGACTCTTCTGAAATGCTTTTAACTTTCTTTCTTTGTCTAATTTCATGATTCAAACAATGTTTTTTTTGTCTTTTTTGAGAACATTTAGAGTCACATGATGGTGACTCAAAACAGGAAAGATTCTGTTAAAAATTGAGTTTGTTTCTGCCCCAAAATTTTTAGAGTCGCATCGGTGGAAAAAGTTGATGTTTTCTTGAGGTGAATTAAAAAATTTCTGCTGCTCATGTGTCTAACCACTTTTTTCCCTGTATCAAAAGGACAACATACAATTTCAAAGTTTCAATTATCTGTCATTTTAATCAGGGTTCTTGAGTCTTATAGTTTAGGGCAGGGGTACTCAAACAAGCCCCCCAAGAGGGGCATTTACCAGCAGACCATGACCAAAATCTTTTTTTTTTGGACTTCACTTGACTTCTGGAACAAAAATAAAGAAATCAAAGACAGTTTTAAAGGCATGATCTTTTTTTGTCTTTTGACATTTGGAGCAATATTCAAAGCAAAGGGCCACAGGTGTTTGAGAGCCTCTGAAAAGGGGCCACAAACCACCAAAGTTTGAGAATTACTGGTTAGGGCAAAGTTGGTATTTTTAAGATTTGGTAGAGTCAGAAATTGTTTTTTACAATTTTTTTTGGTGACTCTGACTCCACTTTCTTATCAAATTTATTAAATCAATAACCAAATAAAAACAAATACAACAAATAATCTCCAAGAATCATGCGTGCTTTCTTGAAACATTGGTAGAATATGCATGTTCTTCAAAAACATTGGTGGAGGGATGCATGCTCTCCTGAAACATTGGTGGAGGGATGCATGGTTTCCTGAAATGCATGGATTAATGGAGGAATGCATACTTTTCTGAAAAAATTGTGGAGGGATGCATTCTCCTGAAGCATTAGTGAAGGAATGCATGCATCCCTGAAACATTGGTGGAGGAATGCATGCTTCCTTGAAACATTATTAGTAGGATGCATCCTTCTGAAACATTGGTGGAGGGATGCATTCTTTCCTGAAACATTAATGGAGGAATGCATTCTTTCCTGAAACATTGGTGGAGGGATGCATTCTTTCCTGAAACATTAATGGAGGAATGCATTCTTTCCTGAAACATTGGTGGAGGGATGCATTCTTTCCTGAAACATTGGTGGAGGGATGCATACTTTCTTGAAGCATTGGTGGAAGAATGCATGCTTTTCTGAAACATTGGTGGAGGGTTGCATCCTCCTGAAACATTGGTGGAGGCATGCATGCTTCCCTGAAACATTAACCCTCTATTGCCCAACTCAACAAATTTGTCACATTTCAAATTTTTGCATTTTTTTGCCTTAAAAATTTTTTTTTTGATTGACCTTATCAACAGATTTGATACAACTCATATTTTATCATTTTAATTGGAAGCCTGAAAAAACTTCACTTAACCAAGTTACCTTTTGACTTTTTTTATTTTTTTATGTCACAGAAAAGAAATTTTGTATCGTGTTTGATCAGAGTTGAAAAGAAATCTAATAATTTTTTTCTAGTAGTTGACATTGAAGTATGAATCTCGAGAAAGTACCAAAATCTTCAATAAAATTCAACATTTTAATCACTTTAATTGCTTAATTGACCACTGTTACAAATTTGTAACGTTTAAAAAAATGGGGGCAGGGTTTAAATTTTTTTTTAAAGTTTTGTTTCAGTTGCATTTCTAATGCAATTTCAATTGCAGAAACACACTAAATAAACTTTTTTTTATTCAAAATCTAAAAGCAAACAATAGAGGGTTAATGAAGGGGTGCATGCTTTCTTGAAACATTAATGGAGGGATGCATGCTTCCCTGAAACATTGGTGGAAGAATGCATTAATCCCTGAAACATTGGTGGAGGGATGTAGGGATTCTGAATAGTTGTTCTATTAAACAATGTTTTGATAATTGTGAGGAAAATGACAAGAGGTAAAGCTGCAAACTTGAACAAAAAATGGAAATTTTTGAACTACAACTAGAAAGTAATTCAATTGAATTAATTATTTGACTAATTTTTAAGAAAGCTACCACTAATAAATAATTTAGACTTCTTGCTACATAGATACTAATAATTGAAGTGAGAATTGAGACAAAAATTAACATGAGCTTTTGATGAACTTGGAAAAACAAGAAATGAAAAACTCAGCTTTGCAAAGTTTTTTTGAGTTCAAACTAGAGGTTGAACTTCAACAAAGATCTATTCAGCTTGCAGCACTGACATAAATATTAAAGCACTTATTTAACCACAGCCTTAAGTAGATTAACTTTTTTCCAAGATCAAAAAAGTTTCTGCAAGTGGTGGACCAACTTGCTAGTGGCAAGGTCACATTTTAGTGATTTAAGAAGATTGACATGGTCAAACAATAAACTGTGTAAGGTAGACATGTCATTTAGAGCCCATATAGATTTAAAAACATATTTTAGGCCATTAAATATAGGTTTATACAATTAAAGAAAAATAGCATTTCTGCTTTTGCAGAAATAGCAATGCAACAGGCAAAGATACCTGTATATGGATATGTTTACAGAAATCTAATAAAAATGTTGTGATGTGATTGAGTATGCAAGATTTGAGGTCACTTTGGTTAAGATCAAAAAATAAAAAAAATCCTTATTAATGTTATAATGAAATGAGAACTTAGCACTCAACTGTTAAAAGCATGTTTAAAGCAATTTTGAAAATGCTAGGGATTGTGTTGCTTTTCTTGGCTTCTTTCTGGTTGTGGACTGGCATATATATAGTAGTAGATAGAATATAACAGTTTTAGTTTTATTATTTATTATATATTTTTTGAGTTTTTATATTAGATTTTGCATCTACATTTAGATGGCATTCATATGTTTAAGCAACATTCATATTGGCAATATTTCTTGAGTGATTACACCACAAGGCAAATGTTTTTTGTGTGAAGCTCTTTAGAACAATTAGAGAGCTATATTTAACCTAACCCTTTGTTTATTAATTAGATACTCATTTGTTATCTTGTCTTGTCATGCTTTAAAAGTCACTCAAATTATAATTGCTCTAAACACACATTAAAAATACCTTGCTAAAATGTGGTCACTAAAATTTGGGTTGCACAAATGTAAGTTGCTCTAGAAGCAGGTACCCTATTAAAATAGTTTGTTTGCCTTTAAATTATTTAAATTTTAATTGTAATTCAAAATATCTTGCTTTTCCCCCCATTATAGAGCAGTGTTTTGCAAATTATTGAACCCTTGGCACACTTTATTACCTTTCCAAAATTTGTCACTTGGACCAGGGCAAAGACTTTTTTTGGTCTTAGTCAAGTTTAAATGCTTTTACCCTAAAACTTTATATAGCAAATAAAAAACCTAAAATTTTCAGTCCAACCTTTTTCAAGTACAGATCTTTTTTTTTTACTTTCACTAGATTTTAAGCAGTTTGTTTTCGTGTGAAGACAGAAAGTTCTGCAAATCTTGCACAAAATAAACTTGAAAGACAACTGATATTGCAAAAAAAAAGTGTTTGTTATATTTGTAAGGGTCAGATTGAAATTTTTAGACTTTTTTCTTTTTTAATCCATTTATGCCCATAATTATTTGACCTCCAAGAAATTTACTCACAATCAGTTATTATGTTTATTTTGATATAAGAACATATACTGGACATTTATTTTATGTAATTGACCAATTTTAGAAATGTTATAATGAAAAAATGAATCTTGTGTTTTCGCAACATTGGGAACAGCACCCATATGAGTTGTTGTGCAGACAAAACACTGGTTTCACCACATTATGAATAATCATGGTGAGCTATATGGTAATTAGCTATCTCTATGTTGAGAGGTATAATAAAAACAAATTTTTTTTATTTTAGTATTTTATATCAATGAAAACAAATTGAAGATGAACAATTTGAGATTCAAAATAATATAATAGTTAACACATTTGGCTAACATAAAGACTATAGAATGACTTCCTTTGGTGAATATTATCACTGAATAATTAACACTTATGGCACAACTAAAAAATGCAGTTAGAAGTACAAACAAAAATAATTTTCCTTTATTTGTATGACTTGATAGCCATGAAAATTTGCCTTTAAGAGTTGAGATTCATGTTATGTGATTTACAAAATAAATGCACTTAATGCAATATTTTTATCATGAAAAATCTTGGTGGTTTGATATCTCCCTCTTCCCAGTGTTGCATTTTCACAACACTGGGCATAAATAGGTTAAATAAAGCTTCTAATAAAGAAAAGCATAAGAAACTTCAAGCTTTTTGGTTGCTACTTTAAATGAACATAATTTTTTTCTTTTAAATAATGTGTGTAGATTGCTGTTTTTCCATTGCACATTTGTGTTTTTTCTTGTAGCACACTGGCTGCAGAGCACTGTTGCAGATCACTTTTTGAAAAATTGTTATAAAGTTAGGTATATAGTTTAGACTACAGATTTTTAAAAGAGGGTCAATTTGTTCCTTTTATTCTTTAGATTTTAAGAAGTGTATCTCAACTAAAATTATGGAGTCAAGAGTTGAAATTGGACGTTTTTTACTCTTTTTTTTTCAGGTGTTCTAAAGTTAAGTTGTAAAATTTTAAATAGTTAGAGTCAGAATTTGAAATGGAGCCATAAAATTTTGACTAAGCAGAGTCAGAATTGGAGTTGCTAATAATTACTCTGACTCTACAACTCTGAATCTAATGTTTATTTTTTATAGATGATGATGCATAGTGTTGTGTAAAACAGGCCATGGCAATAGTGGGGCTGACTGAATGTCACTTGTGCTGAGGAAAAAACCAAAAATTTAAACATACAATGCAAAAATATAGTATTTAATCAATTTCTTTAATGAATAAAAGGCACTAAAGTAATAATATAGAAGAGCAAAGCAGGATAAGTTGTATTTTAAGGCAGTGGTTCTCAACCTGTGGTATGTGAGAGCTTTTTAAGTGGTACATGAGCAATTTTCGAATTTCAATAAAATGTAATTCTCAAATTAAGTTATATTTTTTAGATATTTATTGGTAGTATGGTAATAAATGCATTTAAGCTATGTTTTTAGCTAATTTATTGCAATGAACTAAATTTATTGCATAATCAATACCATAACCAATATGAGTATTTTTAGCAGATGATTTGCATGCAAGAACTGATCTACCAGCAGAATTTTTTTTAATTCCAAAAACACTGACACCACAATTATTTTAGCTGTCTTCAAAGTGCAAGTGCAAGTTCAATGTGGCATGTGAAAAAAACTTCTAAACATCTTTGTCATAAAATTGCTTTGTTTCTATTGTTGGTGTTTTGAACATACAATATTGTGAATGTTTTAAAGAGCAATTTTTTTTTCTGTAGAAATGTATGTTTGCTCTCACAAGGAAATACTGTATAGCGAGAAAAAGTTTTTGAATTAAGAAAAACCTGTTTGAATTTTAAACACAAAAAAATCACAATTTGAATAATAATCCAGAGTTTTTATCAAGACTTGTAGGTACTTGTTGCAAATTTTTAAAGATGAGAGTATCAAAAATATCTAGCAAGTAACTATAAGTCTTGATAAAAATTCTGGGTTATTCAAATTGTGATTTTTTGTGTAAAATTCAAGTAACTTTTTCCTTAATTTAAAACTTTTTCTGACTATGTTTCTTTCTGACAGTAAACAGTAAATCAGTTTTTTCAAGGTTTAAATGCTTTTTTGGAGATTTTGCTTCTAAATTGCAAACTTCAGTATGAAAACTAGACTTATGGCATATGAACAAAGAAACCAAAAAAGTATCAAATGTTCGCAGTTGACATATCTCTCCTTGTAGTAAAAACAATCCAAAAAAAGTTGTTTCAAAAAATTGGCTGTCATTTATAACTGCTTAAAACACTTTTAATGCCTTATTTTTTGGGCATACATAGTTGTCTCACATTTTAATCTATTCTTTGTTCATCTATCAAATCACATGTCAAACAGCATGATAGAAGACAACCATTGACATCCAATATAATAAGGCAGCTAACATTAAGCATAAAGAATACTTACCAATCAATTTCTGGCCAACAATGGCCTTTAATTATCCAACTCTGACTCAAATGGCGCATGAGAGTGTAAGCAGGGCTTCTCTGCAATGATAAGTATTAAAACTAAAAGCCAGAATTGTCTTACATGGCCCTCCCATGATTTCTAATGTGCAGTGAGTGTGGTTGGTGGCACATAAAGCAACTTGTGCAGGAAAAACAGATAGGCTACAACTGTTGTAAATAATATCACCATTTGCATTTAAACAAATCCAAAGAATTAATCTTTCAATGAACTTTGTGATACTTAGTGTGACAAAAAGGTACTTAGATAATATGTGGTAACAAAAAGGTTGAAAACCACTGTTTTAAGATAACTATTAAATGTTGCAATGATTATTGAAATTACATGTGAAGATAAATGATCATTGCAGGGATACAGACAATGATACAATTTTTGATGATACTGAATGATTAATTAGATGTTGCATATTTTTTATTCATACCTTCTTACTGTAGTTTTAAAACTTTTAACAATGATCTCATAGCTTTTAAGAGCTCCAATTAGAGCTAAACTTGTCAAAAAAACATTGGCTAATGTATAAACATATTGTATTCAGCTGTTATATCACCTATTCAAAGCTTGTAAATACCTGTAAAATTTGTAATCTCATCTTTTTGAATACTTTGTAAGAATGCTGAAGTCACAACACTTTTATGAGGTTTAGTGAAAGATTGAAAAAGACAACTATAGGCTTGTTTACACTATCAGCATTAGAAAGAGTATTCTTTGTTTTATTAATGTTTTTTACTTCCCACAATTAAATGCTAAGCAAAGCAAAAAAATCAATAGAACAATCAAAGAATACTCTTACCAATGCTTGTATTGGAAACAAGCCCTATCAGGTATGTTGTAAAAAATCAAAAGTGGTTCTGCAGGTCATTGTTCTTGTAAACCAGTGGTTTTCAACCTTTTTGTAGGAGTGGAACCCCCATGAAATGTTCCAGAGGCTTGAGGAACCCCTGTGCAATAATTTAATTGTCTTGTGCAACAAACATCATTTTATTAATTGAAATGCGTCCAACGTCAAACAGCTGGTGGTTAACTTCGTTGATTGCTGCGGCAAAAAAGAGTAATAGAGAAGCAAAGGATAGTGATTAGTGAAGAAACTAGCCGACCCCGAGCGTAAGCGCATCCACCAGCAGCAATAAACAAGCTCGAGAACATTTTAATTTAAAAGACACAGCAGTCAATTGTACAATTGCAATACAAAGTTTCAAACCAAATTAACTAGTTAAGAAAATTCAAACTGTTCACATTTAAAAACTTAAAACAGGACGCAAATTCAAATTTTTCGATTACAATCTAATTTTTTATTGACTAAAGGGATAGAATTGCCGTCGTTTCTGTTAGTTACACTTGATTTTGAATTTATAAACCAACTTTCTACAAATAACCTTTTATTGTAGGCCTACTCAGCTTCAATTTTTAACATAATTGTTTTCCCAATCTATCTTGTGGTCCATAATTACTGAGTGCTAACGAAGCGCTGATTGATCCGGTCTTTGATAGTTAATACAATGTTGATGTTCCGTTAACCTAGATTTTATACTTTGTTTCATTTGACCAATAGATCAAAAATCACTGTATTTTTAAACAATATGCATATAATTATAAACTAGACTCGGGGTTTGAATATAAACTTGCAGAACCCCTGGATTGTACTGGCGGAACCCTGGTTGAAAACCACTGTTGTAAACAGACACAAATTTTGCTGTGGCATTTCTTTGATCTAAACTGTTTTTTCATTTTTGTCCATGGAAAACTTATACACTGTTACTATTTTGGTCATGAAATCATAGTTGATATTACAGCAAGGTATGCAGCACATTAAAGGCATTATTTTGGTTAAAAATATCTTTAAAATTTTATTTCATATATTTTCACTCTACCTCCATAACTGCATATAGTCACAATACACATCAATAGTTAGAATACAACTGCAGATTTCTGCATGATCTTTAGAAAATAATGCATAACTTATGTTGATTTTTTTAGCAATAAAATTAGTGCTAATTTATAAAAATTTTATTTAAGATACTAAACAAACTGTATTTTAAATTTTCACTTTACCTCCATAACTGCATATAGTCACAATACACATCAATAGTGAGAATACAACTGCAGATTTTTGCACCATCTTTTAAAAAACCATCTATAAATGTCTTGCATGTGCTTTATTTTAATAAAAAGTTTATTTATAAAAATATAACAGCAATTTGCAAATATAGTAACTAATCCTCTGTTTAATTCATATTTCTATAACCTGATAATATCTTGAAGTATTCATTTCATTATCTAAGCTTAACTTTCTCAATTGGAATTTAAACTAAAAATAAAGTAACTTAATTTTAGAAATGTGGCATTTTTCACAATTGCAAGTTACCTTTGATCAGCATTTAGCTAGAGAGAAGTGCTCACCATTTTTATGATCTGTTTTACAGAGTGCCATGGCATGATGCTACAAAAATAAAGGAAACATCTTATTGTCTTTTTTAACTTTTCGTAAACTTTTCATATTTTTTAAAACTTTTAGATTTTAAATGCTTCCATTGTGGCAATTAAATATCTACTGTGAGTTGTTAGAGATGCATTATAGAGTGTAATTGTTAGAGATGTGTTAGAGATATAGAGTTGTTAAAAATTTGTAAAGATTTTAATTTGTGGTAGGAATTAGTTTTATGGTAAAATTCCTCTCACAATAATAAAACTAATTCCTATCACAAGTTGAAATCTCTATAAATTTGAGGTCATAATTTTGCAGAATTCAGGATTTATCCTTCAAAAATTTTCTTTTTTAAGCTTCTGTTGCTCCATTAGCAGCTTAATAATAAGTTTTGCTGATACTTTTCTTGGGCAATAACTTTCAGGTGAGTTGGCATAAGCTAAAACTTTCCAGCCAACCACCTTTTCACCTGTTGATGGTCTTCTAAAGGCAACATTCTATTTAATAACATTCAACAAATTTTAAAGCAATTAAGCTGCTCCATCATCCAAATTGGGCTTAAGCCGAGAAAACTTTTTAAATCTTTTGAATTGGTTCAGCTTGATTATTGAGCAAGCCTGGCCAATTATTTACATTTTAAGTCGGTTGTAAAATTATTGTGTTAAATTTGCTCAATTTCGCCCAATTTATTTATATGGACTATTTTAATTTTTTTAGAATCCTACTGGAAGACCATCTTACCCTCCACCATCACCTAATCATCCCCCTATTCCTGCCTCCACAAAAAACAATAACTTATCAAGAATCCCCTCCGATAGTAGGCAAGCAGTGTGTTAGAAATTATAAGCATGTACAATTTTTATTGAAAAAATTCTGTTGCAGGTTTTGTTTATTAAGTTTCAATTTTTGTTACAAATGAAAAAATAGTATTAGTTTTTGAAACAGAGAAGAATTTAAAGCATCTATTTCAGTGCTTCCCAAACTTATTTTGCTGACAGTGCCCTTTAAAAACTTATAAATACTTTCTAAAGCACCTTTGTAAAATCAAAATTCACAATCAAAAAATTAAATTAACTTTTCAATGCATAAAAATAACAGATGCACCACTGACACACTAAAACATTTAATGCAAACTATGAGCTTGCTGTTCCAAGCACATTTTATCAAACCATGGCTCAATGTTCAATATTGCATCTTGTGTTTCATGCTTGATGTCAATTTTATTGTGATATTTTGACTGATTGCAGCTACCTCAGAAAAGCTTGCTTCACCTAAATACAATGTTGCTAATAGTATAAGAATATGGAGAGCTTTACAGTGTACAAGTGGAAATTTAAATTGAACCTTAAACCAGAAAAAAGTGAGTAAATCAGGACTCTATCTGCTTTTCATAGTAAGGTCAGATAAAAGATCAATGATTTGTTTAGCTTCCAGAGATGTAAACCCTTTAGATGTGATTGCATTGTCAACAAAAGGATTTCTTATCCACTTGTGCTTATTCATGTCTTAAGAAAAATAATTATTAAAAAGCGAGGTTAGGGATTCTAAATGTGAGTAGATCACATTGTTTAGACTACACTGCAAGGGAAGATTTGCAGATAGTTTAAATGTGACTCTAAAAGTGGAAAGCTATCCCACTATTCTATATTTTTTGACAAAACAGTTTTCCATAATCATAGTTTTTGTTTAAAAGGTGTGTGTCATGAAGTTGTAGGATGTGAGTAAACCTTTCTTGGAGTAAAATGTTTAATTGATTTAGTTTTTCAAAAACATCACACAGATACACCAACTTAGGAAAACTTCATCTACAAATATAGTAGCAAGAGAAGAATTTTCCTCTTTCAGAAATATAATTTCATTTTTCAATTTGTACACACAAAAATGAACTTTGCCTTTGGAAAGCCATTTTGAATTATGATAAAATCATAAATTATTGTATTTGGCTTTGAGTTCATTGCTAAGATGTTGAAAAAGCTGATCTTTCATAAGTCTTGTTTTAATAAAGTTTATGATTTTGACAACGATTTCAAGCACTTTATTTAGGTCAGCACTGAGCTTTTGCAAAGCCAGTGCCTCACAGTGTCGGTAGGCAGTTGGTCTATTTAGCAGTAGTTGCAACACCTTGAACTAACACTTGTAACCCACCAAAACAACCGGACATAGCATGGACACCTTCAGTACATCAGCAAACACAATATTTCCACTCAACATTATTTTCTTCTGAAAAATTATTCAGAATTGCAAACAAATCATGTGCTCAACAGTTAGTTAAAATGGGCTTGCAAAAGAGCAAATCTTTGATAATGCTGCCATTGTTATCCATAAATCGTATGTAGCAAATTAAGCAAGCAGTTTTATTGCTGATACTGGTTGTTGCTTCATCTAACTGTAAGCTGAAGTCATTTTCATGCATTTTTGCTACCAGCTGATCATTAATATCATCAGAAATTTTTTCCATCTTCTTACAAAGAGTGTTGCTTGAGAGTGGAAGCTCTTGCACAGCTGCTTCCTCAATCATTGTCAAGATAAAATCAGTGGCAGCAGGTAGTATGAGCTCCAGTGCAATAATATGCGTCTTTACATTTTGCAATTCTATGTGCCGTTTTTAAATATGCTTTAAAAGAAAAGCTTTACTTAAAAGGAAAAAAAAAGCTGATTGTCTATTGTTACAAAATAAGAATTAGATTAGAACATTTGTTTGTTACAATTTGGAGTTGTTTTATTATGAAGCACAGAATGTTTATTTGTATGAAGTAAATTGATGAATGCAGCAGTTTTTGCAAATTTACACTGTGCCCCTGCCAAAGTCTTGTGGCACCCAGTTTGGAAACTGCTGATCTATTTGATTTAACATATTGACTTCCTTTCATATTCTCTATGTCATAAGTTTGAGATTTACCTGTTTATGGCTTTTTTGCAAAATAATTTTCATCAAATATTTCCCAATCTCGTATTGTTGCATATCAAGTACTTTGTTCACTTTATTATTTTTTTCTACAAAGACAAATTAGAAATGTCTTCAGATTTCTTTGTTTGGATTAAAGTTAGGGTTATACTTTCAATTCTGAATCGGTGTAATTTGTGAAAAATAAAGTAGACAGGAATATCATGATAGGAGACTGTGAAAATATTGTGAGGTCATCTGATTTAAAGCTGTCCTATAATATCATTAAAAGAAAAAAAATATGACAGTGAAAATTTATTAATAAAAAAAATACATAGTAGAATATATTGAAAAATAAATCACAAAATGTAAATTATCAACCAGAAAAATAAAAAGCAACATAAGAATAACAATGAAAAATTAAAAAAACACATGTAAACAAGAACAGAAACACATGTTTTAATATATTTTGCATTTATCTTATCAGCTCTGCAACTGTTATTGGAAATCAGATGCTTAGTAGAATTTATAGTTTTATTTAAAAAAGTAGGCTAAATATATAAAGAGACTTGGTTAAGTTATGAATGAAGTTTTGTTGATTAGAAGAATGAATTATGCTGGCTAATGTCTTCTTATACTACAAAACTTTGGTTTGACTTTATTAGGTAAAATCTTAATATTACACCAAAATTTATGCTTTCATTTTGAATTTTAGATTTCTGTATTAATGTAATCTTTTTGAAATTATGATTTAATTTTCTTTTTTTTTTTAATTAGCATAGATTTGAGGATTTGTTTTGTACTTTTTAGATAATTGGACTAATACATTTTTTTGCTTTTTCTCAATTGCCCAGGTTTTGTTTATTAATTTCATCATTTCACAAAGGTTATAGAAAAAATGATTATAAAAAAAAGCAAATTTTTGAGCCAAGCCAGCTGCCAACACTCAATTGTAATCAATAAGGTTAAAGTTAGAGTTATCCTTATTCAAAAATAAAAATAAAATACAAATCATTTAAAAGTTGATTTTATCAAAATGATTTGTATTTCTATAAAATTTTTGAAAGCTGTTGTTAACCTTTTGACTATCTCTGCCATTAGCTTGTGGATCACATAATTAAAAATAAAATTACTTTTGCAAGCTTTAAATTAATGCTATTTTATGAACAAAACTGAATTTTTTAAATCTGGAACTTCAATTTTTTAAAAATAAAGCAAATTACCAAAAAAAGAGCTAATTAAAGAAAAGTGTAATATTATGTATGAAAGCTAATATGATTAAAAAAATAAAATTGAACCGTAAATCATGTTTTTTGGCAATGAGTTAAATATATTTTTTTACAAATGAGAATTAACATATTTCAATACAAAAAAATCTATTCACTAATAATGCTAATAATGTATGCTTCCCTACCATGCTCTCACCAGATTGTAGTTATGTTCACAAAATCATTCTGTTGTGTCCTTGGGAAAGATACTTTACAGCACATTCCCCTGCTTGGTGGTCCTGGCAAGCAGTTCTAAATTAAAGTCATATCTCTATTAAATTACAAGCGGACAGCAACATCTTGGTATCTCCAGAAACAGGTCGGGGTAATTGCCTACCCTATGTATTAGCGCCTCCGTCGCTTTCCTGTGAGTCAGTAGGATAAATATTGAGACAAAAAAACAATATACTGTATATATTTTGTAAAATGTCAGGCAATTAATCAACCAATAGACTTACACCTAAAGATTAGTGTGTGGATAACAATACACCATATGCCAAAAAATTGTTAATTCATTATTGACCTGAAATATTCATACAAAACTTACAAAGTTTACTCTAATACTCTATTACCTGGACTAAAATTCAATTTTTTATAAAATTGATAGTATTTACCATACCTCTATGCTGTTGTTTTTTTATAAATCAGCCATAATTTTTAACATTGTCTTTTTAAGAGCAATTTTTTATAATGTCAATTTATAATCTTTAAATTATTAATTATAACACCAATTTTTAACGTTATTATGTCTTGGTAACATTAATTTTTTGTTATATTTGCAAGCCACAGCCTTCTAATTGTAATAATGTAGCATCTGGAGAAGAGTGCTTGTGGTTGCGATCCCAAAACCAGGAAAGCCCGTGGGGGACCCAAAGAGTTATCGACCGATATCTCTGCTCTGTGTCCCCTACAAGATCCTTGAAAGGCTTATCTACGCCTGCGTTGAACCATTAATCGATCCACTGCTCCCTAAAGAGCAGGCTGGGTTCCGACGTGGGAAGTCAACCGTAGATCAAGCTGTTCTGCTAACCCAGAACATTGAGGATTCTTTTGAGGCTAAAAAGAAGGCTGGTGCTGTATTTATCGATCTGACAGCTGCTTATGACACTGTCTGGCACTGTGGCCTTACCTGCAAGCTGCTGAGACTACTACCGGATAAGCACATGGTCAAAATGATCATGGAGCTTGTCCGAAATTGAAGTTTCACCCTTACCACCGGTGACAGCAAGCAAAGCAGGCTACGCCGTCTTAAAAACGGCATTCCTCAGGGATCGGTCTTGGCTCTCCTCCTATTTAACATCTATACGTACGATCTTCCTTCCACGATTTCCAGAAAGTTTGCTTATGCTGATGATTTAGCATTGTTGCACTCTTCTGGAAACTGGAAGGACTTGGAGGGGACATTAAGCCAAGACATGTCCACACTGTCAGCGTATCTCTAGACTTGGAGGTTGAAGCTCAGTCACACTAAGACGGTGACGGCAGCCTTTCATTTAAATAACCGAGAGGCCAAACGTGAGCTAAAGGTCTACAACAATAGTAGACTTTTACCGTTCTGTCCAACCCCTACATACCTTGGGGTAAAACTGGACAGATCGCTCACGTTTTGTCACCATTTAGTGGCATTGCGCAAAAAACTATCATCACGCGTCACACTGCTGAGGCGACTCGTGGGCTCGGGATGGGGTGCTGGTGCTAAAACACTACGCATAGCCACCTTGTCTCTAGTCTACTCAACAGCTGAGTACTGTGCGCCAGTCTGGTGTCGCAGTGCTCACACTCGCCTCATTGACAGTGTCTTGAATGACGCCTTGCGCATAGTTACTGGATGCCTGCGTCCCACTCCAACGGACCACCTACCTGTACTTTCAGGCATCCAGCCAGCTGAGCTTCGCCGACTGGGAGCGACACTCTCCTTGGCTTACCGTGGATCTCTGGACCCCGATCATATCTTGCATGGTCTTTTAAGTGGGTCCTCAGATACTCGCCAAGTGAGACTAAGATCCAGACGCCCGTTTGTGCCAGGTGCGCGGAATCTCTTGGACAATCTTGCCAGACTTGGCATCCGCGCCTCTGAATGGACAAATCACAAATGGAACACAGAAAAACGGAATACTGTGAAAGTGCTTCCAGGCTCCATGCTTTTGTGCCCGGGACCAGTGTCAGGCCTGTTGGGATGGGCTTACCCCGAGCAGCTTGGGTTAAGCTCAACCGCCTGCAGACTGGTGTTGGGCAATTCCATTCGTCCATGCACAAATGGGGTCTCGCTCCTTCACCGAATTGCGAGTGCGGCGCCTCAGAGCAGACTGCAGACCATGTACTAACAATGTGTCCCATACATCGGGCACCACATGGAGCACGTGGTCTGACGGTTTTGGATGATGAAACTCAATGCTGGCTTAATGACATCACTGCCACCATCTGATCCAGGCAGTGCAGCAGTCTGGGGTAGTAAAAGGATAAACCCTCGGCGCCAGTTCTGTTTGTGTCTGGCCTGGAGTGGATGCCCTTCAAACGACGACGACGAATGTAGCAACCAGGATTAGTTTTAGACTAATTAATTATTTTTACCAAAAGAAATTAACCTAATAGCGATGAAAGTTTTTCTGTCATTCAAATTTGATAAAATTTTGATTGAAAACTTAGGTTCATGACTAAATGCTATATACAAAATTTTAAACCATTTCGTCTGATAGTTTTTGATAAATCAACTGTATATTTAGGTACCCTATTGGCACTTCTCACTAAGATTCAACTGCATATTTAAATACTCTATTGGCACTTCACTTATGCATATTTAAATACAACAGTGCCCTTAGTGGGTTAAATAACAAGAACTTAGACCTGGCCAACTCCCATCTGCTTGCAATGAGATTTTAATCTCTTTTTGCAGTCCAGATTCTATTATGAATGAGTTGTATTTATTGCAGCTCAAACATATTTTCAATGTATCACATAAAAGCTTCAATGTATTGTGTCGTTTTGTATGTATCTTTGTATGAAATTTTTGAGCTAAATTTAAAATAGCTTATGAAGTTGTCAATTCAAAATACAGTTCTGTCGCTCTATGGACAAGCTGCCACTGGTTATGAATGCATTACAACAGGACTGATAAATTATTTACAAACAGCCAATGTTAGAGTGCCAACTACCTGCTATATGTACTGTAGTAGGCATTCTGCAATTGGCTATTACCTCCAGTAATCATTGACATATACATTCATACTGTTCTTTATTTAATTGTATTAATTTTTAAAGTGTCAAAGCTTATAGAGTAAGATATTAATTAATACAAGAGCTAACTTTTATGGAGGTCACTTGTTTAATAATCCATCTCAGTTTTAGCTGCACAAAGATTTTTTTTACCTGGCAATGCTTGAAACCACATTCATTAAATTCCTTGACTTCTTTTTATCCTTGCTTAAAGCGCAAGTAAGTGTGCTATGTCAAGTGATGTTCTCTTTCTCTCAACCAATCAAAAATACTTTTCCTTATGTTTGCTCTCCTATACAGGGTAGCCAATAAGTAGTCTGACAGTTAGAAGAGCAAAAATCAAATCGATAATCACTCGTGAAAATAGCATTAGATGAATAAATTCGTTGAATAATTAAATTAAGTACATTTAGATATGTGTAATGGCCATTTTTGCACCGAATGTTTTGTACAGATGAGCAACTAATGCCAAGTTAAATACTCAAACGGTTTGCGCTCTTACATGGACTATGCTGAAGTGATGTGGCAACAAGTGCTGCATTAGCAGCTGTGTTAACTGATGTTGGTCTTCCAGAATATTTGAAGTCAGCCACAGTGCCAGTTTGATGAAATCGATCTCTGATGTTGTAAATGGTTTCTTGATGTAGTGGTGGATCATCAAATTCATCTCACCATGCGTCAATTACTCGTGCAGCATTTTTAGTTTGCCAATAATGCTCCACAATGAAGACTTTCTGCTGCTGTGATAATCTGCTAGACATTGGGAAAAATGAAATTGCAATTATGTCACTTTTTTTAATACAAATCGTCTGAAATGAAATTATGATTGTATGATTGGATGAATTTAGACATACCTTGCATGTACACATGCACATACACAAGCTTTTAGACTACTGATTGATTATCTTTCATCTCTCATCTAACTGTTGGGCTTCTTGTTGGCCACCCTGTATGTACTGTACTATGTATTTTTTCTAGTTCACCATTGCCTCAAGCTCTTTTGATGAGAGTTGGCTGAATGCCTTAAGATAGCAGTCTTTAAAGACGACCAAAAAAATCAAAAAAGTTAAAATGGTTTTATGAGTAACATTGGTCATAATAAAGCTCTTTACATCAAAGAATGTATTTAAACCTATTTTTAACTGTTTTCAAGTGAGAAAAATAGAAAAAAAAACATTGGTGTTGGAATAGATTTTACTGATTTTGGCAGTCAATATGTGAAATAATTTTAATTCTTTCCAGCTTGTCAAAACTTTCAAACAGAAAACTATTGTAAACTTTTGCAGTTGTGATGAATTTGAATGTCTGAATCACATCACTCATTCACATTGCTGCATCATAGTTTAAAACAAAGGTGGGCAAACTACAGTGCACAAGTGCAGCCCATGAAGGCTTCAAACAAATACTTTTAAAAAATTATTGATTGTTTTTTGTCTTCAACCAAATTCTTGGGCATTACTTTTAGTGATCACTGATTTATTTGGTATAAAAACCAGGAAATCTGTGGCAGAATCAAAGTGAAGCCCTTTTTTTTAGAGGTCACTTCATTTTGGGTTCAAAACTCCAGAAATCCAATGCAGAATTAAAGTAAAGATTTTTATTTTTAAGAGATCACTTTATTTTGGGCTTGAAAATTCAGAAATCTGAGGCAGAACCAAAGTGAAAACCTTTTAAGAAATCACTATAGTGCAGTCCTCAAACATATTCTGCTTCCAAATGCAGCCTGCTAGCTGAAAAGTTTGCCTACCCTTGCCTTAAAACAATCATGAAATTTCATTTTATAATCTTACACATTAACAATAATTTTTTGGCCATAATCTTTTTAAGTGTTAATTTTTTTTGAAAATTTTTCATCAAAGATTATGTTTTCATTGTCTATTATATTCTAATTAGTTATTTTGTGGTGTTTGACTAAAGTAAAAAGTAATTTTATTATTTTCAGGTCCTCACGTTCTGACAAAAGTAAGTTTGAGGGATTTTTTTCCTTGGTGTTTGTGATATTAATTACATTCATTATCATCAATTTTATTGTTTTTAATTGATTTAATCTATTCAGCTTAGCAGCTTGCTAAGCACAGTCATAGTCAGTCAGTTCTCTTGTCCAGAAGATGGAGAGTAGATCTTGTGCTTAATCAATACAGTAGAATCCGCTTAATAAATCCACGGTTAATAAATCCAGCCGGTTATTAAATCCAAGTTGCTTGGAACGGAATTTTCCTAACCCTTTCCCATTGAAAAAACTCCAGTTAATAAATCCATCCTCCGCTTAATAAATCCAATTTTCATTATGATCGTAGGTAATTGTTAATAAATAAGTGCAAACAAACGGCAATACAGTATTTTCAATTATTGAACAAACAATATGCAATTGTCATTTTAAAGTAGTCCGATTTGGAATAACAATCACACAAGCATTCCATCAAAACCTAAGCAACTAAAGGTCCGTTGCACTGTTGTCTATGAAAGAATGAAGAAAGCAAGGAAAGACAAAACAATAGCTGAAAAGCTGGACTTGCTTGATCGGTATAAGACCTTTTCCTTGGTGAGTCAGCGTGAAGCAGTTGAGCGACTTGGAGTCAGTAGAGGATTATTGCAAGGCTTAATAAAAAATGAAGCCACCATACGTGCTGCAGTTGCGGCATCGTCTGTTAGTGGGGTAAAATGGAAGAGGTCAGGAAAAGATGAAGAAGTGGAAAAAGCTCTTTTTGATTGGTTCAAGTTCACTCGCCAGAGAAATGCCCCGGTTAATGATCCCATTCTTATGGAAAAGGCAAATAAAATTGCTGAAGCGGCTGGGCATTCAGACTTCAAGGCCACTGAAGGATGGTTTAATCGATGGAAGAAAAGGTTTTCTGTGGAATTCGTCGTTCTAAAAGATTAGCGAAATAATTTCGTTTTGTTTTTTAATAATTTTATGATAAATTTCCTATCATTGTTTACGTTTAATAGGTGAAGCAGCTGAAGCAGACACCGACGGAGCTGAGCATTTTCGTTCTAAAACAATGAAGCATATTCTTGAAACTTTCACACCACAAAATATTTACAATGCAGATGAAACTGCGATCTATTTTCGTGCCCTACCAGAAAGCACGTATGTTGAAGCAGAGAAGAAGAAAAGTCATCGGGGTTTCAAAACCGCTAAAGATCGTGTAACTGTGTTAGTCACTTGCAATATGAATGGTGACAAAGAAAAACTGCTGCTGATTGGGAAATTTAAATCTCCTCGTTGCTTTAAAAGAATTGAAAATCTTCCAATCACATACGATTTCTCTAAAAATGCTTGGATGACGCGCACTATCTTTGATGGCTGGCTTAAATCATGGGATAAATGATTGCAGACAGAGCAAAGGAAAGTGGCTTTATTAGTGGATAACTGTTCAGCTCACAAACCCACCATCTCTTTGAAAAACGTTTCAATATTTCTTCTTCCACCGAATACAACATCAATTTTGCAACCGTGTGACATGGGCGTTATCAAGTCAATGAAGAGTTATTTCAGACATGAAATGCGCCAGAAGCTTATTGACATACTGGATGATGCTCCGGAAGCTGGACTTATGGCTCAAACGGTGGTGAAGCGAATTAATTTGTTGGACGCTATGCATATGATCAAAGGAGCCTGGGCCAAGGTTACAACAGCAACTATCCAGAAATGTTGGAAAAAAGGAGGATTTACCAATGATGAACCCGAGAATGTAATCATTTCTTTGCCTCCACCACCTGTTGGGCAAAGAGAAGAAGAGTTCAGAAACTGGGTAAGCATTGATGATGATGTTCTGACCGTAAAAGAACGTACTGAAGAGGAATTCACTGAAGAACTTGTTTCAATGATACAGAACAATGATGGGCTTGTGGTTGAGGTATCTGATGATGATGACAATGGCGAACCGGAAGAAGAAACACCTTCAGCAGCAGAGATGCGGGAGTGCCTTCGTCGACTGGTTTTAGGGCTAGATAGAACTGGATTTCAGAAGATGGATATGTTTAGTGCTGTGAAAAGAGAAGTGGAGGATCATCTCCGAACAACGTTTCCACCAAGACAAACATCATTGAGCAGCTTTTTCTGTTCTAATAAATGATAGAAATCGTTAAACTGAGTGCATTTTTACCCCCTAGGGGTGGTTTAGATAGCGTTATAGGAAATTCGGTTAATAAATCTGCCGCCTATTAAATCCAAAATCGACTGGTCCATGGTGGATTTATTAAGCGGATTCTACTGTATTTTGCTTTTTAGTTTTAAAATTAAAAATTGTTTTTCTACATTTGTAATAAAATTAAAGCATTTTTTTAATGAAAACCAAATCAAAGAATCACAAATTCGTCCTTTTGTAAAGATAGCAATAATGAAAGTTATGAGTAATATTGTTGTTTAAAAATGTACTGACTTTGCCCACCCACCAGGCATTAATATTGTTAAAAACTTTAAATGCTCTCCTGATGATAACTTACTAAATCAGCAGGGTATTTTTTTGTTTAAACCATGGACTCCTAAATAATAGAACCTGGACTGGAAACGAGAAATTACGAGTGTACAAAAGTAGGCCATTGCAGTAAAATTGTCTTTTTAGAAAAAAAATATTGATGCTTTTTTTAAAAGCATAAATTGGTTAAATTAAAGCTTTACTTGATTGATATTTGCAGCAGAAACGTTTGGGTCGGCCCACAGCCTAGTTGAACCAAAAATGTTCTTTTTTAGTCGACTTGAATTTAGTACGAATGAGATTCTATGATAAACATCATCTTAGTCTAGCGACTATTTCTCTGATTTGGTATAAGCATGATTTAAAAAGCTACAATCAAACTAAAAGGCTATATTGAAAAACAAACAGTAGAATAACATCAACTTCTAAAATAGAATAACAAAAATATGTAATAAACAATTAGATAAAAATATATATGAAAAAATAAAATGCATACATGAGTAAAGTAAAAACTATTATCGAACGCATAAACGTTGTGACAAGCTTGGTTTTGGGAGAAGCTTGTAGAAAGCTTGTAGGTAACTAAGATCAATCATAAAGTACGTTTGATATGTACACAAGTACTACAAAATGAAAGACCAAAACAGAAGAATGAAAAACTACGTAACAATATTTTATAAGTAACTGGACTGCAATTTACAGTTCATTTGCAACGTTTTAAGGTGGTTTATGTAATAGTAGCTTTAACAAAAATATACTTCAGGATGTGATACAAAGTAACACAAACCTAAACTTAAAAAAAGCAAAACATTAATGAATTTCGGCAAATTTTAGAAGCTTGACGAGTTTAAATGGTTTATAAAAAACAGTAACATTACTAAATGTTTAAATCTGGACAACAACAAACGAATTATTATTTTTACGCATAGCTAGACGTTATCTAAAAAAAACTAGTAATAATATTTGCAAAAATCAATAATTTTAACTGGGAGTATTTACAGTTTAATTACTATTAAGTTTTCTAATTTTGGCACTAGTACCTTTACGCCCCTTTTCCGTTAATTGGCAAATTAAATTTTTGCACATGCAATTGTAGAAACATATTGACACTCCTTCTACAATATTGTGTCCGTTGCTACACAATACTGGAAGCGACCGAAAAGCAACATCATCATTAAAATAAGATATGTTTACAATTTTTTTAAAAATTTCCTGCTGATTTTCAGCACTTAAAAATGACTTTTTCAAGTCACTATTGCAAAGTTCAGCAAAAACCTTCCAACAAAGACAACCAATTTCATATAACTCGGTTGTTGATTTCCAAAGACCCCCACGATTTATGCCATCAAAAAATTTGTTTGCATACTCATGCATAGTTGTTGTTAAAGGAGGAACATATTCAACTATGGTTGCAACAGTAGCTGTTTTGCATTCAACGCATCTTGTTGATTTAACCAGTGATTTGCAACAGTATCCGGTAACATAAAATATAACAGCTGCATCATTTTCTGTCGGCAATATATTAAATAGTAGCTCAGCTTGCAAGGCTTCTGCTGTGGCCATTAATTTATTGTTACTAGTGCATTTTGTTTTGACTATGATATCAATCTCAGCGATAGATATTTGCGAATATTTCAACAACGAGATTGAGCGGATTTTCCTGTCACTTTCTTGAAGTTGTCTCATAGAAATATAATAATTTGCTCCACTGAGTTGACGAATTCGGCTGAATCTTCATTCAATCATATCTGATTGAATTTTTCCCAACAGCACATAATTGAAGCCACAGTTTTCCAACAAGTATTTTGACATCTGCGTTATTGCTTCACATGTTTGATGCAAAGCACGGGAAGTGTGTTCAGTTAATCCAGGTTGCTGAATAGAAAAAAAAAAAGATATTAAGAAAATACCCATATAAACATAACAATGAAAACATTGTAACTAAGAAAATCACAGAAAGATCATTAAGTAATACAAAGATTTTGCAAACAGCCAGTCGGATGTGAATACAATAAATTGCAAGCAGCTGATCTAATAATTTTGTTTCAATTAAAAACTTACATTATGACACTACTCTTGAAAATTAACATATCAGATATAGGTATGAAATCTGTTTTATATTTTTAAACAAAAAAAGTTTGCAAAACATACTTACATTTGAATTTTTCCAAAAACTAACATAATGGCCAAAGTCCATCAAAAATTTCAACTTCCAATCAGCAGTGGATCGAACTGGGTCACGAGAAATATCCCGTTTATGCTTTCCAATTTCTAATGTTGAAACATTTAAAATATTCCACAGCTTCAAAAACAAATCAATAGCAGAAGCAGTTTCATGAAATCCATATTCCTTTAATCCAATCACAGTTGACTCATGAAACACAGCCAGAGCAAGTTTAACATTAACTTTTTCTATACTATTGGGTTTTAAAACTGTTTCTGTTAGACGATGGGCAATCCTTAAAGGTTTTTGGCATTCAAGATTGTAAACTTTCTCTATATCTGCAAAACTGGCTGTAAGTGGAGTATCAAGTATGGGAGTCATACAAGGCATTTCAAACACTCTTCTGTTCACTAAGTTATTATATATATTCTTAATTATGTGAGTAGGGTCAAATATTAAAAAGATTTTTCCATCTGTATACTTGTTTGGAATGGATGCTTTCCATGCACCATTACAAAGAAAATCTTTGAAAAACTTTCTATTTGCAGAAGCATTGTCAACACAGATTCCAATAACATTAAATCCAATTTCATGAACAAGTAGCATAACTTTATCAAAACAAGCTTTTTGTGTTTCAGCTTTTAAATTTTTAATTGGGTAAATTCCTACCATATCTTGATAGCCACTAGATAAAGACTTAATCATGAAACACAAAGCTGTGGCAGCTACAGCACAACTTTCAGTCAAGCCAAAAACCTGTCCTCCACTTGATTCGACACGTTTTGAAAGATATATTTCATCAATCATCAAGAGAACATTTCTGTCAAAAAAGTTTAACTTTGAAAATCTTATATTAAGATAATCAGAATCATCAAGTCCAGTTCTTTGGTCTAGATTCATTGTTATTTGCTCTTGACATAGCCTTTCATATGCCTTAGAACTGGTTGCATGCATTATGTAAGACATGACCAACATTTCTACTGAATAGCGACATTGTTTTTTAGTAATAAAAAGTAATTTCAATTGCTCCAATATAAAATTCAATGGTTTTTTTTTATAGTCATCCTGGCACAAATCAATGTATTTTTCTATTAGATTTAATAATTTTGCTTTAATTGTTTCCATTAATGTTGTGATGTTTTGGTCTAAATTTTTTGCAAAGGCTATTAAATTTTCTACTTCAGAAAATAGTGTTACTTTCTCAGAAGACAAAATGTGATGGTAACAAGAAGGAGGAATAAGTTTTTTTTCATGATAGATTTGCACATGCAGATCTTTATCAATGTTTATGGAAAACAAAATTGAGAATGGTTGTTCAATAGACAAATATATTAAAGAAATTCCTGCTTCTGATTTATATAAAACAAACTGTGGAGACAAAACTGTGCATGAAAGTTTTTCTTCTAACAAATCATCAAAATTTTTTAAATTGTCAGACTGCAAAAAATTTTCACACTGTTTTTGCAGTATTGCTGATTCATTATCATGCCTAGTTTTTGAAAGAGCATTACCGCTTCTTAAAGATATATCTTTATTTGTATAATACAAAGGAATATTTTTGAAAATTGAAGGAACAGCACCAGGTTTTAGTCTTCTATAACATAAGTGCTCACTATCTCTTTTTCTTTTGCGTCTTTGGTTTGAATCATGAGAAACTTTAATAAAATCATCTGCTTTAAAATGGAGTGAGCACAACTTTGAGCATTTTGAGGGTTTAAAATTTTTCCTAGCTATGTTTTTTAACCAATTACATAAAAGTTCTTCATTTTTTAAAGGGAATGAATGATATGTAACATTTAACTTTTTTTCTGAAGAGTATCCAGATTTGCAATCAATGGCAGCACATTTATAAACCATTTTTTAAATAAATATTTTTCTATGCAAAAAAAGGTAATTAAAAGGTTAAAAAAATGCCTTTTCCTTAAATTTAAATAAGATAACCAAAAAATAATAACCTTTAAATACACTTTTAAAATAAGATAATCAAAAAATAAAGTAGAAAAACACTAAACTTTAAAATGCAATTATGTGCTTCAATAATAAATGTACTAATTGTATTAAATTCAATAATTTATTCAGTAGTAACATTCAATTGAAGTAGCAGATAGATAAGACATAAATGTTGTTGCATATAAATTAAAAAATAAAAAAATGTATTACTTCTTTTATTGTTTTTACTAATGTCACAAAAATAATAGTGAATAAATTATAATGCCATTGTTAAACTATGCAATGATCAAGCTTGATTCTGTGAAAAAATACACAACAAATAGAAAATAGCTGTTCATTCGTAAGTTGCCTACATTATTAACTGATAAAAAATTTTACCTGAATACCAGAAGTAGAATATAAATTTTGCTAGTATTTGTAAATTAATGTGTGCAATATTTGTGATTCTTACATATTTTCCTTAGTCATTAATCTTTTTCTAATAAACCTACACTGATTTTTTTCCAGCATTCTTTTCACATTTATCATAAATCTATTGTTCATTATATTTTGCAAGCCATACTTCTAAGTTTAATAACTTAACAGTGAATAGTTTCTAAAAAATCGAACTAATTTTTTAGCTTTTTACAACTGGCCTACCTTTGTACACGCGCTCTGCGATTTTCAATTCCGTTTCCAGTCCACGTTCTATTATTTAGGAGTCCATGTTTAAACCAACGTTTGGTCAGTCAGAAATCAACTGACATCTTTAGAGATTAAAATGTTCACAGTAAATGGAAGGCAAATTTCGAATATAGAATTGTTAAAGTATGGAATGGAAGATTTTATTAATAGAATGGAAAGAATTTTCATACATTTTCCATACTTGCTCATTTTAATGTTGTTTTCATACCAAGTGCAGTCAATAAAGCTGCCTTTGATCAGATCCACCAAACGATAAAAAAAAGTAAATTTAAATGAATAGGGTAGGAAAAAATAATGGAAATAACAACCAGATTAGTGATATTTCAGTGGTGTGGAAACAGTTTGCAACTTCAATATGGGGCCTGTTTTTAAGTTCAAGTCTGAGTGCCTTGTTTGCTTGCAGTCTGTCTCTTTCAGAAAATTCAGAGATAGATAGTCTTCTTGGTTGCCTCATTGGAGATTTGCAGTTTAAATAATAAAAGTAAGATGTATTTGTAAACTGCTCTACACTTAAAAAAAGTTCATATAGTCTCAGAATGGTTGAACATGAATAAAAAACACCACAACAAATTACAAAAAAAAATTGTTAGATCTAATCAAATATTGATGCGGATTATCAACATTTAAATGCACATATTCAAAAAAAAGACTATTTTATCTTTTATTTATATTATTTTATCTTTATATTTGTCCTCCAGACTTAGCAGCAGAGCAACAGAGGTGCTAATACATAGGGTAAGCAATTACCCCGACCTGCTTCCAGAGATGCCAAGATATTGCTATCCGCTTGTAATTTAATAGAGATATGATTGAAATTTAGAACTGCTTGCCAAGACCACCAAGCAGGAGAAAGTTTCTTTCCCAAGGACACAACAGAATGGCGCAAGTAAGTTTTGAACCGAGATCATGTTGATGTTGATCATAAGCACGGCGCTCTAACCACTCGACCGCGCTGCCGACTAAAATTATAGATTGATCACTGAGACAAGTTAGACAAGGGATGGGCAAACTACGGCCTGTAACAATTTTTTGTGCAGCCCATGAAAACCTCAAACAAATAATTTAAAAAATTATTAATTTCTTTTTGTCTTTAACCGAATCCAGGTCCTTTTTAGCGATCACTGATTTTTAGGTACAAAAATCAAGAAAATCTGGACAAATTCAAAGTAAAGACCTTTTTGAGGTTACTACTTTTTGAGACTTTAGACACTACTTTTTAGAAAATTAAAAATTTCAAGACAGATTTACTACTTTTTGGGCCATTAATCAACACTATGGTGCAGCCATCAAACAAAATCAACTTCTCAATGCAACCCTTTAGCTAAAAAAGTTTGCCCACGCCTGAGTTAAACTTATAAAAACACTTATTTAGGATTTTTTAAATATACTGTATTACAAAGTATGAAAAAAAGGTATGGAATATGGAATTGAAGATTTTTAGTATGGAATGGAATGGAAGATTTCGAAGGGTATGGAATATGGAAAATTTCTATTCCATATCATGCCCTGACAGTAACAACTGCTAAAAGCTCGTCAACGTCGAACAGTGGGTGGTTTACTTTGCTGATTGCCATGGCAACAAAATTGAGTAATTGTAACTGTTCACATATTAACTTGGCAAAGATGTAAACTAAAATTACATTTGATTTTGAATTTATAAACCAACTTTCAACAAACAATCTTTTATTATAATCAGTTTCAACTTCTAAAATAAATGTGTTTTCCCAATCTCTTATTTAATCCATAGTCATCGAATGCCCACAAAGCAATGGTTGATCCGGTCTTTGATGTTTATGTTCCGTTAACCTAGATTTTAAACTCCGTTTTGTTTGACCAATATAAATGAGATTGTATTGAGCACAAGGAACTTGAAGTTCTTCTTTTACAAAATTATTGGGAGAAGGGACATAATTAGCAATAGTACGGCAACTTTTATCTAATTCATTTAACATCCTTTGAATTTTGTCACTTATTCCATGAACATACGGTAAAACTGTGAAGGCAACGGATTTAGTCTCAGGTTTATCAAATCAATTTGATTCCTTAAGCAAATATTTTTGAGAAAAACCATTGAGCATTAAAATTCGTCGAGTGTTTATGTGGATGGTTTTTATTTGCTTTTGTTTGAAATAAATAGCTTTTGCTTTTTTCTTTGTTTTTGTTTGAAATGATAAAATGAAATAATAACACACACAATTCAAACAAAAATCATACCACATGAAAATTCGACGAATTTTAATGTTCAATGGTTTTCCTCGAGCATATCAAACATATTTGTCACTGGTAAAGCATTCAATAAAGCATGCATTGGCCCAGATGGTAGGTGCTTTCACGCAGCCTGGGCCGTGAGTAAGTCTGCTCATTGATTTTAAAAATGACAGACCGAAACCGAACCTACCAAAACGGAAGGGTATCCACCCATTCCGATGTTCAGTGTGGGTCTGTTAATCGGCAAACGTCCTTTTCAGGACGGGGCAATGTCAGGATAAAACTGCCCTTTTCAGGGCACATTGCCAACAAGTTCCGAAGACCCACTATTCTTCAGCTGAACATCGAAGGCCTCACTGCAAGCAAGATGAATGTTCTTCATCACCTCGCTATGCAGTCTGAGGCACTCGTCATCCTACTGCAGGAGACCCACTGCACTGATGCAGAGAAGTTGGTGCTACCACTCTACCAACTAGCTGGGTCTTCTTTAAGCAGGAAGCATGGCCTTGCCACGTTTGTTCACGAGCGACTGAGATACACGCTTTTGGACCAATCTCCACCGACATCGGAGATCGAGTGGCTGTGTGTGGACGTTGATGGCTATAAAATAGTCAACGTCTACAAACCACCGCCAACGCGATTGCGAACCCTGGATCTCCCAGTGTTTCCTCACCCCTGTCTGTACGCTGGCGATTTTAACTGTCGTCATGCTGACTGGGGTTATGATGACAACAGTCCGGATGGTGAGTGCTTGGCTGGATGGGCAAGTATTAATTGTCTTGCACTCCTATATAATGCCAAGGACGCTGCCAGTTTTTATTCCGGCCGCTGGAACACTGGCACCAATCCAGACCTAGCTTTCGCTAGCGTAGGTCCAAACAGTCGCTTACCGGATAGACGTGTCCTTGAGAAGTTTCCCAGGTCACAACATCGACCCTCGCTTATTACACCACCAAGGTTTGCTATGGCAGTGCCAAGCATGCCTGTTAAGCGATGGAACTTCCGCAAGGCCAATTGGAGTCACTACATTGCTTTGACGAATAAATTCGCAAAGACTTTGTTGCCGCCTGATTCACTTGATGTGGATGCGGCTTACCAGGACTTCTGTAACATCATTAAGAAAGCAGCCAAGAAGACTATCCCACGCGGGTATCGAAATAACTATATTCCGTGTTGGGATGCAGAGTGTGAATCCCTCTATAAAACCTTTCTGCAGTCTCCTCAGGGAGACGACTCAAGTTTGGCTGCTACAGCTCTGCTTGCCAAGCTTGACAGAAAACGGAGGGATCGATGGTCCGAGGCAGTTCGGAGCATTGACTTCTCACACTCTAGTCGAAAAGCGTGGAGTATCTTGAACAACCTTACTGGTAGGTCACGACACTCTCCTCGTCATTGTCCCGTTTCAGCCGATGCTATTGCATCTCAGCTGGTTAGAAATGGGAAATACGAGGCTGTTAATCGCAAGTCATCTCGACTTGTCTTTCAAGAAGTGTCTGACCTTTGGAGGGCCACAACACCAGACGCAGTAAATATCTCTGACAATTTTTCACAGAGAGAATTTGCTGCTGCCCTTCAACATTTAAAACCAGGTAAAGCTCCGGGTCCTGATTCCATCTGCCCCGAGCTTATACTCCATGCTGGAGCTGCTTTGAAGTCCTGGTTACGTGACTTCCTTTCTTCCTGTTTGCGCCGACTCAAAATTCCCAAGATCTGGAGAAGAGCGCTTGTGGTCGCGATCCCAAAACCAGCAAAGCCCGTGGGGGACCCAAAGAGTTATCGACCGATATCTCTGCTCTGTGTCCCCTACAAGATCCTCGAGAGGCTTATCTACGCCCGCGTTGAACCATTAATCGATCCACTGCTCCCTAAAGAGCAGGCTGGGTTCCGACGCGGGAAGTCAACCGTAGATCGAGTTGTTCTGCTAACCCAGAACATCGAGGATTCTTTCGAGGCTAAAAAGAAGGCCGGTGCCGTATTTATCGATCTGACAGCTGCTTATGACACTGTCTGGCACCGTGGCCTTACCTGCAAGCTGCTGAGACTACTTCCGGATAAGCACATGATCAAAATGATCATGGAGCTTGTCCGAAATCGAAGTTTCACCCTTACCACCGGTGACAGCAAGCAAAGCAGGCTACGCCGTCTTAAAAACGGCGTTCCTCAGGGATCGGTCTTGGCTCCCCTCCTATTTAACATCTATACTTACGATCTTCCTTCCATGATTTCCAGAAAGTTTGCTTATGCTGATGATTTAGCATTGTTGCACTCTTCTGGAAACTGGAAGGACTTGGAGGGACATTAAGCCAAGACATGTCCACACTGTCAGCGTATCTCCAGACTTGGAGGTTGAAGCTCAGTCACACTAAGACGGTGACGACAGCCTTTCACTTAAACAACCGAGAGGCCAAACGTGAGCTAAAAGTCTACAACAATAGTAGACTTTTACCGTTCTGTCCAACCCCTACATACCTTGGGGTAAAACTGGACAGATCGCTCACGTTTCGTCACCATTTAGTGGCATTGCGCAAAAAACTATCATCGCGCGTCACACTGTTGAGGCGACTCGTGGGCTCGGGATGGGGTGCTGGTGCTAAAACACTACGCATAGCCACCTTGTCTCTAGTCTACTCAACAGCTGAGTACTGTGCGCCAGTCTGGTGTCGCAGTGCTCACACTCGCCTCATTGACAGTGTCTTGAATGACGCCTTGCGCATAGTTACTGGATGCCTGCGTCCCACTCCAACGGACCACCTACCTGTACTTTCAGGCATCCAGCCAGCTGAGCTTCGCCGACTGGGAGCGACACTCTCCTTGGCTTACCGTGGATCTCTGGACCCCGATCATATTTTGCATGGTCTTTTAAGTGGGTCCTCAGATACTGGCCAAGTGAGACTAAGATCCAGACGCCCGTTTGTGCCAGGTGCGCGGAATCTCTTGGACAATCTTGCCGGACTTGGCATCCGCGCCTCTGAATGGACAAATCATAAATGGAACGCGGAGTACTGTGAAAGTACTTCCAGGCTCCGTGCTTTTGTGCCCGGGACCAGTGTCAGGCCTGTTGGGATGGGCTTACCCCGAGCAGCTTGGGTTAAGCTCAACCGCCTGCGGACTGGTGTTGGGCGATTCCATTCGTCCATGCACAAATGGGGTCTCGCTCCTTCACCGAATTGCGAGTGTGGCGCCTCAGAGCAAACCGCAGACCATGTACTAACAATGTGTCCCATACATCGGGCACCACATGGAGCACGCGGTCTGACGGTTTTGGATGACGAAACTCGATGCTGGCTTAATAATATCACTGCCAGCATCTGATCCAGGCAGTGCAGCAGTCTGGGGTAGTAAAAGGATAAACCCTCGGCCCCAGTTCTGTTTGTGTCTGGCCTGGAGTGGATGCCCTTCAAACGATGACGACGACGACGAGCATTCAAAGTTTTTAGCAATATTGTTATTTAAAATTGATCTTTGTGGGAAGGTCAAGTTTATCCAAGGTTTACTGCCTCTGCACACAGTTCAGCCCTAATCCATCAAATGCATGTTCGTTTATCTCAATTAACTTCTTATTGTTTTTATATTAATTAGTTTACAGTGAATATATAAGGTCTTCACTAGTTCAATTTTTTTTGTTTAAAAGATTATCGAAGCAGCCCACTTTCCTCCCCTGGCCCGCCATCTCGTGGCAGCAGCGACAGATCCTCCGGCCCGCGGCTCCCCCATCGGGACGGCAGCAGAAGCAGTCAAGGTTTTGATACTTTGTAACAAGTTTGTGCATTGTTGTCTTGTAAGCTTGCAGTTCAGCATTTCACACTTGGTGGTTGCCCTTTAGGTTGGCTGAATGTTTGTGACATTAGCTAGTTTTTTAAAAGACCTTTTATGTAAAAGAGAAAGATGGAAAGAAAGAGAAAAGAGCTGATTGGAAATGTGACAATAGAAACTTTTAATATAAACACTGTTACCAGGGATATTACTTATTTTAAAATTCATTGTTCTTCTGGTAAAATCAGAGGCAAGTAAAACTTCAACAAATATAAAAGGCGTAATATTTATTAAAGAAGAACTCAACGACGTTTCGTCCGTTGCATCGGGCGGACTTCATCAGGTAAAAGCAGAACACAACGCGCACCGTATTTAAAAACCAAGAAGTTAAAAACACAAACCAACAAACACAAGGTGAGAAGCGAACCTACATAACGATTTCAAAATTACTTAGTGCAAAAGAAACAAATTTAACAGGTTGAAAACCCACATTAGTTGAGATTTTTTATATTGCTATATATTTTTGGAAAAACATTACGATCTTTATCATTTATTAAATTTTTTGTATTATTAATATACTCGTATAATGATTCTAAAAATTTGCGTTTATCATAGTCAATGTTATAATCCAATATTTCAAAATTACCAAAATCAATCCTATGTTCACAATTAAAACAATGCTTAACCAATGCAGTTTTTTTATTCAAATCGTCTTCTTTTAGTTTAGCCAAATTAATTGGTTTCAAATCACGTTTATGTTCCGATAAGCGAGTATTAAAACATCTGCCCGTTTCACCAACATATACATTTGAACAATCTTTACACGGAATTTTATAAATTGCACCACGCTTATATATATCATCAACAGAGTCTTTTATTTTTGGTAAAATATTTCCAATTGTTTATAAATTCCGTGTTGGATACTGAGTTCGGGAGGTCAGTGTGTTTGATGATGCGTCGGGTTTAGTTTCGTCATGACTTCATGAGAATTTTATATTTGTAGTCCACTGTCGTTGCCAACATCGAAACTAGGCACCCAGCCAAGCCTGGTCAGTTGCCGTCGTTTTATTTATTGTCGTTTAAATGAATCAAGCGACGAGTAGTTGCAAATTGTTGGTCGCAATGGCGCCCGTGCGCTAATGTAAAATTTTCTTATTTTAGATTATGTAATTGCTCAAATTTCTTCTTTTAATAAACCTACTCCTACTCCTACACTCTGGAACTGCCTCTGATTTTTATCATTTTTCTCCCAAATTCAAGTGTTGTTTGCTTGCAGGAAGGTCTGAATCCGCTTCCCTCCCTTACTCTCTAACCTTGTATGCATCCGGGAGTTTATTTAATCTTCAAGTGCGCATGCGCAGTGACGGCAAGTTTGCATTGGGCTCGGAAAAAGTGAGTTGGAGCGCCCAATCAAGAAATTATCGCAGTTTGTTTAAATAAGGCTATTACAGGCGAATGAAGCGGCATTTCCATCGGCAACGAAACTGATCGAGTACCACAAAGGAACTGCTGTCGTGTTGGCTGCTGGCAAAGGGTCCGTGCTTCTGGTCGGTCCACCATAAAGTGCAATATATCCCCCCCACTGTAATTGTTTGTACTTTTTAATTTATCGAGTTCAACATGATCGTGTTTACTTCATCGTCAACGAGTCAAATAACAAAAATTACGCATACGGTTGCTGCCCAATAATTGTGCGCCCCATATCCATAATGGGGGCTCCGGTCTGCTGGCCCCCCGCCGCAATTCCTTGCCCGAACTGCTGTTGCTGAAACAATCAATACAAAAATGATAAAACCACTCTTAGGTCATCGGTGTTGTGATTTGCACGTTTTTTAGGAAAAAGAAGCTTCAAATCAATTTTTAGGAACGGGTCTATATGAAGAAGGTGAGTCAGAGGGTTTTCCGGATTTGAGAATGGGGATGATTGTTGATTGCTTCCAGGCAGACGGGAAGGTGTGTGTTGACCAAGAAAGGTTGAAGATGTATAGAAGAAAATTTAACGCCGATTGTGGGAGGTGGGATAGAAGAGGGTAGGTAATTTGATCAGGGCCTGAGGACCCATTTCTCTCACTTCATGTACCTCCAAACTCTTCGAAAGAATGGTTTTAGGACGACTAGCCTATTTTCTTGAACAACAAGACATGCTCTCACCCGTGCAAGTCCTGGTTTTAGACCTGGTAGATCGACTGTAGACCAGGTCTCCTTCTCTCACAGTCAATCGCAGATTCCTTCCACCAATCTAAACCGGGCGCACGTACAGTCCTTGCCACTGTGGATTTTGCGAAAGCTTTTGACTCAGTTTGGCACTCTGCCCTTCTCTCTAAACTCCTCTCATTAGATCTTCCTTTTTGCTTTGTCGAATGGATACGATCCTACCTCTCAGATCGCCGTTCGAGAGTCCGTATCTGTAATTCATACAGTCGTCCTTTCCGTCTCCGAAGAGGAGTTCCCAAGGTTCGGTTCTAGGACCAGTTCTCTTCTCTTTGTACATCAATGACCTTCCCATTTTCCTTCCTGCATCTGTTAAGACCTCTCTCTATGCAGATGACCTAGCCATCTGGGCCTCCTCCCCGAGTGTTGAGTGTGCAACCGCTGTAGTACAAGCTGCCCTTAACAGACTGGTGGAAAGGTCCTGAAAATAACGCCTTTCTCTCAACCCCCTCAAATGTGAAACATCCTTCTTCAGCTTAGACCCCTACCAATCACGTATACAACCCTCTCTGCACATTCTTAACAACCCACTCAAATTCAACCCTCATCCAACCTTTCTCGATTGTGGGAGGTGGGATAGAAGAGGGTAGGTAATTTGATCAGGGCCTGAGGAGGTTGAGGTTGAGAGTTGAGAGATAGCTGTAGAGAGTTCAAGTGAGGAGAATGGTGAACAGAAAGTGGAATGCAGGGTGTTGCAGTGTGCAGTTTTGATTTGCTTCATTTGGGCTTTCTCGGTGCTTCGAAAAGGTTTTGGGGTTTGGGTAGAGAAATGGGACTGTAGATGTGAGGAGAGATGGTTGGCACAATCTACAGGGGTATGGCAATTTGGGAAATTGGGAAGGTCAGAAGTAGTTGGGGAGGGGGAGCCAGAGACGGAGCGAAGTAGAGAGAAGACTTCACTGTTTTAGGAGAAAGGCTAGAGCAAGTTTTCTGCCATGACTTGGCTTTAGCCTTAGTAATCACAGTGGAGGTATATCTGGAAGTGGCGATATAGTGCTGGCTGTCTTCTTCGGAACAGTGTGCCTTTGCAAATGCCTTTCGGCGTTTTGCGACGGCATCTGCGACTTCGGGAGACCACCAGGCTTTAGCAGGGCGGTTGATGCTGCCGAAAGGAATGGCAGAAGTGGCAGCATCATTGAAGTTTGGTAAAGGTGTGGGTGGCTTCAGAAAGAGAAAGTGTTGTAAAGTTAGAGGGAGTAGGGCAAAAGTAAGGTAATCGTCCCAGCGAGCTTTATTGTAGTTAAATGAGGGGGGCGGTGGATAGAGTTAATAAGGGGGAAGTGGGAATAGTGATGGAGATAGGAAGATGAAATGTGCATTTAGAGGCTATTTGGACAGGAACTAGGGAAAGATCAGGGGAAGAGCGGTTTCCGGTGGCACGGTGTAGTAGGGTGTGATGTTAGGGGTTGTTAAGAGGTAAAAGATCAGAAGAGAGGAGCCAATCAAACAGATATTTGCCTGATTGGTCTTCCGGTGAGTGGGAGTCCCGGGATGAATGATGGCTGTTAAAGTCGCCAAAGATGTAAGTGGTAGGAGATGATGGTAAGAGAAAGGGTGAGAAGGATTTTGGGCGAGAGTCGGAGAAAGAGGAGCGGATAGGAGGGACATAGACGTTGAAAAGATGTATGGGAGCGGCTCTTTTTATTTTAACTGCGATAGCCAAACAATCGGAGCTGGGGTCGCGGGAGGAAAGGGATTATGTGGAGAGTGAAGTGTAAGATAGACCAGTTTTGACAAGTATGAGTACACCTCCTAGGTTTCCCGTAGAGTTGGTGATTCCTCTCCTTGTCATAGAACGGTTCTTCTGGAGGGTTTTGTAGCCGGGTATACGGAAAGTGGAGTCAGAGGAGAGGTGTGACTCTTGTATAAAGATGAGATCGTACTGATTATGAGAGAGAAATTGTATAAGTTCAGTACGACGCGGGCGAATCCCATTAGCATTCCACTGTAGGATTTGGAGGTTGTTTCGAGAGGGAGAAAAAGGATGGAAAGAGGATTGTGTGAGAGGAGAGGTGGTATATTGGGTTTGAGGAGGAGGAGTAGATGATGCAGAGGGAGGGTAAGTATAAATTAGTTGGGGGTGATTAGGAGGATAGGTGGGGTTATTCGTGGTTGTTTTGGGAGAGGGGTTCGTTTTTGAAGATATGGTTTTGTGGGTGTTTGTGAATGGAGGTGGGGGATTTGGAGTGTGAAAGGATGAAGATACAGGATTAGAGTGTGAGAGGGAGGGGAGGGATTGAGAAGAGGATGGGCACATTGGGCAAGTCCAAGAGCGTCCCGGGGAGATTTTACGAAAGTCAGCGGGAGAAAGACCAGAGCAGGAGAGGTGTACCCAGAGAGAACAGCCGGTACATTGTATTGATCTATTTTCCCAGGTGACTCTACGGCAGCAGACACAGCAGGGGTCTATAGGGCCAGGGTTGAGGTGAATATCACCACTGATAAGAAGCATAGAGATAAGAATCAGCGGTGAGTGGGATAAGTAATGAAGAGGTTTGGGGTGGAAGGAGGGACGAAGAAGAGATGTCCGAAAGAAAATAGAAGGGGTAGAGAGGGCAGTCAATTGGGTTTAAGAATGCTGTCCACATATGACCGCGCATTGAACAGCAGGGATAAAAAATGAGAAGAGTTGTCCAAAGGAGAATCGCCCGAGGATGAGACCCTCGGGGAATCGACAAGCCATTTCGACCCTCCCCAGTGTAGGGAAGGGGACTGCACCACCACGTTGAGGTGGCTTCTCATTAGTGCAGTATCGTGGATGCCATGGTTCGATATTCAAGCTGACCAAGTAAGCTACAAAATAATCTTTACAGCCTCTTTGTACCGAGGAAAAATTCAGTCAAACTAACCATCACCACAAAGCAGCAATAACAAACCTGTCTTTTGAGTGTACACTGAGCTTTGCCCGAATGTGGCGGGATGTTTGCTCGGTATAGCGTAGTTCTGGTAGATCGATGGGTTCATGTGATGGTGCGGGAAGTTCCCACTTTGTGCAGGTGCGCCCATGGAACGATTCATGGCCCCCATGACATGCGGGTTGGGTTGCTTGAACACAGGGGTGGGCTCGGAGACCTGCACAACGAAGCTACGATGAACTGATCACAGGCCGTGTTTGTCTCTCACCTTGGAACGTGTGTGTGTGTGTGTTGCGTCGGTTGCAACCGGTCTTTGTCGAGCTCTTCTTCACGTCTCCATCAATATTAGGGGAAGCTGCTATTGTTAAAAGCTTTTCTTGCACTTTGGTTGAGGGAGGAAGAGTTTCATCTTCTTCAGGAGGAAACTGAGGCGGCCTCAAGAATTCTTGGAAATATTTGAGTGCAGAAAAACCATAACTAAATAGAGAAATAAGTTGATTAATAAAAACATTCTTTCATTCATTATTTCTATACATCTTTTCGATTAACATGAAAGCGTCTCCAATCCGCATCATGATTTGGCTCATTTCTATATCGGATCCCGGAACTCTCCTCTTTTATCCGGGCTTGGGATTGACATTATGAGTGCACTAATTGGGCTCTTATAAGGGCTGTGTTGTACTGGAGATGTACAACAAATTACAAAGGAGGAAGTAAGATTAGCTCAGAGAACAAAAAATAGCGAGGTTGTTTTACCAGATGAGGTCAAGTAGAAGGCTAGAAATGTATTGGAGAGTCAGCTATTAGAGAGACAATCTTCTGTGGCGACCCTAATCAGCTATCAAAGAGGCAATCTGCTGTGCCGACCCTAATTAGCTATCAGAGAGGCAATCTGCTGTGGTGACCCTAATCAGCTATCAGAGAGGCAATCTGCTGTGCCGACCCTAATCAATTATCAGAGAGGCAATCTGCTGTGCCGACCCTAATCAGCTATCAGAGAGGCAATCTGCTGTGGCGACCCTAATACTAATTAGCTATCAGAGAGGCAATCTGCTGTGGCGACCCTAATCAACTATCAGAGAGGCAATCTGCTGTGGCGACCCTAATCAACTATCAGAGAGGCAATCTGCTGTGCCGACCCTAATCAACTATCAGAGAGGCAATCTGCTGTGCCGACCCTAATCAGCTATCAGAGAGGCAATCTGCTGTGCCGACCCTAATCAGCTATTAGAAAGGCAATCTTCTGTGCCGACCCTAATCAACTATCAGAGAGGCAATCTGCTGTGCCGACCCTAATCAGCTATCAGAGAGGCAATCTGCTGTGCCGACCCTAATCAACTATCAGAGAGGCAATCTGCTGTGCCGACCCTAATCAGCTATCAGAGAGGCAATCTGCTGTGCCAACCCTAATTAGCTATCAGAGAGGCAATCTGCTGTGGCGACCCTAATCAACTATCAGAGAGGCAATCTGCTGTGCCGACCCTAATTAGCTATCAGAGAGGCAATCTGCTGTGCCGACCCTAATCAACTATCAGAGAGGCAATCTGCTGTGCCGACCCTAATCAGCTATCAGAGAGGCAATCTGCTGTGCCGACTTTAATTAGCTATCAGAGAGGCAATCTGCTGTGGCAACCCTAATTAGCTATCAGAGAGGCAATCTGCTGTGCCGACCCTAACTAGCTATCAGAGAGGCAATCTGCTGTGCCGACCCTAATCAGCTATCAGAGAGGCTATCTGCTGTGGCAACCCTAATCAGCTATCAGAGAGGCAATCTGCTGTGGCGACCCTAATTAGCTATCAGAGAGGCAATCTGCTGTGCCGACCCTAATTAGCTATCAGAGAGGCAATCTGCTGTGCCGACCTTAATCAACTATCAGAGAGGCAATCTGCTGTGCCGACCCTAATCAGCTATCAGAGAGGCAATCTGCTGTGCCGACCCTAATCAGCTATTAGAGAGGCAATCTGCTGTGCCGACCCTAATCAGCTATCAGAGAGGCAATCTGCTGTGGCGACCCTAATCAGCTATCAGAGAGGCAATCTGCTGTGCCGACCCTAATCAGCTATCAGAGAGACAATCTGCTGTGCCGACCCTAATCAACTATCAGAGAGGCAATCTGCTGTGGCAACCCTAATTAGCTATCAGAGAGGCAATCTGCTGTGCCGACCCTAACTAGCTATCAAAGAGGCAATCTGCTGTACCAACCCTAATTAGCTATCAGAGAGGCAATCTGCTGTGCCGACCCTAATCAGCTATCAGAGAGGCTATCTGCTGTGTCGACTCTAATACTAATTAGCTATCAGAGAGGCAATCTGCTGTGGCGACCCTAATTAGCTATCAGAGAGGCAATCTGCTGTGCTGACCCTAATTAGCTATCAGAGAGGCAATCTGCTGTGCCGACCCTAATCAGCTATCAGAGAGGCAATCTGCTGTGCCGACCCTAATCAGCTATCAGAGAGGCAATCTGCTGTGCCGACCCTAATCAACTATCAGAGAGGCAATCTTCTGTGCCGACCCTAATCAACTATCAGAGAGGCAATCTGCTGTGGCGACCCTAATCAACTATCAGAGAGGCAATCTGCTGTGCCGACTCTAATCAACTATCAGAGAGGCAATCTACTGTGCCGACCCTAATCAGCTATCAGAGAGGCAATCTGCTGTGGCGACCCTAATCAACTATCAGAGAGGCAATCTGCTGTGCCGACCCTAATCAGCTATCAGAGAGGCAATCTGCTGTGCCGACCCTAATCAACTATCAGAGAGGCAATCTGCTGTGCCGACCCTAATCAACTATCAGAGAGGCAATCTGCTGTGCCGACCCTAATCAGCTATTAGAAAGGCAATCTTCTGTGCCGACCCTAATCAACTATCAGAGAGGCAATCTGCTGTGACGACCCTAATCAGCTATTAGAAAGGCAATCTGCTGTGCCGACCCTAATCAACTATCAGAGAGGCAATCTGCTGTGCCGACCCTAATTAGCTATCAAAGAGACAATCTGCTGAGCCGACCCTAATTAGCTATCAAAGAGGCAATCTGCTGTACCAACCCTAATTAGCTATCAGAGAGGCAATCTGCTGTGCCGACCCTAATCAACTATCAGAGAGGCAATCTGCTGTGCCGACCCTAATCAGCTATTAGAGAGGCAATCTGCTGTGCCGACCCTAATCAACTATCAGAGAGGCAATCTGCTGTGGCGACCCTAATTAGCTATCAGAGAGGCAATCTGCTGTGCCGACCCTAATCAGCTATCAGAGAGACAATCTGCTGTGCCGACCCTAATCAACTATCAGAGAGGCAATCTGCTGTGCCGACCCTAATTAGCTATCAGAGAGGCAATCTGCTGTGCCGACCCTAATCAACTATTAGAAAGGCAATCTGCTGTGCCGACCCTAATCAACTATCAGAGAGGCAATCTGCTGTGCCGACCCTAATCAACTATCAGAGAGGCAATCTGCTGTGCCGACCCTAATCAACTATCAGAGAGGCAATCTGCTGAGGCGACCCTAATCAACTATCAGAGAGGCAATCTGCTGTGCCGGCCCTAATTAGCTATCAAAGAGACAATCTGCTGAGCCGACCCTAATTAGCTATCAAAGAGGCAATCTGCTGTGCCGACCCTAATCAGCTATCAGAGAGGCTATCTGCTGTGTCGACCCTAATACTAATTAGCTATCAGAGAGGCAATCTGCTGTGGCGACCCTAATTAGCTATCAGAGAGGCAATCTGCTGTGCCGACCCTAATTAGCTATCAGAGAGGCAATCTGCTGTGGCGACCCTAATCAACTATCAGAGAGGCAATCTGCTGTGCCGACCCTAATCAGCTATCAGAGAGGCAATCTGCTGTGCCGACCCTAATCAACTATCAGAGAGGCAATCTGCTGTGCCGACCCTAATCAACTATCAGAGAGGCAATCTGCTGTGGCGACCCTAATCAGCTATCAGAGAGGCAATCTGCTGTGCCGACCCTAATCAACTATCAGAGAGGCAATCTGCTGTGCCGACCCTAATCAACTATCAGAGAGGCAATCTGCTGTGCCGACCCTAATTAACTATCAGAGAGGCAATCTGCTGTGGCGACCCTAATCAGCTATCAGAGAGGCAATCTGCTGTGCCGACCCTAATCAACTATCAGAGAGGCAATCTGCTGTGCCGACCCTAATCAACTATCAGAGAGGCAATCTGCTGTGCCGACCCTAATCAACTATCAGAGAGGCAATCTGCTGTGCCGACCCTAATCAACTATCAGAGAGGCAATCTGCTGTGCCGACCCTAATCAACTATCAGAGAGGCAATCTACTGTGCCGACCCTAATCAGCTATCAGAGAGGCAATCTGCTGTGGCGACCCTAATCAGCTATCAGAGAGGCAATCTGCTGTGCCGACCCTAATCAACTATCAGAGAGGCAATCTGCTGTGGCGACCCTAATCAACTATCAGAGAGGCAATCTGCTGTGCCGACCCTAATCAACTATCAGAGAGGCAATCTGCTGTGGCGACCCTAATCAGCTATTAGAGAGGCAATCTTCTGTGCCGACCCTAATCAACTATCAGAGAGGCAATCTGCTGTGCCGACCCTAATCAGCTATTAGACAGGCAATCTGCTGTGCCGACCCTAATCAACTATCAGAGAGGCAATCTGCTGTGCCGACCCTAATCAGCTATTAGAAAGGCAATCTGCTGTGCCGACCCTAATTAACTATCAGAGAGGCAATCTGCTGTGGCGACCCTAATCAGCTATCAGAGAGGCAATCTGCTGTGGCGACCCTAATCAGCTATCAGAGAGGCAATCTGCTGTGCCGACCCTAATCAGCTATCAGAGAGGCAATCTGCTGTGCCGACCCTAATCAGCTATCAGAGAGGCAATCTGCTGTGGCGACCCTAATTAGCTATCAGAGAGGCAATCTGCTGTGCCGACCCTAATCAACTATCAGAGAGGCAATCTGCTGTGGCGACCCTAATTAGCTATCAGAGAGGCAATCTGCTGTGCCGACCCTAATCAGCTATCAGAGAGGCAATCTGCTGTGCCGACCCTAATCAACTATCAGAGAGGCAATCTGCTGTGCCGACCCTAATTAGCTATCAGAGAGGCAATCTGCTGTGGCGACCCTAATCAACTATCAGAGAGGCAATCTACTGTGCCGACCTTAATCAACTATCAGAGAGGCAATCTGCTGTGCCGACCCTAATCAGCTATCAGAGAGGCAATCTGCTGTGCCGACCCTAATCAACTATCAGAGAGGCAATCTGCTGTGCCGACCCTAATTAGCTATCAGAGAGGCAATCTGCTGTGGCGACCCTAATCAACTATCAGAGAGGCAATCTACTGTGCCGACCTTAATCAACTATCAGAGAGGCAATCTGCTTTGCCGACCCTAATCAACTATCAGAGAGGCAATCTGCTGTGCCGACCCTAATCAACTATCAGAGAGGCAATCTGCTGTGCCGACCCTAATCAACTATCAGAGAGGCAATCTGCTGTGCCGACCCTAATTAGCTATCAAAGAGACAATCTGCTGAGCCGACCCTAATTAGCTATCAAAGAGGCAATCTGCTGTACCAACCCTAATTAGCTATCAGAGAGGCAATCTGCTGTGCCGACCCTAATCAGCTATCAGAGAGGCTATCTGCTGTGTCGACTCTAATACTAATTAGCTATCAGAGAGGCAATCTGCTGTGCCGACCCTAATTAACTATCAGAGAGGCAATCTGCTGTGCTGACCCTAATTAGCTATCAGAGAGGCAATCTGCTGTGCCGACCCTAATCAGCTATCAGAGAGGCAATCTGCTGTGCCGACCCTAATCAGCTATCAGAGAGGCAATCTGCTGTGCCGACCCTAATCAACTATCAGAGAGGCAATCTGCTGTGCCGACCCTAATCAACTATCAGAGAGGCAATCTGCTGTGGCGACCCTAATCAACTATCAGAGAGGCAATCTGCTGTGCCGACTCTAATCAACTATCAGAGAGGCAATCTACTGTGCCGACCCTAATCAGCTATCAGAGAGGCAATCTGCTGTGGCGACCCTAATCAACTATCAGAGAGGCAATCTGCTGTGCCGACCCTAATCAACTATCAGAGAGGCAATCTGCTGTGCCGACCCTAATCAACTATCAGAGAGGCAATCTGCTGTGCCGACCCTAATCAACTATCAGAGAGGCAATCTGCTGTGCCGACCCTAATCAACTATCAGAGAGGCAATCTGCTGTGCCGACCCTAATCAACTATCAGAGAGGCAATCTGCTGTGCCGACCCTAATCAACTATCAGAGAGGCAATCTACTGTGCCGACCCTAATCAGCTATCAGAGAGGCAATCTGCTGTGGCGACCCTAATCAGCTATCAGAGAGGCAATCTGCTGTGCCGACCCTAATCAACTATCAGAGAGGCAATCTGCTGTGGCGACCCTAATCAACTATCAGAGAGGCAATCTGCTGTGCCGACCCTAATCAACTATCAGAGAGGCAATCTGCTGTGGCGACCCTAATCAGCTATTAGAGAGGCAATCTTCTGTGCCGACCCTAATCAACTATCAGAGAGGCAATCTGCTGTGCCGACCCTAATCAGCTATTAGAAAGGCAATCTGCTGTGCCGACCCTAATTAACTATCAGAGAGGCAATCTGCTGTGCCGACCCTAATCAGCTATTAGAAAGGCAATCTGCTGTGCCGACCCTAATTAACTATCAGAGAGGCAATCTGCTGTGGCGACCCTAATCAGCTATCAGAGAGGCAATCTGCTGTGCCGACCCTAATCAGCTATCAGAGAGGCAATCTGCTGTGCCGACCCTAATCAGCTATCAGAGAGGCAATCTGCTGTGGCGACCCTAATTAGCTATCAGAGAGGCAATCTGCTGTGCCGACCCTAATCAACTATCAGAGAGGCAATCTGCTGTGGCGACCCTAATTAGCTATCAGAGAGGCAATCTGCTGTGCCGACCCTAATCAGCTATCAGAGAGGCAATCTGCTGTGCCGACCCTAATCAACTATCAGAGAGGCAATCTGCTGTGCCGACCCTAATTAGCTATCAGAGAGGCAATCTGCTGTGGCGACCCTAATCAACTATCAGAGAGGCAATCTACTGTGCCGACCTTAATCAACTATCAGAGAGGCAATCTGCTGTGCCGACCCTAATCAGCTATCAGAGAGGCAATCTGCTGTGCCGACCCTAATCAACTATCAGAGAGGCAATCTGCTGTGCCGACCCTAATTAGCTATCAGAGAGGCAATCTGCTGTGGCGACCCTAATCAACTATCAGAGAGGCAATCTACTGTGCCGACCTTAATCAACTATCAGAGAGGCAATCTGCTTTGCCGACCCTAATCAACTATCAGAGAGGCAATCTGCTGTGCCGACCCTAATCAACTATCAGAGAGGCAATCTGCTGTGCCGACCCTAATCAACTATCAGAGAGGCAATTTGCTGTGCCGACCCTAATTAGCTATCAAAGAGACAATCTGCTGAGCCGACCCTAATTAGCTATCAAAGAGGCAATCTGCTGTACCAACCCTAATTAGCTATCAGAGAGGCAATCTGCTGTGCCGACCCTAATCAGCTATCAGAGAGGCTATCTGCTGTGTCGACTCTAATACTAATTAGCTATCAGAGAGGCAATCTGCTGTGCCGACCCTAATTAACTATCAGAGAGGCAATCTGCTGTGCTGACCCTAATTAGCTATCAGAGAGGCAATCTGCTGTGCCGACCCTAATCAGCTATCAGAGAGGCAATCTGCTGTGCCGACCCTAATCAGCTATCAGAGAGGCAATCTGCTGTGCCGACCCTAATCAACTATCAGAGAGGCAATCTTCTGTGCCGACCCTAATCAACTATCAGAGAGGCAATCTGCTGTGGCGACCCTAATCAACTATCAGAGAGGCAATCTGCTGTGCCGACCCTAATCAGCTATCAGAGAGGCAATCTGCTGTGGCGACCCTAATCAACTATCAGAGAGGCAATCTGCTGTGCCGACCCTAATCAACTATCAGAGAGGCAATCTGCTGTGCCGACCCTAATCAGCTATTAGAAAGGCAATCTTCTGTGCCGACCCTAATCAACTATCAGAGAGGCAATCTGCTGTGACGACCCTAATCAGCTATTAGAAAGGCAATCTGCTGTGCCGACCCTAATCAACTATCAGAGAGGCAATCTGCTGTGCCGACCCTAATTAGCTATCAAAGAGACAATCTGCTGAGCCGACCCTAATTAGCTATCAAAGAGGCAATCTACTGTACCAATCCTAATCAACTATCAGAGAGGCAATCTGCTGTGCCGACTCTAATCAGCTATCAGAGAGGCTATCTGCTGTGTCGACCCTAATACTAATTAGCTATCAGAGAGGCAATCTGCTGTGGTGACCCTAATTAGCTATCAGAGAGGCAATCTGCTGTGCCGACCCTAATCAACTATCAGAGAGGCAATCTGCTGTGGCAACCCTAATCAACTATCAGAGAGGCAATCTGCTGTGCCGACCCTAATCAACTATCAGAGAGGCAATCTGCTGTGGCGACCCTAATTAGCTATCAGAGAGGCAATCTGCTGTGCCGACCCTAATCAGCTATCAGAGAGGCAATCTGCTGTGTTGACCCTATCATTAATTAGCTATCAAGGAGGCAATCTGCTGTGCCGACCCTAATCAACTATCAGAGAGGCAATCTGCTGTGCCGACTCTAATTAGCTATCAGAGAGGCAATCTGCTGTGCCGACCCTAACTAGCTATCAGAGCGGCAATCTGCTGTGGCGTTTCTAATTAGCTATCAGAGAGGCAATCTGCTGTGCCGACCCTAACTAGCTATCAGAGCGGCAATCTGCTGTGGCGTTTCTAATTAGCTATCAGAGAGGCAATCTGCTGTGCTGACCCTAATTAGCTATCAGAGAGGCAATCTGCTGTGCCGACCCTAATTAGCTATCAGAGAGGCAATCTGCTGTGCCGACCCTAATCAACTATCAGAGAGGCAATCTGCTGTGCTGACCCTAATCTATTTGAATAAGATTTGAATAAGATTTGAATAAAAATAAGTGTTAAACCTGAAATTGTGTAATTGTGTAATTATATTTGAAAAAAGAAACTGCATTCTGATTAAACAATGAATACTAGAACAAAACAAAATTTGACAACTGATACTATAAAAGAAATGATAGATGATCTAAAAGAAAATATGATGAGCAAAATGGAATATATGGTCAATGATGTTAAAAACTCAATTGAATTCATGTCTAAAAAGTTTGATGAGGTCATGAAAGAGGTCAGCTATGTAAAAGAAGAAAACAAAAAACTGAAAAAGGAAATATTTGAGATTAAAAAGCAGAGTCACAATCAAGAAAAAAAAGTGATTGACCTAGAGAAGGCACATGCAAACACTAAAAGTATGCTTGACCAACTTGAGCAATACACAAGAAGATCAAATTTAGAATTTCATGGAGTACCATTTTTAAAAAATGAAGATACAACTTTTTTAATTAAAAAACTTGTTAAAAAAATGAATATTGAGCTAGAAGACAATCATATTTCAATCTCACACAGATTACCTTCAAGGCTCAAGCAAACCAGCACCTCAGATGAAAATATCAAGCCTCCTCCAATTATTGTAAAATTCACATCACAAAAAAAAAGAAATGAAATTTACTATAAAAGAAAAAACATACCACAAATATCTGATTTTGAAATTCCACAAATGAAAGAATTATATATTAATGAAAACTTAACAAATGTTATAAGATCTTTATTATAGGAAACAAGAAAATTAAAGAAGATTCAAGGTTACAATTTTGTTTGGACACATATGGGAGATATTTTGGCTAGAAAAAATGAAAAATTAAAGGTACTTAAGATATGTACACTAGCTGACTTAAAAAAAATGTGTTAATGATTGTGACCTGATTTTTTTTTTTTTTTTTCTTTGTTAGTAAGATAACTGATATAAAAATGTGTTTTTCCCTTAACAATTTTTTTGAAAACTCCTATTTGCAACAATATAATAGTACCAATAACAATAATAAAAAATTAACTAAAAATTATTTTACTACTCAAGAGATATCAAATATATTGGCAATGAACAATAAGAATGATTTATCTATTTTTCACCTAAATACAAGAAGTTTGGCTAAAAAAAAAGAAAATATAGAAGAATTTGTAAATCTAATAAATTGCAAACCAGAAATAATTGCAATATCTGAAACCAAAATTAATTCCAATTCAACTGTTAATTTTTCAATACCTCAATATTTTTTCTTGCATGTTGATTCTAAAACCAATGCTGGTGGTGTGGCACTATATATAAAAGAAAATATTAGGTTTAATGTTAGAAATGATTTAAATGTACAAGTTGATAAATGTGAAAATTTGTGGATAGAAATTGAGCAAAAACCTCATTCCAAAAAATTAATTGTTGGTGTTATTTATAGGCATCCGACATATGATTTTAAGACCTTTGAAAACAAACTCATAGATTTATTAATATCATTTGAAGACAAAAAATGTGAATATGTAATTATTGGTGATATAAATATAAATTTAATGATGTCTGATAGCAATCCTAAAATTTGTCATTATATTAGAAGTTTGGAATCTGTTGGATGCATATAAATACCCCAACAAGATTTCCTGAAAATAAAAATCCTTCAATATTAGATCACATCTATTCTAACAGCAATAATATTTGTAATAGTGGTATTTGTTTGTATGATATTAGTGACCATTTACCCATCTTTTTAGTTAAAAAAAATTTCAATCAACCAACTAACTCAGAAAATGCTGCATATGTTAGGTGCATGAAATCTTTTGAACCACTAAATTTTGTTGAAGATCTAGACAACAATCTTTAAGATGTTCGTCTTAAGACAAGCCTAAGTAATACTAAAGTTGATAATAATATAGTTGATTTTGTCACTACTTTTCAATCCATACTAAATAAACATGCTCCTTTTATAAAATTGTCCAGAAAAAAAAAAAATTATCACAAAAACCCTGGATTAGTAAAGGCTTACTTGTTTCAATAAAAAAGAAAAACAGACTGTTCAAAGCATGTTACAAATGCAATGATAAATCAAAGGTAGAATTCTATAAAAAATACAGAAACATGTTAACTCATTTAATGAAATTAGCAAAACAAGAATATTATAGTAATTTATTTAAAAAGTATAATAATACCACTGCTAAAACGTGGAAAACAATTAATGATCTTGTCAATTTTAAAAAAATACCTTGTAAAGGCAGTATATCATCCAACTCCTTTAAAATAAATGGCAAAGAATATAACGCCTATTCAGAAGACTTTGCTAATCTATTAAACAATCATTTTTCAAGTATAGGGACCGAAATGGCCAACCAGATACCACCCTCTGATATTTCTTACACAAGCTATATTAAAACTTCATGTGTCTCATCAATGGTTTTAAGAGAAATTAATGAAGATGAAGTAGCTGAAGAAATAAACAATTTAAAAATGAAATCAGCTTGTGGCTTATTGCAAATCAGCACTAAATTTATAAAAATGAGTAAAAACGTCATAAGTTTGCTTCTTGCCCAAATTTTTACTAAATGTATTGAACAAGAAACATTTCCAAAAATTTTTAAACAATCCCAAGTAATTCCAATACCAAAAGTATCTAATCTACAAGAACTAGCTGACTTCAGACCAATTTCTCTTCTTCCTGCTTTAGCTAAAATTTTGGAAAAAATATTATATAAAAAAAAGATCAAATTTCTTGACAAAAACAAAATATTAACAAACCAACAACATGGATTTAGAACAAATGATTCAACTAGTCTTGCAATTACATCAATGTATGATGACCTTCTTCTTAACTTAGAAAGTAATAAAATTACATGTTCAGTTTTCCTTGATATTAGTAAAGCCTTTGATTCAATAAATCATGACATCCTTTTAAAAAAATTAAATATATATGGTTTTCGAGGTAAAATTTGGAAATTATTGATGTCATACTTAAAAGATAGAAAACAGTGTACCAAAATAGGAAATAACTTTTCAGAATTTAAATACATGTGTTGTGGTGTTCCACAAGGGTCTGTATTGGGACCACTATTATTTTTAATCTATATTAACGATTTGCCAAATGCAACTAAATGTATTACTACAATATTTGCAGATGATACAAATCTACATCTAGCTGATCCAAATTTACTCATACTCGAACAGAATATGAATATAGAACTGCAGAAAATTAACTCATGGTTTAAATCAAACAAACTATCTCTTAATTTTAATAAAACTAAATATATGGTTATATGTAAAAAAAGCGTCAATACATCTTCTTTTAAATTAACCATAGGAAAAAATGAAATTAAACAAACAAATCATGTAAGATATTTAGGTATTTTTTTGGATGACAAATTAAATTGGGAACATCAAGCATCTAACATATGCAGCAAATTGTCGAAAACAAGTGGCATTTTTTATAAACTAAGGCATTATGTGCCACTGAGTACTTTAAGAATATTATATTTTTCATTAATTCAATTGCACTTACAATATTCTATTTTAAACTGGGGACGGGCTAACAAAACACTCTTGATGACCATAGAAACATTGCAAAACAGAATTATAAGGACTTCTTTATTTAAGAACATTAAGACCCCAATTAACATGCTATACAAAGAATTTAATGTGCTAAAACTATTTGATCTTTTTCAACTAGAAGTTGTTAAATTTATGTTTAAATTTGAAAATCATATGTTACCTTATTGTTTTTATAACTATTAAGATAAAATAAACAGTGTGCATCAACATTTAACAAGATATAGCATGGATGGAAATTTTTTTCTGCATTCTGTAACAAAACAATCTGGTAAACAAAGACTACAATACATTGGAGCAAAATTGTGGTCTACTGTACCCAGTGATATAAAAAATTATCTTTTAATTCTTTTATTAAAAATTACAAAGTATTTCTTTCAAAAGCCTATGAAAAACACTGATAGGCAAAAGTAGTTATTTTAAAAAAATGGTATTATGAATAATACATATATATCAGTTTTCTTAATGTTATGTATTGTTTTTATTTTATCTTTTTTGCTTTATGAGATATTTTTGCTATGCTGTTTCTTCAAAATCCACCAATTATATATATTTTTAATAACCTATGTGTACTGTATATTTCCTATAACAATTGTATTGCATTAATTACTTGTATTGCATGCTCTCTCTATTATTAATAGAACTGTCTTTCTTATTTTCAATTAACTTGATATAATTTAAAAAAGGAAATATATGTTTCTTTTTTATTTTTTTACATTGTTTGCTAAAAATCATATTTATTGTGTCTTTCTTTTTTTTTTTACCTTTAATTCTTCTTTGTGGAATTTTTCACCTTTATGTAGGCTACTAATACTGTAAATCAGTTTATTTTATTGAATAATATTACTTGTTTTTAGACTTATGTGTTGCGTTTTTCTCTTTATAAATTTCTCGGTGTGCTTTGTACCAGCTGTAATTTGTTTTGATATCTGTTGTATGTCATTGCATATTGGTGTGTACTATCGTTTGTTTCTACTGAATTGTAGCCTAATTGAACATTAAATAATTAAAGTATTTTGAGGTGCTAGCTGACTTTGGTGACCTTGATGGTCTTTCGCTGGCATCTAGTCATGGCAACCAAATGTTGTTGTAGTGCATTTACAGTTTTTTTTTTTTTTTTTGTTTTGCTTGACTTTTCATGTCTTGGTCGTTGACAAAAAAAAAAAATAAATAAATAAAATCCTAATCAACTATCAGAGAGGCAATCTGCTGTGCCGACCCTAATACTAATTAGCTATCAGAGAAACAATCTGCTGTGCTGACCCTAATTAGCTATCAGAGAGGCAATCTGCTGTGCCAACCCTAATTAGCTATCAGAGAGGCAATCTGCTGTGGCGACCCTAATTATCTATCAGAGAGACAATCTGCTGTACCAACCCTAATTAGCTATCAGAGAGGCAATCTGCTGTGCCGACCTAACCAGCTATCAGAGAGGCAATCTGCTGTGCCGACCCTAATCAGCTATCAGAGAGGCAATCTGCTGTGGTGACCCTAATTAGCTATCAGAAAGGCAATCTGCTGTGCCGACTCTAATTAACTATCAGAGAGGCAATCTGCTGTGGCGACCCTAATCAACTATCAGAGAGGCAATCTGCTGTGGCGACCCTAATACTAATTAGCTATCAGAGAGGCAATCTCCTGTGCCGACCCTAATTATCTATCAGAGAGACAATCTGCTGTGTCGACCCTAATCAGCTATCAAAGAGGCAATCTGCTGTGGCGACCCTAATTAGCTATCAGAGAGGCAATCTACTGTGCCGACTCTAATTAGCTATCAGAGAGGCAATCTGCTGTGCCGACCCTAATCAACTATCAGAGAGGCAATCTGCTGTGCCAACCCTAATACTAATTAGCTATCTGAGAGGCAATCTGCTGTGGCGACCCTAATTAGCTATCAGAGAGGCAATCTGCTGTGGCGACCCTAATTAGCTATCAGAGAGGCAATCTGCTGTGGCGACCCTAATTAGCTATCAGAGAGGCAATCTGCTGTGGCAATTCTAATTAGCTATCAGAGAGGCAAGCTGCTGTGCCGACCCTAATTAGCTATCAGAGAGGCAATCTGCTGTGCTGACCCTAATTAGCTATCAGAGAGGCAATCTGCTGTGCCGACCCTAATTAGCTATCAGAGAGGCAATCTGCTGTGCCGACCCTAATCAGCTATCAAAGAAACAATCTGCTGTGGTGACCCTAATACTAATTAGCTATCAGAGAGGCAATCTGCTGTGCCGACCCTAATCAACTATCAGAGAGGCAATCTGCTGTGCCGACCCTAATCAGCTATCAGAGAGGCAATCTGCTGTGGCGACCCTAATTAGCTATCAGAGAGGCAATCTGCTGTGGCGACCCTAATCAGCTATCAGAGAGGCAATCTGCTGTGGCGACCCTAATCAGCTATTAGAGAGGCAATCTTCTGTGCTGACCCTAATTAACTATCAGAGAGGCAATCTGCTGTGCCGACCCTAATTAGCTATCAGAGAGGCAATCTGCTGTGCTGACCCTAATTAGCTATCAGAGAGGCAATCTGCTGTGGCGACCCTAATCAGCTATCAGAGAGGCAATCTGCTGTGCCGACCCTAATCAACTATCAGAGAGACAATCTGCTGTGCCGACCCTAATCAGCTATCAAAGAGACAATCTGCTGTGGTGACCCTAATACTAATTAGCTATCAGAGAGGCAATCTGCTGTGCCGACCCTAATCAACTATCAGAGAGGCAATCTGCTGTGCCGACCCTAATCAGCTATCAGAGAGGCAATCTGCTGTGGCGACCCTAATTAGCTATCAGAGAGGCAATCTGCTGTGGCGACCCTAATCAGCTATCAGAGAGGCAATCTGCTGTGGCGACCCTAATCAGCTATTAGAGAGGCAATCTTTTGTGCTGACCCTAATCAACTATCAGAGAGGCAATCTGCTGTGCCGACCCTAATTAGCTATCAGAGAGGCAATCTGCTGTGCTGACCCTAATTAGCTATCAGAGAGGCAATCTGCTGTGGCGACCCTAATCAGCTATCAGAGAGGCAATCTGCTGTGCCGACCCTAATCAACTATCAGAGAGACAATCTGCTGTGGCGACCCTAATACTAATTAGCTATCAGAGAGGCAATCTGCTGTGCTGACCCTAATTAGCTGTCAGAGAGGCAATCTGCTGTGGTGACCCTAATTACTTATCAGAGAGGCAATCTGCTGTGCCGACCCTAATCAGCTATCAAAGAAACAATCTGCTGTGGTGACCCTAATACTAATTAGCTATCAGAGAGGCAATCTGCTGTGCTGACCCTAATCAACTATCAGAGAGACAATCTGCTGTGGCGACCCTAATACTAATTAGCTATCAGAGAGGCAATCTGCTGTGCTGACCCTAATTAGCTGTCAGAGAGGCAATCTGCTGTGGTGACCCTAATTACTTATCAGAGAGGCAATCTGCTGTGCCGACCCTAATCAGCTATCAAAGAGACAATCTGCTGTGGCGACCCTAATACTAATTAGCTATCAGAGAGGCAATCTGCTGTGCTGACCCTAATTAGCTGTCAGAGAGGCAATCTGCTGTGCTGACCCTAATTAGCTATCAGAGAGGCAATCTGCTGTGCCGACCCTAATCAGCTATCAAAGAAACAATCTGCTGTGGTGACCCTAATACTAATTAGCTATCAGAGAGGCAATCTGCTGTGCCGACCCTAATCAACTATCAGAGAGGCAATCTGCTGTGCCGACCCTAATCAGCTATCAGAGAGGCAATCTGCTGTGGCGACCCTAATTAGCTATCAGAGAGGCAATCTGCTGTGGCGACCCTAATCAGCTATCAGAGAGGCAATCTGCTGTGGCGACCCTAATTAGCTATTAGAGAGGCAATCTTCTGTGCTGACCCTAATTAACTATCAGAGAGGCAATCTGCTGTGCCGACCCTAATTAGCTATCAGAGAGGCAATCTGCTGTGCTGACCCTAATTAGCTATCAGAGAGGCAATCTGCTGTGGCGACCCTAATCAGCTATCAGAGAGGCAATCTGCTGTGCCGACCCTAATCAACTATCAGAGAGACAATCTGCTGTGCCGACCCTAATCAGCTATCAAAGAGACAATCTGCTGTGGTGACCCTAATACTAATTAGCTATCAGAGAGGCAATCTGCTGTGCCGACCCTAATCAACTATCAGAGAGGCAATCTGCTGTGCCGACCCTAATCAGCTATCAGAGAGGCAATCTGCTGTGGCGACCCTAATTAGCTATCAGAGAGGCAATCTGCTGTGGCGACCCTAATCAGCTATCAGAGAGGCAATCTGCTGTGGCGACCCTAATCAGCTATTAGAGAGGCAATCTTCTGTGCTGACCCTAATCAACTATCAAAGAGGCAATCTGCTGTGCCGACCCTAATTAGCTATCAGAGAGGCAATCTGCTGTGCTGACCCTAATTAGCTATCAGAGAGGCAATCTGCTGTGCCGACCCTAATCAGCTATCAGAGAGGCAATCTGCTGTGCCGACCCTAATCAACTATCAGAGAGACAATCTGCTGTGGCGACCCTAATACTAATTAGCTATCAGAGAGGCAATCTGCTGTGCTGACCCTAATTAGCTGTCAGAGAGGCAATCTGCTGTGGTGACCCTAATTACTTATCAGAGAGGCAATCTGCTGTGGCGACCCTAATCAACTATCAGAGAGGCAATCTGCTGTGCCAACCCTAATCAGCTATCAGAGAGGTAATCTGCTGTGCCGACCCTAATCAGCTATCAGAGAGGCAATCTGCTGTGCCGACCCTAATCAACTATCAGAGAGGCAATCTGCTGTGCCGACCCTAATCAACTATCAGAGAGGCAATTTGCTGTGCCGACCCTAGTCAGCTATCAGAGAGGCAATCTGCTGTGCTGACCCTAATCAACTATCAGAGAGGCAATCTGCTGTGCCGACCCTAATCAGCTATCAGAGAGGTAATCTGCTGTGCCGACCCTAATCAACTATCAGAGAGGCAATCTGCTGTGCCGACCCTAATCAACTATCAGAGAGGCAATCTGCTGTGCCGACCCTAATCAGCTATCAGAGAGGCAATCTGCTGTGCCAACCCTAATCAACTATCAGAGAGGCAATCTGCTGTGGCGACCCTAATCAGCTATCAGAGAGACAATCTGCTGTGGCGACCCTAATCAGCTATCAGAGAGGAAATCTGCTGTGCCGACCCTAATCAGCTATCAGAGAGGCAATCTGCTGTGCCAACCCTAATTAGCTATCAGAGAGGCAATTTGCTGTGCCGACCCTAATCAACTATCAGAGAGGCAATCTGCTGTGGCGACCCTAATCAACTATCAGAGAGGCAATCTGCTGTGCCGACCCTAATACTAATTAGCTATCAGAGAGGCAATCTGCTGTGGCGACCCTAATTAGCTGTCAGAGAGGCAATCTGCTGTACCAACCCTAATTACTTATCAGAGAGGCAATCTGCTGTGGCGACCCTAATCAACTATCAGAGAGGCAATCTGCTGTGCCGACCCTAATCAGCTATCAGAGAGGCAATCTGCTGTGCCGACCCTAATCAACTATCAGAGAGGCAATCTGCTGTGCCGACCCTAATCAGCTATCAGAGAGGCAATCTGCTGTGCCGACCCTAATCAGCTATCAGAGAGGCAATCTGCTGTGCCGACCCTAATCAGCTATCAGAGAGGCAATCTGCTGTGCCGACCCTAATCAGCTATCAGAGAGGCAATCTGCTGTGCCGACCCTAATCAGCTATCAGAGAGGCAATCTGCTGTGCCGACCCTAATCAACTATCAGAGAGGCAATCTGCTGTGGCGACCCTATTCAGCTATCAGAGAGGCAATCTGCTGTGCCGACCCTAATACTAATTAGCTATCAGAGAGGCAATCTGCTGTGCCGACCCTAATCAACTATCTGAGAGGCAATCTGCTGTGCCGACCCTAATCAACTATCAGAGAGGCAATCTGCTGTGCCGACCCTAATCAGCTATCAGAGAGGCAATCTGCTGTGCCGACCCTAATCAACTATCAGAGAGGCAATCTGCTGTGGCGACCCTAATCAGCTATCAGAGAGGCAATCTGCTGTGGCGACCCTAATTAGCTATCAGAGAGGAAATCTGCTGTGCCGACCCTAATCAGCTATCAGAGAAGCAATCTGTTGTGCCAACCCTAATTGGCTATCAGAGAGGCAATTTGCTGTGCCGACCCTAATCAACTATCAGAGAGGCAATCTGCTGTGCCGACCCTAATCAACTATCAGAGAGGCAATCTGCTGTGGCGACCCTAATTAGCTATCAGAGAGGCAATCTGCTGTGGCGACCCTAATCAGCTATCAAAGAGGCAATCTGCTGTGGCAACCCTAATACTAATTAGCTATCAGAGAGGCAATCTGCTGTGGCGTTTCTAATTAGCTATCAGAGAGGCAATCTGCTGTGCCGACCCTAATCAACTATCAGTGAGGCAATCTGCTGTGCCGATTTTAATTAGCTATCAGAGAGGCAATCTGCTGTGGCGACTGTAATTAGCTATCAGAGAGGCAATCTGCTGTGCTGACCCTAATCAACTATCAGAGAGGCAATCTGCTGTGGCGACCCTAATACTAATTAGCTATCAGAGAGGCAATCTGCTGTGGCAACCCTAATCAACTATCAGAGAGGCAATCTGCTGTGCCGACCCTAATTAGCTATCAGAGAGGCAATCTGCTGTGGTGACCCTAATCAGCTATCAGAGAGGCAATCTGCTGTGGCGACCCTAATCAGCTATCAGAGAGGCAATCTTCTGTGCCGACCCTAATCAACTATCAGAGAGGCAATCTGCTGTGCCGACCCTAATTAGCTATCAGAGAGGCAATCTGCTGTGCCAACCCTAATCAACTATCAGAGAGGCAATCTGCTGTGCCGACCCTAATCAGCTATCAGAGAGGCAATCTGCTGTGGCGACCCTAATCAACTATCAGAGAGGCAATCTGCTGTGGCGACCCTAATCAACTATCAGAGAGGCAATCTGCTGTGCCGACCCTAATCAACTATCAGAGAGGCAATCTGCTGTGCCAACCCTAATCAGCTATCAGAGAGGCAATCTGCTGTGCCGACCCTAATCAGCTATCAGAGAGGCAATCTGCTGTGGCGACCCTAATTGGTTATCAGAGAGGCAATCTTCTGTGCCGACCTTAATCAACTATCAGAGAGGCAATCTGCTGTGCCAACCCTAATTAGCTATCAGAGAGGCAATCTGCTGTGCCAACCCTAATCAGCTATCAGAGAGGCAATCTGCTGTGCCGACCCTAATCAACTATCAGAGAGGCAATCTGCTGAGGCGACCCTAATCAACTATCAGAGAGGCAATCTGCTGTGCCGACCCTAATCAACTATCAGAGAGGCAATCTGCTGTGCCGACCCTAATCAACTATCAGAGAGGCAATCTGCTGTGCCGACCCTAATTAGCTATCAGAGAGGCAATCTGCTGTGGTGACCCTAATTAGCTTCAAATATTTTCTGGTGGTAAAAAAACTAAAAAAATTTAAGAATAAATTTTTTTTTTGAGTTTTTTATTGTGTGTTTAAAAACAAAGGTATTACAATGAACTTTTATTAAACCAATTATTTTTTTCAAAAACTAAAGAAACCAAATACAATCATAACACAACCATAAAAATATTATGAAGCGGACCCAGCTCAAAACTGGTGCTGCACATAAAAGCTTAAAAAACATCATGTCTATTTAGATTCTTGCAGAAAACAAAAAAAAATAAAGATAATCTTTATTTTATAGGAGTTCAACAACCACATTGGTGAAAATGAATTGAATAGTATGAAGAAATACTAAATTATAAAACAATATTTGGTTTTATAAAGTGGTGTTTTTACCAGGACTGAGGAGTCAGAGCTGGAGCCAGAGCAAATTTTGATATTGTGTGAAGCTGGAGCTGCAACCATCAAAATTTTTGCTGGCTCCAGCTCCTAACAATAAATTTTTTTACATTTGAAAGTCACTTAATTAATTTGTGGATCTAAATATACATTAAGGTATTGTAACAAGTGTGTTTGAGTTTGAATCATTTGTTAAAGATGGTTAGCTTGGAGTTTGAGATGGGTGCCCATTGGTGGTACTCCAGATGTTGATTTACTTGAATTTCGAGAAAGTGCCATTGTATTGAGTGCATGCCTGTTGCCCTTTAAATCTAGTTGGCTATGAACTTAATGATGGTGTTCGAAATGTTTGTTCGTATAAGTTTGTTTTTATTCACTGTATCAAACGCCTTGCTCATGTCCAAAACTACTGCTACAGTGTGATGTTGCCTTGGATTGTTAAAGCCTTTTGTGATTCGGTGGCAGATGTTATGCAAAGTAGTGTATGTTGAGTGTTTATATTTGAATCCATAGTGATGAGAAATAACCGGAATGTTTTCTGTTATTTATGGTAATAGTGCTGTCTCTAGTACTTTGGCAATGGATGATAAAAGTGATTTGGATCAGTAGCTTGTGCCAATATTGTGTTAGTGTTGGGGGCAGTGTTGTACATATTTATGAGGTATTTGATGGAAAGTGACTCTAGGTGTTTCAGGGGTGACTGGTAAATTCTACCATAGGCAAATTTTACCATGGTTGCTTAGTGAAATGGGGTTGTTTTGGTTTGTGTTGCATACTGATGTGATGTGATGGTCTTCCAGCTAGTGCAATCACGCAAGTCTGCTGACAATGATGTCTGGTGAAGTAGGCTGTTGTGTTTGACTGGGTGGTCAACATGTTGAGTGTTTGTGTTTAATGTGATGTGATTTGAGTTATTCAATCAGTTCTCCTCTAGCCTTTGGTCAGTGCATACCATAAATGCTAGTAAGCATTGACATAACCAGTAATGATTGTGTTTGGACGATTTTATTTCTATGTAAATGTGCTAGATATATTGAGTCTTCTTTTGTTTGAAATATATAATTGATAGGAAGCTTGGATAATGTATAACTCTACCCATTAAACCCTTAGGTAATATTAAGCCTTTGGATAATATATAATTAATTTTAGGGTGTAGCATGCAAATTAGGAAATTTTTGATGATTGATATATCATCTAGTTACTCTTATTGGTCACATTTATATATGTATTATCAAGTTGGAGCTGGAGCTGGAGCCAGAGCCAAAGTTTAAAATTAATTAGCTCCGAAGCTGGAGCTTAACCAAAATAAGGCTGGCCCCAGCCCTGGTTTTTACAATACTAAATTTTCATTGTAAGCATTTTTGGGATTAATATACAACTTGTCAGCACTGATAAACAGCTCACCTGTCGCACACCCATTGCTGTGAGCAGATCACCTGCACCACGTGCTTTGCAAACTCATGCAGACTTGCCTGCTCCATCCACAGTCTGTCTTCCTGTGCCAACCACAAAAGGTTTAAATATATACAATTACAGAAGTTTATAAATATATCTACTTCATTTGGATGGTCAGTTTCTAAGGAGTTGGAATCATTGAAGTCATCAAAACCTTGGATTGGTGCAAGAAAGCTTGTTACACTGACGTCAACATCACGTCTGAAGAAATCCTTGCAACCAGTAGAGCTTGCATCTCCTACCATCAAAAACAAAGCTATAGAGTTGATCTAAATCACTATACTTAATACATTCTACAGTTTTACATTTAAAATTGAAACATTGTGATTCTAAGCTGACTTATTTTGGTCCTAGAAATGAAAAATTTAAACTTTTATAATTCTAATAAGGACAGAACAAGCCTGTCTGTGCTTGCTTGCTTGTTAGATCTTGACTGCTCAAAACAATGTGGCAATTAACTAGTGTACATAGTCATGATACATTTAATTATTTATACGTTTGCACTTAATTTTTTACATTTTACTGTTTAGTTTTAAATGTTAGAGCAAAACTAAATGACTTGATTTTTTGTATTGCACAGTAGTTGTTTACCCACAAAGTTTTCTCAGAAGACTTTAATTTTTCTGGCTTGTTTGCATGATTGCTCATTTTGGTGACAGTGTTGTTATTTTTTTAACTGAACACCACTGAACACCCATTTTGGTAAGATTGAAGACTTCTGTTTTGATTCTAATATTGCTGTGTGGTTGAAATTCCTACTTGCTTTTTATTTTTATTTTTTAAAACTGATAGAATTATAATTTAAAATTATTAGTCAAGACCAGCAAATAGAGGGAATTGATAGAAAAAGTGGCTTTTACATAAGCGCAAGCCAGCTTTTTTTTTGCTTATTGAAGCTAAGTTCTGGTGATTGAAGATCCAAACATGGGCAAGTAACTTTCTTATCACAAAAAATCATCATAAAATGCTTATTAAACCAACACTTCAATTAGAGCAAGATTTAAAGAAGACCAAAATAATCAAGATTATTGTAATGACATTATTTAAAACTCTGCCATGCTTCTGATTTCACTCATTTGATACGTTTATTCACCTTTCAAATATAATATATAAAATAAACCAAGTATTTTACAAAAAGCAATTTTTCACATACATTCTTTAGCTAATAAAAATTAACTTCTCTATTTACAAACATAAAAGAAAGGTAGTTACTATTTGTACATTTTCTATAACCATTGTTTAAGCCTGCTAAAAGTATTTACCAAGTTTTATTACTGCTTTTAAAACAGCTAGCACTGCTCCATCTGCAGCATTTGCTGGACTGCAGCAAGAAGACGACGATTGGATGAAGAAGGAAGATGAAAGGACTGCTTGCCAGGAGGAGAGAGTGGGGAAACTGGAGCTTTAAAGAGCTGAAGGAGCAGGTGGCAAGTGAGGTGGGCTCCTGCAGGAAATTCATATTTTTTGTCAATAAATCTATATTTCTGAATTGTAAATCAATAAAAAGAAGAATCAAGTTTCTGCAACAATAGGATGTTAATTTAGTTGATAAATAGAGTTTTATAGTTTGGTTAATAAGTTTTTTCAATAAATTATTAAAAGTTGGGATTGAAGCTTGGTATTTCTTGCTTTTTTAAAGATTTTTCACTATATTTATGTAAAAGACATTTCAAACAATCTATTATAACATGTTTGCTATTTAAAGAGTGTTTACTGTAAAAAAAATCTAAAAGCAAATGGATGCTGTGACAAAATAGTTTAAAATCACAAAAGCTGCAATTACATAAACAATCTAATTATAAGTAAATAAAAAGTTTTTAAAGCTTGTTTTTAACACATACAACAATAAAAATACTATTTAAAGTTACAAATTGAGCTGCTTTGAAAATGAGAAGCACCAGACTCGAGTTTCACTAGACTCGAGTTGTTTCGCTAGACTCGAGCTTTGAAAATGAGAAGACTCGACTTAAGTAAATAAAAAGTTTTTAAAGCTTGTTTTTAACACATACAACAATAAAAATACTATTTAAAGATACAAATTGAGCTGCTTTGAAAATGAGAAGCACCAGACTCGAGTTTCGCTCTAGTTAGAGCTCGTCATATATATATTTAAAGTTAAGTAGAGTAGCATCCAAATTTATCTTGATAAAAAATACCAGTATTTGAAGTTAGCACTCAGTGACCATTACAGGCAGCAAGTACAGAAGGAATAGCCACATGTTTAATAACATCCTCTAAGGATAAGCAGCTGCAAGCTATCAATACAGCAGTAAAGAGTGCAAGTGGGTCACGAATTTGAGGGTCATTAAGCTACAAAAATAGAGAAATTAAAGAAAACATCTAGTTTTTAAGGAAGATCTTACATCAACTGCCATCAGGACGTCATTGAAATTAGCAGTAAACAAAGAACAGCAAAGAGCTTTCAGCTCCAGCCACTCTGCACTCAGTTCACAGCACTGAGCCGTCATCTCAGCACACAATGCTGCTAAAGCATTTATTCTACAAAAAAAATCAAAATTAAACAAAAAGATAAAATAAAACTAAGCTTTTTATAATTACAACTACTGAGTAAATGTATGACTAAACAAAACTTTATAAAATACAATTATCATTTAGTTTAGTAACCCATTGTTAGAAAATTCATAAACTACACTAGAAGCAAAATATCAGCAATAAACAATAAATTATCAAAGCTAAATCATCAGTTTTTTTTAAATACATGAAAATTTGAGGTCAGTTTATAAAAGTTAAATTTTTTTTAACCTGAGGTATGATTTATTCTAATTGATCAACTTGTTTATTATATTTTGATATATTATTTTTTAATCTACTTGTGTATGTTCATAATGAATCAACATATGCCAAATACTTTTTCCAGATACAGATTTTCCAAGGCTAGAAATTTTTGAAAAAAGTAGTGAGTTGCCCATTAACTTACACACTTAATTCTAATTGGTTACATATAAAACAATAATACAATAATAAGTGTTGCTAATTCTTTGACTTCATTTTGACAATAAAAGTCAAATAAATGGTACTAGAACAATGACAGTGACATCAAATGACAGCAATCAAAATAACAGCTAATTTAACTGTAAACATTTTTATAATTGAATAATCTTTTTTTATTTTATACAAAATTTATTAAAAACAAAAGATAGTAGCAAGAAACAGTTGTGTAAGTTCTAAGCAAATTTTACAGCCAAAAATTCCATTATGAATTTACCATAACTAACTTAATTATCTTTACCTGAACCCTAACCCCAACCTTAAATTTTCGAAATCAAATCTTATGGTGATTTTACTGGTGATGGAATCTAACTCTTATTCTAATCTAAACCCTTAACTGTCATTTGTAAGTTTTAATAAACTGTTGTTTCAATTCAACTCAATTGTATTTGCAATTAAGGTATTATGTTTTCCAAGTTGTTATTAACAAAGTTATTGCAAAATAGAAAACAGTGGCTAAACAGTATACATTACTACATTCACAATGTCAATTGTGCACAATCACTGTACCTTTAAAACGTAGTAGGTAAGTTAATAATAAAAAAAGAAAAAAAGGAAACAATTAAGACACATTTTATTAATTAAAAAAAGTGTATACATTTTTGTTTATAAGAGCAAAAAGTAGTAATAATGTAATAATAAAATATACACATTCAAGCTATATAAAGAGAATGTTGCATAATTATGGATGGGAGAAATGTTGCGCAATAAACTCTGTGACCAATAATCCTGTTGTTGCACAATAAACTCTGTGACCAAAAGGGTATGATCCAAAAGAGATCAAGTCAGTTTTGATGAACTGTTGGGTCATGCAGATGAACAGTTTTGAGAAATAACCTTTTGGCCTGTTATTGACTTTTTCTTTAGAAAATTAGTTAGATTTATTTGATTAAAAGATCATTAAACGTTAAATTCTCTAAAATAATTTTTTTTCAATAATTATGGTCCAAAACTGCTTCTAGTAATCGGCAGACATAATTGACTTCATAGTCACTCCTGTTCTCACAAAAGAATTTAATTAATTCAAAAGCTAATCAGGAAACATTTATACCCCAAACATTATATCATATTTTTTTGATTAAAACACGCCCTTGTTTAGAATGCACATGAATTCACAATAAAATAAAAGGATGCACCCTTGAATACAGTGTGCATAAATAAAGTCACTTAGTAGCATAAATAACATCACCTAGCAGACAGTGCAAAACTAGTGCTGCTTGCCTGCTACATGAGCACTTTTATAACTTGTTCAGTATAAAAACACCCATTATTTTGGATTTAAATTTTCAAAGCTACTTTAAAATAAAGTACGATAGGATTAAAGTTGGTCAAAAGTTGTTATCAAAAAATAGAATGCACCCTTGTTTAGAATGCGCACAAACTCGTGAAAAAAAAATGCGTGCATTCTATTCGAAGAAATATGGTATGTGTTAAAATAACTAAAATTAAATATCACACAAAACTTTAACTTTCAGTTTGAAAGAATGAAACTAAACATAGTACTTGAAAATGTGCCTCCAGCAGTATTGACTATGCACAGAGCAATTACTAAAGAAAGCTTTATTTATTTGTTTAACAAAAAAAATGGAACCTCAATTGATGCATTATGCATATGCAGTAAATAGTTGTTCAAAATCGCATTTAAAAGGCATTTTACTTTATGATTATCTACCTTTAAAAAACTTGGATGTAAATATACAAGTACATTTACATTAATATACAAGTAAATATAACTTACTTTTTAAAATTTTTGGGACTACAACACAAAAAAATGACTACAGTGCATACAAAGCTGTATCAATACATAGTGTTGTGCAGGTCCTCACTGCAGTGCTCAGCCACAACAAAGCATGGCTCAGTATCAGGGTTGTCGATGTACTGCTTGAGAAAGTTTGGATCATACCTGTTGGTGAGGACTGCTTTTTAAAAAACCATTAAAAAGTTTTTTGTTTAAAAGTACAGCAAAAGCAATTAACAACAATCCACCTGTTGATGTCATGTTAGTACTTGTTAAAGAAATGCCAGGCAACATTTAAAAACAAAACTGATTTGCTTTTTTTAGTCTCTCCTTAAAAGACTGAAAATTCTCATATAAATAATTTTTTTGAAACTTCATCTATATTTTTCTTTATTTTCTTCTTTAATCTACTTTCTCATCAATTTCAATAGTTTATATGTAAAAACAAATAATTAATGAATATGCTAGCAGATGGTAACAATGAGATACTTTTAAATGTAAAATTTTGCAAAACAAAAGTTATATTAATATTAGCTCACAGCATGTTTCAATGCAGAATTAGAAGCAAATAAATAAGTTTTTGTAACAAAAAAAAAATTTATGTCATATGACAGACGTCACTAGCTCTGCATTAAATTGCTCTAAAAAGCTCCAGTTCACAATTTTAGTGACAAATATATTTATAACTAATAGCATTGATCAGATGGCAGGAAGACTAACATAAATCCTTACAATTGGGCTAGTGCAATCACTTAATTAGTGGTACTACGTGATTGAAAAATTTTGGTGGTCTTTAGAAAAAATCTGAAAATTTTGGTGGTCTTTAGAAAAAATCTGAGTCATATTGAGTCCATCAGATGAATGACTTGAAACAATACAAATCCAACAACCTTTGAGCTATACACATATTATTTTACAATTGAAGTAATTTTAAAAGCTTTTTTAGTCTTTTGTTGATTTTTGAAAAACTGTATAAATTTTTCAAAAATAGGATTTTTAAAAATAAAAACTTTTTTAGTCTTTTCAGTAGTTTTTTTTTCTAAGTTTGGAGTAGTGGTCTGCCAAATACCAAATTATATACTAAGCTATGTGAATCATGAATTCAATTTCTGTGCAGTTTGCACAAAAATCAAATAATTTATTCTGTTATTTAGATCTGGATGTACACACTCTATTTATGTTTACTACTACATAAGTCCGCAAGACAAACTGCTGCTTGTGACATGGCAATAAATGTTTATTATTATCAAAGCAAAGGCAAAACATTCTGGGATAGGTATCATGGGCACTTCAGTTTAATGTTGGGTAAAATGTACATGCTAATAGTTTTTGAGTTATCAAATAATTTGCCGTTAATGCATTTCTTGTCTATTGACACATTATGCTTACTAATATCAAGGTGCAGTGATCATGCTTATTAATAATGTGTGGACTCATAATCATTGCTTTAAGATGCAGAAAAAAATCAAAATCAAAGTATTGCAATAAGCAAAATAGGATATGCAACATTATATATTCACAAAAACATTCATTAAATTGATTAAAAAACAAAATACATGTGCTTACCGGCAATTAGAAGTTGCTTGTTTTTTCTTTGATCCAAGAGCTTGTTGCACAGCTCCAGCATAATTGGCAAACTCTGCATGACTAGACTTTAAATATGTTGATGCAGAGTAAAGATCATTGAGAAAAACAAGTATACTTCTGCAAATAAGTATCAGACATCAAAATAGATATGTGGACTTATAATAATAAAAATGGCTATTTCTATAAACATGAAAAACAGTGACAGTGTAAATAATTAGTAAAACCAATAAGTGTTTTTAATCAGACTAGATTCATAACAAAGACTAAATTTAATGTAATTTTGGAAATGCAAAAAGCTTTGTAAGATTTGTATACATATAATTTTTTATGTAAGTATTATATAGATAATTTAAGTATATATATTATACATGTAGATATAATTTTTAATAAATTCATGAACTACATATACTGTATAAAAATTAAAAAGTTTCTATAGCAAGCAGTCCAAATCTGTAATTCATTTAGCAAGCTTGTAAAAAGCTTGTCGAGTTTTTCATGCACAATTTTAAACTGCTTTTATTGCCATTTAGAGCTTTTAGTGATTCTTTTATTGGTCACATACTGTAATGTAATATTGCTACTCAAACTCAATATCCTTTCTTAGTAGATTCCTTTCTTAACAGTTATATCCTTTCTTAGCAGGTATTCTTAGCAGATAGATATCCTTTCTCAGCAGTCAACAACATGATCAAGTGGTTAAAGAACTGTGTTTATGAATAACATGGTCTCAGTTCAAAACCCATTTATGCCATTCTGTTCTGTCCTTGAAAAAGACACTTTACGGCACTTTCCCCTGCTTGGTGGTCTTGGCAAGCATTTCTAAATTACAGTCATATCTCTTTTAAATTACAAGCATTTCTAAATTACAGTCATATCTCTTTTAAATTACAAGCATTTCTAAATTACAGTCATATCTCTTTTAAGTTTTAAATTGCAATATCTTGGCATCTCCAGAAGCAGATCGGGGTAATTGCCTACCATATCTATTAGTGCCTCCATTGCTTTTCTGCAAGTCAGGAGGATAAATATAAAGATAAAATAAATAATATTCAGAATACTCATACAATTTACAAACAGAAAATATTTGCTGGTATATTAAAATCATAAACAAGTGATACAAGAAAAAAAAAATACCATTCTGCTTTACATTACATGTAATATATTTCCATTACAGCTACAAATTGGATATGAAATTGCTAAATTTATTTACAACTATTGTGTGTGCCTCCAATTTAGACAATATTTTTTATTTGTAAAAAGTGTTCCTAATTGTGCCACATTTTTGTGTCTCTCTGGGTGCCTGTCCCAAGCCTGGATAAATGGGGAGGGTTGCAGCAGGAAGGGCATCTGGCGTAAAACTTTTTGCCAGATTTATACAAATGTGTAATCATTGTAAATCCATACCGGATTGGTCGCGGCCCGGGTTACCAACGACCGCCTCAGGTGTCGCACAGCAGGGCACCTGCGGAAATTATGCTACTGCTAAACATAGTGAAAATAAGAGCAGAAAGAGAGGGGGAAGGCGAGTAAAGCAGCAGCGAGAAGCATGGAAAGGAAGATGCTCACTCATAAGGGTGGGTACTTGAAATATTGGAACAATGACTGGAAGGGGAAGAGAGCTGGCAGATATGATGGAGCGAAGGAATGTAAACATATTGTGCCTACAAGAAACTAAGTGGAAAGGTAGTAAAGCAAGGAACATTGGAGGTGGATGTAAAATATTTTACAACGGAGCTGATGGAAGAAAAAATGGGATAGGGATAGTGCTGAGGGAGGAGCTGGCTGAAAGTATCCTGGAGGTGAAGAGGGTGTCAGACAGACTGATGGCCATGAAGCTGGAGGTAAATGGGTCCATCCTCAATATAGTAAGTGCATATGTTCCACAGGTTAACAACAGCATGGAGGAGAAAAATGATTTTTGGGAAGACCTGGATGGATTGATAGAAAGTATATCAAAAGAAGAGAGGATAGTTCTTGGTGCAGACCTTAATGGACATGTGGGCAAAGGAAACATAGGGGATGAGGAAATAATGGGAAGGTACAGTGCTGGAACAAGAAATAAGGAAGGATCAATGGTTGTGGATTTTGGGAAAAGGATGGATTTGACGATTGTCAATACTTATTTCAAGAAGAAAGATGAACACAGGGTGACATATAAGAGTGGAGGAAAAAGTATTCAAGTAGATTATGTGATGTGCAGAAGGAGGAACCTGAAGGAAATGTGCGATTGTAAGGTAATATTGAATGAGTGTGTTGCAAAGCAGCACCGTATGGTGGTATGCAAAATGGCTCTTATGGTGAAAAAGAAAAAAGCAGAAAAAGTAAAGCCAAAGATACGATGGTGGAAACTGAAGAAGACAAGCTATCAAGAAGCATTTAGACAAGAGGTGACCAGGATTTTGGGAGGCAAGGATGGGTTACGATGAGTGGGACAAAACGGCAGAAATGCTAAGAAAAACAGCTGAAACTGTACTGGGAGTGACATTTGGGAAACGAAAAGGAGACAAGGAGACATGGTGGTGGAATGAGGAAGTTCAAAAAAGCATAAAAGAAAAGAAAGAGGCAAAGAAAGCATGGGACAAAACAAGAAATGAAAATACTAAAAAGGTATACAAAGAAGAGTAAGGCAAAGAAGGCAGTTGCAATGGCAAAGGGACATGTGTATGATGATTTGTATGCTAGATTGGAAACAAAAGGTGAAAAACAGTTGTACAGATTGGCTAGGCAGAGAGACAGAGCAGGGAAAGATGTACAGCACGTGAAGGTTATAAAGGATGAAAACGGTAATGCTATGGTAAATTCAGAAGCAGTGTTAAAGAGATGGAAAGAGTACTTTGAGAAACTGATGAATGAGGAAAATAACAGAGACCCTAGGACAGAGGAAGCAGAAGTGGTTAAGGAAGAGGTAAATTGTGTCAGTAGAGAAGTAAAAAACGCACTAAGAAGGATGAAAAAAGGTAAAGCGGTTGGACCAGATGAGTTACCAGTAGAAGTTTGGAAGTGCATGGGAGAGATGGGGATAAAGTTTTTGACCAGACTGTTCAACAGACTATTAATGGGTGAATGGATGCTAGAAGAATGAAAAAGGAGTGTGCTTATCCCAATCTATAAAAACAAAGGGGATGCACAGTGCTGTGGAAACTACAGAGGAATAAAGCTAATGAGCCACACAATGAAAGTATGGGAAAGAATTATTAAAACCAGGTTAAGGGATAAAGTGGAGATCAGCAAACAGCAATATGGATTTATGCCAGGAAAGGGAACCACCGATGCCATGTTTGCTTTAAGAATGTTAATGGAAAAATACAGGGAAGGTCAAAAAGAGCTACATTGTGTATTTGTGGACCTAGAGAAAGCTTACGACAGGGTTCCACGGGAAGAGCTGTGGTACTGCATGAGAAAATCCAGAATAGTGGAAAAGTATGTGCGACTAGTACAGAATATGTATGACGGAAGCGAAACAGTGGTGAGGTGTGCAGTAGGAACTACAGAAAGTTTCAACTTTAAGGTTGGACTGCACCAGGGATCAGCATTAAGTCCATTCCTGTTTGCAGTGATAATGGACAGGCTAACGGATCGTCGTCGTCGTCATCGTTTGAAGGGCATCCACTCCAGGCCAGACACAAACAGAACTGGGGCCGAGGGTTTATCCTTTTACTACCCCAGACTGCTGCACTGCCTGGATCAGATGCTGGCAGCGATGTTATTAAGCCAGCATCGAGTTTCGTCATCCAAAACCGTCAGACCGCGTGCTCCATGTGGTGCCCGATGTATGGGGCACATTGTTAGTACATGGTCTGCGGTTTGCTCTGAGGCGCCGCACTCGCAATTCGGTGAAGGAGCGAGACCCCATTTGTGCATGGACGAATGGAATCGCCCAACACCAGTCCGCAGGCGGTTGAGCTTAACCCAAGCTGCTCGGGGTAAGCCCATCCCAACAGGCCTGGATCTTAGTCTCACTTGGCCAGTATCTGAGGACCCATTTAACAGACCATGCAAAATATGATCGGGGTCCAGAGATCCACGGTAAGCCAAGGAGAGTGTCGCTCCCAGTCGGCGAAGCTCAGCTGGCTGGATGCCTGAAAGTACAGGTAGGTGGTCCGTTGGAGTGGGACGCAGGCATCCAGTAACTATGCGCAAGGCGTCATTCAAGACACTGTCAATGAGGCGAGTGTGAGCACTGCGACACCAGACTGGCGCACAGTACTCAGCTGTTGAGTAGACTAGAGACAAGGTGGCTATGCGTAGTGTTTTAGCACCAGCAGCCCATCCCGAGCCCACGAGTCGCCTCAACAGTGTGACGCGCGAGGATAGTTTTTTGCGCAATGCCACTAAATGGTGACGAAACGTGAGCGATCTGTCCAGTTTTACCCCAAAGTATGTAGGGGTTGGACAGAACGGTAAAAGTCTACTATTGTTGTAGACCTTTAGCTCACGTTTGGCCTCTCGGTTGTTTAAGTGAAAGGCTGTCGTCACCGTCTTAGTGTGACTGAGCTTCAACCTCCAAGTCTGGAGATACGCTGACAGTGTGGACATATCTTGGCTTAATGTCCCCTCCAAGTCCTTCCAGTTTCCAGAAGAGTGCAACAATGCTAAATCATCAGCATAAGCAAACTTTCTGGAAATCATGGAAGAAAGATCGTACGTATAGATGTTAAATAGGAGGGGAGCCAAGACCGATCCCTGAGGAACGCCGTTTTTAAGACGGCGTAGCCTGCTTTGCTTGCTGTCACCGGTGGTAAGGGTGAAACTTCGATTTCGGACAAGCTCCATGATCATTTTGACCATGTGCTTATCCGGAAGTAGTCTCAGCAGCTTGCAGGTAAGGCCACGGTGCCAGACAGTGTCATAAGCAGCTGTCAGATCGATAAATACGGCACCGGCCTTCTTTTTAGCCTCGAAAGAATCCTCGATGTTCTGGGTTAGCAGAACAACTTGATCTACGGTTGACTTCCCGCGTCGGAACCCAGCCTGCTCTTTAGGGAGCAGTGGATCGATTAATGGTTCAACACGGGCGTAGATAAGCCTCTCGAGGATCTTGTAGGGGACACAGAGCAGAGATATCGGTCGATAACTCTTTGGGTCCCCCACGGGCTTTGCTGGTTTTGGGATCGCGACCACAAGCGCTCTTCTCCAGATCTTGGGAATTTTGAGTCGGCGCAAACAGGAAGAAAGGAAGTCACGTAACCAGGACTTCAAAGCAGCTCCAGCATGGAGTATAAGCTCGGGGCAGATGGAATCAGGACCCGGAGCTTTACCTGGTTTTAAATGTTGAAGGGCAGCAGCAAATTCTCTCTGTGAAAAATTGTCAGAGATATTTACTGCGTCTGGTGTTGTGGCCCTCCAAAGGTCAGACACTTCTTTACAGACAAGTCGAGATGACTTGCGGTCAACAGCCTCGTATTTCCCATTTCTAACCAGCTGAGATGCAATAGCATCGGCTGAAACAGGACAATGACGAGGAGAGTGTCGTGACCTACCAGTAAGGTTGTTCAAAATACTCCACGCTTTTCGACTAGAGTGTGAGAAGTCAATGCTCCGAACTGCTTCGGACCATCGATCCCTCCGTTTTCTGTCAAGCTTGGCAAGCAGAGTTGTAGCAGCCAAACTTGAGTCGTCTCCCTGAGGAGACTGCAGAAAGGTTTTATAGAGGGATTCACACTCTGCATCCCAACACGGAATATAGTTGTTTCGATACCCGCGTGGGATAGTCTTTTTGGCTGCTTTCTTAATGATGTTACAGAAGTCCTGGTAAGCCGCATCCACATCAAGTGAATCAGGCGGCAACAAAGTCTTTGCGAATTTATTCGTCAAAGCAATGTAGTGACTCCATTTGGCCTTGCGGAAGTTCCATCGCTTAACAGGCATGCTTGGCACTGCCATAGCAAACCTTGGTGGTGTAATAAGCGAGGGTCGATGTTGTGACCTGGGAAACTTGTCAAGGACACGTCTATCCGGTAAGCGACTGTTTGGACCTACACTAGCGAAAGCTAGATCTGGATTGGTGCCAGTGTTCCAGCGGCCGGAATAAAAACTGGCAGCGTCCTTGGCATTATATAGCAGGGCAAGACAATTAATACTTGCCCAGCCAGCCAAGCACTCACCATCCGGACTGTTGTCATCATAACCCCAGTCAGCATGACGACAGTTAAAATCGCCAGCGTACAGACAGGGGTGAGGAAACACTGGGAGATCCAGGGTTTGCAATCGCGTTGGTGGTGGTTTGTAGACGTTGACTATTTTATAGCCATCAACGTCCACACACAGCCACTCAATCGCCGATGTCGGTGGAGATTGGTCCAAAAGCGTGTATCTCAGTCGCTCGTGGACAAACGTGGCAAGGCCATGCTTCCTGCTTAAAGAAGACCCAGCTAGTTGGTAGTGTGGTAGTACCAACTTCTCTGCATCAGTGCAGTGGGTCTCCTGCAGTAGGATGACGAGTGCCTCAGACTGCATTGTGAGGTGATGAAGAACATTCATCTTGCTTGCAGTGAGGCCTTCGATGTTCAGCTGAAGAATAGTGGGTCTTCGGAACTTGTTGGCAATGTGCCCTGAAAAGGGCAGTTTTATCCTGACATTGCCCCGTCCTGAAAAGGATGTTTGCCGATTAACAGACCCACACTGAACATCGGAATGGGTGGATACCCTTCTGTTTTGGTAGGTTCGGTTTCGGTCTGTCATTTTAAAATCAATGAACAGACTTACTCACGGCCCAGGCTGCATGAAAGCACCTACCATCTGGGCCTAACGGATGAAGTAAGGAGAGAACCACTGTAAACGATGCTGTTTGCTGATGATATTGTGATTTGCAAAGAGACCAGGGAAGAAGTAAAGCAGAGATTAGAATCCTGGAAGTATGCATTGGAAAGAAGAGGGATGGAAGTAAGTAGGTCAAAGACCGAATATCTTTGCATAAATGGAGGAAATGATGACGAAACAGTGAAGATGGAGGATACAAAAGTGCCAAGAGTAAAGGAATTTAAGTATTTGGGATCAATGGTGCAAGAAAGTGTTGGTTGTGAGAGGGAGGTAAAGAGGAGAGTACAAGCAGGATGGAATGGATGGAGAAGAGTATCAGGAGTAATCTGCGACAAGAGGTTACCAGCTAGAGTAAAAGGAAAAGTGGACAGTTCCTTTGAAACTTCTTCCCTGGTCTCTGTATGACGTTACAGGAGCTGTATTGTTTGCATAATTGACTACGTGTTATCTATTTCAGGCATATTATTTTGACTGCAAATGACTATATATTTTTGTTTTCTAGTAACCACCTGACGATTCAATAGGATGAAACAGACTGTTGTGGTTTCAACTAATAAAGTGTAGTGTTTAATAAATATAATATAATTGCTCTAACGATGTGTTATTGAGCACTGTACTGGCAAAGTGAAACATTACAGGATTATTTTTCAAGCTTTATATAGACCTAACCAACTTTGGTAATTTAGCAACCACAGACCCCCTAGAAACAGATATCATACCCCTGATTAAGAACCCCTGTTTTATAGTGTAACATTATGCACAGTGCATCAAAAGTTCAAACATTTTTTCAATTAAAAATGACTAGGAGCATTGTGTTGGTTGCAATAGTTACTAAAAAAATTCATTTTCTTTCATGTTCAACCGTGAGTTGTTCATTTGGATTAAAGTCAAAAAAAGCAGTAACATGTTTATTGATAATCATTACACATCTGGGAGAAAAACTTCGGATAATCATTACACAGCTGGGAGAAAAACTTTGGAATGTGAGGCTACGTTGGTATGGACACGTAAAAAGGAGAGAAGAAGACTACGTGGGGAAAAGGATGATGGAGATAGCAGTGCCAGGCAGAAGGAAAAGAGGAAGGCCAAGGAGAAGGTGGATGGATTTGGTGAGAGAAGACATGGAAAGGGTTGGAGCTAGGGAAGGAGACGAAGTAGACCGAGTGAAATGGAGATTACTGTCGCGCTGTGGTGACCCCGAGTAGGGAGAAGCTGAAAGAAGAAGAATTACACATAAGTTTGAAGTTATAATGAATTGGTTCAATAAATATTTCAATAAATACAAGTCAACAAAAAAAACCTTTTTGAAATCAAGCTGTCAAGTGAGGCAAGCAATGCTTTTGCAGCATTTGATGCCACTAAGTGTTGATCAAAATAAGTAAGGCTCCAATAACGAACCAATAATTCATCTTGTGAAGTTTTGTTAGACTTGACTTTTTTTCCTCCATCTATATCAATATCTGATAATGTGCCAATTCCTACAAAAAAATATGGTGATATATTCGATATTGTTCAACTTTCAACATTGTTTTATTCAACAATGTTTTAATGATTTTCAGTCTACAAAGTATTTGTATTAATGGTTACATTATATTAGGAATTGATTATTTGTGTTAATGATTACATACTTGCAATGGTGGTGAGTTTGTCAACACTTGAGTAAAAATCAGTTCTGTAAATTATTATTGAGAATCTTGGTTACAGATTATTGTCAAAAATGAACGACAACTTCAAGACAGCATTTATTCAATAGTTGCCAATAAGTTATGGTAGAACAGGTTTAAAATTAAGATCTCTCTTTGGCCTATGTCTATCACTCACGTATCATGTTTTATTCACATATGAAAATTGTATTTTGTGACATTTATCTGTTTCTTTCCTTTTCTTATCAGGGAATTATCTTCAATTTGAATAAATATAATTTGAATAAGATAATTGCATAATGAGCCATTTTTGATGAAACAGAATGTTGTGATTTTAATTTTTATGTGTAGTGTTTTAACACTGTTATAAATGCTTGTCTTTATTTAATACCACTAAATCTGTGGCTTTAACCAACAAGAATGATAACGCTCAAAACAACGTTGCCAAGATTAACTAAAAGAGAGATCATCACTAACAAAAAGATTTCAACATTAAATGTCTGGCTGCCAGCATAAAACTTCAATAAAAAAAACTACTAATTATGATGATCAAATTAAGCGCTTTAAGACAAAACGATATCAATTAGATTTTAAGGTCTGCATTTCAAAACTTGGCGTAAACAATCAAACAAATTAATAAATCATTACAATCTCCTCTGCGTAAAAAAAATAATTAACTAGTGGATCAATAATTTGCAGGATCATAGCGCTCAGGAGGTTTACGAACGCGCTGGGAGCGACGTAGTTTGGTTTCGCAGAAAGAATCATTTAAACTTTCGTTTTGTCTTCATGTGGGTTCGGCATCCACATCTTCGGTTGTAAAACTTTCTTTTGCTGGCGCTGCATCATTAGTTGGATTTTCCGAGTCAACTTCTACAACTTGATTTGTTTCTAAAATTTCATCGTTTGATGTTGGCTTAGGAGCCAGGTGCTTTAAAGCCACGGTATCTTCTTTTCCATCGGGGTATCGCACGTGCGCGTATTGTGGATTTGCTTCGATCAAGTGCACTTCTTCTGTTAGAGGGTCAAATTTTGAGGACCGAACATGATGCTTGATCAAAACTGGTCTGGGGGTTGCAAGCCAAGATGGTATCGAGGAGCCAGATGTAGACCTATGCTGAAAGTTAAAAATTCGTTTGTGAGGGGTTTGGTTAATTGTGGTGCAAAGTAAACTCCAAACAGAATGTAAAGCATCGCTTAACAACTCTTGCCAATGTTGAAGTGGCAATTTATGCATTTTCAATTCAAGTTTGATAGTTTGCCATAATGTATGGTTTAAGCGTTCGACTTGTCCATTTCCAGCAGGGTTGTAGCTTGTTGTGCGACTGCTTGCAATATCTTTATCAAGAAGATAACGTTTAAATTCTGCACTCATGAAGGCACTTCCTCTATCTGAGTGTATGTAAGCGAGCATCCCAAACATAGAAAAAACTTGATCAAGACCGCTTATGATTGATTTAGCGCTGGTGTCTCTACAAGAAAATGCAAACAGGAACCTTGAATACTCATCAATGATGGTAATTAAAAAATGATTTTGGTTGGTCGATGGTAGAGGGCCTTTAAAATCGAGACTTAACTGTTCAAATGGACAAGTGGCCTTAATTAAATGCACACTTTTTGGTTTAAAAAATTGGGGTTTAATTTCTGCACACACTGTGCATGAATGCACTACTTGTCGCACTTGATCAAGGAAAAAAGGTAAATTTTGTTGTTTGACAAAGTGCGCCAATCTTGTTACTCCTGGGTGGCACAGAAAATTATGCAAATCTTGCAGTTTCTTCAAATTCATTGTGACACAATTTAGTCGAGATAAAGCGTTGGCGGGAATGTTTTCTTCACCACATCTGTAAATACAATATCAAAGTCATAGGTGCTGAGTTCGATTCTCCAGCACATAATTTTATCATTTTTAATTTTTCCACTGTGCTTTGTGTTAAACATATAACTAACAAATTTTTGATCAGTTATTAGGGAAAACCTTCTACCAGTTAAATAGTGCTTCCATTTCCGAATGGCTTCTATTATAGTGGCTGCTTCTTTCTCAATCATAGAATGTTTTAATTCAGACCTGTTTAATGTTCTGGAAAAAATGCAACTGGTCTTCCTTGTTGGCTTAAGGTTGCTGCTATTGCATAATCTGACGCGTCAGTTTTAACTAAAAACGGCAAAAACTCATTGATTGAACGGAGAGTAGTGTTGGCAATGTCACGCTTTAACAAATTAAATGCGTCCAAAGCTTCACAATTTAAAGGGTAGTCAATATTAGAAATTAGAGAACATATTTTTGCTGAGAAATTGTTTATCCATTGAGAGTAGTAGGAAAACAATCCCAGAATTCGTTTTAATTCTTTTTTAGTTCGAGGCGGGGGCAAGTCGTACAGGGCTTTCATTCGATCAGGATCGAGTCTAATTTCTCCTTCGCTAACCACATTTCCGAGAATATTAAGAGTTCTCATAGAAAAAACGCATTTTTGGGGATTGTAAGTTAAATTTCTTGATTTAGCAGCCTTAAGAAACCGTTCAAGATTATAATCATGATGAGCTTGATTCTTACCGCATATTGTTACATTATCAAGGTATGCAAAAGTATCTAGCAAACCTTTGCTAGTAATAAAATTGTTCATTATCCGTTGAAAGGTAGCAACTCCATTGGTGACTCCGAAAAGGCATTCTTCGAAATTGGTACAGACAACCATTAGCTTCGAAGGCTGTGAACTTCTTGTCTTCTTCACGTAGGGGCACTTGGTGTAGGCACTTTTCAAGTCAATAGCACTAAACACTCTGTATTGCGCAATTTGGTTAGTCATTTCATCTATGTTTGGTAATGGATAAGCGTCCAAGTTAGTAAATTTATTTATGGTTAAAGAATAATCAATCACCAACCTTTTTTTTTGACGATAGTTTTTGGTCACAACAACTTGAGCTCTCCAAGGTGAGTTACTGTGTTCGATGATACCTTCGCATAGCAGACGATCTGTTTCTTCTTTGATAAATGTTTTATCTTCTTTGCTGTATTTCCTCGATTTTGATGCTATAGGCTTTATATTAGGAGATAAATAATTAAATAGGGGAGGAGGTGATATATTAAGAGCCATTAGATTGCAAACTTTAACTTCGGGTTTGGATCCACCATATTTAAAAGTTATGCTTTTGTGAAGAGCCTGCCAATTTTGATCCAAAATAACATCAGCACACAAATTGGGAAAGATATGCATTTTAATTCTTGGATAAGTTTGTTTATTTACTATTATTGTTGTAACACAAAATCCGTTAATCTGAGTTTCTAAATCTTTAGTAGCCATCATAATAGTTTTACAGCAATTCGTACTTTTTAGAGAACACATTTTAACTACATGAGGATGAATAAAATTATCGGTGCTTCCGGAATCAATTAATGCTAAGACATCTTTTCCATTTAAATTAATTTTCATACAAGCTTTTTTGAGCCCTTCCGAAATGTCGAGCAGACCTGTTGTCGCTAACGTAGGCGATGGCGTTTTCACTATTGCTGCTGCACTCTTGTTTGCACGACAAACACTGTAAAAATGTCCCTTCTTCTGACATTTATAGCAGGTAGCATTCCGGGCTGGACATCTGTAGCGTGGGTGAAAGAAATCTCCACAATAAGAACAAGATTTTGCTAACCTTGCAGATACATCTTTAGTCTCAATTTTCTCATCTTCTCACAAAGAAACGCTTTTTTCTTGTACTTTGTGTGGGTTTATGCTTGCTAAGGTATGGGTCTGATAATATTCTGCACTTTTTAGAGCAGTATCAATCGAGCGTGCTTGATCAAAAGCAGTCTGCAAATCTAATTCTTTGTTTTCTAATAATTGTTGATGTATCTGATTGTTTAGTAGCCCACTTATGAAAGCATCTCTTATAAACTGATCACGGTGCTCGGAAGCAGTCACTGGCTTAAAATTACAATCCTTGCTTAAAACGGTGAGTACACGCAAGTACTCATCAAGAGATTCTTTTGGCCTTTGCTTTCGTGACGATAAAGTATATCTTACAAAGATTTTGTTGGGAGTTTTAATGTACGCAGCTTTTAGTTTAGCGATAGCTTTGTCATAATTATTGAAATCAGAAAATAATTCGTAAATCTCGGGTGCGACAAAATTTGTCAAAATCCGTAGCTTATCTAGGTTCTCATCTGGTCTTTGCAGGCTTTCGATAAAATTTTCAAAAGTAGCTAGCCAGTGCCTCCACGCTCGAGGTGCATCAACAGTATTTGGACTAACATCTAGTCTTTCTGGTCTCAGTACTTTTTCCATTTCTTGTTGGTTAAATTGTTATAAATGCTTGTCTTTATTTAATACCACTAAATCTGTGGCTTTAACCAACAAGAACGATAACGCTCAAAACAATGTTGCCAAGATTAACTAAAAGAGAGATCATCACTAACAAAAAGATTATAACATTAAATGTCTGGCTGTCAGCATAAAGCTTCAATAAAAAAACTACTAATTATGATGATTAAATTAAGCGCTTTAAGACGAAATGATATCAATTAGGTTTTAAGGTCTGCATTTCAAAACTTGGCGTAAACAATCAAACAAATTAATAAATCATTACATATACGTGGCAAGGCCATGCTTTCTGCTTAAAGAAGACCCAGCTAGTTGGTAGTTTGGTAGTACCAACTTCTCTGCATCAGTGCAGTGGGTCTCCTGCAGTAGGATGACGAATGCCTCAGACTGCATTGTGAGGTGATGAAGAACATTCATCTTGCTTGCAGTGAGGCCTTCGATGTTCAGCTGAAGAATAGTGGGTCTTTGGAACTTGTTGGCAATGTGCCCTGAAAAGGGCAGTTTTATCCTAGCATTGCCCCATCCTGAAAAGGACGTTTGCCAATTAGCAGACCCACACTGAACATAAGAATGGGTGGATACCCTTCTGTTTTGGTAGGTTTAGTTTCGGTCTGTCACTTTTAAAATCATGAACAGACTTACTCACGGCCCAGGCTGCGTAAAAGCACCTACCATCTGTACCTCAATGATAAAAGGTCAAATTACCGTATTTATTTGAGCATAACTCGCAACATTTTGTACCAAAAATGCCAATAAAAAGCTCAGTGCGCATTATACCCAAATAAATATGGCATATTCGGCAAATTAATTAATTAAGTTTAACTTTCGTGCAAGACGGGTAGTTAATAAAGAAACATCACTGCACTGGAGACTGTTACCCAAGACATGCTGCAGCATGTTTAGGAGGAGCCAGAGTACCAACTTCACATGTGCCATGTTACAGGCAGTGCGCATATTGAACATTTGTAAAACCTTTCATGAAATTCAGGTGCCTTTGAATTTCTTATTCAAATTTACAAGAATAAATCTTGTTCAGCTCAACTTTAACCCTGTTTAATTTCATTTGATTTCATTTGACTATGTAGTTTCTGTAATATTTACATGTCAAATGATGTCAAATTTTTTGAAACACCCTGTTTAGCAAATGATTAAATAGACTAATAACACACAATAATACACTGTTAGATTAAAAAAAAATTCAAGTTTAAACAAAAATGACAAGTTATACAAAGACACAAAAAGTAAAAACTTATAAGAGTAAAAAACCATTCACTTGTGTGTTCAATTTTAACTGTTTTTTTTTTAAACAAGTTTATTAAATATTTGTGTTATATCTATTTTCAATATTGTAAATATAAACAAAAATAGAACCTAACAATGCTTATGAAACAAAATTTAAAAAAACTTTATTAAATAAAAAACCAGGAAAGCACAAAAATGCTTGCTATTTTTAAAATAGTAAAATCAAAATACACTTAACTAAAAATTTGTAAGCAATGATAAGTTTTTGCAGAAATACATAAGGCAAACCAACCTTTCTGGTCAATCTTCAGGACTGAATACACTTTCACTTGTATTGTTAAATTCTGTCTTATTTTCATGTTCATCTAATTTCTAAAAAAATAGAACTGAATAAAATGGCAATCTCTCAAATTAAAACTATTTAAATTTAATTCAACTAATTTGATTCTTAGAATAATTTTGTATATGTTTGCTGTTTCAAACACATTGGTCATTTCTAAACCTGCAGCAAAAGTTGGCAATGGGTGATAAAAGTAATATTGCATTAGTTTTGAAAAAATGTTACATTTATGATATATCTGATAGCAAATGAGCCAAGTGTTTTCAAATACTTGATTTTTCCACAATCCATAATGGTTGTCAGTTCCGTCCAGTTGTGTGAGAATTTTTTTGTTGGATACTTTTTTGTAGTTCTCTAATTATGTTTATAACAATTGTGTCAAGATGTTATTTCCAAGTATTTGTTTTTTAAGGAATTGTTATGAATAAAGATTGGTGTTTTAACCATGGTTTATAATTATAATAGTAATTGAACAAATTGCAATTAATTGTACAGTTTTGCAGTATTTGTAATTAAAGTTTTTTTAGCTGATCTTCATTAAAATTGCCATGCTTGAGTTGAAAAAAGTTTGTTTATTTTCAATCAATAACATTTTATTTACAGCATATTGGTTACAGCTTAGGCACTACCAAAAACAGTGGAAAAATCAGAATTTTCAATGAACAAATAAAAGTAATTATAAATTTGGTAATAATTGAAACTAAGATTTTAAGAAAATAAATTGTAACAAATTTTTAGAGAGTTTAATTGACTCTCTCTGTTCAACTCTGTGTGACAAGATTTAACAAACAACAAGATATGTAATCTTTGTAAACCATTTGCTTTACTAATATTACAAGTAGATTTAGTTTTTACTTTTGTTAATGAAGTTTGTTTTTTTGTAAACAAAATCACATGATGGGGATTTTTTAGTGACATGCAAATGAATAAGTCATGAATGACAGTGATGACTTTGTTTTCACAATCAGCCAGCAGATATTTTGGGAGGATTAAAGAAAGGAAAAAAAATAATACAAAAATTAGACTTGGAAAAGTTGCAGTGGCAAGCTAAGCACAAAATGTCCAACAAGCAAATAAGCTCTGCACAATATTTCAAACAATCATTACCAATGCAGCACACAAATATAAACTTTGCCCACATTTCATAAAATCACCACAAATTGTATGCACTGAAAATGGTTTGAAAGTTTGCTACAATTTTTTCTGAAAGAAACTAATTGCAAAATTGTGATACATGTTCAAGGTAAAATTAGGTCACATTATCTTGTTATCTCCTAATATTTTAACTGATTGTTTTAGTTGATGATAAAGCTGATTCAAAAGCTTTAAAAATTGACAGCTTTAATTTAAAATCAATTACTGTTTTACTTAATCCACTTAAACATAAGTTTAATTTTTCAATAATTTGAAAAATAGTTTTGTGGAAGCCCCAAAATATAATTAAGGTTTTCAACATCTAATTTAGTATATGAAAGCTGTCATGGTTTGATGTTGAATGGAGCCACATTAGTCTGGTTGAGTAACTTCATTCTAGATTGTATAATGTACTGTATTCAGTGTCTTAAATATTTTTTATTTTTGTTTTACAGAAATAAACTTTTTGTAAACAAAGCAAAATATTGAGAGTATACATCTACTTTCTAGAACATTTTCTTATATTACATAATTAATAATTTATTAATGTGTCTTTTTTGTTTAACTGTAGAAAACACTTGCAAAAACAAAAAAATTCAAAAACCTTTAAATTTAAAAATCATTTTTATCTTTTTTCAGATTCAGCACTACACTTTACCTTATCTTCAACCTGTTTAATAGCACAGGATACTTGAACTTATTTTTCTGATTTCACAAAAGGGTGATGTAACAATGCAAGCTAGATTCTGACTGACGGTATAGTCTCCAAACAAAGAAAAAAAATTTTTATCCATAAAAACCTAGATGAAGAGCAAAAAATTTTTTATACAAAATGATCAAATACAGTTTTTGATATGAGCATAAAGACTTTTTTTGTTTCTTTTACATAGCTTTCTACATTAAAATAAAAACTACAAAACCTTTTTTTTGTCATTTTGGAGACTGTAATGCCAGGCATATTGTAATCTGCAATCTTTGTTATTCTTCATTTTGTGGTCTTTTTAAAAACAAATAATACAATAAAAAATGGTCTACACCATTTTAAAAAATAAATAATACAATAAAAAATGGTCTACACCGTCACCAGGGGTGGAGAACCTGTGCCCTTTGAAGCCAAAAAGTGTGGTTTCTGCATGATCTGAACTGAAGACCTTTTTTTTCTTCTGAACTGAAGACCTTTAAACTGAAGACCTTTTTTTTTAAAGATCATGACGTTTTTGAGACAAAATGTGAGAAATGTAAGACTGATTACATGTAAAGACTTTTAGATCATTATGTTTTTGAGATGAAAAATTATATCAAACTTTTGTGCAACCTGTACCAACTTTTATTTCCTGAAATTGGCCTCTAAGTGCAAAAAGGTTTTCCACCCCTGGTCTACATTTTCAATTCACCAAGAAGTTAGGTGAAGATACTTTGCACTAATGTTTGGAAGTTCACAGAACCTAGCAACTGTTTAAAAGAAGCCTGGTTGAAAAGTGCTGTTTTACAACACAAATCGTATACACAAAAAAACATACCAAACATTGATTTTCAGATCCTATTGTAACACTGGAGTCTATGTTAGATGGGATAATACAGGAATTGGTCAATGGTGTTGCTATTGAGTACAAAAAGAGTGAATTAAGCTGCTCTGTAAAAATAATTTTAAAAAAAGTTTAAAAGTCATAAAATGCAATGATCCAGGACACAAGCAATTGGTAAATTTTAACTTTTTTGTTTAAAAATAATCAACAAAACAACATCTTAGAAAAGAAATTAACATTACTGATGTTGATTTTTTTAGAAGATTCAATATTCCACATAAAGTAATAAATTTGCAAAAACAATACCTGGAACAATGTCTCCCCGGGAGATGAGCATGTTGATGTAAAGATCATGTGAGAACACATTATGCTCCATTAACTCAGAAAAGAGCAACACCAGGTTTCTAAATGCTTGCAACTCTTCAGAATTGTTTGGATTTTCTTTAAAATAAAAAATATTATAATGAAAATATGTGTAAAGAGTCACTTGTAGCCAAAGCATAAAGCAATATTACCAACCAAAAAGAAATTTTTGTGCAGAAAAATTAAGAACATTTTGAAATAACTTAAAATTTGAAATAAAATGACACTTTAAATTGTCAAAATTTTTTATCACAAATTTTATCTGCTATATTATTTTTTTGCTACACAAATTTTAATCTAAGTGCTATTAAGAGAGGAAGAAGAGATTCCATAAACAAAAAATTTCAGAAAAAGAGTTGAGAATCACTGCTGGAAGAATGGCAATTAAGAGAAGGTGCTGTATAGGGTTCTATATTTATATAGGGTTGATATTATAAATTTCAGAAAAAGGTTGAGAATCACTGCTGGAAGAATAGCAATCAAGAGAAGGTGTCGTGATTCGTGTATGCTTAATGCGTGGTTGCAGCGTGCTTGCCTTATGTTCGAGTCTATGCTTTTATTTTATCAATTGTGTCCGCTTCCCATAATGATTATCGTGTGAAATTTTGCAATAGTGTTCCTGTGTCCCACGGTAAATGATTAGGATTTCGGTGATGCTTGCTATATATACGGACGTGGCTATATACCATTTGGAGACAGACAATAAACTATAAGGAACGTTACGCTGCTGTTTTGGGACGGAGATGTGTAATTAATTAATAAATTCTGTTAAAATAAGTTTTGCATGTGATATTGTGTTAGGGTTAGTTCAAAACCAAACTCCTAATCCTAACATTTTGGTGACCCCAACGTTTTTGAACAAAGGTAAGAAATACTTTTATTTGTTTTATTTTATTACTTTCTGTTGTGTTGACCTATCGTATGGTAATTATTTCGCCATGGTTTTTGCTTTGTTATTCTAATGACCAGTCGGCAACAAACTTTTTTAAGCAAGTCTTCCAAATCTTATCTTATAAATACTCGTGCAACTAAGCGAGAAATTGATTCGAAGCCTATTCATAACATGATTGAAAACTCTGCTGAATCACCGTCGAATTCCGCCGATGACCAACCTGGTTTCTCCGGGCAATCAGCCGATGAAAAATCATTTTATTTTAACAAAGATAGTTTTATTTCAAAATTTAATTTTAAATTGCCGCCTTTGTGGTCACACGATGCGGATAGCTGGTTAGCTTGGTGTGACGCTAAATTTAATACTGCTGGTATAAACGTGCCAATTTTGAAATTCATGACAATTTTAGAAACATTAACCACCGGCCAACTTGAAAAGTTATATGATATTCCAAAACCGCAAGATCCAGATTGCTATACGAAACTGTGCAATCAGATAAAGGCTGTGTATGCAAAAGACGATTCTGAAAAACTCGACATTTTGCTAAATAATTTAACATTGGGCAATCGATCTCCCATGGATTTAATGCGTCATTTAATAGCCGCTTCCGGCCTTGAAGAAAACCCCTCCCCTCAATTCGAAACTATAATTAAGGACCGATTTTTAAAAGCGTTACCCGCTAAAGTAGCTGCATGTAGTGGCAATTGGTTTTATACAGATTTACTTGAATTAGCAACATGTGCAACTGAGTATATGAAAGCAAATAAACGCTATACAGAGGGTTCAACTTCTTCCGACAATTTAAAAGACACCACGGTTAGCAGCATTTCTAATCGACCTCATAATTCTCAATCATATCGCCAGCCATTTCGTAATTGCTACAAAAACCCAAAAACAAGTAATTTAACAGCACCAGGAAACTCGCGATTTCAAGGCCGCGAATATACTTATTCACGCACCCGAGGTTATATTTGTTACTTTCACCGAAAATTTCGTCAAATGGCAATTAAATGTGAAGGGTCTCAGTGTAAATTTTTTGACCCTCGCATACATTCCAATCGGCCAATGAATCATTTAAACGCAGGAGGCTGGGAGCAAAATCTGCTGCATTAGCTTTTCAGCCAAATTATGGGACATTCTGCAGCAAACAACGTATTTCGTGCTTAAATTCGCATTCTTTTCATATGCCGCGAACTACTCGAAATTGCAAATTGTTGATCGCGTATGACTTTATTAACAATATTTCTTTTTTAATCGACACTGGCTCATCGTATTCGTTAATTAGTACTTCTAAACGTGAGCATAAAATTAATCCAGAACCTACTGTTTTATATTCTGCCACATCCAATATTATCCAAACGTATGGTAAACAAACTTTAAAAATTAATTTTAATTCTTCTGTCGACTATACTTGGGACTTTATAAAAACTGATTTAAATTTTTCGATAATTGGACTTGATTTTTTGAATTTTTATAAGCTTACGGTTGATACCTATAAACGCTGTTTAATTGATACTCGTAACAATGTTGTTATTAACTTAAATCCATGTTATTGCAAACCTCCGAGTGTAACTTGTGTCTTGCCAAAACAAAGTCAATTTCACGATATTTTAGCCAAGTATCCCAATGTTGTAACACCGACTTCTAGGTTTGAGCGTCAACCTGTGAATATTCAGCACGCTATTGTTACGAATGGTGAAATTGTTAAAAGTAAATTAAGACGTATGTCACCAGAAATGCAAAAAATTGTTGATGAACAAATTAATGAGTGGTTAAGAGATGGTATCATTAGTCGAAGTGATTCTCCTTTTGCTAGTTGTTTACATGTAGTGCCGAAAAAATCTGGTAAACATCGTGTCTGTGTTGATTACAGACGTTTGAACGCCATTAGCTTATTGGAAGCTTATCCAATTCCGCCTATTCATTCTTTATTGGATAATTTGTACGGTAGTCGCGTATTTTCTGTGATTGATTTAAAAAGCGCTTATCATAATGTTCCGATAAGACCTAAAGACCGACATAAAACCGCATTTATAACAAAATCTGGTTGTTATGAATTTAATTACATGCCCTTTGGTTTAAAATCTGCTCCTGCAACTTTTATGCGTTTTGTTCATGAAGTTTTATATTCGACAAATCCTGAATTAAAAAATCATACTGAAGTTTATCTTGACAACATTTTGATTCATACAAAAGATTTGGAATCTCATCAAACAATATTTGATCAAATTTGTCAAAATCTTAGTCGTTATAATTTAGCTATTAATTTGCAAAAATCTATTTTCGCTCGTGAAAAACTTAATTATCTTGGTTTCGAAGTAAGTGCTGATGGTTATTCAGCAACGGATGAAAAGATCAAGGCTATTGTTGAGTACCCCCTACCGAAAACATTTAGAAGTCTTTCTCGTTTTTGTGGTGCAGTTAATTTTTATCACAAAACTATTGAAAAGTGTAGTGAATTATTACGACCGTTGTATGAGATGCTAAACTCAAACCAAAAGCGACCGAAAAGCACGGTTATTCAATGGTTGGATCAGCAAAAATTTTATTTTGAAAAAGTTAAGGCTGCTCTTGGTAAGAAAACTGTTCTATCGTACCCGATTCCTTATGCAGAAACCTTTTTGTCTACAGACGCAAGTGATTCTTGTATTGCTGCCACTCTTTACCAATTTGATCCCAGTAGGAAGTTACGTGTGCCGATTGCCTTTTTCTCCAGAAAGCTAAGTAAAGCACAACTTAAGTACGCAATTTTTGACAAAGAAGTTTTGGCTATCTACGAAAGTATTAAATTTTTTAGATATATGCTCGATGGACGTCATTTTACCATACTTTGTGACAATCAAGCTGTAGTTCAGAGTTTGACAAAGAAAAACAGTGAAAATTTTTCGACACGTATTTTACGCCAATTGCAATACATTTCCCAATTTAGTACGGATTGTCAATTCATAGAAAGCGATAAAAATGTTGTTGCTGACGCACTCACTCGCGCAAACATCGCGGTTATTTCCGATCTACCAGATGCGTTAGATTTTGAAGCAATTGCCGAAGCGCAGAAATCTGACGCGGATATTCAATCTTTATGCAATAGAATTACTTCTCTTCAACTTAAAAGTTTGCCTGTTCGAAATTCGCCAAATTTTATATTATGTGATGTCTCTCAAGATATGCCTCGTATCTTGCTTCCAAAAGCCTTTCGACGTAAAGCATTTAACATAATTCATTCTCTAAATCATGCCGGTATTAAATCTTCACGATACCTAATCAAACAACGTTACTATTGGCCGTCTATGAACAAAGATATTAAAGACTGGGTAATGCAATGTTCTAATTGTCAATTAGTTAAAAGTAAACGTCATACAAAAGCGCCTTTTGTAAGTTACCCGATTGCCACAGAAGCTCTCAGTGAAATAAATGTTGATTTAATCGGGCCACTTCCTGAAAGTCGTGGTCATCGATATATTTTTACTATATGCGATCGCTTCACTAAAGCCTGTTTTGCGTTTGCACTTCCAGATACAAAAAGTGACACAATTGCTACATATTTTTTAAATCATTATATTGGAATTTTTGGTGTGCCAAAAGTGCTTATCACAGACAATGCTCCATATTTTACAAGTTATTCTTGGACTAAATTTATGAGTTTTTTAGGCATTCATCACAAGCTGATTACTCCTTATCATTGCCAAAGCAACGGTTTAGTTGAAAGATTTAATCGATATTTGCGCACTGTTTTACGATGTCATGACAACAATGGTGATTGGTTTGATCATTTAGGACTTTGTCTTTTGGGAATCCAGGCTAGCTATCATTCCGCTTTAAATATGAGCAGAGCTGAACGGCTTTTTGGCAAAAAGATACAATTGCCTTTTTCCTTTTTCGATGAAACTACGCCAAAGCCACGCTTTGATGATCCAGCTCTAACGAAATCTTTAATGAATTTTTTTAGCAACAGAAGCCCTGCTCCCATTAACACTGAAAAACGCTACACTAATTTTCACGTAGATCAAAGATTGTTCACTTGTCCAGCAGTATATCTTAGAGTTGATCGTGTGAAAAAAGGGCTTGAAAACTCTTTCACTGGACCTTTCAAAGTTCTTGAACGCTTTGATAAATATTTTATCATTGAAACATTTAAAGGTAGTTCTAAGATTTCAATTGATCGCTTAAAACCGGCGTACACACTTGATTTTGTAAATGATCATAAAACTAAAAGTACAAACAATAATGATTTTTTTACTTCAAGTAGAAACACACCAACGTCAACTTCTGCGACAACTGTGACGAAGGACTCACGGAGACCACCGTACGAAAACAATTTATACTTTGCAGATACTTCGAACAAATCACACTCCGACGCATTCGACATCGATCAACGAGATCCTCCTTCTTCGTTGTGCAACATACCAACAAAGACAACTACTAGATCCGGTCGAGTTATCCAACCACCCATTCGCTATCAAAGTTAAGAACCATGTTTTATAATCATTTTCTTTTTTGTTTCTTCTTGCTCGTTCAATGTCTCTTCATACCTTTAAATTTCTGCTCCTTGGCATTAGAACCTTTCCTACTCTGTAATAAAAATCGTCCACACAAACATTTTGCTTTTGCTCCACCTATGAATTGTCAACCACAACATTTAGTTCGTAGCGAAGAATGCAAAGCAGAGATTTTTTCTACGCATTCTACATTGAAACCCGTGAGAGCTTATTTTTGCTTCACAAAGCAAACCCGCTGGACTTCCCATTTCTTTTTCTTTGGAAGTAAATATAAAGAAACTCACGTTGTTGATTCTCAGCCACCTAGCCCACTACATTGTAAATCTTGGAGTTCGACTAAAAACACACAAGATGGAAAGTTGATTAAACTTACTAATTCAAAAACTAGTTTTGGTACAAATAACAAAGTGAAAATAGATTATTCGTGGCCAACTAGTAAGTCAGGCTTCGTGCAAAATAGTTATTTAAACAAAGGTGTCATTTTTTATGATTTTTTCAAGGATTCTCTTTCTTCACCTATCATTCCTTTGACGAATTGTCATATTTTAACGGGTTATTGTGCTACTTATACTATGACGATAGTATGGGATGTTTCTCGTTTTAGCACTTGTCCCAAAACACGACGGTTAGGCTTACAAAGTTTGAAACTTTATTATAATCACACTTCTTTGTATAGAGTAGAAATACCCTCTCGGGGCATGTCTATTCATCGTTGGTCACTTTGTCCACACCGGGCGGTGCATTGTTTTTCCAAAAAGTTATTTTGCACTATCAATGGCATTTACATCGTTCCTCTCAAGTGTCAGAATTTACAAAGTCTTTACCAAGAGAAAACTATCCTTCGTTTAAAAAAACATTTGTTTTCAAAAAATTTATCTGAAGTTGAATACCCTTTCCCACATTCCGACCTTTTTCTAAATGAGATTGAAGATCAATTAAATGAATTTGCTTTAAAATTAAATGAACAAAACCATTTGCTCCACTGCCAATTAGAGCGTACTCTTAATATTCTTTCCTCAACGTTGGGCAAATTATATCCGTCTGAAATTCTATCATTAGCATTAGGCAGACCTAGTCTTGCGATTTCGGCTGGTGATGTCATCACACAACTCACCTGCCAACCAATCAACGCAACCGTCTTGCCTACGTTAGCTTTTGATAACGAAACGAAATTTTCTCTCTTACCTTTGGTTGAGTATGGACGCACACAAGATGGTAAATCGCGTATAGGCCAACTTGTAAGTCCAAACTTTGTTGTCCAAGGCAAGCCATCATATTATGAACATTATCACCCTGGGCGAACTCTTATTTTTCAAATAAATTCTAGATTTGTTCTTTTTGAAAACTAATCACTTTCTCATTCAAATCTGCCTGTTAACCAATTACATGTGCCCCTGACAGTCATAACAGACACAATCTCTGTTAAGGACTTTGCAGATATACATCAAGCCGTGACGGAAACACATAACGGCTTGACCGATTTAAATTCGTTAATCGCAACTATTGCCCAGACTGCTGTAGATAGGGATAAATTACAGCAAGCCATTTTCTCGCTTCAAGCAAGTGAAGTTTACGACGCCAATTTTTCTGTTGTCACAAACTCTGTGCGTCATTTTGCCCGACATACTTTTCTTTTGGCCCTGGAAGAACTTTCCACACCTTTCATCACCATCATGGTTATTCTAATACAAATTTTAACAACAATATGGACTTTTGTTTTTACGTTGAAATGTGTTAAAAAATACCTTCCTAAATTCTTAGCATACAGTAGAGACATTTTTACTGTTTGCTTCTCTACTTTTCTTTCTACCAGCAAATCAATCACCACTTCAAATACCGATAAATCTAGCAACCACGAGGATACTTCAATAATTGAGCACGTCAGGTTACAGCCTTTGGAAAACTCTGGTAGTCGTGAATGCTTTTCACGAACAAACACAATGTAATGTGCATTTTTTTGTGTGTGTATGTGTGTGTCTTGTTTTATCATACTGTCGTTTCTTTTATAGCTGTTATATAAATGCATGCTTAAATTCAATTTTTCAAAGTGTATTACTTTATTTGTATCAAACAATTACGCAGATCGTTGTCGCTTGTGTTTGTTTTGCAGTGCTCAACCGTCATCATCTTCCACAACACCGCCACCTCACGACCATAACGTCACAACTTCAAACAAACATCCGAATTGCACCAAATTTCATTTACAAAAGACGATGTCATTTCAACGACTTTCAAGAAAATAACCGAATTGGAATCAACTGCTATATTGAAGATGCAAGCGAAGATATCGAACAGTTCCAATTTCTCGATGAAGGACTTTTAACACCTAATTTCAACAACTTTATTGTTATAATTTTCGTAACTGTTGAATAGTTTCAAAAAATACTTTTTGCTGTTGGATGTGTTTGTGATGCAATGTCAATTTTTATAATTTTGAATTTATGTATAATTATATCAAGCTATGGATTGAAAACTACATGTCTCATTTTAATAATATTCAACAATCATAAAATATAATATATCCAAGGTGATTTAAGATTCGTCAATAACGTTATATTGGAAATAGAAATTGGAAATATATTGGAAATATTTTTATTTTTGGCTATATAAACTGTCTTAATGGTGCGATTCGAAGTTACTTTCACAAACATTTCACTTACAATTTTACAACCCATACACTTCATCACTCCAATATTTCGTGTTTTACATATCACACAAACAACCCAACATTTCCATATTATGTTTTTAATGTTTTAGTGTTTGAATTACTGGTTTCAATTTGTAATTTGATTTGTCCTACAACTAATGTTTCAATTTCTTAATAATTTTTGATTATTTTTTTATTTCTGTGTTTTCATTTTCAAATTTGCGTCCACAAATTTTTTTTGCAACTAGGGGGAGAATGTCGTGATTCGTATATGCCAAATGCGTGATTGCAGCGTGCTTGCCTTATGTTCGAGTCTATGCTTTTATTTTATCAATCGTGTCCGCTTCCCATAATGATTATCGTGTGAAATTTTGCAACAGTGTTCCTGTGTCCCACGGTAAATGATTAGGATTTCGGTGATGCTTGCTATATATACGGACGTGGCTATATACCATTTGGAGACAGACAATAAACTATAAGGAACGTTACGCTGCTGTTTTGGGACGGAGATGTGTAATTAATTAATAAATTCTGTTAAAATAAGTTTTGCATGTGATATTGTGTTAGGGTTAGTTCAAAACCAAACTCCTAATCCTAACAGGGTGTCCATAAAGACTTGAATAAACACTTTTCAAAATTTTATTGCTAAATAATTAAAGTAGATAAAATCATACAGTTTTTTGCAAAGTAAAATTTGTTTATTAAAGTTTTATATTTAAAAATTTCTAGCAGTTTAAGTAATAGCCATATTTCAAGAATTTAATTTTTCATGCTTCATCAATGCTTGGCCTACCCGATCTTATGCGAACCAAAATGCTGCCAGTTTCCATAAAATTTTTAAACCATCTCTTAATGCTGTTAGTGTGAGGAGGGTGTTGTCCAAACTCATTTCTAAATTTACGTTGTACTGCAGTTGGTGATTTCAATTTATGGTACCAAAGAACATATTGTGCTTTTTATTGAATGGTCAACATGTTTCATACTTTGTTGCAAACGTACGCCTTTATTAAAAATGACTTATTCTTGCTTATTTCAACAATAAAATAACCTGTAAAAAATAAAAAACTTTATGGTGATATAATTCACTGTCGAAAATTTAAAGTTTCTACCTTATGCGGTTTTTGAGATATTAAAATTTTAAATGTGTGCAGGACTTTATGGACGCCCTCTACATCAATCAGCAATTCAAGTGAATCACCAATTCAATTGTACACATATCAACAATTCAATTATGCACTGATTACCTATTCAATTATAAAATGATCACAAACTCAATCATTCGACAATTGAATTATGTAACAACCACCAATTCAATTATAATCTACTCACTGATACATCATACACTACCTCAGTTATATAACATTTACCAATTTAATCATACACCAATCTTTTGTAAAATATCAACTATTAGACAACTTGCATTACTCTAACATTTAAATTTTTGAACTTCATTTGGGTTCCTGCTGTAGAGACTTGTTGTTCAAAAGTGACTCACTGCTTTGTCCTGTGTTTATGGTTGGACTGGTGGAGCCGCTAATCAAAGGGGAGGGGGTTCTTCAGACCTTCGATTATCTCCCACAGGTTCAGCTTCTGTTTGGAGGAAGCCTGCGCACAAAGTATGGAAATGTTTTTGTTTGAAGAATATTGATCAAAAGAAACAACCTGCAAGCCTGAGCTGCCATCTACTGATACTGGAAACTTGGTGCCTTTTATATCAACTAGTGGTCCGATTGTTTCACAGCAAAAAACATAGAGATCCGGGTGTTGAATGGGCAGCAACTGACGCAAATGGGTCAGACTTCTGCTCTGCTGCTCCCCTATTTCTTTCTGTTAATAGTAATCGCATAAACAAAGGTTTGTATTGAGCCATGGCTAGTGATACATTTATTTTTTTTACAATATTCAGGTACTCTCGCTAATCTCCTCCAAGAGTATGATGAAGCAGCACAGCAATCATATCATACACAGTGTGAAAAAGCTTTTTGTTGACCTGAAAAGTACTTAATAAGGTTGTTGGGGAAAAAAAATCATCAGCAAGCCAACCCAAAAAATCATCAGCAAGCCAACCCACCAGGATGTTGACCAACAATTTTGCATACCACCATGCGGTGCTGCTTTGCAACACACTCATTCAATATTACCTTACAATCGCACATTTCCTTCAAGTTCCTCCTTCTGCACATCACATAATCTACTTGGGTACTTTTTCCTCCACTCTTATACATCACCTGTGTTCATCTTTCTTCTTGAAATAAGTATTGACAATTGCCAAATCCATCCTTTTCCCAAAATCCACAACCATCGATCCTTCCCTATTTCTTGTTCCAGCACCATACCTCCCCATTATTTTCTCCTCCCCAATATTTTCTTTGCCCACATGTCCATTAAGGTCTGCGCCAAGAAGTATCCTCTCTTCTTTTGATATACTTTCTATCAACCCATCCAGGTCTTCCCAAAAATCATTTTTCTCCTCTATACTGTTGTTAACCTGTGTAGCATATGTGCTTACTATATTTAGGATGGACCCTTTTACCTCCAGTTTCATGGCCATTAGTTTGTCTGACACTTTCTTCACCTCCAGGACACTTTCAACCAGCTCCTCCCTCACCACTATCCCTATCCCATTTTTTTCTTCCATCAGCTCCATTGTAAAATAGTTTGCATGCACCGCCAATGTTCCTTGCTTTACTACCTTTCCATTTTTTTATTATGTTGACTTGAAATATTGTGGTGAGTTTGTTGACACATAAGTTAATACAGATAAGTCTTGAAACAATCTACAGCAGAAAAGAAATCACAGCACAAAAAGCATGGAATTAAAGATCCTCAAGTAAGTCTGCTTCTGATCTTTGTTTAAGAATCTCCATTTTGGTCTAAATCTATGTGAATGCTGGATCACTATTGAGTTGTGGTATTTTAACAGGCAATTTACTCATTACTTTTTTTGATGAAAACTATCTCTGAACAAAAATCATGGGATTACAGAACAAGAAATTGGCAGTTTCATAGTAATATGCAGCCTGATAAACTAATCAATAAAAGTGTCATAAATCTGATTTACAACCAGCCAACACTTATAAGAGAAAAATACAACAAATAGCAATTTAAAGGTATTATTAAAGTTTCGTGCTTAAACTTAATAGCAGAAAAGTTTATTTCAAATGTTTCTTCATTTTAAGCTACTTGGAACTTGCCTGTCATAGTTAATGAGCCCAGCTCATCTGGATTTTAAAGTTCTGATCTTGTGAACTACATTTTGTTTGATTTCTCAGCAAAAGTAACCCAACAAGAGAAAAATCTCTTATCAATGTAGCTTTGTAGGTCAATAAAATAGCACTACAGAAAGGCAGTTGTTTATAGGAAGGAGTCATTTTTATTTCAGTTAATTTTTGACATAATGTTTCAATAAGATATATCTTATGACCATTTTTTTCTGTAAATTAAGTGGATTATCATTTAGATTTTAAAAGTTATTTTTTTCCGAAGATTGTTCTGGAAGTAAAAATTTGCAAATGCTAACATAATGTGATATTGATCAAAATCAGATGAATTTCAAAAGCAACCTGTTATTTGCAGCTGGCGCAAAATGACTTAGGACCTTTAACAAAATTTCCATTTTATTATATGCTATAAAACCTTACATCACATTAATCTCACAACTCTGCTTTTATGATTGTGATTCATTAATACATTAACAAAGGGTCAGTGTGGAAATAGAATAACACAATAATATTATTTTTGCTTCATAATAATATTAGGAGGTTGATTTATTTAGAGAATATTAGATATTAAAGTTTTTAGAATGCCTGGAAAGTATACTAGCAGTGAGGAAAAGGCTAGAATTCTTGCCTGGAGACAAGAGAAAGTTTCCATTAAAGAAATATGTGCTTGTAGTAGAAGAGCCAAGTCAACAGTAATGAAGCTTCTAGCCTCAGCCAAAGGGCTTCCTCCCAATAAAGTCCCCAAGCACAGATTTGGAGGTGGACGAAAAAAGAAGACATCAAACGTGACGGACACTTTAATAAAAAGGGAGGTGCAAAAAAATCCACAACTGACAGCCCTGGAGCTAAAAAATTTGCATCCAGAACTGCTGGAAAATGTTGCCATGTGCACCATACAGCATCGCCTGCAAAAAGGCTTGAGCTTGCCTAGTCGCAAAGCTGCTAAGAAGCCTCTCTTAACAGAATGAATGAAAAAGAAGCACATTGCATTTGCAAAAAAATACATTCACTGGACGCCTGCGCAGTGGAAAAGAGTTATGTTTTCGGATGAGAGTAATTTTCAAGTGTTCCGAGTGGGATCCCCTATGGTTTGACGCCCTCATGACTCCAATAGATTTGACCCTAGGTTCACAGTCCCAACTGTAAAGCACCCGGATTCAATATTGGTATGGGGAGCTTTTTCTGGGGAAATGGGCAGGGCTGGCCTGTATTTCTTGCCTAAAAACAAAAAAATGAATAGCGATCAGTATGTAAAAGTGCTGGAGGAGCACATGCTCAGCATGTTTCACATTCACAGCTGTGAAGTCTTCATGCAAGACAATGCTCCATGCCATAAGTCCAAAAAAGTTACGAATTTTCTCCAACAGCAAAAAATAAGAGTGCTTGATTGGCCTGGTAATAGCCCGGACTTAAATCCAATAGAGAATTGCTGGCAAAAAATGAAGAACATCATGAAACAAAAGAAAACACCAAACTTGGAGACCCTAAAACTTGAGCTCATGAGAGTCTGGTGCCAGAAGATATCACTGGATTATTTTCAAAATTTGAGCAATTCCATGCCCAAACGCCTGCAGATGGTCATCAAAAAGAAAGGAAATATGACAAAATATTAAACACCGTGTTTTTGTTTAATAAAAATTGATAAATATAATAAAAATTGTGTTTTAACTTGAAAAACGGTTATGTCCTAAGTCATTTTGCACCAGCTGTACTTCAAAACTCTGGTCAACAGCAAATTTTAAATGAAAATTTTGGTGGGCGTTTCTTGAAGTATTTTCAACACTAATTCCAAAAACATTTTTATTTTTTCTCTAGCACATTACATTTTTTAGATATTTTTGTTTTTATAATTTTTAGTTTTTAATACTAACCATTTTACAGTCCAAATACAATAGAACATTGCAGTATGATGTCATAGAATAACATTTTTAACTGGTAAAACAACCTAAATGAAAGCATAGAGTGGCATTGAAAGGATGGAAGTAGATAGTTTTGCAGTTATTATTTAAGTACAGAATATAAAAAATGTTTTAAGATTAGGCTGACACATAGGAAAGAATAATATCAACAATGCATGGCAACATATTATATTAATTTATTTCTACAGGTGTAAAATAGGTAGGCCTATGTTAATAGTATTTTCAAAATCTTCAAATATATTATAATGCCTAGAAAGTGCTTAAACCCTCCAGATCAATTTTGCTTTGTCTGTGGAAAGTTCATGAGCAAAGAATAACAAAGAAATATCACTAATGATATCTAGAAGATGTATATGATATATTTTGGTTGCCCATTAGGTGATCAAGACCTGGGCACCTCATGAAATATGCAAGAAAAGATGTTTAGGTTTGCACAACTAGCTAAATAAACAGTCTTCTATCTCATTTGCTGTCCCAATGATTGGTGTAAACCCAAAGATCACTGTCAGAATTGGTATTTTTGTCCCACAAAAACAAAGAACTTTTCCATTAAACAGAGAGACAAAATAGCATATCCCAATTTAGATTGAGCAAGAACACCCAGTTCCCCATGATAAGTCAATGCCATCACCAAGATGGGCTTTGATGCTATTGATTGCAGTGTTAATGAAGACAATTCTGACGAATTCATTTCTGCCAACTCTACAGATTTTGAGTATGATACCACAGCATCTTATTTTCACAGAAACATCCAAATGACCTAATTAGAGATATTTGTCTTTCTAAGGAAAAGGCAGAGCTCTTTGCATCAAGGCCAAAGAAACAAAATATGGTTGAAAAAGTTTTCAAAGTAAGTTACTACAGGAAATGCAATAGGGACTTTTCTTGGGCATTTAAAGTTGAGAGACCTTTTTGTTACTGGCATGATATTGAAAAGTTTTTCAAACTCTGAGTATAGTTTACATTGTGAATAAATGGAGGATTTTTATTGATTCCTTAAAGAGAAGTTTGAAAGTGGTTCTTTTACAGGTTGAAAATAAAAGACCTTCCATCCTATTGCACACTCTGCCCAGATAAAATAATCTTGCAAAAATATTAAAATCTTGTTGAATGTGATCCACTATTCTGACTACCAGTGGAGCTTATGTGGGGACCTTAAAATCGTTGAAATGTTATTATGATTGCAAGAGGTTTTACTAAACACTGTTGTTTTTTATGTTTGTCGGACAGTTGTGCCACTGCACAACACTATGAAACAAAAGAATAGCCAACAAGGAATTCATATGTACCTGGAAAGAAAAATATTCAACACATTTCCTTAGTAAAAAAATCCAATAAAGTTTTAATGCCACTGCTGCATATCAACCTTTAGGATTAATGAAAAATTTTTTGAAAGCTATGGCCAAGCACCATTCAAAGGGCTTTGAAAGGTTTCCCATCTAAGCCAAGCCGAGTTGAAAGAGGAAATCTTTGTTGGTCAACAAATTTGGAAAGTTTTTGCAGACCAAGAGTTTGAAAAAGCTTAAAATACGTTGGAACTACAAGCTTGTCATGCATTTAAATGGATTTGCTTAAATTTTCTGAAAAATTTCAAGTCACCTTCATATCAAGAAGATGTTGCAGAGTTGCTTGTGACATACAAAGGGGCATTGCATGTCTTTGCAAAGCATTTTCTTTATTTACACCTTGAGTTTTTTCCTGATAATCTTGGAGCAGTTAGTGATGAGCATAGTGAAAGATTTCATTAAGATATCCAAGCAATGGAAGAAAGCTATCAAGGAGTTTAGAATGAGAGTATGATGTGTGATGTTTGCTGGATGTTGTAGTGATCATTTAACCCATGCATATAAACTGAAATCATATGCCATACATTTTTAAATCTTAATCTTAGAATTGGTATTGATTGCAGTGCTAAGTAGTGCTCAGATTGAAAGCAATCATTTTGCCATGCTATTCTTAAACAGCCTTTCTTAGACTACCCAAAACAACTTTTTTTAAGGCTATTTGTAAGCAATCTTTGTTAAGGCTACTCATGTAGGACTAACAGTTTTTTCAAGACTACCCAAGAACAGGTTCCTTTGAGACTTTGAATAAACAGTCTTTTTCAAGACTACAATACACCAAAAACTGTTGGCCTGTTGTGCAATTTTCAGTCTATTGGTAAACATCCACACCAGTACATTAAACTTGCTTGTTTGCAATTTATTAATCATAACAGCATGCTAATCTGCTTAGTATGTCAAAACCTAAACAACCATCATGGCAGTGGCAGAGATATTGCCATTTATAGGGGACAAAATGCCCACATTTCTTCATATCTCTAAAATCTAATGTACTAGGAAAAAAACTAATGCCAGATTAAAATTCAGAATCAATTTGTATGATTAGAATGTAAGATTCAGAATCAGTGCTCCACTGTTACACAAAAAATAAGTGCTCTTGTTCTCATTTAGAAAAAGCTATTTTTGGTTAACAGTGAAATTAAAAGGCTAAATTTAAATATAAATACAACAATATTCTTTGAAGCATAGCAGAGTTAGAAACAATTTTCTGTACACATTATAATGTTAATAATAATCAGATATTGAGAACATAACATGGCTATTTTTTAAAAAAATTAATTAAGACAATGGCAATTTTTTTGCTTAAACTAGAATTATAAAAAAATGTTGATGTTTTTTACTGTTTTGGCAACAATTGTAAAATACTATTTAGTAAAGTACACTCTGTAAAATTATGGCCACTAAATAATAGTGTAAAATGAACAATGTTAGATTTGATTTAGTGTTTTGTCAATAGAATGTGAAGCATTTTTACATGCTTACAAAAATGAACATGAAAAACGAGTGGGGCTATATTGCTATATATAAAAGTTCTTCAGTGTTATATAAGAAAGGATACTGCCCTAGCAAAATCAAAACCTTTAAACACATTTATTTTTTAAAACTACATACAAACTTTTGGATGAAGCAAATTATAATAAAATTTTGTACTAAGTTAATAAATTTGCTCACTCAGCTCTGGTGCTTTCAAATCAAAAAATTTAAATCAAAGATTTTGAAAAAACAGAGGGTGATTTGATGTTTCCATGTTTTCTTCATTTGCTTCTGAATTATTTGGTAAAAAAGATTGATTCACATTTGTGCCACATTCATGAAACAACTGCAAAAAAAGCCAATTAAAAAATCCAAAATCACTATGTAGTAATACATACTAACTTGTCTTTTGTCAATCAATTTAGCAACAACATTCAAATTATCAACAACATTCTAGAACCGCAGTGCTTACTCTAAATTTAAATATAATTTAAATATAAACTTATCTTTATCTCCCAGATTATTTCGTTCTCTTATATAGAATCTCAAGGTCATCATCTCTGCTGTAAACAGTCAAACCAATCAAGGGTACCACATGCAAGGCTATTTTTTGTTTATTTTGTAACATTTTACTCTACAAATAGTCATTTAAAACAGCTCTAATAGACTTTTTCTGGTAAGCAATATTTTGTTTATCATTGTTACATCTTCTCAGCAGCAATTTAAATACATTCAAGAGAATAAAAATTTAAGGTACAAAGTGTCATAGAAGATGTTTTTTCTCTTTTTTATTAGACTGTAAATCTAACTGGAGAAAAAGCCTTTGTGTTAAACCAAAAAAAGCAGTTTTAGAACAGGTTAGTGCCAATTCAACCAACAGCAATAGTTTCTTAAAATCCCCTGGAGCTTGCAATTACATTAGAGTTATACTATTTATAAAAATTTTGGAAGTAATCTGATTTAAAGTTTATTTAGTTTTTCAATAAAGCAGCAAAATCAAGATAAAATTAATAGTACACAAGAAAACCTCAGTGAATGTTTAAGTTTTCTGCTTTAAAATGTCTTCTTCTTCATCTAATTACAATTGACATTGACTTGGTTACTGTTTGGTTAAAGTTTTTTTATGCAAGTTATAATTACAAAGTAAAAGATTTGGATTCCATTCTATAGTTGAGTGCTATTTAGCTGAATTCTTTTTGTTAGAAATTGTTTTTTTTTTACTTGAGTTCTATTTGACTAAAGGTTTGATATTTTTGCATGAACATTCCATTATTAAACCTTTATAAAACACTCTTACACTTTTCTAGTTTAATTCAAAAACTTGACAAGATAATGATTTTGGTTTAATCTCATAAAGTTATATCAGAGTTAAAGTTAAGGTACCTTAATCCATAACCACAAAAAATTTCAAAGCCAGTTTTTTAGGGTATTTGGGTCAAATTAAAGCATAACTGTAACTTTCACATTCAACTGTACTGAAAATCTGAAAAAACCTTGAAAATGAAACCAAATCATATTTTGCCAATATATCAGCTAATCTAAAAAGTCTAGTACAAGTAGTTAATACAACACATACCACCTCTGATGGTATTTCAATACCATTATTTTTTTTACTTTTACTTTTATAAATGAATGAATGAAGGAGAAATACAGCTGTTTTTAGCCACTTCTTGCCATATCACCACTGAAGTACAAGACAAGTAAAAGAATTTGGACAAAAAAGTAAAACAAAGGAGAAAAGCAAGGTTGCGAGCAAAGTATGTTGCGAGAAGGTTTACAATAAAACAATAATCTCCTTCCAAAATACCGTCCCCAAAACAAAGAAAAATTTTGCATCAAGAGATATATTATAAGGTTATAGTAAAAGTGCATTACTACTAAGACCAGTTTTTAGTTTTTCCAAAGCATGGTTTTTACAGATGATGATCAGCTGTGACATTGTCACATAATATTCCACCATTTTACATTTTATTTTTAATTTTGTTAATTATTTGATAATTTCTTTTTTTTAATAATTTCTTAAAATTGTTCTAAAAATAATAATAAATTTATAAAACAATTATAAAAATAAAAATAGTAAAAAACAAAAATATTTTTAATTTTTGTAATTACTTAATAGTTTTTTTCAATTTAAAAAATTTAAAAAAATTATCAATTAACAAAATTAAAAATATAAAATAGCAGAATATTACATGGCAATGTTACAGCTAATCATCAACTGCAAACACCAATTTAGAAAAGCTAAAAACTCATTTGTTTTTTTGCCTTGCATACACATACAAAAAATAAAAAAATTTTTTAAAACAATTTTTAATATATATTTTTTAGTTTTCAATTTTTAACCTATTGCATACGAGTATTTTTACATAAATCAATCACATACAAATACTCTTATCAACTTCAATTTTTTTACAAGTTGGCAAAAGTCCATGGGTACTGAAAACGCAAAATGTGTTTTTGAAGTCATAAAACACAAAACAAACAATATAAAAGTAGGTTTTGAACTGACAGTGTTGTCATGGTAACACTCTACTAGAAAAAATTAAATTTAAAGATATCTATTGATGGCAAAAAAATGCTTGTGAAAAGAAAATTTAAGTCAGTAAATTTTCCATAAGTGTTCTTAAAAACAAGTATTTATTACATAATTTCTACTATACTCAACAATATTGAATTTCATCTATTGTTGTGTGAACCTACATCGTAATTGTTTAAAATTATCAGAGGTTACTGTAATTTTGCTTTTACTTAAAAATAGATAAATTATTCCTTGCTTACAATGCTTTGTAAGATAATATATTAATACATAGTTTCTAGATGCAATCTAATTGGTGCAAAAGATTACAATTCTCAAAAAAAGTCAACTTTTTTTTGAACTGGTGTTATTCTTTATGCTGTGTGTTCAAGCATCTTAATTTTTTAAATTAATTATTTTAAGTTTTTTATTTTTATCTACACAAACCTTTAATATGTTGATTAAAACATATTTCAGGGCTTCTGTAGAAATAAGCAAAAGCAAAAAAGAAACAGTTTGGCAGCTGTACTTTTTAATAAACTGGTGGTAACAAATATGTTCAGGTGATTAGTTGACATAAAAAACTAACTTAAAGACAAATTTGACAATGCAAAAGATACCTGTGAATCTGTTGCTTTACTTTGAGTTTGATCAAATATTTTGTGGTAAAGAGTATCAATGAGAACCAATTTATCAAAGTTCTGCTTGTCCAAAGCTTCAAGAGAGCATAAAACTTTATTTATTGTATAACCTATAAATGAAAACACTGCAATTAATAAAATACAAAACAAAAAATATGTTAAAAAATTGACTCAAAATTAAAATAAAGAAAAAACTAAAACCCATGAAGAAAATTTTAGCCAAGTAACAACATTTTAATTTATCTTAAATCAAGTTGGACTAATCACTTAGGGGTTGGGGTTAGACTTAATGTAAAATAGTTAATATAGAGATGGTATGGTATGAAATAGTTGATGTGGTGATAGTATGATGTAAAATAGTTGATATACTGATGATACAATGTTAAATAACTGATATGGTAATGGGATGATGTAAAATAGTTGATATACTGATGATACGATGTTAAATTGTATGGTAATGGTATGGTGAAAAATAGTTAATGTGGTAATGCTATGGTGATGGTATGAAGTGAAATAACTGATATAATAATGGGATTATGTGAAATAGTTGATATGATAATGGTATGATGTGAAATAGTTGATATGATAATGGTATGATGTGAAATAGTTGATATGATAATGGTATAATGTGAAATAGTTGATATAATAATGGTATGATGTAAAATAGTTGATATGATAATGGTATGATGTGAAATAGTTGATATGATAATGGTATGGTGATAATAGTTAATATGGTGATGGTATGGTGTGAAATAACTGATATGGTGGGGATATGATGATATGATATTCAGATTAAAACAGTTAATTAAAAAGTGCAGGATGAGTGTATTTGCACACTTTTGTCAATCAAAAATATTGTAGCAAATTCATCTTCCACATGCTTTTCTCAGTGCATGCAATGGAATTGATTTTATTAATGCAGTGCTAAGTTTATATTCATTTGCTGTATTCACAGTGATTTTGTGGAATATTGTGGAGGACTACCTGCTTATTGCACCACACATTTGCTTGTTATTTTCCCTAGCTTCATTTTTGTATTATTAGTTTTGTTCCAACAATCCTTCCAAAATAGGGTTAGGATTAGATTAGGCTTAGGCCCTTGGCTGATCATAAAATCAAGATCATTGTCATCTACATTTAAATATTTCCTGGTGACATTTTTATTTGCTTGTATGTCATTGTGAAATAGTCTATCATGTAACCTGATATTTCATCATTTTTAAAAAAACAAAGGTTATTAACAAAAATAATAAGCAAATCTACTTGTTATATTCATAATTAAAATGATAACAAGCCATTTAAGAGACAGGTTTGGCCAATCATAGACTTGAGATTGAAACTGTGAGAGAAGGAAAGACCAGAAAATGAACCAGGTCAAATGAATCAGTTGTTTGTCAACCATCAAGTTGTGGCTTGATTCATTCACAAGAATACAATCTAAATTATTTTTCCTTTAGTAGATTAAATGTGACCAACAATCTTTAAAATATAGAGATTTACTTGTTTGAACATAGGTCCCATAATATACTTTGTAAAACATTGATAAGTAGTTTGTAAAAGAAACTACAATTTGTTTTCCTTTTAATCTTTTATATCCAAATAAACTTTTGACTTTTCTTTTGCAGGATGCTTTGAGAAATATACAATAAGTGAATGTGCCTAAATATAGTGCACAGAAAACAATATACAACATTTACAATACAACTTTTAACTTTGAATGCTGTATTTTGTGATGTAATTTTTTTTAAATAAAGCACTACTTTGAAATGTCAAGAAAAATTGAAGTACTTACAAAAAGCCTATTTGCCTTTTGCAGGTTAAAGATTTAGTTTACATTTTGGTAACAGATTTACAATAATACCTCTGTTCAGTGGTTATGTTTATTTTCTTATGATTAGTAAAATGTTTGTTAAATGAGAACAACTCGTGAGTGAAAACAGATTGAATGAGCAAGCAATATTGTACGAGAATTTTCCTTGATGAAGGGAATCTTACCAAACAAAATGTAATTTTTAAAGATGGGTTCTGCTATTTTCATTACAAAGTAGTAGTAAAGACTACAACATAATAACAAGTTTTTTTATTGTTTGTATGCAAATAGCATCATTTCATCTCTTAATTACAGTTTGGTTGTGTTTTAATTGGTCATGGATATGAAAAATTTCATAAGTCATACTTACATAAACCAAGCTAACAGTGCAACAATTTGCAATTTTTATATAATCTTATTTTCATCAATCTCAAAGAGAAAATTGTATTCATGCAATAAGTCATAACTTTATATTTAGTTATTTAGATAATAAAAGTTATGCAGACAATTGAGTATACTTAAATTCAATGCAATTCTATTTGCAATCAAGGTATTACATTTTGAAGTTGTTATTGATAAAGTGATTGCAAAATAGGAAACAGCAGCTAAACAACATATATTGTTACACACACGGACATTTAAAGTAAAATAGCTAAGTTAATTTTGAAAAGAGAAAGAAAAAAGGAGACAATAGAGATAAATCTAAAAAATAGAAAGTGTATACATTTTGTTTGTAAGTGAAAAAGGTAGTAATAATTCTGTGTAACAATAAAATATACACATCTAAGCCATATAAAAAGAATGCAGAATAATCATGGGTGGGAGAAAATCATTAAATAAGCCATGTCTCCAGATTTAAAGGTCAGGTTTAATGTGATGGGTAAAATTTGATTGAAAACTAAGTTTGATGATTCTTGTTTGGAAAACATATCTCAAAAAGTCTTGATATTTATTAACAATACAGGAAGGTCAAATTTTTAGGTCATTGTATGAAAAAGCTAATCTAACCATCAAAAACTTTTTCAAATTTCAAAAAGTAGCATAATTAAAACAATGAAAACTGTGTACTGATACTTTGCCATGTTTTTTTAAAACATCACATCTAATATAGCTGCAAATGTATGGTGAGAGTTCATGGCAATCTCATTATTTTGCAATTTATTGAACATATATAAAAACTAACAAAATATGTTAATTAAACATATTGGATCTTTAAAAAAACATATTTTTTACTAAATATTAAAACCTGCAATCGAATCCTGACTTGTGCTAGAAGACCAATGCATCTCAGCAGAATTCAAACGTTGCATAATTTCTTTTCCTTTTTCTCTAAGCTGGTTTCTACAAAAAAAAGAGCTTTTTAGCATCAAGATTAGAAAATAGTCAGCAGCGTGGTCAAGTGGTTGAGGCACAGTGCTTATGATCAACATGAACTTGGTTCAAAATCCACTTGCACCATTTTGTTGTGTCCTTGGGAAAGACACTTTATGGCACATTCCCTTGTTTGGTGGTTTTGTCAAGCAGTTCTAAATCTATAAATGGACAGCAATATCTTGGCATCTTCAGAAGCAGGTTGGGGTAATTGCTTACCCTATGTATTAGCACCTCCATTGCTCCATCACTTTCCTGTGAGTCAGAAGGATAAATGTAGAGATAAAATAATAAATATATGTCTATGTTTATTAGCATAAACTAACAAGTCTCGAAATTTCAATTTGTTTCAAACAAGATAACAAAAGGCTGTAGCAAGACTATACCAAGCATCAACTAACAAAATATCATTAAATCAACACATTTGCATGCATATGCACTAACATAAAATTAAAAACAGAGACTATGCAAATATATTTGCAGCTAGAATAATAATAAAATACCACTAAAAGGAAATTAGGAATAAAATAAACAGATTAAAGTCCTTTGAACAAATGTGACAAATGATGCAAAAAAATGCATAAAAAATTACACAAACTGATAACAAAACTAATTCAGATGACCTCACTACAAAATAAATTCAAACAAACCTGGTCTGCAAATCTTGATTAAAAGCTGCAATATCTCCAGCAGGAATTTCTGGGAGAGGAAGGCATGAAGGGGGATAAGGAAGCAAGTCTAATGGAGAACCACAAGACTTTGAATCAGTTGGTGGATACCAGACAAGTGCTCCAGGCCATGACACAGTAGTTGTTTGTAAAACACAAGAAAGAGTATGTACAATAGAAAGCAAGTGGGGTTCAATAATTTTCGTGCAATCTTTGCTAAAAACACATTACACTTTTTTTGGAAAAGTTTGAAAAATTGAAATTAATTTAACTAATAAAAATATTGTATAAAACTGTACCAAAACTATAAAATGCTCTGGCCAAGATAGATTTTTGTGGAGTAATAACAGAGACAGATCTTTCATAACTTTTTGTCATAAATAACTAAATTAAAAAACAACTTCTGTTAAAAAACATTTTATAAAATATATAATTGTGAGGATAATTTAAAACTACTTGATAAAGCTACTAATTGGAGAAAAGGGATGTAAAGCATCTTCTTCAATAAAAAGAGAAGTTGTTTGAAGAAATACAGTACAATGGCGATTATTCAAACTAATCAAGACCAAGAGTGGTTTGGATAAGTACTTTTTCGCATAATTATACAAAGTACAATCTTAAACAACATTTTCGAAGGAACGTCCTTTCTTAGTTTTCCTAATTACAAGCAATTACAGGAAATTGTTTCTATTGACATTTGCAGACTATAACAGTAACTCATTCTTTGCTTGTCTTGAAGCCCAGAGTTTTAGCTTCCAACCCAGATGCAACCAACTTCTCTGGCAGTGTCTCCAGCTTATTTCTGTTATGTTCAATACAACATTTCTAGTATTTCAATAATTGATGTTCTACTGTATGATGTTTTTGATTTGTGGACTCAATTTCAAAAGTTAACATCAAATTGGACCCAGAATGCAAAACTGCTTTGCAACTTTTTTAAACATTTTTTTTTTGGTGGATTGTGTTTGGGTTGTTTATTTTAAGCAATAAAGTTGTGCAATATTCTAATGAATCTAGTCAAAAAATGTTGTGGCAATTTTGTTACTGCTTATGTGAAACTTGTTATTTGTTGAAAATGTAATTATATAAGTTTTAATGCTTCACAATGCTTTGTGTGTAATGCAGTGATTGCTATGTCATCGAAATGTTGTGATTATCACTTCTTCTTGAAAGCAAAATGTCAGAGATGAAGATGTTAAAAAGAGTGGAAGAAAAATTTTATTTAAAGGTACAACCAATGTAAAAATCTGTTCACAAACCTGCAGTTGAATTGAGATCATTTTTATTTCTGGTATTTCATGATCAATTTGCAATTGGTGACTATCAATTACTTTATATGCATACCTAATAATTCAATCAAAAGATTAATACATATATATCAGAACTTAAAAATTTATAAAAGTAAAAGCTATGTTAGAATAATTGTAGCAAAAAATACCAATGAAAAATAGCAAATAGTAAACTCACCTGATCTCAGACAGGTTCGAAAACGATTTTGGAAAAGAAAGAATCCAGTTTAAATGTTTGGCAGCTGTAAAGCACATTTTTCTTGCCAAGAAATGATTTACTGCTATGTCCTAAAGTTAAATGCAAATTTTAGTTACTGTTACATATGCAGTACATTGCTATTCAGCAGGACAAATTTGTCAGCAAGCCAATTGGACAAAAAAATACTTAATTTTAATTTAACTTTCCTATTTTGGGTTTTCTGCTATCACGGTCAAAGATAGTGATGTTGGGGGTAATGATAAACAGTGGAATTCAGCAGGAGAATCATTTTTATACTTGTAATTAATCTTTTCATAATATGATTGTACAAAAAAATTCATAGTGCGAATTTGAAGTTGCAATGCTTATTTGTTACTATATACTGGTCATATACTGGTCATAAATGTCAGGTGGCCCAGATGGTAGGTGCTTTCACGCAGCCTGGGCCGTGAGTAAATCTGCTCATTGATTTTAAAATGACAGACCAAAAACGAACCTACCAAAACGGAAGAGTATCCACCCATTCCGATGTTCAGTGTGGGTCTGCTAATCGGCAAACGTCCTTTTCAGGACGGGGCAATGTCAGGATAAAACTGCCCTTTTCAGGGCACATTGCCAACAAGTTCCAAAGACCCACTATTCTTCAGCTGAACATCGAAGGCTTCACTGCAAGCAAGATGAATGTTCTTCATCATCTTGCTATGCAGTCTGAGGCACTCGTCATCCTACTGCAGGAGACCCACTGCACTGATGCAGAGAAGTTGGTGCTACCACACTACCAACTAGCTGGGTCTTCTTTAAGCAGGAAGAATGGCCTTGCCACGTTTGTCCATGAGCGACTGAGATACATGCTTTTGGACCAATCTCCACCGACATCAGAGATCGAGTGGCTGTGTGTGGACGTTGATGGCTATAAAATAGTCAACATCTACAAACCACCGCCAACGCGATTGCAAACCCTGGATCTCCCAGTGTATCCTCACCCCTGCTTTTACGCTGGCGATTTTAACTGTTGTCATGCTGACTGGGGTTATGATGACAACAGTCCGGACGGTGAGTGCTTGGCTGGCTGGGCCAGTATTAATTGTCTTGCCCTCCTATATAATGCCAAGGATGCTGCCAGTTTTTATTCTGGCTGCTGGAACACTGGCACCAATCCAGACCTAGCTTTCGCTAGCGTAGGTCCAAACAGTCGCTTACCTGATAAACGTGTCCTTGACAAGTTTCCCAGGTCACAACATTGACCCTCGCTTATTACACCACCAAGGTTTGCTATGGCAGTGCTAAGCATGCCTGTTAAGCGATGGAACTTCCGCAAGGCCAATTGGAGTCACTACATTGCTTTGACGAATAAATTCACAAAAACTTTGTTGCCGCCTGATTCACTTGATGTGGATGCGGCTTACCAGGACTTCTGTAACACCATTAAGAAAGCACCCAAAAAGACTATCCCACACGAGTATCGAAATGACTATATTCCGTGTTGGGATGCAGAGTGTGAATCCCTCTATAAAACCTTTCTGCAGTCTCTTCAGGGAGATGACTCAAGTTTGGCTGCTACAGCTCTGCTTGCCAAGCTTGACAGAAAACGGAGGGATCAATGGTCCAAAGCAGTTCGGAGCATTGACTTTTCACACTCTAGTCGAAAAGCGTCAAGTATTTTGAACAACCTTACTGGTAGGTCACGACACTCTCTTTGTCACTGTTCCATTTCAGCCAATGCTATTGCATCTCAGCTGGTTAGAAATGGGAAATACGAGGCTGTTGATCGCAAGTCATCTCGACTTGTCTTTCAAGAAGTGTCTGACCTTTGGAGGGCCACAACACTAGACACAGTAAATATCTCTGATAATTTTTCACAGAGAGAATTTACTGCTGCCCTCCAACATTTAAAACCAGGTAAAGCTCCGGGTCCTGATTCCATCTGCCCCGAGCTTATACTCTATGAAGTCCTGGTTACGTGACTTCCTTTCTTCCTGTTTGTGCCGACTCAAAATTCCCAAGATCTGGAGAAGAGCGCTTGTGGTCGCGATCCCAAAACCAGGAAAGCCCATGGGGGATCCAAAGAGTTATTGACCAATATCTCTGCTCTGTGTCCCCTACAAGATCCTCGAGAAGCTTATCTACACCCGCGTTGAACCATTAATCAATCCACTGCTCCCTAAAGAGCAGGCTGGGTTCCGACGCGGGAAGTCAACTGTAGATCAAGTTGTTCTGCTAACCCAGAACATCGAGGATTCTTTCGAGACTAAAAAGAAGGCCGGTGCCGTATTTATCGATCTGACAGCTGCTTATGACACTGTCTGGCACCGTGGTCTTACCTGCAAGCTGCTGAGACTACTTCTGGATAAGCACTTGGTTAGAATGATCATGGAGCTTGTCCGAAATCGAAGTTTCACCCTTACCACCGGTGACAGCAAGCAAAGCAGGCTACATCGTCTTAAAAACGGCATTCCTCAGGGATCGGTCTTGGCTCCCCTCCTATTTAACATCTATACGTACGATCTTCCTTCCATGATTTCCAGAAAGTTTGCTTATGCTGATGATTTAGCATTGTTGCACTCTTCTGGAAACTGGAAGGACTTGGAGTAGACTTTAAGCCAAGACATGTGTACACTTTCAGCATATCTCCAGACTTGGAGGTTGAAGCTCAGTCACACTAAGACAGTGACAACAGCCTTTCACTTAAATAACCGAGAGACCAAACGTGAGCTAAAGGTCTACAACAATAGTAGACTTTTACCGTTCTGTCCAACCCCTACATACCTTGGGGTAAAACTGGACAGATCGCTCATGTTTTGTCACCATTTAGTGGCATTGCGCAAAAAACTATCATCACGCGTCACACTGCTGAGGCGACTTGTGGGCTCGGGATGGGGTGCTGGTGCTAAAACACTATGCATAGCCACCTTGTCTCTAGTCTACTTAACAGCTGAGTACTGTGCGCCAGTCTGGTGTCGCAGTGCTCACACTCGCCTCATTGACAGTGTCTTGAATGACGCCTTGTGCATAGTTACTGGATGCTTGCGTCCCACTCCAATGGACCACCTACCTGTACTTTCAGGCATCCAGCCAGCTGAGCTTTGCCGAATGGTAGCGACACTCTCCTTGGCTTACCGTGGATCTCTGGATCCCGATCATATCTTGCATGGTCTTTTAAGTGGGTCCTCAGATACTGGCCAAGTGAGACTAAGATCCAGACGTCCGTTTGTGCCAGGTGTGTGGAATCTCTTGGACAATCTTGCCAGACTTGGCATCCGCGCCTCTGAATGGACGAATCACAAATGGAAAACGGAGTACTGTGAAAGTGCTTCCAGGCTCCGTGCTTTTGTGCCTGGGACCAGTGTCAGGCCTGTTGGGATGGGCTTATCCCGAGCAGCTTGGGTTAAGCTCAACCGCCTGCAGACTGGTGTTGGGCAATTCCATTCGTCCATGCACAAATGGGGTCTCATTCCTTCACCGAATTGCGAGTGTGGCACCTCAGAGCAAACCGCAGACCATGTACTAACAATGTGCCCCATACATTGGGCACCACATGGAGCACGAGGTCTGATGGTTTTGGATGACGAAACTTGATGCTGGCTTAATAACATCACTGCCAGCATCTGATCCAGGCAGTGCAGCAGTCTGGGGTAGTAAAAGGATAAACCCTCAGCCCCAGTTCTGTTTGTGTCTGGCCTGGAGTGGATGTCCTTCAAACGACGACGACGAATGTTAGGTTTTGTTATCTCACAAATTATCTCACAAAAACATAAAACATTTTGGTTGCATTAATGGCAGCAGTGGCAGGATAGTTATATAACAATTTAACAGTACAAAGGTAAAAGCTAAATAAAAAAAATAACACTACAACCAGGTTTGTTGAAAAACTTCTAACAATGGCAATAGTACAACTGTTACAAAGTCAAAAAAGTAGATCAAGACAAACATCAATCAAAACCCTACAAAAAAGTTTATAAGGTGGCTAAATTATGCTGTGAACCACTGTTTAAAATATTGCAAAAAAATTATTTAAGAGCAGAAAAGAATTAAAATCAATAGAAAAGCATGTCATCAAGGAGGACTTTAACTGAAAGAGTAATTAATTAATTAATAAGGGTTTGTAACCAGTTTAGCATATATAATTATAGCATATTTATCTTGTTGTTTTCATGTTTTTTTGGTCAACTATTTTATCACTTTGTTAAGCTTTCTTTTTTTTTTGCATTTCTTTATCAGATTATAATATAATTATAGCATATTTATTTTGTTGTTTTTAAGTTTTTTTTGGTCAACTATTCTATCACTTTGTTAAGCTTTCTTTTTTTTTGCATTTCTTTATCAGATTTTTGATTATCTCCAGATGAGTCTAATCGGTGAAGCAAATTGTTAGAGCTAATACAATATAGTTAAAATAATTGTAATATTTTGTTACTTTAATGATGTGTGCCAACTAGGAATTTGTAAAAAAATGATTATGATGTCATGGTTGTCATGCTTATTAGCTACGATAGCATTAAAATAAAAACTAATGAACTTAAATTGAAATTTATTATTTTCCCGTTGAATTGGCTGCAAAAAATTTGTTTCATGAAACATTGTTGCTTTGTACATACTTAAAGATTCTTCTCACAATTAAGTATTGAAAAAACTTCTTTTTTCAACTCTTCCTGATTTGGGGGCACCACAGCATATTGCCTTTTTTCAAATTTCTCTTTTCCTTGCACTACATTCATGTCCACATTTACCCCATCCATAAATCTTTACTAAGGTATGCCTCTAAATCTTTTGCCTGGCAACTTCATGTACATCATTTGTAGCATTCTTCTCTCAGGGCTCCTGCCTCCTCTAACATGACCAAAGGACACAATTGGCAAATAAAATGGCAATTTTATTGGAAAGGTGTTGGTGTTGGCATATTTTAATTCTACTTTCTGTGTTTTAGTAAGTGCAACTGTTTCCAATCCATACATCGTTGCTAGTCTCACTAGCACCTTGCACACTTTCGTTTTCATTATAGCTGATAGCTTTCTGTTGCCAATTACATATGTCTTATCCATCCATGCCAGCACTGTCTTAATGACGACATGGATGGATAAGATCTTGCATCAGCATGGATACATCCATGCTTAAATAACCGAGAGACCAAACACGAGCTAAAGGTCTACAACAATAGTAGACTTTTACCGTTATGTCTAATCCCTACATACCTTGGGGTAAAACTGGACATATCACTCACATTTTGTCACCACTTAGTGGCATTGTGCAAAAAACTATCCTTGTGCGTCACACTGCTGAGGCAACTTGTGGGCTCGGGATGGGGTGCTGGTGCTAAAACATTATGCATAGCCACCTTATCTCTAGTCTACTCAGCAGCTGAGTACTGTGCGCCAGTCTGGTGTCGCAGTGCACACACTCGCCTCATTGACAGTGTCTTGAATGACGCCTTGTGCATAGTTACTGGATGCTTGCGTCCCACTCCAACGAACCACCTACCTGTACTCTCAGGCATCCAGCCAGCTGAGCTTTGCCAAATGGGAGCGACACTCTCCTTGGCTTATCGTGGATCTCTGGACCCCGATCATATCTTGTATGGTCTTTTAAGTGGGTCCTCAGATACTGGCCAAGTGAGACTAAAATCCAGATGCCCGTTTGTGCTAGCTGCACAGAATCTTTAGGACAACCTTTCCAGACTTGGCATCCACATTTCTGAATGGATAAATCACAAATGGAATGCGGAGTACTGTGAAAATGCTTCCAGGCTCCATGCTTTTGTGCCTGAGACCGGTGCCAGGCCTGTTGGGATGGGCTTACCCCGAGCAGCTTGGGTTAAGCTCAATCGCCTTTGGACTGGTGTTGGGTGATTCCATTTGTCCATGCACAAATGGGGTCTCACTCCTTCACCGAATTGCGAGTGTGGTGCCTCTGAGCAAACCACAGACCATGTTCTAACAGTGTGCCCTATACATCGGGCACCACATGGAGCATGAGGTCTGATGGTTTTGGATGACAAAACTCGATGCTGGCATAATAACACCACTGCCAGCATCTGATTCAAGCAGTTCAGCAGTCTAGGGTAATAAAAGGATAAACCCTTGGCCCCAGTCCTGTTTGTGTCTGACCTGGAGTGGATACCCTTCAAACTATGACAATCCATCCATGCCATCTTGCTGGGGCATGTCTTTTAACTTCATGGTTACATCCTCCATTGCACTGAACTGTAAATCTTAAATTATTTTCTTTTCTGAATCCTTGCATTGTGTAACTTTCTTTTTTGACTTGGCAAAAAAATCAAAATTTTGACACCTTTATAAGTTAGCCTTATTCTTTAAAAGATTCCTTTGAAAATTGTGTTAAAACTCTGATTTTTAGTGAAAAAGAACAAACATCATAAGTATTAGTCACATTACAAGACAAGAATTTAACTCCAATTTTAAACAGATGAATCCAGGAAAAAAAGTAATGGGAAAAGGAATCATGATAATGGAAAGCCTCAATACTCAACAGTGAAAGAATTTATTAATAGTTAAAAAAAAAACTCAAATTGTGGTGATTGACCAAAGGATTATTTTATAGAATTTACATTACATTTCTGTTTAAACTACTTTTAAAGTTTAGCAACACTGGTGCAAATAAAGCCAAAAGCAAAAAAAATTCAAATTAAATACTATTATACAGGTTTAACTAGTGTTGATTTTGATACAAACTAACAACAATACCAATCTACTTATTTAAACTAATTTTTTTTTATGCACATCAACATATTTCAAAATGAATGGCATAAAATAACTGAGACCGATCTCATCAAACAGTGGGATTGATTCAAATTCATCAGCAAGGATAAAAATTCTTGTTGATCCAATAAACCCTGGTTAAAATAGTCAAAACTTCAAACTTGTAAAACACAAAAAGTCAAATAAAAATAAAAAAATTTAAGTAAAATTGAAAATAACAAGATTTTTCTAAATGATTGATAATTTTGCTTGTGTGGGCAGAGACAGCATTATACAATTTGAAGAAGGAATAATGATAGGCATGGATACAATTTTGAAGCGTACTGCACATGCAAGTATTTTAAGGAATATGTTGATGGGAGAAGATCTACTTAATGCTACAAGACAAGTTGATTTCAAAGTTATTGTCCAGGAGCTGTTAAATTAATTAAAGTTGATGCATATTGAATTAAAGTGAGTGGGATAAAGCGTTTGAAATTTTTTGTAAAGCAACAATTTTTCTTGAAAAAAGATCCTATAAACTACTTGCTTGATAAGTGAGTAAAGTTTTTTAATTGCGGGAGAAACATGGAAAAAGCTTGGATATTGGTCTTGCCACATAAATAAAACCACTCTAAAAACATTAACTGCCAGAGCAAATTATTGGATGCCATCTGCCAGTTTATTATGTACCACTGGTGGTACTCTGGAAGTTAATGTGTCAAGTAAATTTATTGAGAAGAAAAGCTTTTTAGTAGCTATTTGAGAAAGTAATGTTGCTTTCTTATTAAAAACTTTAAAACATTTTTTTCAATAATTTAAGGGTTGGATCTTGATATAACACAATACACAGAAAGCAGGAGATCAAGCAGCAAATTTAAGTTCAACTCAATCCAAGAAAAAGTTTTGAATACCACAAGTTGCCCCTTCTAATATTACATGCTCCTTAATTAAGCATTAAACAAGAAAAGCAGTGAGGCAACTGAAGCTTCCAAGCAAATTATTTAAAGTGAAGAACTTGCACTGCTTATCACTATCAATATTGGCTCTCAACAAACAAAAAGTTGATCACTACAGATTTATAGTTAAATGATAAATCTTAGATTTTAAATTAAGACTAACCTCATTGAATAAGTGATGAGCAAAGTTTATATATATTTTAATTGTTGTTCTAAAACATCTCTACTGACAGTTACTGTTGTTCCTGTTGTGGATGAAGATACCATTTGACAGATAACACCTAACCCAACAACACTGCCAGAAATGCTAATATAATCTCACAATTTGTCCTTCCCACTATTTTCATTTAATTTTGATAACTGTTCTCTCAAGAACTTGCAAAGAGCCTGAGTCCAATCTGTAAAATCATAAATAAAATATAAATCAAATTTAGTTAAAGACTCAAGAGACACAAAATTTGACTCATAAGTTAACATAACAATAATGTCTGCAGTTATTATTGATACTAATAAACTCAAAAATCACAAATGAAAACATTCAAAAACTTAAAAGCATAATTGCACATTATTTTTTATTTGTAAACATAGCAAATAAATAATGAAAAAAAAGGCTATTTTTATTTTTACTTATTAATATATTACTTTTCCTTTTGAACTATTTTCTATGACAATCTCCAAAGCTACAATTATGGGATCAAACTTTTCCAAAATAGTATTATCAAATTTATTTATTAAAATATTGCATTTAAAACCTTTCCACATTCTAAAATATACAACTTATTATTACTTTTGGAGTCATTAGCAGCTCTTTTTTTCATTTTAGCATTTGTTTGAGTTAAATGATATGCAGCAGTCATTTTTATAAACCATGTTGCACGAACTAATGGCACATCAAAGTCAGCCAAACTCTAAAAAAATTACAATAAAATTAATTAAAAACAAAAAACACCAAAAAAGAAGATGTAGAATACACCAGATAAATAAAATACTCAAGAAAAACTTCACATGAAATTAACAGGGTTGCGGAGTCAGAAGATTTTAGATTCAACTCCAACTCTTAGAATTTCTAAGATGCCAACTCCAACTCCAGTTTCTAAAACTTTAAGGATTTTGACTCTGACTCCCCAATACAAGCAATAGCATTATGCATAGGGTATTATATTTTTGAAGGGGCAAACTGAGAAACTCATTAATGGAAAAAATTTGTTCCTAAAAAAGGTCATCACTTTGAATCAGTCTTGGATTTTATAATTTTAATCCCAAAACAAGAAATTTCTAAAAAAGAAGATCATTACTTACTATCTGTCCCCAATTTCTTGCATTTCGTCCTTACAAAGTAGTGTTCTCTAAAAAAATTGGACATCAGGAGTCAAAGTCAGATAAAATATTCCAACTCTGACTCTTTGTACTCTTAAAAGTCCAACTTGGACTCCAACTCCATGCAACTCCAACTCTGCAACTCTGAAAATTAACCACTTAACATGCATTCCTGAGATATCTCATTTTTGCTTTTCTGCATTAAAAATGCATTCCTGAGATATGTTGTTTTATGTATTAATATGCTTTCTTCCATCCATATTAACTTGTTTGTCCTTGTTTTCAGTTGTTTTGATTACTAGCGACATCTAGATAAAATTTATTTTAATTTTATAGTTGAGTGATTAAAGGTGATGTGATAAAATTCAGGAAAAGCAGTAGGAGAGCTGGGAGAACTAGAAGTGTGTAGTTTTGCTTAAAAAGACATTAGTAGAAAGGCAGATAATTTAGGCAGGCTTTCTATTGTTTTTTACATTGTACTTTGTTTTGCAGCTTTAAAAAAATAATACAAATAACATAAGCATGTCATTTTTGTGTGAAATATGATATTAGTTTGGAAGTGTCTGGAAGTGAATCCAGTTTTGATGACTACAGCTCTTCTGAAGAAAGTGGTGAAGATAATACTACAGCAAGGCAGTAGGCTGTACCAAGCTCAGTAATGAAGGGGTACACATGACCACCTTTTGCTTTCACTAGGTGTAGTAATATTCACTTTGATGTAGATGAAATTGGAAGGTGCTGCAGTATTTTGAAACCACTTTTGACAAAAAAATGATTGACTTGGTTGTTGAGGAAACAAATAAGTATGCAAATCAGTCTGAAGCAGCATATTGGGCACCCATTACTAGCAATGAAATCAAGGTATTTTTGGCAATAACTGCTTTGCAGGGTGTAGTCCAAAAACCAACACTGGACCAAAGATTATGTACTAGAAACACCATTTTTTTATGTTTTTCAAAAGGTTTTAAAAAAATTAAAGCAATATTTACCTTTTGCAAATAATAAGGCATATGATTCAGCTACCTACACAAACCCAAAGCTCAATAAAGTGTAGCCTATCTACTGCAGATTTATGGAAAAATGAAAAAACTCATACACTCCTGAAAAAGATGTCACTATTGATGAGAGCCCAGTGCTGTATAAAGGAAGACTTGATTGGGTGCAATACATTCCTCTGAAAAGAGCACGTTTTGGTACAAAGCACTTCATGCTTTGCAAGTCAAAATCGGGCTATGTTTCTGATTTCATTATATGCACTGGATCAGACACTGTTTTGATAAGGCTTATAATGATTTGGTGCTTTCTACAAAAGTTTTAATAACTTTGATGAAGCCATTACTCAACAAAAGATATTGCTTTACAGTTGACAATTATCATATCTCACCACTATTATCATATTTGCAAGTGCAAAATTTTATCATATTTGCAAGTATTTTGGTCGAAAACCACACTGACATGCATGGAATTGTCAGACTCAATCACAAAAACCTGCCAGTTGGAATAAAAAGAAAAAAACTAAAAAGGGAAGTTTCTGCTTACACAAAGGACAAAAATGATAATGTTGAAATAGACTGATTGACTTTCTATACTGATTAACTGATTAAATTTTGTGTTGTGTTGATGTGTCACTTTCATTGCTTTTTGCTTATTGCTTTTTTAGAATAAGCAAACTTTCAAATGTACATATCTTAAAAACTTGGCTTTGAGCAAAAAGATTTACAGGGTGTCCATAAATTATCATTACAATTTTTAAAGTTTGTCAAAATTAGTTTTTTTGATATTTTCATTTGATTTGTTTTATAGTGAAGGAAAATGCTTCAAGTTTTTTTTTCTTAACAGGTACTTGTGGAAATAAACAGGTTTAAAATTACAATTTATTTAGTGATTAAGCAGAATATTTTTGAATTTAGTAGCAAAAGTAGAGTTCATAAAAATGAGCACTCCACAGGAACAAGCCCAGTGTGTTTCCTGGTTTATAGAAACAAAGTCAGACATCCAAGTACAGTGAAACTTTAGATGCAAGTATGGAAGAAAGCCATTTGCACAACCTACCATTCAAGCATGGCATAAAAACTTTATAGAGACTGGTAGTGGGCTACAGAGAAAGGGAACTGGCCAACCTCAAATATCAGGAGAAGAAATTGAATCTGTGCAAGCAGCATATACCAGAAGCCCTAGAAACAGTTACAAATCTCACACTCCACTGTTTACAAAGTTTTGCATAGAAACTTGTGACTTTATGCATATAAAGTACAGTTACTGCAAGCCCTTAAGCCAGAAGATAAGCCACAACGAAAAGAATTTGCAATGACAATGCTGAAACTGGTTAGATTCAGACCCAAGGTTTTTGAAACATGTTTGCTTCAGTGACAAGTCAACGTTCCACATTTCTGGATTGCTAAACAGATACAATTTGAGAATATGGGGCTTGGAGAATCCACATGATACTTGCGAGCTTGAACGGGACTCCCCTAAACTAAATGTGTGGTGTGGAATCATGCATAATAAGGTTATCGGTCTGTTTTTCTTTCGCTGAGAAATGAATTACAGCTCAAATTTACCTCAACATTTTGACAGAATATGTGTCACCACAGCTTGAACAGTATCAACCACAATTTATTTTCCAGCAGGATGGTGCACCATTTCATTGGGCCTTAAGTTTATCAATTTTTGAATGAAACATTTCCAGATAGGTGGATTGGACATGATGGTTCCATTCTTTGGCTGCCATGTTCCCCTGATGTTACACTGCTGGGTTTTTTCCTGTGGGGCTATGTAAAAGATATCATTTATTGAACCAAAGTCAGAGACATTAATGATTTGCAACATTGAATAATTGAAGCAATTGATACAGTTACTGTAGATATGTTAGCAAGAACATGGCAAAAAATTGAATATTGGTTGAATATCATATGTGCAACTGATGGTGCACATGTAGAGATGTACTAAAGCATCTAAAATAAACTTGAAGCATTTCCCTTTATTATAAAACAAACCAATTGAAAATATCTTAAAAAATAAGACTATGGTGAATTTTTGAAATTATAACAATATATTGACACCCTGTATATCCCTGTAAGCAGCAGAATCAAAATAAACAATAAAAAAAAATAAAAATTTTTTTTACCCACCAAGTCAATACTTATTACATTAATTGATTAAGCAGAACTTTATTAGGTGTGGCACAAAATATATAAAAATGTTTTATGATTGTATGATTTTTTTGTTAAATGTACATCAAAGTTTTAAGTGGAAACATGTGTAACTCAAGGATAATCAATCATTTAGAAACAGCAAAAAGAAGCACCAAAAATGCATAAAGTTTGCTGGAAATTAAGTGTTCAGTTATTGAACAATAGAAAAAAGATTAAATGGTGTTTAAAATACCTGAAAAATGTCTTCTTTTTTGTTAAAAACTGGAACTTTAAGTCTACATAACTGTGACAGTGATTTGTGTAAAGCAAGATCTTTGAACCAGGCATAATGGCTTTGAACTTTTGATGTATGAATTGCAGAAACCTACAAAAATAGAAAACTAAACTAAAACTTACTGTGACTAACTAAAAATTAAGAGTACCAAAAACAAAAAAGATACACTGTTTTCCAAGACATTACCAAGCATCTGGAGGCTGAACCAGACTTGCTCAACTCTGTCATAACTGGGGATGAAACATGGGTATTTGAATACAACCCAGAAACAAAGAAACAAAGTGGTGAATGGAAAAGTTATGAATTCTCAAGGCCAGTGAAAGCAAGAAAGTCGAAGTCAAAAGTAAAAGTGATGCTCATTGTGTTCTTTAATATTCAAGGCATTGTTCATTTTGAATTCCTACCCCAAGGCCAAACAGTGAACCAAACTATCTATAAAGAGATTCTTTGGTGCCTTGTAAGATCAGTGTGTGACAAGAGGTGGAGCCTTTGGGAAGCCCACACATAGGCACTCCATCACGATAATGCTCCTGCTCAAACAGCCCTGAGTATTCATCAGTTTATCACAGAAAGAAAAATTGCAACTTTGCAACACCCCCCATATTTTTCCCAATCTGGGCCAATGTGACTTTTTTCTCTTCCCTAAGATCAAATTTGTTCTGAAGGGAACCCATTTTTCTGACATTGGTTCCATTAAAATGGCTGCAACAACAGAGCTCAAAAAGATCCCCGAAAATGCCTTCCAAGAATGTTTTAAATTGTGGAAAAGGAGAATGCACAAGCATTTTCAAGTGGAAGGGATTACTTTGAAGAAATTTGACTTTGGTACATTTCAATATTTTTCAATAAAGTTTTTATAACACCAGTCTCATTACTTTTCAGACACACCTTGTATATTAACATTTTTTACGAGACACACATATAACAAAATAGGAAAGTTTTAAATTTTATTTAAGTAAAAGCAGTCAATTGGCCTATTAAGATGACATTTCCCCTAATCAAACCTTCTAGCTGTGTTAATATGCATTGAGTAAATTAGCCAAAAACACAAATTTTTTCAATTAAAAACAAATATAATTTTAACCTTTAAAATTTACTCTGCAATCATAGCACCAATAGATAATATAATAAGGGTATTATACAGCTAAACAAAAAAATACCAAAGTGAAGTTGTCTTTAGTGAGCTGAGGCCTTTTCTTTTCAGAATCACTAAAAGTGTTGTTGATTTGTTTTTGAATGAGAAGAAACGTGAAGTTCCTACTTACCTAAAAAAATATTTTACACAAAATATTATTAATAAAAAACTCAAAGCTATAAAACAAGAAATGATTTTGATAAATAGTAAAAGTTTGAGAAAAGTCTATGAAAAATGAGCAGGTAATAATAACTGACTTAATATGTAATGTAAACATTGTTGCACTAGTTCAAAGCAGAAAGAAACTATAAAATAAAACTTGTTTTTCAATACATAATCACTTACAAAAGAGAATAGTTTTCCAAAAATGGTCACAATTACCCTATTCAACTTTATATATAATTATTGCCAAAAAATGTCTAATAAATTATAAAGTTACAAATGACCATTAACCAATTATATGCTAACAAGATTAATTTTGCTGTAATTTAGCAGGTGCTTTTCACTGTCTTTTAAATGATATACCCTTTTACTTATATATTTGCCATTATTTTTTAGTCAACAGATCTCAAGATATCTTTTTTGTAAATGTTTAACATATGATTAATTAGAAATTTTTTGAAAATGTTTGAGATACAATTAATTAGCTTTGAATGGATCAGCTGAACTTCATTTTTAGACTTTTTAGTGATTAGCAAAAAAACTAGGACTTTTTAGTAAATTACAATACACTTTAAGTTATTAAAAGTTCAACTACAGGGTGATCAATATTTAGCGTTACAACTTCAAATAACTGTATTTGGGAAATGATACGTACAGTTGGAGTAACACAGATGAAATATTGTTACAGAATGAGTATAAATTCAGTACATACAATTTACTCAATATGCTTTTCATTTGAATCAGCAAAACTGTGGTGAAATGCCTTGCCAGATCCAGAATTCTCTTCTTTCTCCTTGAGGCAGGCATGCTTTTTAACCTTGTTTAAAGTGACAAAATGAAATTTGACATTCAACACCATGTAAATCCCCAGAATGATCGTGTTTGGTCACGTGATGGGGAGGTAGGACCTCGAAGAGTCACGCAGGCCCAAGGGGTGGCATCAGTGATGATCTGGGCAGCCATTACCAAATCTGGAAGAAGTCCTTTGGTTTTCGTAGAACAAGGCATCAAACTAGACTAAGAGAATTACCAAAATAACATTCTTGTTGGTTCGTTGTTGCCCTGGGCAAAAGAACACTTCAAAAAACATCCCTGGATGTTTTAAATGATTCAGCACCATCACAGGGAGCTAAAAAGACACAGGAGTAGCTATCAGCCAATGTTCCCAACTTTATTTTCAAAGAGGAATGGCCCCCTTCATCACCCGATTTGAATCCTCTCGATTTTGGTATTTGGGGGTTTCTCAAGAGCAAGGTCTCAGCAACACATCATAAAAGTTTGGAGGCACTGAAGATGAAACTATAGAAGGAATGGTCTAAAATGCCCCAGAATGTGATTCATGACTCTTGCAGGTAGGTCATTTTCAAGGCGTCTTCAGCTTGTAATTGATTCGAATGGAAAGCATATTGAATAAATTGTATTTGTACTGAATTTATATTTATTCTGTAATAGTATTTCACCTGTGTTAATCCAACTGTACATATCATTTCCCAAATACAGTTATTTGAAGTTATTTGAAGTTGTAACGTTAAATATTGATCACTCTGTGCATGTGCATTTCATTGAATAAAAGTCCATTAAACCAGCAAAAACATTTGACTCTACAAAACTTTTAGAAGTTGAATTAATCTAGACAATTTATTGATAATAGTTTACTTTGGTTCTATCCAAGTTACAAACATGTGCACTTGAATACTCTTCATTGCAAGGATTGATGCATTTAAATCCAACCTTTACATTGATGGGGTTAAGCTTATCTTCTTTTTGTTTGACAATCTAAAAATATTTTGAGTAAGCAAAATTCATAGCAGAAGCAACAGCAATGAAATTGGCTTTTGTTCTGCCTTACCTATAAATGTATAAATCTAAAAATTCTGCACCAAACATTCATCAAAAAGGTTAAGAATACAGTTAATATTATTTATGAACATATAACTGTGATTGTAGTCAAGCAATGCAGTTACTGTTTTGGCAAAATAATGCCACATGCTATAGTTGCACTTAGGCAACATCACATGTGTGTAGTCATGAGCAATTAAGTCAAGCTCTGGGTGTCAACTCTGACTAAATTAAGCCAATTTCTGTTTCTAAATTTTTTTAACACACCAACATTTGAAAAATTATTTTATAATTAAATTTTTTTCAACATAATATTTTATAAAAATTTATTACACATGAAAACTGTAAAAACTTTAAAATTTTGAAATTGCAACAGTCTGTTTTAATAAAAAAGAGTTCATCAGGCAATTATCTCATTCAAATAAAATAATTTATTTAGGTAAAATACACATATGCATATTTATTGTAGTGTAGATATATACAGTATATATATATACATATTTATTTAGGTAAAGTTTTGGTATCTACGTACACATATATATATTACCTGAGAATATACAGCAGGTGGTCCGATTCTTAACCTTTTAAAGAGGTCTATTTTCTGAAAAAATAGGTATAGACATGCCTCATTACAATAGATAAGGTTTTATAATTTAATTATATCATTTGTAATTATCAAAAAAGCTACAAAACAATTTGAACATATGTGTTAGCCAGAGGTTCAGTGCTGTATCTTTGATTGTTTATAATTTAAAATTTGATAATAACTTTTTCCACTTCAAATGTTATATTATTATTTATATCACATTTTGCTGTCATTGTCCTGTTGCTCTGACTACAATGATGAATAATCTAATATTATGCCCAAGTTGAATTTTGTTTAGATCCCAATTTTCTATTAAAAAGATATTAATTAACCTTCTGAGGGTGGTGCTACTAAAGTAACGATAATGGTGGCACCGAGTCTGACAGACCCATAACTGTTTTTTCTTTATTTCACATTTTAACAAATCTGTTTGGAAACAATAAAGGATTAAATGAATAAAACTTTAAATACAATGTCATTTAGAAAACAAAAAAAATGTCACAAAAGTATGCTGTGGGCCTTGCAGACGCAGTGCCACCCCTGGAAGGTTAATAGTGAAGATGAAATAAGGAGGGGTAGGAAACCTGTGGCCTTGTAAGTCATAAAATGGGACTTGTGATATGTTAAATAACAATCTAAAAATATTAAAATTTTACAAATTATAAAGAGTATAATTTAAAAATTACAAAAGTTTGAAAAATATCAGAGCATAATACAGACAGTATTGGAAAAAATGTATAATTTCAGTATAGTTTACCCTTGTTAAGTCACACAGCTTGGGGGGAAGGGTGTCTGACTTAACCAAAGGCCTATAAGCCATAGCCTATAAACATGCCTAGGACAATGGAATTTAGTTGAAAATGCCCTGTTATTATATAGGCTATTTTGTTTTACTAGATTTACCTTCATAATATTTAAAAGATTTATTTATTTATTTATTTCAGGGTATTAAAGAAAACACTGCAAAATCATACATTTTTTTTTTGTGTACCATACAATACATTAAAGAAAATGGACACTATGTCAAAGAAAACAGCTGCTAAGATCCACATTGAAGAAAACTGCCGATTTTAGGCATTTAGGCCAAACATTTTTTTCTCAATCTTAGAATTTTTTTCCTTTTTTTCTTCAGTCATGGTCCAACTTATTCGATATCTGAGTTATCCGGGTCCAACTTAATGAGAGTAAACTGATTGGAAAAAATGTTTATTACAAATCAAAAGTGAAGCAAGATTTTTGAGGAATGCTTTTAGTGGCATGACAATTTGGAGGTTGGAATAATGACATGCTTACAATTACAACTAACTTGTAAAACCAATGCCACATTTACATAGGGCCAGTTGCTGGCAATAGTAGAGCTATCTTTACAAATATTTGTTAAATTGGTAGATTTTTAAAAAATTAATATGTAAAGTCAAAAGATTTTGTACATTTGTTTGAAAAATATAACAACAGAAAAGCTTCTAAAGTTTCAAGAAACTTAAAACTAAAAATTGTAATAAAACAATTGTAATAATTGAACTTCTGATAACCTTTAAAAGTGATTGATTTTTTATAAACTTTCTCAGCTAATTTGAATAAATTTTGCTATTTTGTAAATCTTCAGATTTATTTTTTTGAAAATGTGTTACTTGTAAATTAAATGTTTATTTGACACTAGGCACAAATTCCATAATTATAAGCATATTGCTACTCCAGCCACCAAATTGTAACATCAAAACACCCCAATGCTGAAACTGCTCATGGTCAAAACAGCTGACCACAGAAAAAAAAAGGGTCTGATGCAGAATTGGCCATAATTGCCTTTTTATCTTTATTTTGACTTCCCTCATTTTCTCATCTCTCATTTTCCACTTCTCTTTTTGTTTCTTTATTATAACTCATTCTTTTTAGCAAAACAAAAACAAAAAAAGACATACTCGTATATTAACTTATACAATTTCTTTTTCAATATTTTCATATATTTGCTTCTCTAACACTTTTTAGTTATTATTTTCACACAAATATAACACTCTTAAAATATAGTTTAAACTTGTAATTGAATTTGTTTAAATATTCAACAAAACGTAATGATTTTGGGGGCTGATTCTGCACAAGTTATCAATCGCACATTTGAATAATGATTTATTTCCAAATACACTTCTCAATGATTATATATGCCTTATACATTCTTAAAATAAAATTTCAAGTTGTAGGAATTGATTTTGCATTAAATCATTTAATAAAACTAAAATATTTTGTGACGGCCAATTCTGCACAAGCTAACATTTACAGGTTTGTATTCTGAATTTAACTTTAAAAATCAATCATTAGCTTCTCAAACACTGTTTAATTATTATTTTCACACAAATATAACACTCTTAAAATATAGTTTAAACTTGTAAAAATTGAATTTGTTTAAATATTCAACAAAACGTAATGTTTTTTGGTGGTTGATTCTGCACAAGCTATCAATTGCACGTTTGAATAATGATTTATTCCCAAATACACTTCTCAACGATTATACATGCCTTGTAGGCTACATTCTTAAAATATAGTTGTAGGAATTAATTAATTTAAAACAAAGAGCTCAACTCAAACACTAACACCAGCACAAAATAAAACTCCTTAGACAAAATATAAGCAATAGCCTACAACATTATCAAAAACTGCAATATGAAAACTCAAACTCACAGGCACATATAAAACAAATTTTGCCATAGTGCCATATCTTGCAAACTAGAGCTAACCAACAAGTTTTAAGATGATATTTGTGCTCAGCAACCCCAAATTAGCCAAGATTGATATAATTTGTTTCCAAAGCAAATTTGCTGTAGTGTCATGATAAAAGAAAAGTTTTAGAATCATTGTATATCAATAATACAAAAAATTCAATAAATGATAAAGATTGGAATGTTTTTCCAAAATTATATAATTATATAAAAATCTTATAATGAATGTGAGTTTTCAACCTGTTAATTTCAGTTCTGTTGCACAAAGTTGTTAAATTGTTCTGTATGGTTTGCCTCTCGCCATTGTGTTTACTAGTTTTGTTTTTTGCTTTTAAATACATTGTGCATTGTTTTTACCTGAAGAAGTCCACCCAATACAATGGACGAAATATCATGTTACAAGTTTTTCTTTAAAAAATATATTACACCTCTTGTTGTATTTGTTAAAGTTTAACTTGCCTCTGATTGTACCAGTAGAACTAATGAATTTTAAATTAAGTAATATCCCTGGTAACAGTGTTTACTTTAAAATATTGTCAGAATATACTGTTAGTAAAACAAAAAAAAAGCAGGAAAACAACAATATTTACTAAGATCAAAAAAGCAAGCTGTTTAAAGAGATGTATGGTTCTACATATTTTTGCAATGAGAGACGTTAGTCAATGAGAGTAATCAATGAGAGACATTAGTCAATGAGAAAGAAGTTAGCCAATGAGAGACAAATTCTTTCTGTTTACACTTGAATTCTTTATTCTTTTTGTTTTAATCCCTTTCTGTGTAAACAAAAAGAATTCGTCTACTCTTTAAAAATTTCTTAATCTTTTCTCTCATTGGCTAACTTCTTTTATCAGCTAATGAAAACTCTGCTTTCCTCTTTATAATCCAGTTTGGTTTCATTTCTGCTTTATTCTGACAATTTCCCCTAAAGAATGTCCAATAAAAAGCTTTGGGAAAAAAATCTTTTTCTTCACGTCATAATCAAACAATATTGGATATTCTGCTTTAAGACTAAGCTAAAAAGTGCTCAACTTTTTTTTGGAAAATTCAAGCTGCAACTTTGAATTAGAAGAAAGCTCAGCAAATTCTTCTTAAGACTTCAGAGGGAGATGGTCAATGCTTTGATTCAACACAATGAATAGGTTTTGGATCCTGTCTAGTTTCACATGTCTAATGCTGGTAAAAAAGTACTTTTAAAAATTTTTTATCAAATTCGTCAAGTGCAAAATTGTGATTGGCTTAATTACACTGGATTCCAAATCATTGGAAGCTAAGAAGTCATCTGTAGATAAAAATATTTCAAATGAATAATTTTTAGCTTTTAATTTCTTTATGAAGGCTTCAATTTTAGGTTTTTATGTAAAAATATTGCTGTTATCTTCTTGAAGTGACAAGTTGAGTTGGTTGAGCTTTTCAAGTATATTTGATTGGTAAAATAATTTCAACAACCAACTGTGATCACAAAAATAACAAACCAAGTCTGAATTGTTTTGAGATAAAAAAATAATGATTTCACTTTGCAAGATCTAGTCTTTTTAAAAATTTCCCTTTTAACAGCCACCTTACTTCACAATGCAGTAAAAGTGTGTTGTAGTCCAATACCATCTCATCACATAAATTTGCAAAAACTCAGGTATAAAGTTAATAACTTTCACAGCATCTTGAACAATTACAAGTCTGGAGACAGTTTTTTAGCCACTAAGCTCTCTTGACGAATAATACAATGTGTCAAAGTTATGGGCACATCACTTGCCGATTGCAATCTACCTTGAAAACTGGCTGTCTGTGCCCTTATTGGTGCAGCTCCATCTGTAGATACCGCAACAACTTCCATTGTAGAACAAAACTTCCATTGTAATCTGTAGATACCGCAACAACTTCCATTGTAAAACAAAACTTCCATTGTAATCTGTAGATACCGCAACAACTTCCATTGTAGAACAAAACTTCCATTGTAATCTGTAGATACCGCAACAACTTCCATTGTAAAACAAAACTTCCATTGTAATCTGTAGATACCGCAACAACTTCCATTGTAGAACAAAAACACAAACCTTCCATTGTAGAACCATCTTTGTGAAAAAAGTATCTACTTTTTGGAATATATCCAGCCCTGTAGCACTTTTATCCAGTTTTTTACAAAATATGTCATTGATGTCATTATTGTAACTATAGTGATCATTATTGTAAAATATGTTATTGATGACATAAACCAGAAATTTTTCATACTGGTGAAACATCAAGCTAAATAAAAAAATGACTTGATTCATCAAGTTGAATAGAAATCTTAGAACCATCTTTAATTCTAAAAATAAGTTGTTCATGTTGATCATTGCTGATTGTGAATATTTGTCTTGATAGAGCATTATTTGATAAAGGGATTTTTTGCTTTGGTTTTTTTTTTGCCATGAAAATTCTAAGTATTTTAACTGCTGCTTATAAAAAGAATTCTTGAGCAATGTTAAATGGTTTCTTGGTTTTTGCAAATAGCCACAAAGCTTCAAAAAACACTCTAGTGTATTTTTTCAAAGTTTGAAATTCACTTTTAAATAATCACCATTGTTTTGATGTTCTCAAAAAGCATTGGAAAAAATTTTACTGGTTTATTGGCATAAGAATTGTGTTTTGTGTTAAGATGTCTTTTCAGCTTTACAGGTTTAAGATTGTCATTTTCCAAAATTTTATTGCACAGCAAATACATCTGATGTTGTTTATTGACTTCCATTATAAACATGAACCCTTGCTAAACAAAAGTTTGGTTATATTTCCTCTTTTTCTGAAAGCACTTGCACATTTGTCACTAGAATGTATGGTATTGCTGCAAGTCGACATTTACTGGCCAGCACTCTGCTCCACTTAATAACATAAAACTATAGTTTAAAACAATATATTATTTATTTTATTTCTATATTTATCCTCCTGACTCACAGGAAAGTGACAGAGGCACTAATACATAGAGTAGGCAATTACCTCAACCTGCTTCCAGAGATGCCAAGATATTGCTGTCCGCTTGTAATTTAATAGAGATATGACTGTATTTTAGAACTGCTTATCAAGACCACCAAGCAGGAGAAAGTGCCATAAAGTGTCTGAATGTATCTAAGTATCTAAGTGTCTGAATCTAAAGTGTCTGAACAACAGAATGGCATGAATGGGTTTTTGAACGAAGACCATGTTAATTATAAGCATGGCATTTTAACCACTCGACCACATTGCCTACATGCCTAGCCAAAATTGAGTAAAATTAAAACAATTACACAGTTTACAATATTATGCAGTTTGGTATTGATTTTCTATGATTAACAATGATTTTCATGAGTAAAGTAATGCCAAAATGTATTAATCTAATATATTGGTAATCAGATAATTTGTGTATTGGTGCAACACTAATACGCTGTAAAATTATTAATTATTCATACTGACCAGATAACAAACATCTTTTTGAATGTGCACACACAAAAGAACAGCACCAAACATTAGCCTTGAATCATCATCCACATAATGTTTGATTAACTAAAATTAAAGCAATTTAAAAGTTTAATATTATTTTCTAAAAAACTTACTTAAATTTTACTTTAATTCAACTTCAATAAAATTAAAAGTTTTATAAAGCAAATGCATTGACTAAGATATTAAATACAAAAAATCTTACACAGTTTTTATGCTAAAATATTTGCTCATTTGATGAAAACATGATAATATTATGCTGAGATAGAAAGTGCTTAATAAAAATTTGCTAAAACTAATCAATTCATCTAAACAAGGAACAGTTTTTCATTTTATTGCTTTGTTTTCAAATGCTGCTAACCAACAGAATTGTGGCTTTTGTTTGAAAATGCATAATCTTTCAAACAAAATTTAGCATATTTTTTAATTCAATCAAATACAGCAGCAAAAAAAGAGTTAATATTTATATTTATTTTACTATTAAATGTTTAAAACACAAGTTACTGTTCTTTAGCATTAGCCCCTGTGTGTCCCTGCTGGTAGAAGTGCTGATTCACTGTTTAACCCTCAGGCACAAATTCATGATGAAACATACCCTTCTGATCAAAAAAAGCGATCAGCATGATCTTGATTTTTGATTTTGACATGTGTGCCTTATTGGGTCTGGGTGGTTTTGCAGTCTTCCACTCAATGCTTTGCCTCTTTGTTTCACAATTGTATTAGAAAACCCAAATTTCATCTCCTGTGATGATCTGCCTAAGAATATCTGAATCATCTTTAATTTTTTCCAGCATGTCTTCACAAAATTTGACTCGGTTCTGCTTCTAGTCTTCCAACAAGATCTTGGACACCATTTTGGCACACACCTTTTGCATTCCCAGATCATGCAGCAAGATCGTCTGTACTGATTCTCTGTTTAGGCTCAGTTCATCTGATATCATTCTTACTGTCAACTTGTGATCACTTTGCACCAGCTGCTTCACTATATTGATGTTTTCATCTGTCCTCATTGTGGATGGTTATCCCATGCTGGAACATCCTCCACTTCCTTGCCAACTTTCTTAAAACGTTTGTGTCATTCAAAGATTTGCATTCTTGACATCACATCTTCACTGTAAACTTCCTAACGAACTTTAAAACACTCAGTTGGGGTCTTCCTCAGTTTTACCAAAAACTTCAAGTTGATTCATTGTTCCATTCTTGAGCTACTAACAGTTTTGTAATAACCAACAGCATGGAGTACAAACAAATGTGACACAAAGTAACAAAATTGTAACAAAGGCTATCAACACTATGCTACATAAAAGCCTGAAACACAAAGACGGAATGACTTATGTTACAGAAATTGCAACACAATAGAGCTAAAAAGTTGTATTTCACAGTGACCAAGTGGCTTGCCAATTGGCATTGTGCCAAGAGCATGGTTAATACAGTTTGGCTTTTTTTTTCACATCTCGTATGTTCTAGTTTCAAGATGTTTTCCATTAACCTTCCATTTTTTAACATGATTTTGTTGATAATTTTGATGTAGGCTACGTCATTTAGCTACTTTGCTTGTGTCTGAAATTCCTCTAATTAATTTTGGCTTTTGATTTTTATAGTTAGAATTTTAATTTTTCAAAAGAATTTACAAAGGAATTCTCTTAGTGCTTAATTTTCTCTTTGATTTCTTTGGCATTCTGTTAATTTTGGCTCTTTATTATTTGGATTCTTCTATTTAATTTTGGCTCATGACTTTGTAAGTTAGGATTCCAATTTACAAAAGAATTCCTTACTGCCTTAATAAACCAACACTTCTGTCTTTTGGTTGGGGGCCTCAATTTGAGGCCCCCCAAACTATGTTTTCAATTTTTTAATGTTTTATGTCTAAATAAACTTTTTTCCATATTAGCTAGCTTAATTCTTGTTTGCAATTAACCAAGTCAATTTTCACCAGTAATTCTTCTGGCTGTTGAAAATTAGCAGAATGCAATTGTAAATAGCAAAGTAACAATGTGATATTGGTTGAAATCAAATGAATCTTTGTATTTTTGCACAGTAATGTGTCATTTGCCTGATCATAAGAGATCAAATTACCCCTGTGCATTCATTTTTTTAATTAGTTAAATATAATGCAGATCAAATGTGATTTTGATCATATTCATTAAAGCAGCAGAAGAGTTGGGAGTGATTCCTTATACTCACCTTTCTATAGTAAAATGGGTGTTGGTGCTAAAACACTATGCATAGTTACCTTATCTCTAGTCTACTCAACAGCTGAGTACTGCACACCAGTCTGGTGTCGCAGTGCTCACACTCGCGTCATCAACAGTGTCTTGAACAATGCCTTGATGAATATTACATCTTTAAACAATTAAGATAATAAACTCTTGAAAATATCTGTTGAATAAAAAAGAAAATTTATCATTAGAGTAGCATGAAAAGGGTCTAAAACAAACAAAAATATTGAAAAAAATCTTAAATTCAACACAATGTTGATCAAAAAAAATAGTTGATTATTGCATAAAAACTTATCAACCAAGACAAAAAATGATAGACATCCGTCCACCCCACAACACCAAAAATTTTAAAAGTGCTTGGAAAAAATCAGCATAATCTCTGAGGGTCTATGATATAATGGCAGAAATATTCACAAAAACTATGCAAAGGATATGTTGTATTTCTAAAATGTCATCCTATATACTTAAAAAAAACAGCTTTTTTCTGCAGCCACAATTTAAAATAAACACAACGTAAGTCAGTTGTTGTCCCACTTATCAAGGATGGTATGCACAAAAACATCATCTTTACAGATAACAAATCATTCTCTTGCTAAGTTTCACAATCATCAAAGCAATAAAGTCCTTGTGAACAATTTTATAACCATTCCAATAATGCAGGAAAGTTGTTTAAAAGGTAGAAATCTGTGTTGTTGATAATTTGGACAACCATTTTAAGAAGCAGAAAGTCTCCATTTTATGCTTGGGAACTAAGACTAACAAAAAGCTCTACAAAAAGTTTAAGTTTGGAAGGTGTTTTGATACATATTGCAATTTTGTGTATAGTGATGAATATGGACCCTTCATCAAGATGAAGTGACAAGACACCCTGCTTGGGTGTCACAGTGGTGTAAGAACAGCTATTCCTTTAAAATCAGTAAGGAAGTATAATATTCCTCATCACTTAATCTTAATGTTCTTGATCATTCACTGTGGTCTAATCTGGAGAGAGAGGTTTGCTTTACTCCTAGTCAAAGCATTGATCTTTTAAAGTTAACTTATGTAAATCCTGGGAGAAAATAACCTAGATGTTGTGCATGCTATAAAAGAAAAATGAATTTAAAAGTAATAAGAGCTAAAGGAAAGCATTTCTGACTAAAAATGTTTGCTTATTATTCTATGATAACTTACCTAATATTTAGTGCAATAGGATTAACAAATACGTATGTTTTTAAAAATAAATTTGATTTTTGTTTTGTAAAAAAATTACAGTATTTATTTGTGTATAAGTCAGAAATTTTGTACCAAATATTTATCACAAAGTTGGGGTTGCGACATATACACATGATTGTTTTGCAACAACAGTGCATGCAAGTAATTAGCATGCATGCAGCCTGGTTGCATGTGTGTGCATGCATGCTGTCATCTTGCATAAGTGTGTGCATGCATTGCACATGTGATGTCAACGTGAAAAAGGCAAGACTTAACAGCCGACTTACTAAAGCTGACTAACTGAAGCTAAATCAGCTGACAAAAAAGACAAGGTTTGACTAGGAAAAATGATGAATATGTGACTCAAGAACAATGAGAAGAACTGTTTGGCAGTGGGATGAAGACGATTTTGAAGGATGTTAGATGTTGTCCTGCTGGTACTTTTTAATAGATGCTGCCAAATAGCAGAATCGCAGTCTGGCTGCGCAGTTGTTTTCTTATTCGATCTTGAGTGTTGTGTTCTTGTTGTATTAATTCTATATTGGATCCAATTTGGAACATGCTGTCTTTCAGCTATAGTTGTGACCAATACTTTTGGTCACAACTAAGACATCATACAGCATCATAAGAAGAAAAACTTAGCTCATTAAAAGCAGGACTTGCACATAGTTACAGCAACAGCCAAGTACAAAGATGCCCATGACTTTCCACTGTGTCATGAATGCTTTCAAGCATTAATTGGTTTGAGGAAAAATGATCACATCCTGATTACTAAACCAGATAACTGTTCCGGTGCTGTTATCTTAAACATTTTTGACAACATGGACAAAATAAATCTAATTCTCAATGATGAATCTAAATTTCAATGCCTGGGTCCTACAGAACTTAATGATAACAAAGTCAAAATTGAAGCAAAACTAGAAATGTTTACTTGAACTAGTCAAATCTCATCAATTGTCTAGAGCTGTTTATGAAGCAATATGCCCAACTGGTTCACAAGGACCACAAATGTATGACTTGCCAAAAACCCACAAAATTGGTGTACTATTATGACCAATTTTATCTATGGTAGGTTCAGTGCATCATGAACTAACAAAGTGGCAGGCCAGTTTGTTGCAACCAGTGTTAAAACCATTTTCAGTAAATTATATCAAAGATTCTTTCATGTCTTCAGAAACAATCCAACAACTAAAGTTAGACAGTGATAATGTATACTTCTGCTCTTTTGACATCACCGGCTTGTTTACAAATGTACCATTGACCAACTTAATAAAAATCTGCTCAAGCTCACTCTGTGAAAACTCAACAACATTGACCACACCACCTATTCCACAAGTATTTGTTGAGTAAATGCCACCTTTTCTGTAGAGGTTAGCTTCAACAACAAGATGTATCGCCAGATTAACAGAGTAGCCATTGGTTCATCACTTGATCCAGCCCTTGATAACATCTTTGTTGGTATTTATGAGAAAAAGCTCTTTTCTCAAATAGCCAAACCTCAAGTCTACTTCAGATATGTTGACAATACTTATGTCATTTTCCATCATGAAGATGAAGTGAGTGAATTCTTAATCATGTTAAACAATCTTCATCCTTCACTCAAATTTATCTTTGAAAAAGAAATGGACAAAAAACTTCCTTTTCTTGGCACAATCATGTATTTAAAACAAAAGTCTACAGGAAACCCACCTTTACAGGACAATACATCTGATGGAGTCTTTTTGTTCCAGCAGCCAAAAATCAAATTTATATCTACATTGGTATATAGAGCACTAAAGATCTGCACCAAAAATCATTTAAAACAAGAAATGAAAAAGATAAGTATAGGGAATCACTCCTAACTCTGCCACTACTTTAATGAATATTACCAAAATCACTTTTGGCCTGCAATATATTCAATTGATTGAGAAAATGCACACACTTGCTTGCCACTTCTTGCTTGCCATAAAACTGAAGAAATGAAAAACATTAAGAAAATCCTGTCAAACAGCAAATTTCACAAATAACTGCAAGGTTTTCCACACCTAAACCCTTTGGACCAGACAAATGTCCCATCTATTTAAAGGTTCTGTGGATCAGTGAACCCTCTACCAAAGTAAAGTAGTAAGTAAAAGCAGCAGTTGACAGCTGTTTTGATTCTGTCATTCCTAAAGTAACTTTTACTTTGAAAAGTATACTACCTATTGCCCATAAAGATGTTGTACCTGCCACAAAAAAAATTAATGTTATTTATGAATTTCAGTCCCACTGTGACAGGTGATACCTATGTTGCACATCACAAAGGCTCAAAGACTGAATCATACAGGACATTCCAAATGGATCTGACATGGAATTAAGGCAACAAGAACACAACCCTCCAAGATCGAATAAGAAAACAACTGCACAGCCAGACTGCAATTCTGCTATTCAGCAGCATTGGTTGATAAATATAGAATGTGCTAAGAACTATGAAGCACCAAGTTCTCAATTTTAACAACTGCACATTCACAGTGTAAACTGAGACTCTTGCAGGCAACATATATAAAGATAAGGCAGCTTTCTTTGTGCAAGCAAAAAAAGTTTGTATTCTTTCTGCAACTATTGATTGCAGATTACAAACTTGCATAATGCTGTGCAGCTTTTAAGATTTTGCAAGTATGCACATGACACAATAAAACAACATAAAGTTAGTTTGCAAGTAATTGTGCAATGCTTACTCTGCATATAAATATGCATGGCTTTTTACTTCATCATTGTCATGACTGCCATTGAAAGTGTGACATGAAAAGCTTCTGGCAAGGCTTTACTGAAAGCCATTTTAAAAGAACTAACTTTTGACAAAGTGTTCTCTAGTGCCAGGACGTTGGGCTTGGCTCATCATCATCTGCAAGCTTACAATATTCTTATAAAATCACAAGTACTTGCTGCATCTTAACATCACCAACAACAAACAAACACGGAAGGTTCAAATCTCAGGTTATATTTTTTCTGTAGTAAGTCCTTTGATCATGAGAGAAAGAATTGCCTGGCACATCTAGCCATTTGTTTTAAATGTCAAAAAAAATGGACATTTTTCCAAAAACTTCCAATTCTCCAAATCATGAATCTGAGAGGCTCTGTGCAATTTACCCAGCTCCAGCTTGCTTGCATTATGTCATGGTATTATCCTCTATAAAAGGATGCAAGTTGTCAACCATTATTGATTCTGCTAGCTTGCTTAGTTTCATCAACAACTGCAAATTCCTTACAATTACACTTTCTGTCCCACATCAAAGGAGAAGTACTAAAAAATTGTTACCCTGATGTTACTGTAGAACAGTGCTTTTCAAACTTTTTTTCATTACGGCACACAAATAAACTCTGAATTTTCCTGCAGCACGCTTACATTATGAAGACAAAAGCTGCAGCACACTTACAATACTAAATACACTCTTGAAGTTTACATACAAAAATTATATTTAATATATAACAGTAACACCTAATGAAAGGGTGTGCCTACAGAAATTGTTTTAATACTGGGTAGAACAGGGATGTCCAACCAGTGGTGGATATTGGGTGAGGCAAATGAACCATTTGCCTCGGGCCCCCCTTGAAAATACCGCATATAGTTTTATTTTGCTGTACATGTTTTTTTAGAGATCAACATGATTTGGGAGAAAAATAGCGAAATATGAGATCAAATCGAAGTAAAGACCTTTTTTTATTTTTTTTTAGAGATCAGCATGATTTTGGGAAAAATAAAGGAAATACGAGATCAAAGCCCCCTTTTTTTAAAGAACACCAATTTTTGGAAATCCTTGCCTCGGGCCCCTAACTTTAAATATCCGTCACTGTGTCCAACCTTATTTTAATTTGGGCCAAATTTTAAATCAAGCCAAAGTCTTTGGGCCACAAAAAGCTTGTCATGCAAAATCTCGCTGCAATTTTTTGATTTTTGTCTCTAAAATCAAGTGTTTTGTAAAAAAAAAGATGGACCAAGACTCTATCTATGGCTTTTTGTCAAAACACGAAAATTTTGCAGCATACTTCAATTCCTTTCATGGGACACCAGCATCCCAAGGCACACAGTTTGGGAAACCCTGCTGTAGAAGACAAGACTATATTCTCAAAAACTTATGTTTTGACTTGCTTCTAGGTAGTGACTTTCAATCTCAACACCAGCAGGTTATTTTCAAATACCGGGGATCAAAACCAGACTTTACAGTTAATAACGACCTTGAAACTGTGCAACTGCAATGGTGTTACTGGCTACACTGTTCCACAGTGAAACTTTTTACAAATTTACTACCAAATTGTCAACCTGTAGTAGTTAAATCACATCATTTCAGCATATCTGATAAATGCTCTAATGAAAAAATCAAAAGGCTTTACACAGAAAGAATAATTCACCCATGCCATTTTCTTTGGCATGCACAAGTATTAGTCATCCACAACAAAGAATTAGGTAAAAATTACTTTTGCATTGATTATTTGCAGACAAAATCAATTTGTTTACATGATTGAATGCATATCCACTTCCTTGAATTGAAGACCTTGTTAACAATTTAGCAAAGTACAAGGTTTTCTCAACATTTGATTTGAAGGGAGCTTATCACCAAGTTCCAATTCAAGAAAATAATATACTGTACCCAGTACTTAAAAGTGCTGTCAAACTATAAAAATTTAATCACATTCCCTTTGGCATGATGAATGAATTTTTTAAGAATTTCAAAGTTGGCAATTTCCAAGAATGATCAAAAAGATCATTGAAGAAGACAAACTAAAAAGCACTTATTCTTATCTAGACAATGTAACAGAATGTGGTAACAATATAAGTGAGCATGATTAAAAATCAAAATGCAAGTGATAACAGTAAAATTTAAAATCTATGAGCAAATGCACTCTAGTTTTAAATAAAAAAAACTTTCTTCCATCTCAAAAATGAAAAGAAAACCATCAGAAATTCTTGGCTATTTCATTGAAATTGGCATAGTTAAACCTGATCATGAAAGATTACACCCATTGTTAGAACCAAGGTTGTGGAGCCAGAGTTGAAGTTGCGAAGTCATACATTTTTGAGTGGAGTCGAATTTGTTTTTTTGGTTTTAATAGAGTTGGAGTCAAAGCCAGAGTCATTTTTTTTTTAGTTTAGATGGAGTCGATGTTGGAGTTGGAGCCATTTTTTCAGTTTTGCAAGAGTCAGAATCAGGAGTCAGAGTCATTTTTGTAGATGTGCAGGAGTTGAAGTTGGAGTCGTTATTGCTTTTTTTGCAACTCCAACTCCTCTTTAAGCTAAATTAAACTTACATGTTTGCTACAGCTGGTCAAATGCATCAATCCCACAAACAAGAATGCATATGTGCACTGAATACTTTTCAGAAGACAGTGTCGCTTTTGGCCCTAGATTTAAAATTAATAAAGAATGGTTTTCACTTTAAATCAACAGACCAACAAATAGATTTTTTTGAAAAATGTAAACTTATTTTTGGTTTAGTGTCAGTTCTTTATAATCCAACTCAAGATTAAAAAATTACTCTTCAGATTAATTTGATGACAAAAATAACTTTTGAATCTACTTTATGTAAAAATTTTGTTGTCTTGATGGGATTTTTGAAGACAAAATAATCAATTAAAAACTTTTGCTTGAGTAGACACAATAAGCTTCAGCTTTTATGATATTTAAAGGTGGTTAATTTCATAAGCAAGGGGGAGGAGGCATTTGATTTTAAACTTTGCAAGACAGAAGCATTGTATCAGATTTCACTTTAAAATTACATAATCTTGACCAAAATCTAATCTAATATACTAAATAAAATATCAAATTAGACAAGAAGTCACCAAATTTTTTCCAAAAGAAACCACCTAGCTCATGGGTTCTCAACCTGGGGGAATTCCCCACCAGGGCAAAATTTTGTATTTGCAAGGGGGGAATTTTGTATCTAGAATTTTGTTTTAAGATGTAATGCAGTTGAAGCATGTAATATAGTTGCATCCAGTTCTGTAAGTTTATTAATTGTTTTTGTCAAATGGCAATGTAGCGTGTCTGCATTCTGCAACAGCAGACATGTGCAACCTGCAGGTTGCAAAGTCTTTTATGTGGTCACATCAAAGTTAATATAAATTTTTGCACTTTCTTTGATATAATTCGATCAAGCTGGAATGCGTTTTTATACTTTTACAATAGGTTAGCAGCAACAGTGTGAAACTGCTCGATAGTTAGTGCTTGATATGCAGATAGAGATTGAGAATTGTTAATATTTCAGTTTTTGTTGGCTTCTTCACACTTTTTTAACCCTTTGAAGAATATAAGAGTTTGATTGTGAAATAAAATGACAATGGTTCAATAATGATGTCACAAATATCTAAAAATTAGAATTATAAGCCTTTACAGAAGTGCTTTTTTTACATTACAATCACAATCATGGCACACATACTGTTAATTTTGTATCATGAGTACAATAAATTTCTTTTATGTTTTGAATTAATCTTTTCATTTTAAAATATTGTTGAGAAAAGTTAATTACTACCATAATAATTTGGTATTAATTAATATCAGAGGCTAAAGAGCTTATTAATTTCTTTTCTTAGTGCACCAACATAAAAGTGTTCTTTACAAACTAAATTTTTAAGAGGGGGATTTTATCTGTAAATAACGGTTGAAGGGATGGATGGGCTAAAAAAAGTTGAGAACCACTGAGTCCTAGCCTATAACAGTAGTGGGAGGACAAAATTTAGAAAAAGTTTTTTTTTAATTTTAACACGTTAAGTGCCAAAGTCTCAACAAACATAAAACTTTAACAAATGGGAAAAAAATTTTTGCAGAAACTTTGTAAAAACCAAAAAACCTCTTTGCTTGAATATGAAAGTGTAAATTTTTTTTAGTTCAAAGTGAAGGTCAGTAAAATGGAAAAGGGCTATATTTTTCTATCTTATCTCTATATTTGTCCTCTGGACTTGCTGGAAAGCGATGGAGGCACTAATACATAGGGGAAAGTATTTACCCCAACCTGTTGCCACAGCTACTTGCTGTCAGGTTTAAATTTTTATTTTGTTTTTTTAGCTTTATTAAAAATATGACTGAAATTTAGAACTGTTTGCCAAGACCGCCAAGCAAGGGAAAGTGCTGTAAAGTGTATTCCTCAAGGACACAACAGAATGGAGCAAGTAGGTTTTAAACCAACACCATGTTGAACACAAGTGCAGCATTCCAACCACCCTGCCAACTAATCACATCTTCATTTGCAACAAGAACATTCAACCTTTTTGAGTATACTAAATCAAAATACTTGCAGGCCAAGTAAGTTATATAAAATATCACTGTCAAAAAGTCAAGATCTTTGTATTTATTTAGTTTTTGATCTTTAGTAAGTGTTTTAGTAAAAATTTTCTCCAACATGAAAATTTGCATTTATTAAAGTATCTTTTTGACCAAAAAAGTGTCCTTTTTTAAAGTTTGCCCCTCCTGCCCAATTTTTTTCCAGTGTCCCTGATTGCAGTTCCTTGTTGTTTTTTACTTGCCAGCCTTCACTGCTGGGCAGGGATCTGTACTGCATTAAATGGTGGTTTTGTTAAACAATCTTTCGGTATGTGTGATGAAAGTAGCGTCATGAGCTGAAGTGATAAACTTGAAATCAAAAAATAGAAATTTCTGAACTATAACTAAAAAAATGCAATTTTGTAAATTATTTAACTAATTTTTAAAATAACTAGACCTCATAAAATTGTGGACCTTTTGCAGCAGAAATATTAACTGGGAATGAGAACTAATACAAAAATTACATGACCCTTTTTTAAACTTGAAAAATTAGAAATAAAAAACTTGAATTTGCAACTCTAAAATTTATCTAATTTTTAGCACTGAAATAAATATTAAAGCACTTAGGCTTACTAAACCACAGATAAATTTTTAAAAAATTAACTTTTTTCCAGGTTAAAAAAGTTTTAGCGAGCATAAGCCTACTTGGCAAGTGGTGAAGGCATGCTTCAGTAAGTAAAAAAATTTGGCTTGCAAACTTTTCTGCATGTCAACTTTGAAATAAGTAAAAAATATTTTATTGAGCACACACTTCCAAATACTTAACGTAAATAACTGTTCTTATTTTCACTTAAATGCAACAATCTATGTCTTTAAATTACTGTAAATATGAGAGGAAGCATTTAAATACTAAAAAAATGATCTTCATTTTGACAGCTATGCACATTTGAGAATTTTGGCAGTGTTACTTTATTGCTCGAGTAAACTCTTAAGTTTATTTGTCAACCTCCTTTTGACCCCTTAAATATTCCAATTGACCACTTGGAGGACCACTGGTCTAAACAATAAACTTGTTTATCTACATAGTGCCACAGTTACACATCATGCATTGGAGAGACAAAGTACATACACTTTGGGAAGAACAATAAAAATCTAATATTTGCTTCTTTCTAGAAAAATTACTGTTTAAATTTTCAGATTAGCCATATCATTTATAGTCACATAGGTATAAAAATTTATTTTATTTTGTCACTTGGGTTGTTATAGGCCTGTACAATGAGAGAAAAATAGCATTCTTCTTCTTGCAAAAATAGTAACGCAACAGGCAAACCTAATCAAATAAGTATATGGTGCTTAGGCATTCAATAGAAATTACTAAAAATGTCCCTGCAATAGGCCTATATAGTAGTGAATGCAAGATTGAGTTTATTGCAGTTAAGATCAACAAAAACAATCTTTATTATCATGAAATAATAAACTTAGCACTTGATTGTTAAAATAGCAATTTTGAAAATGCTTGGGATGCTTTTCTTGGCTTCTTTGCAGTTGCAGGCCAGCATATACGAGTACATAGAGCCATAAATAAAATAGAACAGTTTTAGTTTCAATTATTATTTTACAATTTCTGTATTTAATTTTGTTCTCAGAAATACTGTCTGTCAGGTTTTAAATTATTTAAATTTTTTGATTTTATTTTGTGACTTAATTCAAAATGTCTTGCTCAAACACTTTTATCAAGCACTTTGAAAAACTGATATCAAACCTTAACATTATACAGCTCAGGCTACAGATTTTAAAAAAAGGTCAGCTTTTTCTTCAAACTATAAAAAGTGTGACTTAATCAAGGTTGTGGAGTTAGAGTCTAAAGTCAGAGTTGCACATTTTAGGGTGGAGTCAGAGTTGGAGTTGTTTTTTCTGGGCTTGTTGAAGTCGGGGGTCGGAGTCAGGAGCCAGAGTCACTTTTTTACATGTGCCAGAGTCTGTGTCAGGAGTCGGAGTCATTTTTGTAAGTATTCTGGAGTCAGAGTTGGAGTCATAAAATCTTAAAAAGGTGGAGTCAGAGTCAGAGTTGGAGTCAGAAAATTTTCAAGAGGTGGAGTTGGAATCGGAGTTGGAGTCAGAGAAAATTGCTATGACTCCATAACCCTGGTTAGAACTGCCTCCTCCTGAAAATGCAAAATCGTGAAAGCACGTATTGGGTTTATTCACTATTATGCTAAATGGATAACTTGTTTTTCAAATAAAATTGAACAACTCAAAAACACAAGCAATTTTCCACTGCATGAAGATACCTTGCAAGACTTTGAATCTTTAAAAAATGATATTGCGAATGCTTTGTTTTCAGCTATAAACAAAAATCTTCCATTCATTGAGTGCAATGTATCAAATGTGGTCCTTTCAGCAACCCTAAATCAAGCTGGGAGATTGGTTGCATTCATGTCCAGGACTTTACAACTGGGGGAGCATCACAGCCTGCAATAGAAAAAGAGGCAACTGCAATAATTAAGACAGTTAGAAAAATGAAAATATTTTCTTTCTTGCCATCATTTTACATTAGTAACAGATCAAAGATCAGTAGCTTTTATGTTTAACAATGAAAAACGAACAAAAATAAAAAACAATAAGCTTCAACATTGGAGACTCAAACTAGTGACACTCTTTCATACCATTCAATACTGTCCTGGCAGAAACAAAGTTAGTGCTGATGCTTTGACTTGTGCATTCTGTGTGGCATCTACATTATTCAACTTAAAGAAAATTCATGACAACTTGTGCCACCCTGGTGTGAGTAAACTGTCACATTCCATTTAATCAAAAAATTTACTATTTTGGTAGAAGATGTCAAAAAAGTGTGTTTATTGTGCAATGTCTGTAGTGAGTTAAAACCTATATTCTGTAAACTACAAAGATATGCACTCATTAAAGCTAATTGTCCCTTCAAATGAATTTCTGTAAAGGACCATTGCCTTCATTAACACAAAACCCTTACTTATTTGTAATGTTTAATGAATTTTAGTGCTTTCCTTTCTGCTTCCCATGTGCCAATACTAGTTTACAAACTGCTATTAGGTTTTTGGATTAAGTGTTTACTTTGTGGATTTCCAGGTTGTGTACATTCTGATAATGCTTTCTTGTTTACTTCCAAGATCAAAGATTACCTAATTAGAAGAGGTATTGCCACAAGTCACAGTTTCATTTATCATTTAATGGGAAACTCACATTAGAGTGATTTAATAGGGTCCTTCGGCAATTCATACAACTCATTCTTAAAATGTGTAATTTTCCTACAACTTGATGGAAAACTGTGCTTCCTGAAGTACTGCATTCATTGCTTCTCTGCTTAACAATTATTTTTTCAACTTAAGAAAAAATCAATGTTTGGTTGTATGCTGCCAGCCTGGCTGTCAAAGCTAAGTCCTGAGTTGATTCAAAACTTCACTCCATCATACAAGAATGATCATTTGGTGTGCAAAGTTGAAATGACTGAAGCCAACTTGTCATTGTAAGACTTGGCACCTCTGCCCCCTTTTCCTCTCATGGCAGAATAGTAATTATTGACAAACAATCTTTTAGTGAGACGTGGGCAGCTTAGTTTAAATATGTTATAATTCTCAGTAGGAGCTCTTAGTATTTTAGTTGTGCAATTATTATCAGTTTGTTAAACAACCAACTTTAAGTTTAGATTGTATTAGTGTTTTTAGTTTGTTTAAGCCTAATAGATAAGTATAAATTTATAAGTCTAACAACTGCATACAACAATTGTCAAGCATCATGGCTTTTCTGCCAGCTGCTAAAACTCTTTTTGGATTAAGCCCAATGTCACTGACTATACAGGTGGAAGTTTTACCCCTACTACTGGTGACAGCAAGAAAAGAGGACTCCACCATTACAAAATAGCATTCTTCAGAGATTGTTCTTGTCTCTTCTGCATATTAATCTCTATGTGTAACTGCTTTGCAGAACTTTCTGACATTTCAAAAATCAGGCACTGATGTATTATTCTAAAAATTGAAAAAACTTAAAACAGCACTTAAAGCAAGACATGACTGCATATTTAGCTCCAAGACATTTGGTTGACAGAAATCTGGCCAATAAACATTTAATTGACAAACATTTGCCCAAATCAACATTTGATCGATGGACGTTTACTCAAATAGACATTTGATTGACAGGTGACAAACATTTGGCCAAATCAACATTTTCCAAAATATGTATTAGTTAAACAAGTGTGAATAGTAAATTAAGCTTGCGTTTTAAGCATATTGTAGTTAACTCATTTAATTAAAAAAATGATTTATGATAGGAAACAGTAAGAATAACTTGTATAAATAGAATAAATAGAATGTCCATTCAGCAAAGTTTATCAGCCAAATATCCATAGGCCAGATGTCTTTTAGCTAAACATTCAACCACAACATATTTGACAAATCTCAGTAGACTTAAAAGCAAAAGCTTAGCGTGCTAAAAAGTAATGACATGCTTTCATTTAGATGAAATAATGAGTAGGGAATCACTCTTAATGCTTTAATTAATATTACCAAAATCACTTTTTGCCTTTAACATATTCAACAAGCAAGAAAATGCAAATGGAGGGATAAGTTGACCTCTTATAATCAAGGCACAGTGCAAAAGTAGAAAGACTTACATGATTTTAACCAATCAGATTGGTATTTTGCTGGTAACAACTGCATTGCACGAATTTTCAAGAGCCAAGACAATCTTAGTGTAATGCAGTCATAAACAGCAAAGTACTAATGTAATATTGGTCAAAATCAAATAAGTTTTTGTACTTTTGCACAGTAATGTGTCATTTGCTTTATTGTTAAGAGATCAATTTGGCTCTATGTGTGTATTTTCTTAATCAGTTAAATATATTACAGACCAAAGTGATTTTGGACATATCCATTAAAACATTGACAGAGTTTAGAATGATTCCCTAAAAATTATTTTTCTATAGTGATTTTTGGCTTGCTTACAACTAACAACCTTCCATTTTACAACCAAAACCCCAAGCATGAGCTCAAACTTTACACTTTTACAATTATGTCTGATCAATATCATATATATTGGAATAACACTGGACAAACACTCACAAACTTTCAAACAGACAAACATAATTTATTTTATACAAAAATGAATAGAGAATAATAATAGGTTGAGGAATAAGTTCTTGGCGTTTTTATCAGACTTTTATTCAAATAAAAATGAAAAGTTATGGCTATAAATTAATCAATTAAGTATTCTCTGTTGCTGTTTACGACCTCCTCCCCCTCTTAACCAATTTGTCAATGCTGTTCTGCCAAAAATCCCTGGGTCTGGTATCAAAGAATTTGTTGAGCTAGTTTTTAAGGTCCTCTTCATTGTTGAAGGTAACACCCCTCATGTGGTTCAACAATGAACAGAAAAGATAGTAATCCATGGGTGCAAGGTCCGGAGAATATGGCAGATGCTGAAGGACCTTCCATTCAAGCTCTTGGAGTGCAGCTTTGATGACTTGAGCAACACGAGGCCTGGTGTTGTCATGAAGAAGTATGGTTTGGCCTTGTCAATGTGGTCTTTTCAGTCAAATAGCCTCATTCATGCGATGTAGCTGGGCTATGTAGAGCTCCTCGTTGACTGTGGCAGTCCTTTCGAGCATTTCCCAGTGCACCATGCCCTCCCAGTCCCACCAAATGCAGATCATGGTCTTCCTTGGATGGAGGTCAGGCTTAACTCTTGGCTTTGGCATATCTCCAGGAACCACCCATTCCTTTCTTTGCTTCATATTTATATATAGGCACCATTTCTCATCTCCCGTAACAATTCAGTACAAAAAGTGCTGTTTGTGACCACGTGTTGCTCGATGGCAGGCAAGATGTTTAGAAGCAATTTGAAGGCAATTTTCTTTGTTGTTTTCACTAAGCTCATGAGGCACCCAGACTCACAATTTTTCAGCAAATTTTATTGAATGAAAATGATTGAGAATCATTTTTTGATTGCAGTTCATTTTTTTGGTTAATTCACGACTTGTTTGGTGACTTTCCTCCTCCAAAAATGCTTTGAGATGGTCTTTATCAAATTCAGAAGGTCTTCTGCTGCAGGGAGTGTCATCTATGTCAAAATTGCCATTTTTGAACTTTGCAAACCATTTTCTTGCCATAGATGCACATATGACACCTTTTCTGTATACCATGCAAATGTCCCAAGCTGCTTCAGCAGCTTTTTGACAATGATAAAAAGCAAAGAATAGCAGGTGTCGAAAATGTTGCTTTTTACCCCCTGGATATTCCATATGTAACCCTCACAAATAATAAAATCTCAAAATACTCAAAAAGACAATCAGCACAGTTTTTTACAATAGAAAGAGCTCTATCAAATGAATATACACATTTTGCCAAGTAGTAAAAAATCATTGTAAAATAAAAGAAAATATAAAAACGCTACGAACATATTCCTCAACCCAATATAATCAGGAAAATTAATAGCAATAAATCACAGTAGCTTTAATTTTAAATTGCATACATAATATTTTTTGCAACTCATTAATTACTAATCATATGATACAAAGCTTTGTTCTTGCTTAATATTTTTAATATACTACATGTAATTGGTGTAATTATTCAGTTAACATTATAAATTTTTAACAATATTTAATACAAATGTAAAATAACCTCAAATAAAAATTTGACTTGGATTCATAAATTAATTGCTCTATATAACTAGCTGGAAATAATAAGTTTTTGATTTTTAAGCAGAGGGTTTGCTCAAAATTAACCTTTGATCACTGACCAGACAAATAGATAGCTCTACTAATTGGCTTACCATATGCTTGAAGAACAACAATGCAGATTAAAAGTACAGAACAGAATTGATTCACAAGGATCCAACTAAGTTTCTTGTGGACCAACGTAATGGACAAAAACATATGGATGCAAAAGATTACAGCTGAATATTGCAAACACCTGGTGCATAGCATCGTGATTCGACAGTTGATCAAACGACACTTGATTGAAACAATACTTGATTGAAACAACAGTTCATGGAATAATAAAAGAGAAAATTTACAACAAAACATTGCAAAGCCATCTTGATTTTCTTTTCAGGAAGGCATCTTCATTTAGTAGTTCTTGTAAATAGTTGCGGCTAAAAAATTTAAATTTCTGTTGGACTAGCGAAAAAAGTAATAGCAAGGATAAAAATTTACATTTTATAGAAAAAGCAGGTTACTGAAGACTTTTAAATGGGGGGGAGCATACAACCACAATCTATATATGCTTGTAGAATTTTTTTTTTATGGTAGCTAATGAAAAAATTAATTTTTCTCTTTGAATCTGTCATGGTTTTGTTAATTTTTTGTACCAAACACAGTTATCTCTAAAAAAAAGTTTTCACTTTGAATCTATTTTTGATTTCTTCAAGGGGTCTCCAAAGGTGGGGCTATGGCAAATGCCTCCTCCTAAATATGCTATTGACTAAAACATAAAAAAATGCGAAAAAATGGCAGCAATAGGCATCTATCAAAACATAATCATGACAAGAAATCTTACTTGTTGTCCCCCTAAAAATGTTTTTCTCAGGGACCTTGTTGAGAAACCTTGACCTTGGCATTGGCAAAAAATTATGAAAAATAAAAAATTTTTTTCCCAAAGCTTTTCATCTGACACTCTTCAGGGGAAATTGTCAGAATGAAGCAGAACTGAAAACGAACTAAGTTATAAAGAGGAAAGCAGAGTTCTTATTGGCTGAAAGAAGTTAGCCAATGAGAGAAAAGATTAAGAAATTTTCAAAGAGTAGACGAATTCTTTTTGCTTACACAGAAGAGGATTGAGAGATTTAATGAAAGTCACTTCAAGAGCAGAAAGGTGAAAAGAAGAGCGACCTTGAGCAAGAATAGAAAATTTTTCGTTGCTGTAATGAAGGGTGCATTGGGCGTTGTCAAGAAGATGTTGACCAATGGCGGATTTGTGAAATTGTTATGGGCATGTGTTGGTCTTGCAAGAGCAGGAAAGACTTTGGCAGTTGGCCAAGGCAGGAGGATTGGCAATGGATCTAGGAATGTGTTGTTTAATTCGCTCTTCTAGCCGTTGAGACGTGCGACCAACATACCGACTATCGCAGTGGCACAAAAACTGGTAAATAACATTGCTGTGATGATGGGAAGGCAACATGTCTTTCTTAATTGCTGGAAAGAGCTGTCGAGTGTTGAAAATAACACATGGTTCAATGGAGAAAAAGCAGCGTTTCACAGCAGATGTAATCTGCTTTTCGAACTTCATCGAGACGTTTTCAATCCATGGGATGCGTAGGTGGACAGGGCACTTTTTTACTGTGTGGACTGGGTTAGAATTTAGTTGTTGAAGTTTTCGCTTGAAAGCCAAATTGATTGCATGTTCCGGGTAGTCATTTTCCAAAAGAATTGAACGAATTTTGCCAAGATCTTGGTCCAGTTTGCTTTTAGAACAAATCATAATAGTTCTGTGAAGGAGAGTACCAATTAGATTGATTTTCCATTTCTGGGGGCTAAAAGAGTTCCAACGTAGATATTGGCCAGTGAAGGTGGGTTTCCTGTATACTGAAGTTAGAAATTCCGAATCATGCCTTTCTACCAACACGTCAAGGAAAGGGAGAGAGTGATTAGATTCCTTTTCATAGGTGAAGCAAAGTGAGGGATGAAGGGAGTTGAGCTGGATGAAAAAAGTGTTGCAGTCTTCTTCTTTGTTGAATATGGCAAAAGTATCATTAACGTACCGGAAGTACACTAACAGTCTTTTGGTGATGTTGAAAAGTTTTGCTTCTTGGTAGCCAACAAAAATGTTTGCTAAAGCTGGACCAAGCGGTGAGCCCATAGTGATGCCATCGATTTGTTGATGCATGTTGTTATTGAAGCTAAATTCCACAGAGGAGATGGCTAGCTGCATTAATTCCACAAAGATGTTGTGTGGAAAGAATGGCGCCATTGAGTTATCATTGTAAAGGGCATCAGCGCAGATTTCTATGGTTTCAGCAAGCGGAACATTGGTGAAGAGACTGGAAATATCAAAAGAACAAAGAAAGACAGAGGAAGGAGAAAAGGTAAATTTTCTGACTTCTTTTACAAAGGTGAAAGAATCAGACACACAATTAGAAGAAAGGTTTATTGATTTAATACAATGAAATTGAGAAAAACCAGTCAATGGCTGCTTTTCTCAGAACTAAATGTCGCTCACTGTGGCAAGAAGCTAGACAGTTTTTGTCTTTCTTCGACCTGGTATGATTCTGTCATTACCTGTCAGTCATAGATGAACAAAAAGGAGCCGTCAACCAAAAGAAGAACAGCAACAACCTACATCTTCTTTTTCAACATCGTTTTGGCAACCAGACAAGTTTCAAGCAGAACAACATCATAAACTTGTCCAACTACAAAATATCAGACACTGAATGGTTTTGTATTGTCCCATGGACTTTATTTTTGTTTACCGCCCACTAGTGTCAAACGTGAAGAAATACTAGCTGACTTTGAAGTACTCTACGCTCAACTCGTCCATCACAAACCTTTGTCTGAAGAGCAGCTTGCTGCTTTAAAGGCCAGGTTGAGTGACTTAGCTCACGCTTATTGTGGAAGCCCCATTGACTTGGGTGACTTCCTCATGACAAAAGAGTGTTTTCAGGCAATCAAGTTCCTGTGGACGAATGAAGAAATTCTTATAACAAAGCCTGACAAAGGTGCTGGTATTGTCATCCTCAACAAAAACAATTACAACGACAAGATGAAGACGATTCTTAATGACACAACCAAATTTCTTGATCTTGTACCAGTCACCAACAAAGACAACACTGCTAAAATTGAATCACGAATACAATGATGGTTACTGCAGCTGAGGAAAGAGTGCCTAATTTTTAAGCAAGTTTACAAAGCAATCCAACCCACTGGTTCTCAGCAACCGTGCATGTATGGTCTTCCGAAAATAAACAAAAAGAACGTACCCTTACATCCGATTTTGTCTATAACCAGATCGGCCCAACATCTGCTAGCTAAATGGCTTACTTCTCTTCTTCAACCTGTTCTCCAAAACCTTTCTTCTAATTGTGTGTCTGATTCTTTCACCTTTGTAAAAGAAGTCAGAAAATTTACCTTTTCTCCTTCCTCTGTCTTTCTTTGTTCTTTTGATATTTCCAGTCTCTTCACCAATGTTCTGCTTGCTGAAACCATAGAAATCTGCGCTGATGCCCTTTACAATGATAACTCAATGGCGCCATTCTTTCCACACAACATCTTTGTGGAATTAATGCAGCTAGCCATCTCCTCTGTGGAATTTAGCTTCAATAACAACATGCATCAACAAATCGATGGCATCACTATGGGCTCACCGCTTGGTCCAGCTTTAGCAAACATTTTTGTTGGCTACCAAGAAGCAAAACTTTTCAACATCACCAAAAGACTGTTAGTGTACTTCCGGTACGTTGATGATACTTTTGCCATATTCAACAAAGAAGAAGACTGCAACACTTTTTTCATCCAGCTCAACTCCCTTCATCCCTCACTTTGCTTCACCTATGAAAAGGAATCTAATCACTCTCTCCCTTTCCTTGACGTGTTGGTAGAAAGGCATGATTCGGAATTTCTAACTTTAGTATACAGGAAACCCACCTTCACTGGCCAATATCTATGTTGGAACTCTTTTAGCCTACAGAAATGGAAAATCAATCTAATTGGTACTCTCCTTCACAGAACTATTATGATTTGTTCTAAAAGCAAACTGGACCAAGAGCTTGGCAAAATTTGTTCAATTCTTTTGGAAAATGACTACCCGGAACGTGCAATCAATTCGGCTTTCAAGTGAAAACTTCAACAACTAAATTCTAACCCAGTCCACACAGTAAAAAAGTGCCCTGTCCACCTACACATCCCATGGATCGAAAACGTCTTGATGAAGTTCGAAAAGCAGATTACATCTGCTGTGAAACGCTGCTTTTTCTCCATTGAACCATGTGTTATTTTCAACACCCGACAGCTCTTTCGAGCAATTAAGAAAGACATGTTGCCTTCCCATCATCACAGCAATGTTATTTACCAGTTTTTGTGCCACTGCGATAGTCGGTATGTTGGTCGCACGTCTCAACGGCTAGAAGAGCAAATTAAACAACACATTCCTAGATCCATTGCCAATCCTCCTGCCTTGGCCAACTGCCAAAGTCTTTCCTGCTCTTGCAAGACCAACACATGCCCATAACAATTTCACAAATCCGCCATTGGTCAACATCTTCTTGACAACGCCCAATGCGCCCTTCATTACAGCAACGAAAAATTTTCTATTCTTGCTCAAGGTCGCTCTTCTTTTCACCTTTCTGCTCTTGAAGTGACTTTCATTAAATCTCTCAATCCTCTTCTGTGTAAGCAAAAAGAATTCGTCTACTCTTTGAAAATTTCTTAATCTTTTCTCTCATTGGCTAACTTCTTTCAGCCAATAAGAACTCTGCTTTCCTCTTTATAACTTAGTTCGTTTTCAGTTCTGCTTCATTCTGACAATTTCCTTCTTCACATCAACAACCACTAACATTTTGAAGCATAAAATTTGGAATGCTTAACTAATTTCAAAATAAAAAGTATAGCTAATATGTTTTGAAACATTATTTATTAAGGACCTTTTGGAATTATAACTCATTCCATTATCAACTGAGTAAAACTAAATAATTAATTGTAAATTTGAAAATTTAAATTTAGATAATTTATGAGGTTAACAAAATAAAATATTGCCAACATATACTACTAAATAATATGGAGTTAACTGTGCGTAACTTTAAAATTAAATTGATACAACAGCAATTTGGTCATATACAAAATAAAGTGGTTTAAAATTTGAACCAAAAAATAAAACACCGAGTTTAAACATTTACTGCACAATACTATTGACAATAAAATAACTACACAACACAGTAAAATAAAGAGGCATTAAGTATTAAATAAATACAGTGGAACAGATTTTTTGTTGATATTCATAGATGGATTAAATTTTTGAATGTATAATGATTCTTTTATCAAATATTTTCGCCAATGATTTGAAATACCTAAGATTGCACATTTATTGAAATTGATTTTATGGTTTGGATTGTCAACTTGGTGTTTTGCTACATCAGTTTCTTGCCAGAGTGGTGAATCAATGTTGTGCTTGTTGAATCTGTTGATCAGATTTCTGCCAGTTTGCCTAATAGTTTGCCCGGTTCCTATTGTAAAGCTTCATATATTGGGCACACTGGCAGAATTGAAACATACTATTTTGTAAATAAAATGAAAAGTTGCCTCAATGATATTACTCTTGATGTGCTCATATTTATGTGCCAATATTTTGAATAAATAATGCCAATCATGTGTATCTCTTTCCAATCTTTTTTAATCCGAAATTTCTGCCATATCAGGATTCTTAAGTTTTGTTCAAAAATCTCCACACTAGTTTAAATGGGCACCCATTTTGAGCTGCATGCTACTTTACTTAAACAAATGACTCAAACACCAAAACACGTTTTACATTTTCTTAATGCACACTTAGATCAATTTACAAACATGAAAAATCACAATCACAATTTTTGATAATAATGATTACATTAACATGATCATCATCATCATTATCATCATCATCTTAGACCCAGGTATAAAACCTGTGAGATGAAAAAAATCTCAAACACCCTTATACTACCATTACCTCACAATACTTTAGTTTGAAAAAATAATCTGGAAAAGAGTGTTAGAGTCAACTCTATCCATGCAAAAAATTCATGAAAATAAGAAGTGCTTAACATGATCATCATCATCATTATCATCATCATCTCAGACCCAGGTATAAAACCTGTGAAATGAAAAAAATCTCAAACACCCTTATACTACCATTACCTCACAATACCTTAGTTTGAAAAAATAATCCGGAAAAGAGAGTTAGAGTCAACTCTATCCATGCAAAAAATTCATGAAAATAAGAAGTGCACAAAAATGGTGGTAGATGTGATTGAATAAGTTTTGCTATTTTGGGGGTGTTTTGTGTACAGAAGGTAGAGTTCAATACACAGTTACTTCAAGAATAAAAGTTGAGTGAAAAAGATTTAAGAATGTTGCAGGTGTGTTATGAAAGAAGAGTTTGTCAGTACAGTTTGAAGAAGCTTGTATATAAAATGTACACAGAAGTGCAATGAGTTATAGAGCAGAATGCTAGGCAATAAAGGTAAACAACATAACAAGAATTAAGTCAACCTAAATTAGCTTCAAATGACATGTAGCAAGACACTGAAGGATAGACTAACAAAAAAGCAAGTTGATACTAGAAATAACTGTGTTGAACAATTGAAAGAATTTTTGAGAAATTTCAGCAATGGCTATGACAAATATGGTGAAAAAAGACAAGCAAAGAAACAATGGATCTGAATTTTAAAAAAGACACGAGAAGACTAAACAACTGATAAAATATAAGATCAAAATGAAAGTCAAACTATCAAACATCAAATACTTAAAAACAGAGGAAATGTCTTCAGCTACATGAGTATATTTTTTAAGTTTAGCATTTAGCTTTAAACAAAAAAATAAAACTAAGAATAAGCTGTATTATATGATACTCAAATCCCAGTATCAGAGTAGAAAACGATCTTTGGCAATGTGAGATTTTTTTAAATATGAATATTGAAATAGTGAAATTGAAACATAAGATGCAACAATTCCAAACGTTAATGCAACAACTTTAGTTGTGTTTGAAACATAAAATCTTTCCTTTGAACAACTACCTTACTGTGATCGGAAAGTTTGTATGTCTCAATGACCTGTAAAGCTGTATTGGTAAGAGATTTTATCTATTCTGTGAGGACACTCATACCAAAAAGATTTGCTGATAAAGACCAGATAAAATGTGGTTTACAAGATGACAACTTCTAACCTGGGCAGACCATGCTGAAAAGTTGTGGCAAGTCAGGCTCAATTTTATCTAAAAAACCTGATACATTAGGGATACACTGTAAAGCAGGACATCTGGCCTAGAACATCTTTTTAAGCTACCTTAAGCATCACAACAATTAAAAGAGACCACATTCAGGTGCACAGCAAAGGTATCTGCTTGAATACTACTTTCCTAAATGAGTCAACCTCATCAAGATTATGACAGAGGTATTTGATTTTCAACCTCTATAAATTGGCTCAATTCTGTTTCCTGTCTGATCTCTATTGGGTGGAGATCTTGCTTTAACCCTTCAAAGGATAGTGGTATATATGTGTACCATGATTGTGATTGTAAAGTAACAATTGCCCTTTTGTAAAGGCATTATAATTTTGATTTTTAGGTAATTGTGATGTCATTATTAAATCATTGTTATTTTATTGTACAATCAAATTCTTATATCCCTTAAAGGGTTAACCGAAGAAAAAAGAGTCATCTGGGAAAACTTTAGAGAGAAATCAAGAAAGACAATTTTTTAGTTCACTCAAAAGCTGGATGATCAGCTGCTTCTCATGGGTGACATGCATCCAAATCTTGGACCACAAACACACAAATGGGTTTCTGACATTTGTCTCAAACTTATCACTAAACATAAAACATTAATTTTATATAACTACACAAACCCTGGTCTTAAATCCTCCCGAATTACAACAAATGATTACAGCAGCTCATGGTGCTGCACAATTTTTAGCACTTTAAACTATAAAACACAACATCAAATAAATGCAAATGGAATCTGAAACAAAACAAATAAAATACAATTACTTATTGAAAATACACAATAGAGTCAAAACTGAATCAATCCCACCAAATGCCAAACACTTCTTACTTCACAACTATCACAAAAGATTGCACTTACAAAAGACTTAAACAAGAAGAAGAGATTTTCATTAAAAGCAACAGAAGTTTTCCACAGCACATTTACAACTTAACAAATTTTCCAAACACAATCATCACAGATGTCAGTGGTCATTTGTCATTATGGTACTTACCAACCAAAGACCATAGAGGAGAACTGATTGAAGGCATCTTGCTTAACACCAATCACATCACATTGAGAACAAACACTCCAACACATCTATTACCCAATCAAACACAACAACCTACTTTACAAGACATCATCACAGCTTCAGATTTGTTTGGTTGGACTAGCTGGAAGACCATTTACTCCCTCACATATGATTTTTTACTCTTACTTACCACCCTCATCATACATCATGATGACAAACTCTTCATCATTAAAAAAAGATCAAAAAACACAAATTACACTCACTTACCTATGCATATTTGTAAGCCATCACCGTAATCCCATTCACAAACAAAACAGATCAAACTCATAAATCATTGCCACCACCATTCATTGAGGATATTTAAACTAGATTAAAATTGGATAAATGATGATGATGACCTCTGACATTCCACTTTTCCAAACAATGTACAAATCACAACATATGCCAATGACACAAATATCACAGTATTGTGCACCAAACACCATAAAGCCCAACAACTCATTCAACCATATTTTCACAAAATCTATGAATGGGTCACTAATAATAATCTAAATATAAACACAGACAAAACTACAACTTTACTTTTTACACCAAACCCAGCTAAATATAGTACAACTAAGCAATCAAACACTATTAACAACAAAACACACAAAAATTTTTGGTTTTACACTAGACCTAAAGCTAACATTTTTACAACACATAAACGTAATGATATCAAAACAAAAGAACATTTAACATTTTTAAAATCACTCATTTTTACCAAATGAGGATAAACAAAAGTCAAACTCAAATAATAACATGCCACAGATTTTGGTTTTTAAGAAACAAATTAGTCATATTTGTAGAAAATTTTATACTTTTATAATTTATATTGTGTTGATTTATAAAATTTTTACAAATATAACTATTTTTTCTACCAAAGCATCAGCATTGTATGTTGTTAATTTAAATTGCTGCATGTTTAGAAAAGTTGATTGCAAATTTGTTATCGAACCTAAAAAAGATTTTGACATGCAAACTTGATGGTTTTTGTTTCAAACAACATTTAGCATAGTGTCCTAGTTTACCATAATTGCAAATTTTAGTTTTCACAGGACATCAATTTCATGGATGCCATGTAAAACCAATGCAAAAATAACACACAAAAAAATTTTTGAGACTGTTTACTTAAGCGATTGTGTATAGTATTAACATTACGATCATTTGTGTTTCTTTAGTTAGGAGTAACTTATTGAACTCCAAATTATTTACAGTACATACTTGAGCAAAATATGAGGCTTAATCTGAAGAAATTTTTGCTAGTTTAAGAGCTTGAGCTTTTTTGTAGGATTCAATAGAAGTTAACATTAGATTCTCTAGTAATCTCTGCTTAGTTATGTTTGATGAAATACTACTGATGAAGGAATCTGTTTTATTGCATCTTTAAATTATATTCTAAAGCAGTTATAGCTGTAAAATTACAAATTACAATTAATTCAGTTTGTCAATGTGTAAGACAAACTCATCAATAGATTTACAATGTTTTGTCAGGCTGTTGCTGTAAGATGCCTGGCATAGATTTCTATCCTTGGTTTTAAACACAATTTTCGTAACATTTCAATAGCTCTTTCATAAGTAGTTTCTTCTTGAGTATATTTTTATACAAAGAAGCTGTTAAGTGAGCAGTTAGCACACCTGATTTTTTAAAAGTATTCTCAACTTTCTGGTAATACATTAATAGAATTTGTAAATGTTTTATACGAGAACTTCCAGTCATCCTCAGCAGATGAAGAACTAGGGTCAATAACTACCTGCTAAAATTTTAAGTTTGCTTGAGCTATCATGTGAAAAACAGAATAGCAGAAATTAGGGATGTGCCAAAACCAGAATTTTGCTGAAGCCACTTTGCCAAAGCCGAAGCTTTGGTTTGGCAAAGATTTGTTGTTGTTGTCATTTTGTTCTCCCTCATGATAAATTCTTTTGGGAAAGTATGCAGACAGCTATGCTAACATCCTTATTACTTATTTTGAAGTAATCCCATTAATGGATTTTCACCTTGTTTAGGCATTATAAATAATGATTAGCTTAGTTCTCCATATTGTTAATGCTCAGATCTGAAACATCAATGATCAACATGAGGATATTTATACATACATTTAAAAAGATGCAATTGTTTATAACAATTATATAATACAATATACAATTTAGATATAATTAATTAGCTACAGACTAAATATAAAACAACATTATTTACAACAAACGTTTTTTCAACACTCAGACACACAAGAAGTTTTTAAATTTTATATTAAAACTATTGAAAGTTCAGAGAGTGATAACATAGCACACACTACTATCAATCTGAAGGTTGGGCATTTTACTGCCATAATCCTTGCTTAACCCTTTCGGTCATCTAGTCCAATAAATTGGACAATTTTCTAAATTCAATTTTAGTCTTAAAATACATTATATACGAATTGAGTCATATTGGCCAGATTATTGGACACCTCCTTTGCGCATTTATATATGCGTACACATGATTCGATTTCAGTGTTTGCCAAGAAGTCAAGGAAGATGGCCGCGTTTTCTCGATGTTCCCACAAGAGTAAGTATTTTGTGAATTCTTCAGCTAATATCAAGTTAATTTTTTTTTATTCTTTTTGAACATTTAGCTTGGTGTTTATTGTACCACATAAAATATAATTAATGAGAAAAATTTAAGTTTTACTATTTGAAAATGCACGTTTTTTTCGTTGTCCAATAGATTGGACAAAGTGACTCCATGCTATGACTTTAATGACTGACAAAATGACTTTAACTAGCAAAATTAGGAATTTAGTCTTAACTACCAAAATCTAAGTATTTAGCTTTAACCAAGCAAGTTAATTTTGAAGAAAATAAATTGTGATACAGTAAATTAAAATTTTGTGCTGTGGTTATTTGGCTTTGGCTGGATTTAGAGTAGGGATGGCAATCCATTCCACAGCAACTAGTTTGATGCAAGTTAGGTAGGAAAACACACCAAATTGTTAGATTGCTAGTCAACATGTTTTTTTACAAGTTTTGTAATGTTCTTTTTATTTCAGGCTGATAATTTACCTGTAGCTAAATATTGTACGAAATTATCAACATAAATCGAATCGATCAAAATCATATAATGTAGCCCAACTCTTAAATGCTGCAAATGAAAAAGCAGCAACATTAAGAAATGCTGTAAGTGGCTTCAGTTTAGTGGAATTGTGCCATTCAATCCTGATGTTTTTTTTTGAAAGTGACTTTGCACCAGCTTTACTAACAAAAATTGGTACTAAACATGCATCTTCAATGAATATGCCTTTGAATTGAAAAGCATTAGTAAGCCTGAAGGAAAATATAGAGATATCAGAAAGTGTTACATCAAATAAATCAGCAAACAACATCATCACACCAGCAGCTATTTTTCAAGTAACAAACAAAAGTCACACACCAAATGAAACACCATCAACCAGCACTCAATCACTTTTGATCTCCAACATGAAGAACTTGATTTTAAAGTAGTCACTCAAATCAAGTCAACTCTCACATTTTCACAAATTTTTCCATTTTCTAATGTGCAGTTAGTCACAAGAAAAAGAAAATTGCAACAATCCCAAATTATTACAAGCTCTCCATTTAAAAAAGCCTTCGTGAACCATAAACCTACCAACAAGTATAAACCAATTGCCAGTCAAACCAAACAAATGTTAAAATATCACAAACAACAAGCACCCAAAAAAATCAAGCTCATTTTATTTTGTATTCTAAACCATACAAAGATCCTCCAGAAGAGGATTGGATCCAATGTTCAAAATGTAAAAAGGGGTGTCATGAAAACGAAAAAGAGCAGTTTGTTTGTGACTTTTGTTTGTCTTGAAATAACAAGTTTTTGCCTCACATAAGCTTCTTGCAATGTATGACACTGTTATTTCATTATTTTGTTGGTGCTTCTGTGGCTTATTTTTTGTTGCTGTATCTTGGTATGCAGTGTTTATTTTAAATTTCATCCCCATCACTTTTAGCTAGTAGCTCAATTTGCATTGTTTTTACATTGATTGCTGATGGAGTACATAAACTTATCACAAGTTAGCTTGAGTTGTTATGATATCATGGCTTATAATTTGGTATATTATGGAGAATATCATAACAATATGATATTCTCCAGAATATGCCGAATTATCTTGAGCTGAATAAAAAGCCAAATAGTCTTGCTTTGGTGTTGTGTTTCTCTGTCTTTAAATAAAGTGTAAGGTAATAAACATGACTTCTTTTCAACTGCAAACTGTATTTCTATTTATGAGAAAACTTTTGTTCATGACAGTGATGCAAAATTAACCTTTTTGCTGCTTTTATTTCATTAAAAAACATCATTAAACCTGATGTTATGAACTATTTATTGTAAAATTAGCAATCCCTTTTATCACACCACAAAAATAAAGAACTGGGGTAAAATAGGCCACCATGCCCTTTTTGCCCCAAGCACAGGGTAAAACGGACCAGAAGTAAGAATTTAGTTTTTCCAATTTTTTTTAGTCATGAGTTTTTTTTTCAAAACTAAGACAGAGCAGTATTTGTTAAGTATTGGCTATGCTACTATTTCCTCTTTTTTTTTCATACATATTTGATTCATGGCATGAAATATTATGATCTGAAATTAAGTGGCCCGTTTTGCCCTGTCTTTCCCTATAGTTAGTATATATTATAATAGATATACCTACCTATAGTAAAAATCATCAAATTATGCATTCAGGGATAGTTTATTTTTGGGGTTATAGGCTAAGCTATAGAACATTCTGGTGTTCTGATTTGAAAGATTTCCTATAAATATTATTTATAAATTATTAAATAAATCATTTTATCCATTACAGAAATGAATTATGAAGAAATGATGGAATGTTTAAATAGAGAGGAAGACCTTCAACTTTCAGATGATGAAGATCCTGATTTCTTTCCAAATGAAGAAATTGATGATGAATATATTGATGATGATGATAAAGATGATCAGGAAGAGAATCAAAACAACAACTTGGACATCCTAGAGGAACAGGAACAGTCTTCCAAAAAAAGAAAAATTAAAGAGAAGACAAAGTGGAAGAAAGCTACTCTTGATTTTCCCTATCCCTCATGGAATTTTAGCTCTAACGGTAATGAAGATGAGCAAAGGTTAGTCCTTCCTAAACCATATGATATATTTAAAGAATACATTTCCAATAGTCTAATGGGTCTAATGGCTGAAAGAACAAACCAATATAGTGTGCAAACAAACGGGCAAAGTTTGATGACTAATGCAAATGAAATTGAAGTGCTAATTGGGATGCACATAAAAATGGGGACATTGGGATTTCCTAGAGTAAAAATGTACTGGTCTGGAAAAAAAGGCACTAGAATTCCAGCTATTGCTGATGCAATGCCTGTGAATAGATTCTTTAAGCTTCATTCACATTTACATCTAGTTGATGTTGAGAAAAAACCCAACAATAATGATAGATTGTGGAAGATCAGGCCACTAATTGATGCCTTCAAAATAAGATGCAAAAAAACCACTGTAGAAGAAATATACTGTATTGATGAGATGATCATTCCCTTTACAAGAAAATTAGACACAAAGCAATATATAAAAGGGAAGCCAAATCTATGGGGCCTGAAAGTATTTTTATTATGCACCCCTGATGGTCTTGTGACTGATCTTTTATTTTACCAAGGGAAAACTACTTCTATTGATAAAGGCTTCAAAAACTTTGGTTTAGGAGCTAGTATTGTACTGCAGCTTTCCCAAATTTTCCCTTCTGGTTGCAATTTCAAACTAATCTTTGATAATTACTTCACATCATTGTCTATGATATGTCATATAAAAGAAATGGGATTTTTTTGCATTGGGACAATTAGAAATAACAGAATTGAGCACTGTCCACTGGCTACAGAAATCGAGCTAAAGAAGAAAGGCAAAGGCGCAAAAGACTATTGAATTGATAGCACAAATGATGTTTCTTTAGTTCGCTGGTTTGACAATAAAGCTGTTACTTTAGCATCCTCTTTACCTGGACTTGAAAAAGAGGATACAAAGGTAAAAAGATGGAATAAAGAGTCCAAGAGTTATGTTGATGTTCCAATGCCTAAAATAATTGATTTATATAATTCAAAAATGGGTGGGGTTGACCTTATTGGACAATTTGTGTCTCTACATAGGATTTTTATAAGATCTTGGAAGTGGACTCTTAGGGCAATATTTCATATGATAGACCTTTCAATTGCAAATGCATGGGTTGAATACAAGAAAAAAGCCATACAATTAGGTATACCTAAGAAGAATATACCAGATCTCCTAGCATTTAGGGAAGAAATAACTGATGGTTTACATCTCTTGAGAAAGTAAATGGAGGAGATTACAGTTCTCCAGCAAGGAAACCATCCATTGCCCCACAACCTGGTCCTTCAACAATCACAAGGCTGGACATGATTGGACATTGGCCAAGTTTTTTGGACCAAAAAAATGCTTTGAGATGTGCTAGAGAAAAATGTAAACAAAAATCTATGATTAGTTGCAACAAGTGCAAAAAAGCTCTGTGTTTAAAAAGAGATTGAAATTGTTTTCTTTTACATCATAAATAGAATGATCAAAGGCATTTTAGTCATGCTATCCAATATACTGGACAGGAGATTTTGTTTTCAATTTATGATCATTTCACATTGTCCAATAAACGGGACATACATTTCTGGCACTAATTAAAATTTTTTTTATACAAAATTCTCTAATTATATGTTTTTGCAGTTATATTTGTACAAATATTAAATAAATTTTTCAAAAAAATTATTTTTAATTCTCCATGACTGAAAGGGTTAATGCTAGCACAACAGAAGAAAAGATGGAACAAAAAAGGGTTAACTGTAAGTCAGTGGCATGCAATGACCTCTGAGGCTGGACATGCAGTTGGCATGCAATACTTTATAAATAGAGCAAAATATTGTCTGGGATTCTCAGACAAAGACCAAATTTGTCTCAAAATCATGGTGTTCTCCAAAAAAAAAAGTCTTTACTTGAAATCAGTGTCAGATTTCTGACTTTTAATCCCAAAATCATAGTGTTTTCTAAAAAAAAAAAGGTCTTCACCTTGGATCAGCTCAGATTTCTCTAATTCCATCCAAAAACCATGGTGTTCTTTATTAAATAAAAAAATAAAGGTCATCACACAAAAGTTCATTGCTCATGCAAAGCATGACTTGCAAGCCCTGACCACACGCCACTGCTGTAAGTCTGTGTAAACCAGGGGTTTTTCAACTTTTTGAGACACAACTCCCTTGCATCATGGAAATAAAATTTGCACTCCCCTTGATAATAGCAACAAAACAAAATAACTTAATCTTTTATTTCATACATGCATGCTAACTTGTTAATTAAAAAAATAAAAAGAACTTGGTAAACAGTTTTTTAATTATAGCACTTGCTTTAACGTAGTTGGCAGCTCATACAATTGTTGCAAACCTGCTTTTCATGGCAATAGGTAAAGTTCTAGAGCCTTGAGCATTTCAATAAATAATGATAATCATGATAAACATTAATGTGAATTAAAGTGTGCACTCAAATGAATAATAAATTAAACTAAAAAATAATTGCTAAGTTTGAAACTAATAGCAGAGTGGTTATGTCAGAGCAGTTATTATATTAATATTAAACTATCAAACAATGAAAAATTTTTTAAACTATATTTTATTTTCTCAAACAGTTCGTTTTGCTTATTAGGCTTTTCAGGAGATAATCAAATTTTGAAAAAAAATGCAAAAAAGGCAAGTTTAACAAAGTGATTAAAAGTTAGCAAAAAAACTTTTAAAACAGAAAAAATAAAGCTGTGATTAAATATTTCAAATCAGTTTCAAATCTTTTTTGATTGTTAGTTATTTTTTTAGTTAAAACTATGCCTGATTACATGCTTTTCTTTTGGCTTTAATGTTTGGTTTGATCTACTTTATAGTCTTCATAATCATTGCACTATTGCCATTCTCATAAGTTTTTCAACAAACCTGATTTTACTGTTATTTTTTTTGTTTAGACTAGTTAGTACCCATGCTATTATTAAATAACTATAATAGTTAATTTATTCCAGTACAACAGCTATTAATGCAGCCAAAATTTTTTAGGTTTTCACAAGCATCTTAAATTTGTGACAACAAAAAGATGACATTTATGACCAGCACATATGTAACAAATAAGCATTGGGAGTTCAAAATTGCACTATGAAATATTTTTTTAAATTATATTATGAAAAGATTTATTACACATATAAAAACAATCCTCCTGCAAAATTTGATCATTTATCTTTAATGATGTAATAACTAACCATTCAAATGAAAACAAAAATGTCTATATCAAATCTATGAAATAAAATAATTTGATTTTAACATGGCCACAGACCCTAAAAAATGAGCGATGGATCCCGTTAAATGATGTAATATTTATAATTAATCCACCTAAACTGCAAGGACATAGTGGACAACACTACAAATTAGCAATCACAGACTATGATTAAATCCAAGCAGTGCTTGCTCCCAGACAGAATGCTTTAATCTTTGATTTAAGCAAGTGTTGAAAATTTTAAGCAGCTTGTAAAATATTGAATTTTTTCAGTTTGCAAAATATTTTTTGACATGCTGTGGTCCAAACTTATCTCTGTTTCGAGTTTTTGTTGTTAAAATATAGCTGTTAATTTGGAGGAGATCAAGCTGGAACATTTCTGAATTTGAGGACGTTTGACATGTAATGACCCATTTAATAGTTGTGTTTATGAAAATGGAAAAACAAACTCATGCATCTCCAAGTCATTAAAAGCATAGTAAGTTTACTCTACTTTGGAATATAAGTTTAATGTAAGTCTTCAGCCCATGACCAGGACCATTTTTAATAATCATGTTTTCAACTAACAAAACCCCTCCCTTGACAAATTTCTAAGTATGCTACTGGCTACTATAGAGATCTAAAATAATTTTGTTTATAAAATGCAAAACAAGATTAGTTGTTTACATTTTTTTAAAACTATTTTTAGGTAAAATTATTGGTGAAGTTAAAGGGTTTATTAGTTATTAGCACTGGGGCAGTGACAGAAAGTGAGCATCTTTTCCAAAGCATGTACTCACACTTGAACAAGTCAACTGGTATAAATTAATTTTAAAAAAATGGTAAGAGACAATAAAGGCCAAACCAATATTTGACAAAATAAATAAAAAATTTAAAAAATGAAACAAAATTGACTCAATGACTGACTACAATAGAATTCAAAATTTTATCATCTCATTATTGTCTTATCTTCAAATTACACCTGCTGCCATGCTTTTGATAAAATTTAATCTAGAGAAAAGAGTTGCCTCAAACATACTTAAGGTAAAGTAAACTTACCACAATACTGTCATGTAATCCTATTATAAGCCTAATTAAAAAAGCCTGTAATGTTCAAAATAATAAACTTCTATTCTTTTGTTAATTTAAATTATGCTTACTAAACAACTACTTATCTAATCAACTTCAATACACTTGTATTAACAGTACTATCTCAAGCCTTGAATCTATAACTTGTGGTGTCCCACAAGGATCAGTACTTGGACCACTACTGTTTTCATTATATGTTAATGACATGCCACTAGCTTCCTCATTTAAAACAACATTATTTGCAGATGATACTCTCTTGATGATGACAAAATATGATTTCAATAAATTACAACAACAAGTAAATCAAAATCTAGCTTTAATTGAAAATTGGCTAAGATACAACAAATTATCACTAAATTACAATAAAACAACATACTTATTGTTTACAAAAAAAGGTAAGATAAAAAACAGCAATTTTAATGTATCTATAAATAAGATAGAAATAAAACGTTCTGATCATGTAAAATACTTGGGAGTATATATTGATGACAAAATGAATTGGTCATATCACATAAATCACCTAACACAACATTTGCGAAAATCTATTGGTTTGATATGTAAAATTAGGCATTATGTTAATGAAAAAACCACAAGAATGCTATACTATGCTCTTGTCTATTCTCATCTTCAATATGGCATAACCAGTTGGGGTTTTGCTGATGCTTTTTACATGAAACCTCTAAATACTTTACATAACAATGTACTAAGAATCCTAGCTAACTGTGGTTATAGAACAAAATTATCTTCTGTCTATAAAGCAAAAAATATCCTTAAATTAGAAGACATATATAAGCTGGAAGTAGGTAAACTCATGTTCAAAATTATCAATAATGGAAAGCCACAACAATATAGAGTTTTATTTACTAAGTCTAGAGAAATTCATAACCACTCGACTAGACAAGCAAAAAATGAGAGTATTTATATCTCACAAATCCAAACTAATTCTGGAAAAAAATCAATTCAATATGCAGGAGCAATATTGTGGAACAAAATACCTAATTCCATTAAATCTCTTTCTTTTACTTCTTTCAAAAAAGAATATAAAAAACAACTAATATGGAAATACTAATAGAGTACTAAAGTGTTATTTCTTGTATGTTGGATAAAAGATCAAAAATTTAATCTCATCTAGCTGGAATATGCACAAAATGTCTCATAATTTTAGAATAAATAATATTACTTTAGAATTATTGTATCAGTTGTATGCTTTTTTTCTCTGCTTGTATTTTTTTACATTTTTTTTTTTTGTTTTGTTTTTTTTTTCTTTCTTTCTTTTTTATTTCTTTTATAATCAGCACCAGTATTTCATATTCAGTATTTCGGCGTAGGTAAAGAATACGGACCCCCCGGGTCTCTTTAAGAAGAGACCGTAACTGTTGTTTGTCGGTGAAACTAACCCGGAACCTCCTCCCCTACAGCACTAGGAGGCAATAACGAAGAAACCAAGAGAAAAAGAATCTCTCAAGAAACGATAGTAGCCACAGGGGAATCCAGGTTAGTTTGACTAACAAAAATCGCTCACGGTCATACCGTTTTTCAGCTTAAATAATTTACGTACGTAAACTTTAATTATACCGATTCTTTTTCTCTTGGTTTCTTCGTTATTGCCTCCTAGTGCTGTAGGGGAGGAGGTTCCGGGTTAGTTTAGACCCTTAAATTATTTTTACAAGGGGGGTCCGTATTCTTTACCTACGCCAGTATTTCTTGCCTTTTTCAAATTAACTTCATGTTACTACATGAAAAAATGGAGGCACCTCGACTTTGATAACCGTATGGTTCTTTCGATGCCTCCATGGTGTAACTTGCATGCACAATTCTCAATCAGTTAGATTTTGTTTGAATTAAAAAGTTTGTTACTTGTTAATATGTCGTGCTATGGTTATGCCAAATAAAAATTTTGTCTCTCTCTCTCTCTCTTTTAAAAAGGCAACTATTAGTTGCATCTTTAATCAAATTCTAATTTACAACTGTTTTCTGCACATTGTTACTCTTTCATCTAGGCTATTGTATTATTAACACTAGTCTTTTATAATACCATACAATATTAAGTAAAATTTAAGCTTAATCATCGTCGTTTGGAAAGGTATCCACTCCTGGTCAGACGCAAATTGGTCTATCGGCCGAGGGTTTATCCTTTTATTACCCCAGGCTGCTGTACTGCCCGGATCAGATGCTGGCAGTGATGTTGTTAAGGCAGCATCGAGTTTCGTCATCCAAAACCGTCAGATCAAAAGTCACTAAAATATGTACATGTAGTCTGCAAGCTGATGCTAATATTTCGGTTTTAAAGTTTTTACTCAGCGCCGCTAGTGTTAGATTGGTACTTTTAACAGTTGCTATAAGGTTATGCCATGCTTAACAATAGGGTTTTGTCTCTAGTAGATTTTTAAAATTGATTTTGGGGCCTTAAACGTTGTAATCGGCCAGAAAAAATTTTTTTATTAATAGTAGAACTTAGTGTTCAACTCGCTTTTTAGTATAGGCAAAAAAAGTTTAAAATTTTTAAATTAAAAACAGAAAATGCGTTTACTACTCTTAGCATACGCAATAATGTATTGTTTTTATAAAACTTAGTCTTAGCAGTTACGTGTGTGTTTTGACGATTATAACGATTTTAGTAAAAATAGATTATATTAATTTTTTTAGTGAAAGCAAAGTAAAGTTTTGATAAAATTTATTCTTTATTTTTTATAATTGGCATATTTTACTTGGAAAATCTAATACTACATAACTTTTATAAAATTTTTGCATTATTTTGATAATGTTTTTTTTTCAATTTTATGTAAAATTGTTAAAAAATATAAATAACATAAAATTTTTGAAAAAGCTTAACTTGGCTTGATTTTTTTAATTTTATTTAAAATTGTTAAAAAATATCAGTAACATAACAGAAACATTTGAAAAAAATTAACTTGATAACTCTTCCAGTATGGTCTAATATACAATATGTAAGCCTATTAGTTTTTTGAGGTGCATTATTTTTAATTCTATTTTATTAAGTCTATTGTTATTATTGTATTCAGATTAATTTTAATTTTATATAGTATTCTTACTTAATATTAAAAGTCATTAAACAAATACCTATTTTGAGTAGTGGATTAATCAGAGTTATAAAAAGAAATTATATTCATTTTATTTCTATTGGTTGGCATTTTTAATTTGGAAAGTAGCTTATGTATATACCTGTATAATTATTTATCTGTTGTAGGTTTAAAAAGTTTTAGTTTTTAACTTTTTATCTAAAACTAAAAATTATTGATTTAAAAAGTTTTTTGTTGGTACAAAACTTTAAAATAGCTTTTAAAAACAAATGTTTCATTTAAAGCTCTTTTGTTAATTGAGTAGCCTTAAAAAAAGCTTTTTTGAAAAATTCGAATGTTTTCATCAAACTCTTTTCAGGAGGTTTCGCTAGAATGAATTGCAGAACTGAATGTAGTATTTCAAAAGTTTTAAGACTGATTCTGATTGGCTAAAAATTAAGGTTAGTAATAGTTATCATAATAATTGAAAAGTATTTAATAAATAAAACCACATTTTGTCAGTGTAAAAATTTTTTGGGCAAAAAAAAAAAAAAAAATTATACAAGTTTTGTGTTAAAATTTGGAACTAAAAAAAAAAATTTTACAATTATACTAACAATTTATGCTTGTAAACAAACTCTTTCTCTCTACACAAATTAGGTTTTCGAAGAGTGATGAAAATTGATTCTAAGACTGATAAATGGAAATTGGATCGTGCTTTAGAAAGAATAAAAATTATAATTATTTTTTTATTCTTATGAATGAAAAAATAATTATATATAATTTTTAATATATATATTAATTATTAATATATATATTAAAAAGATAATAAATATAATTATTAATATATATATATTAATTATTAATATATATATTAAAAATATAATAAATATAATTATTATAAATCAAAAAATAACTATTACTATAATTTTTAGCCAATCAGAATCAGTCTTAAAACTTTTGAAATACTATTAGGTTGGATAGAAAGTTCTGTCACATTTTTAACCTGGAATTTTATTATTAATTATTTTTGAACTCAGTTAAGTGAATGTTACTGTTATTATTATAATGCTTTAGTTTACTGTTTCAGATTAATTTAATTACAGTTCCTTCAATTTTGATATTGATTTAAAACTCTAAAATGGGAATTGATCAAATAGACATTCAAACGTTGCATCTTGTATGAATACAAAAAGGGCTCAAAATCATTGAAAGCAGCAAGAAACAGTCATTCTGCCTATCAAAATGAGGCTCCAAGTATTCGTACCTGCCAACAATGGTTCAAACCAGGGTTGGGCAAACTTTTTAGCTTGAGGGCCACATTTACAAGCTGATTTTGTCTGTGAGCTGCACTATGGTAATCTCTAAAAAAAGATTATAACTTTTAATCAAGGTCCAAAATATCCTTTTTCGTCTTGAAAAAAGTGAACTCAAATTTTGGACATTGATTGAATGTGATCGTCGTCATCGTTTAAAGGGCATCCACTCCAGGTCAGACATGAGCAGGACCGGGGCCGAGGGTTTATCCTTTTAATACCCCAGACTGCTGAACTGCCTGAATCAGATGCTGGCAGTGGTGTTATTAAGCCAGCATTGAATTTTATCATCCAAAATTGTCAGATCTCATACTTCATGTGGTGCCTGATGTATAGGGCACGCTGTTAGTACATGGTTGCGGTTTGCTCAGAGGCACCACACTCGCAATTCGGTGAAGGAGCGAGACTCCATTTGTGCATGGACAAATGGAATCACCCAACACCAGTCCACAGGCAGTTGAGCTTAACCCAAGCTGCTCGGGGTAAGCCCATCCCTATAGGCCTGGCACCAGTCCAGGGCACAAAAGCACAGAGCCTGGAAGCATTTTCACAGTACTCTGCATTCCATTTGTGATTTATCCATTCAGAAGCATGGATGCCAAGTCTGGCAAGGTTGTCCTAAAGATTCCGCGCAGCTGGCACAAACGGGCGTCTGGATCTTAGTCTCACTTGGCGAGTATTTGAGGACCCACTTAAAAAACCATACAAGATATGACGGGGTCCAGAGATCAATGGTCAGCCAAGGAGAGTGCTCACCATTGATCTCTGGACTATTCGGCAAAGCTCAGCTGGCTGGATGCCTGAGAGTACAGGTAGGTGGTCCATTGGAGTGGGACACAGGCATCCAGTAACTATGCGCAAGGCGTCATTCAAGACACTGTTGATGAGGCAAGTGTGAGCACTGTGACACCAGACTGGCGCACAGTACTCAGCTGTTGAGTAAACTAGAGATAAGGTGGCTATGCATAGTGTTTTAGCACCAGCACCCTATCTCAAGCCCACGAGTTGTCTCAACAATGTGACACACGAGGATAGTTTTAATTAAATGTGATGACTATTTTTTATAGATCATCACAACTGAAAGCGAAAAGAGAGTAAAGTTTTTTTCTTGAGGCTTTTGCGGGCCGCACAAAAAGTTGTGGTCCACGGGCCATAGTTTGCCCACCCCTGGTTTAAACAATTTGAATTGGGCAATTGTTTTCTAGTTGACTCCCCTTGATCAGGAAGATCCTCTTCTATTAATTTTAAGTTTTTAAAGAACGTTGTTGAAAAAAATTCATAACAAACAGCTTGGGAATCGGCATGCTGGTTTAGCACTTGTCATAGGACAGTAATAACACAATTAAGCAAACTTGGAAAGGTCTCAAAATATGATCAATAATTTTCACATGAACTGACTGCTAATCAACTTAATTAACAAGTTTCAATCTGCTTTTTAAGGTGTAGATTGGCTTTTTAGGTTTTGTGACAGGACTTTCTATCCAACCTAATACATTCAGTTCTGCAATTCATTCTAGTGAAACCTCCTGAAGAGAGCTAGATGAAAACTTTCAAGTTTTTCAAAACAGCTTTTTTTAAGGCTACTCAATTAACAAAAGAGCTTTAAATGAAACATTTGCTTTTAAAAGCAATTATTGATTTATTTTTTTGATAAGTAGCTATCTTTGTATTGTGTAATTATCTATCTGCATTAAAAAGGTTTAGTATTATTTTCTGATTTCCTTTGTAAATCTTGTTTTTAAACTGTTAAAAGAACAGTAAATAAAAAGATTTATATAACTTTTTCATAAAATTAAACTGTCTTTGCTTTTAGCCAGAAATTTTTTCTTGTAGTTACTAATAGCCCATATAGACTTGTTTAAGACTTATTTAAAGACTAATATGAATAGATTATTTTTATTTAAATTTAGTTTATTGTTATCTTTTTTATTAAAAATTTTTATTTTTGATTATAGCATTTTATGATTGTGCTAAATTAGGTAAGATTTATTTATCATAACTGCTCAATAATTAAATTTTTATAGTATCTTTAATTGAAGTATTTTACAAATACAAAAAATTAAACTTTAAGATGTTTTAATAGATGAATATTAATAATGGTAAATATTGTTGCTTTCCTGGATGTACATCATTATCAGTTACCTTGGATACTTCTTTGTTTTTGATTTCAAATGGTAAAAAATGACATCAGTGTGGTGCTGATACAAAGAAATGGAGTCAAGATTTTTTTCAAGTTTTATTTCAATTTTGTGACCCATCAGATAAGAACTTTGGAAAAAAATGTGTTGCTGGAAAAGCATTTATCTGCAGCAAACATTTTAAGGAAAAGGCTATTCAAAAAATACATAAAAAAAGTTGGTTAAAGTTTGGTTTGTTATTTACTGAATGCCTGCCACAAAAAAGTTTTCAAAAGGTTGTTTTAAAAAGAAAATCTCCATTAAAACATAACCCACTAATTATTTCGAAAAAAAGCATTGCAAAAATCTTAATGACATTTCTCAAGATTTTAATTTATGCAAGACAAGTAGCCAGTGGCAACAGCAAACAATACTTTTAAATGACAGTAGCTGTGATCATCCTAGTACTTCAACAAGTGAAAAATTATTTTCAGCTATACACTTATACATTGTGGAATTTGTGTGATAGTATGCTTACTGCTATTCCAAGCTTTGGTTTACTTGTTAATAGAAATCTAACTTTTCATATATTTTTGTCTGGATTGCCTCTTCCAACATCCCATTCTTTGTATGATTTCAAACTTTATGATAATGATGCAATCTTCATTAATATACTGTTAGCAGCAATTGAAAATTTTAAGTTATGTGAAGGATTCACTGAAAGTGGAAAAAATGTAACAATTCCTGTCTTGTATAAAGCTTATCCCAATTCATCTCTTACAGAATTACAAATAAGGTAAACTTAAATAAAAAACTTGCTGCTGCAATTTTTAATTAAATGTTTTATATACTATTACCAATCTTTGGCTGCTTTTCATTATCATCAAGAAACATAACTATTTTTAAAAAAAATATTTTAATATGTTTGTATTTATTAAGATATTTGAGTTCACAGTGTGCTATTGCGATAAAAAAAGATGTTGCAATATGTTCATCATGTATCCACCAAAATATGCTTAACACCCTGTCAGTCAAAAGAAAGGAACAATTTAAAAAAATTCCTTTACTAAAATTTAATAACTGTTGTATTGAAAAAGCAAAATTCTCCACATTACATAGTCAAAAAAGGTTTGATTGTTATGTTTTAATTTTGTCATCATAAGATCCTTAAAATTTTAATTTTAGCTTTCAGTTTCTAAATAACTTATTATATATAAAGTTATTTGCATTCTTTTTTAGGTTTGAGGTTTAGAAAAGGAGTTGACTTTAATTGGGGCTAAACCTACTTGTTCAATTGAATCTATTATAGTAAGTGTGATCAAAAATTGTGATCAGTGTCATCAATCTTTCTTAAAGAATGTTGGGTAAGGGTTGGTTCACACTGAAAGCGGAAGCAAAAAAATCAAGTGGAAAGGCAGAAAGTGCGAAAAAAAACAAAGCAGAAAGTTAGTTCACACTAAAAGTGGAAAGTAGAAAAAAATGCCAAAATGCAAGATTTTTTGTGCTTGGCAGAAAAATTTTAAAGTTGAAATATTTCAACTTTTTATGCTTTCCGCTTCACTCAACTAGAGTACAAAGGACTGACAGGTCAACTGGTATTACCTGTATTAAGTTAGATAAGTGCAGTTTTAATGTTATGAAAACTAGATATGGCCAATAAGTTAATGTTTTTTACTTAAATTTGATTTATATAAAATCTTAGGCATTTAGCTGGTTTGGGATTATGTTAAACACAAATAACTAGCATATTTTGGCACAGAAACTTGGACAGAGTTATGTCTTGGCAAACTTTTTGTGGATCAACTAAATTTTAAAAATTTGTGAAATTTCAAAATATAATCTATTTGTGCACTTTATGTGTAACCTTTTTATTGCTTCAATAAAAAAGATTATAATTTTTTTTTAAATTTTAATATATTAATATTAATTTTCAGCTTTATTTATCAAAGCAATAAATAGGTATCAATTAAAAATAAGTTATTTAAATTGCAATACATTACGGTAATACAATAGTAAACTGTTTAGCATAGTCGGTCATCAAATCAGTATGCTAAGAGTACAATGTAAGTGACTAATTCATGAAACTAAACTGTATCCTCCCTGTGGTTACTATTACTTTTTGAAGAGGTCCTTTCCTCATGGTTTCTCTATTATTTTATTCTTGTTCTGAAGGGGGATTTCAGGATAGTTTCACCAAAAAATTGTTTACGGTGACTTCTTGAAGACACCCAAATAAATTTACTTAATAAGAAAAAATAAAAAAGATAGTCAATCACCAATTTACACAAATTATTCATTCACATTTATGTAGCAACTGATCTCTAATACTAAAGTCCAATAAGTTTAATTATTTCTTAGAGTTATTTATTAAGAGTTGACATTGCTTGACATAATCTTAGTGATCAACTCAAGATCTGTTTTAAATTATGCTCAGTTGCTTTTTAAAACTTAAAATAAATTTGTACCAATGTAATAAATGTGTAAGTTTTTAAAGCTAAAGGATGCATTTCTATTATATGTTGTTTTTTATTTAAATTTTTTAAATCAATTTTAGTAAAGCCAAAAATAATATTTTTTTAAATACCTATTACCAGTAGCCTACTTTATTTTTAGGTGAGTTTGTATTATTTGGTTTAACTTATTCTATCATAATTCCAAATTTTGTTAATTTTGATTGCGTAAAAATAGTTTTACAAAACATTGTTATTATAATTGTTTTTCACATCATGATAATGAATTTTGTGTTCCAGGTAGATTAAGTAAAAAAGTATTTATTGCCTATACAGCAAATAAAGAATATCATGTAGTAATATTTTGAAATATTTGATTGTTGGATGTCATTGGCATGGATTTAAATTAATTTATTGAAAATATTTTTTTGTAAATAAAGGAAGAATAAAATTACCATCTTTTTATGCTTATGTTGTTTTATCACTCTGGGCTTGTGCACTGCAATTACAGCATTTCCATTTAGGCTTTCTCAAATGGAATTTCACTTTTAACCCTTTATGACCCAATTTATTTCATAGATGCAACCGAATTAGGCATTTTCTTGTTGTCATCTAAATTAAATAACACATGACAGGTGATTGAGCGAAATCTTATCCAAATCTTTGATTATACAGCATTAAATAGGATCTTTACTGTATACTTTCACTCAGAAATTAAATGAATCTTTTTGGATATAATAATTAAACTCTATAAATGTTTTTAATATTGTTCACCAATGCCAATGGGTCATATAGGGTTAAATTACTTACATCATTTTTCTGAACAATTTTCACACAACTTTATTTGTGCATGCTGGTTTATAAATCAAACAAGATTAATCAATTAATGGTTTTTAAAGAAAATACTTATTGTGCCTACTCATTATGAATGCTTGCATTCCATCCAGTGTAAAGGCACATCCTTAAATTCAGTTATGTCCATTACTGGTTCTCTGTGCCAGCCATTCAAATAAAAGACTTGAGTGATTCTGTTTTTGAAACAAAACTATTGCTATTTCTATTAAGCATGTTTGTCAATGCACTTAACTTTTAAAAAAGTACAGTTTTGCATTTATATAAAATAAAGCAAATATTATTGTTCACATAGTTCTGAGGTGGATATTGAAGTAGCTATTCTTTAATCTTTTAATAAAGCCAAACTTGATTTTAACTTTTTCATCATCCCCACTGCTTCCAAGATCTTCCATGGATTAGTGATGTGGTGTTGTGTTTGTACTTTGTTCCAGGTTGCAGTTGAAAAGATTTATTGGTGTTGTCTGTAATTTCTAGCACAGCCCATGGCCACTGTGGTGATGCATGAACTTGAGAATTTGTAATGTAATGTATATTTTTTATGTAGTGATTTGCTTATTCTGAGCTGTGCTAGTTTTTTACCCATATGACATGTTAATGTTTTTTTGAATGATTGTATGTAATGGGCATAGTTTTTGTGACATTTGAGTTAATTAATAACAAAATAGAAGTTGATGTTATTTTTCATTCATGATTTATTCTATCCTAATAATAGATTGTTCCACCAATTCTTTTGCCATGTTATTGCTGCTTTTCAATGGTAAAGTTTTTTGATACTTGCTTTTTATATTTTGGCATTTGATATGACTTATATTGCCTTGAATGGTTTTGTATTGTTCTAAACTTAGATATAGTGTTGATGGTAAATGTTGCTGTTAGTAAAACATGTTGATGTCATTTGTAGCAAGCAAAGTGTGCATTTTGAAGTGTATGTGTTTGACGTATTTTTCTCAATATAACTTAAAGTAGCCTCTAAATTTTCCAATTTTATTGTACAAGTTTTGTGCCAATTCAATAAGAGTAGATTCTTTTATGATGTATGCACAATTGTCTGAAAAATTTTATCAATAAATTGAATTCAGTGTGGAACCAAATTGTAATGATGTTTTACTACTTATTATAAATCAGATGTTAATATGCTTTAAAATTCAGATTCATATACAGTACAGTATGTGCTTTAATATTTAGTTACAGATTCTTTTTGTCAGCTCATTTTTTTGTTATGGTTGTTGTTAAATTTTTAAGAAGTGATTACAATAAGATTCAAGTATAAAATGTGATAGTAATTTGTCAAAACTATTTTTTGTGAGAAAATTATTATTATGGATACATAACATTTTTTGGGTCTCTTCAAGAAGTCACTGTAAGCAATTTTTTTCAGTGAAATTCACCTGAAATCTCCCTTTCAGCACTGGATGGAATAAAAAAGAAACCAAGAGAAAAAGACCCTTTCAATAAGCGATAGTAACCACTGGGGAATCCGGATTACTTTCACAAACAAAAATCATTTATGGTTACTTCTTAAAGAGACCCCATTTTTTTGCTAAGGTTTCTTATATTGTACATGTGTTTTTTTTAAAAAAAGCGACAATTTACAACATCAGTTGAACATACTTATTTTCCATACATATTTTAAATCATTTTACAAATCAAAAACTTTTTTGATACCTTTTTTGCATAACTTCTACATTCTGTTTTCAAATGAGAATTATTTAATCATTATTAATAGAAAAATGTAGGCAACATTGTTTTTAAAAATGTTATGTCTTTTAATTGTGATTTGTCAATTGTGCAATAAAAGAGTGTAATTGCTTTGATAAAATGTATGCTTTGCTGTATCTGTCTATATCTATAAGTGCTTCAATAATAAAATAGCATCATAAAATTTTAAGAATCACTTAGAGATATTGAATTTAGGCCAATAATAAAAGATAGAAATGTGTGGAAGATAAAAAGTATTAGTTCAATGTTTAGCTCACAACCAGGGATATCCAAGTTTAAATAGTTTCATGGCACTGTATATTTAAGAAAGAAAAAATTTCAACGACATCAGCTGCTTTCTGTTTTCCACATAGTTTTGAATAGCAACCGTTGACTAAATTTAAAAATTGTCAACAACTGTGACCCCCCAGTCACACTAGGCAAAAAAAATCAACTAAAAAAGCGTATTTTTCGCTAAAATTTTAATCTGGTTCACACTGAAAGCAGAAGCAGAAAAAGCAAGTGGAATTTTTCGCTATGCTTTTAAATTTTCTGCTTCTGCTTTCTGTGTGAACCAACCTTAAGTCAGCACCTTAATATTGGATGTTCCTAGTTGTAGACATCATTACCCTCCATCAGTAATTAAGTATGTAGATATGTGCAAGTTGTTTTAATTATTATTTCCATGGCATTTAAAATTACTTTCTATTTTATTGCATTTTGTGCTTTAACTATTTTGTTATGTTTGAGTTATTTGATGCTAAAGAAAATTGCTTCCAGTAACTTATTAAAGAGTCTTACTTAAATTTTTATACACAAATAGGTCATTGATTATTGTTATGTGATACTCATTACTTTTTTTTAATAGATATTGTCTTCAATTGTATGCTAAAAGTTCTGCTGCATATCATATGATGCAAAGTGTTCTTGTAACGTGTTACCATCCCCTGCAACTTTGCATCTTGAATGTAATAAATGTGGTGCAATCAATCCTGGCATTCAGAGCAACTTATTAAAAAGATTAGCCTGTGCTGTTTCACATGCTCAAGAAAACCACAAAAAAATGGCAGTTATGATAGTTGATGAAATGACTGTAAAAGGTTAGATACATATTTATATATATTTATTAATTAATGTGTAGTGTTTTAATTTAATTAATAAATAAAAATTTGCTCTGATTCTCATTGAGCACTTTCAAAGCCATAGTGAAGACACTCATCTTTGTATTCAAGCTCCTTGCCCACAGCTTGTAGAGCCCTGTCTTTTTCAATTGGCTTTAAAAGCACTTCACAAAATGGAAAAGATTAATTTTGAATGGGCAGTATTTTAATTTAATCAATAATTTATAAAAATAAATAAAAGAAACAAAGAGTACTTCATTTCACTCTTGTAGTGGAAACGAGCCTTTACTTAAAACTTAGTTTCTAGCATTTGAAACCATGTTTAAAATGTTTTTTTGTAGATGATTTAATATATAGACCTTACAGTAATGACGTTATTGGCTATGCTGATACTGGTGATGATAACCTTAACAATGTAAGTTGTGGAGGACGAGAAAAAGTTGTTGATCACATGTTGGCTATTTATGTAAGAGGTAATAAAACTTTTTCACAAATACTAATTAACCCTTTGATTGCCGTAAGCGACTACAGTCGCTTTCCCATTGTATACCATTGGTTGCCATAAGCAACTTTAGTCCACAAGTAGTAATAAAAAATTGGAGTCTCTGTATGACTCCACACTCCTGACATCTATCCAAATATGAAAAAAATTTTGCGTTATCTCTCTTACCACATGAGTTTTCATGAAAAAATTACACACACCCAGAAACGAAGAAAAAAATATTTGGCAGTCAAAGGGTTAATTAACTTGACTTTTAAACAAAAAGATTGTTTAGGGCTAGGGTTGGGCAAACTTTTTATCTTGCAGGCCAATTCTAAATTTTGTGAGACCAGCCAGAATAGCACAAACAGCCAGTTTAATTTTAATAAATCTTCTAAATTTCAGTTAAAAGCAATGTTATCAAATGACACAATAATTAAGATAAATGCTTTGGAGGGTCGGATTAATAAGTGGAAAAGGCCACGGTTTGGGAAATCCTAATTTAAACTAATACAGGTTTGAAATAAAGTTTTTAATTTTTAGCTCACTATAAAAGGAAATGTTTTTCTTGCAATATCCTATGTAACCCAGATTAGACATTATTTTTGGAGGCATCATCTTGTTTTAGATTAAAAGAGATTGCCTACTGCTGTATAAATAAAGACATTCCATTTTAATACTGTGAATATTTTTAGGTATTACCAACAAACAGTTAGATGGAATAATTGCATTCTACCCAACAAATAATTTTTTACATTCTCTTTAATTACTTCTGCTGTACAATGCAGTAATTGAAATAGAAACAGAATCAAATAAGTTAATTTCTGCTCTAATTGGTAAGTTATCATACAGCTTTTTTGAAATGAATCAAAAAACTCAAACTAATTTTTAAAAGAAATCAATGTTTGTTGTTTGATATTATTGTTGTTTAATAAAATTTAACCAGTTGCAAGAAAAATAGGGGAAATTTTTTAGTGTGCCAAGTATATTTTTGTCCCAAAAAAAAGTGATCTGTAAAAAATTAATGTCCAAAATCTATCTTTGTCTCAAAATTGCAGTGTCCTTTAAAAAAAAGCCTTTCAATCAAGTGCAATATTCTTACTTTCATCCTAAAGTTAGGTACAGACAGAGGTGCCGCTGTCATGGTGCTATTATGAAGAAATAGAGCAATATTTTGCTAAGGGGGGACTCGGTGCAGCTGCTCTGTTTGCTCTGTACTAAAGCCACTGTAGCGAACTCATCTCCGCAAACCGTCTCTTGTGCATGCGTTTGCTTGATTTTTGCAAAAGTTTATTTTTTATTTATTTTATTTTATCTCTATATTTATCCTCCTGACTTGCAGGAAAGTGACAGAGGCGCTATACATAGGGTAGGCAATTACCCCGACCTGCTTCCAGAGATGCCAAGATATTGCTGTCCGCTTGTAATTTAATAGAAATATGACTGTAATTTAGAACTGCTTGCCAAGACCACCAAGCAGGGGAATGTGCCGTAAAGTGTCTTTCCCAAGGACACAACAGAATGGTGCGAGTGGGTTTTGAACCGAGACCATGTTGGTCACGAGCTAGGTGCTTTAATTACTCGACCACGCTGCCGACAATTTTCAACAAAGTTTTCCACAATTCACACATTCTATTTCACTTGCTGCAGATTCAACCTCCAATGCTTTTTTGCTTGCTGCACAGCACTGTAGCAGTTAGGAATGTTATGTTCAAGTTTAATTGATGAATATTATATATAGCATTATCATGACAGAAATTAACTTGTTTAACCGATATCTGCCGGAGAACAACTCAATATGTTACAATTTATGACTGAGCCATATCGCTGTATATAAGTGGGCGTATTACCACGTGATCATACGATATGGAACGGCAGGGTGTGAAATTTAAAATTGCATAAAAATAGAGCATGTGAAAGTTAAATCCAACGTTTTGAACTAAATTCCATAACTCCGATAATAATTGAAGTTGTATTTCGTGTGAAAATATTTGGGCTGTCTAATTAATTGCTACAAATACCCCCTGGTGGATAGGAAAATAAAACAATTTCTAAATATAGCAGAAATTCTCAAAAATGCAATTTGCAGCACAATGACACGACGGTGAAAAGGGACATACATGTAAATACAGAAAAAAATTTATAGCGCAACTTAAAACAGAAAACAATGTTATATGTCTTCCTTTTTTTTTTAGTTTGTTGACTAATTAAGGAACTTTTGCGATGTCTACATGGAGCAGTAAACACTTCAGTAATTTCGTTATGCTTCTTTTGTAAAGGAAGTAGTCAATGATCTGTTTTGTTGCGTGGTGTCATCATTGCGCCATTGATAGTGCTGCATCTGTTAAAAGGAACTAACAGCAGTACATGTTTGAAAATATTACAGTACAATATTCACTAACAATATTGAATACACAAAAGAACAACTTTTTAAAAAAACAAATCTGGTTAATAATTATATCTTGATTAAAGATTCAGTAAAACAGAACAAAATAGCACTGATAATTTTTTTTTTTGAAAGATTGTGAAATATTCGAAAATGATAATAGCAATTTTATAATTCCACATGTTAGTTGTGGAGCTATCAATTAAAGGATCCAAATTAGGATTAGTTATGGAGGAGGACAACTCATTAGTATTCTTCTCTTTTTGAAAACGGTTCAGTTTAGATGCCACAAGAGGAGTAAGCGTACTTTTGAGATTTTTAATAATGTTTGCAATGGTATAGACAGTAAGGATCAAACCCCAAGCCAATGCTAAAACAGAAAGAAGTGATAAAACAGTGTTGAAAAAAGGGCTAGAAATGCTTGAGAGCAAAAGTAAAAAACTATTGCGCAGCAAACATGTTACGTCAGAGAAATGAATATTAACAGACAAAATAGATAGGCAATTTGATTGGTTATTAAGAAATGCTTGAATGTGTTTAGTGCAACAACTTGTTGTTGCCGAAGTTGCAAATATTGCGTTTAAGTTGCGGTCTACTATTGGCTCATAGTCGATTAAGAAAGAATCAACAATGTAATCTCTCCATGTAATTAATTCATTTATTGGAGAAAGAGAGGAGAGAGTTTTTGCTACATCTTGAGCAATACCAGCTAGTGTGTAATTAATAAATAAGTAAAATGATTTGTCAATTTTAAAACAAAAAACTCGATGAGGACCATACGACTTGAGGAAAAACACTGTATTGGAGAGGTATAAATCATTGATTCAATTGAAAGACACGTGGAAACGAGTTAGTGAGGTGATCAGTCTACACTAGTTAGAAGAACAGTCTAATAGCCTGAAAATTGCCATGAATCAGATTCCTCTTTAACCGCACTTTCAGAGGTGAGCAAGATAATTTGTTCATAATATCACCTCTTACAACAGCGGCCCGTAGTGCCTAGTAGTGCATTCAATCTTTTTTTTTTTTTTTTTTGAGAATACAACTTAGATTGCATAATCAACGTTGACGTTAAAGGTATAGTATTTTGCACTGAGAAATTATGAGACTCTTCAAGGCGTTTAATCGAGTCTATTAAATTATCCTCGAGGTCCTGTAAGTGAGCAGCATATAATTTCGCAGTGTGTTCTTGTACCTGTTGCACGTTCAAGTAGTAGCTGCTTTTCTGGCTGGCAGCAGTAAGAGAAAATAAGAATTATGAGAACCGCATAAAGCATCCGAATTTAAGCATTCTGACTTTGCCGAATCAATCACTGGAATGTTATAAAGAAAGTTTTCTACTTTAAAGATACTTACATATATCGCATTGCTTTGTTAAGCAAGGCACATGTAGTTTACATTTAAAGGAATCTTATAAAGTGTATTCTACAACCTAATCCATCACCTTCAAAGTAAAATAGTAACTAGAAGTTTAATGAAAAAAAATAGTGTTTGAAGCAGTGATGGTGTGGCATGAGCAGTTTTGGCACACAAGTACACTTTAACACCTTTTATTAAAAAGGGGCACAATTCCAAATAAAGAGACAACAGTATTAAAATTTCAAAACTAGAATTCAAGAATAACATTAAAAAAATGAGTCTCAAGTTTTTTAGTATCTGTCTCTCTCTCTCTCTGGATCTCAATCGATCTGACTGGTGCCTAGGTTCAGCGAGCATATATAGTGTAAGCAATTTTATTCTTTTTTCAATATGACGCCTGACCCTTTTTTACAGGCAAAACATGAGGCGATAGATCATGTGATCAGGTTACATCTTGTTTGCGGTTTGTCGCAGATAATTGGACAAAAGCTGGTAATGGCTTTTAATAGAGCAATCACCCAATGATCAGTTGGGGAGGGGGGGACAACCGAAAGGCAGTACCAAAACAAAATACAAAGAAATGCGAAATTAAAACATGACAGTGACGGTTGTCATGGAAGTACATAGATAAGCGCTGTAGCGATTAATTGGACAGCCCAAATATTTTCACATGAAATACAACTTCAATATCGGAGTTATGGAATTTAGTTCAAAACGTTGGATTTAACTTTCACCTGCTCTATTTTTATGCAATTTTGAATTTCACACCCTGCCGTTTCATATCGTATGATCACGTGGTAATACGCCCACTTATATACAGCGATATGGCTCAGTCATAAATTGTAATATATTGAGTTGTTCTCTGGCAGATATCGGTTAGATAAGTTAACTTCTGTCATGGTAATGCTATACTAAATTGTCTCTGTTATTGTAATTATTTGTTTTAATTTTTATTTTGTTTTTATTTTTATTTAAATAAGGTAAATAAATGTGCTGTAAATAGAATCAAGTTAGTGGTTAACCTTCTGAGTATGGACTGCACCAATTAAACTTGAACGTAACGCTATTAACTTCTACATTGGTGATCCCCAACAAAAGAAAACCTGACGCAGTCTCATTGGTGCCCCACCTTGGAAAAATCGAAACCCAACGGCGTGAACAAAATTGACAAAAGCAAACCTGACAAAGCAAAAGTCATGGCAATGAAGAAAACTTCAAAGCCAACATAGAAAAAAACCTATGAAAGAAAATTTTATAACCAAAAGAAATTCTCATTGGTGAGTTCACTATATTATTACCAGTTTTGTCTCAACCTAAATATAGCCCGAAAAATTGGCGTATTTTTCCAATTAGAAATAAACTATGACAATTGACTATGTAAGTTTAACTAAGGCCCAATTAAAGGATGAAGAATTACTTAATTTCTGAGAAAGCAATCACTCTTTAAAGATTAAAATTGTTCCAGTAGCTGATACAAGCTTTATAATTTTATGTGATGAATCCACATCAGGTAAATTAAGACCTCTAGTTCCTTCTGAACATTGTCGAATTATCTTTAATAGCATTCACAATTTATCGTATTTAAGTATTAAAGCAACCATTCGAATGATTGCTGATTGTTGTGTGTGGCCAGATATGAAAAAGAATGTAACATTTTGGTGTCACAACTGCATTCAATGTCAAAAAACGAAAGTTCATCATCACAATGTCACTAATTTACAACGCTATCCACCTCCTTCACAAAAGTTTGCTGATGTTAATTTAGACTTAGCTGGTCCTTTGCCAGACTCAAACGGTTATTCTTATATTTTAGTAATTGTTGATAGATTTTCCAGGTGGCCGGTAGCAATTTCACTGCCAGATTGCAAAACCCACACAATATTAAATGCTTTTATGCAGAATTGGCTTTCTCTCTACGGTGCCCCAAAAAAATTAACTACAGATAAAGGCTCGCAATTTCTATTGTCTGAGTGGAAAGATGCAATAACATTTTTAAGCATACAACATAACCATATTACATCATACCACCCTCAGAGTAACGGTTTAGCTGAGCATACAATTCAAACTATTAAGAAGTCTTTAAGTACTCTTTTAAAAGACAGCAACTTTTAATAAAATGAAAACAATTTTTAAACACAAGTTTGTGATTGAGCAGCACAGAAGAAAAAAACGAGAAGTGAAATTCTCAAGATGGGAAAAGACTTAAATCTGAATGCCATGTTTATTAAAAGAACATTGGATCGTTATGCTGAGACCAAAGATGTTAATGACCGCCTCCAACAAGGTCGACCTAGGTCTCAGAGAATGTGCTACCCTTGCGACATTTGTTGAGTCTTTAAAAAAGCGATTGGTTAAGGCTTGGTCTAAAATTGACCAAAAAATTTTCCATGCAGCAGTTGATGAATTTCCTTGCAGATTTAAAGCAGTTATAAACTCTAAGGGCAACCATTTTGAATAAGTGGCATTTTTTCTAATTTGTTATAGTCCAGCATACATTATGATTAATGCATTTGCAAAAAAAATTTCTGTGTGTTATTTTTAAATAACATTGTTTTAACAGTCTGAACACCCTGTATAAATATATATATTTTTTATTTATTAACCCATTAAGCACTGACGTTGCATTGCTGCAACGCATAGTTTGAGCCTCTGTGAGAGCACTTTAAAAGTGACTTTTAATCTAAAAAACTAAACATTCTGGTTATTTAAACTCTAAATAAAGTGTTTGAAATCTTATTTTAAAACAATAATTTTTTTTCACACTTAAAAGATTTACTGTTTAACAGCACTTTTTACAAGTTTTGAGTACATTTTGTTAGTTGCATTTTAATATACATTACTGCAATAAAATTATTTCAATAACAGTTTTAATTTATAGTATAGTGCTGCTAGAATATAACTGTGAAAACTCAACTTCTAAATGTGTGAAGCACCAGAGTCATTTAAAGGCAAACTTTGGTGTACCATTTCTGCAACGTCAGCACAAAAGCACTATTTTATTATGCATTGCAGCAGACATGCCACACTGTTTTGTAAAATATTGTGGATGAAATGAAAACGCCTGAAGATTAGTTTTGCAACCTAGCTGATTAAAAGGTCTTGCAAAATTTGAAAGAGGATTAATCCGATTATGACATAACATTGCAGTGCTTTTTTTTTCAAAACCAACATTTGTGCTGCACGAGTTTTCCAGTTCATTGTTCATTCATTTAGTGGTTACAGCGATTGCTGAAGGACATCAGAAAATTATTAGAAGAGACAAGGCGAGCGATTACTACTTATTCGAACTAATAACATCACCCTACATGTCTTGCTACCAAAAATTTCTTAACTGTAGAAGAGGCACTAGCTACTATAGAAGGTCCTGAATTCGGAGAAGGTGAGTTGGATGTATTATAGCACCACCATGTGTAACTGTAGTTAGTGATAAAGAGGGTATGGACAAAGACGATTTGACAGGAAGTGAAGCCATACTTCCAGATGCAGCAGGAGAGATTCAAATTCATTTCAACCCAGTTTACAGGTGCAGTGACCACACACAATTTTTTGTGCATGTTATAATGTATATCGTTTAGTTGCCATCTCCCTATTTGCAACCTTTGCTCTATTTTGTCTTCAATTATTATCAATTGTTTCTTTTGGGTACGAATAAAAACAAACTAATACTACTACTACTACTACAAAGTGATGATATTCCAATGACCTCAGTTCCAAAAATAAAACACTGCACGAAAGTGAAATGGAGTAAGAAAAAAGCTTCTTTTTTATCTTCTCTTGTAAGCAAAAAAAGCTGACACACTGCAAGATTATAAAGAAAATTACTGGGAAAGTCACCAAATGAAATATTTAAATCAGTTTTTGATTAAGAAATGCTAAATTTACTCATTGATCAAAGCGTTCTACACGCAAGACAAAAAAACATGCATGAATTTACTTGTACAATTTCAGAAATGAAGTCATTTATAGGCTTCCTATTGTTGGTACCACAAACTTCCACAAGAAAAATTGTATTGGTGCCTTGATCCAGATTGCAACACCACTGTAGTGCGTTAAGCGTTGAACAGACAAAGATTTAGAGATATAAAAATGAATTTACATCTCAATGGTAACTCTGCCATCAACAGAGATGACAAGCTATTCAAAGTTAGGCCATACATTGAGCTTCTGAACAAAAAGAAAATTGTATTGGTCCTTGATCCAGATTGCAACATCGCTGTAGTGCATTAAGCACTGAGCAGACAAAGATTTAGAGATATAAAAATGAATTTACATCTCAATGATAACTCTGCCATCAACAAAGATGACAAGCTATTCAAAGTTAGGGGTTACATTGAGCTTCTGAACAAAAAGTTTCAACAGTTTGGAGATCATAAAACAAACTTGTTGATTGATGGGTAGATGATTCCATATCGAGGACGTCACTCAGAAAGAATGTTCTGTAAAGGTAAGCCTATAAGGTTCAGATATAAAGCATGGACGCTTGCCTTGTCTGATGGGTATGTGTATGCTTTTGATCTATATACCGGGAAATCAAACAAAGAAAATACTTCTGAGAGCTCCCTTGGACTTAGATGTGTTCGTAATTTTACTTGACCACTCTGGACATCGCTTTTTATTGAGTGCGTTTTTTGTGTTCTTTTATTGCTCTAATTTTTTTTATTTAATTTATTTAAATCAGACTCACAGTCCATAACAAAAAAAACAAAAAAACTTATGTTTCATAACATATCAATTTCATTATTTGTGTGCTCCAACCTCCCGACATGTGTTGACTGTTGTCTGCCTAATGGGCAAGGTGCACTTTTTGGGCAAGCAACTGCTCCACATTTCCCATCTTGATTTTAGAGATGGGTAAGGGTGCGGTACCAGCAACACTCTCTTATCCAATCAAAATGGACAAAGCATCTCTAGCACCGAGGCAGGGAACATGGAGCAGTTGCTAAGATTGTTCAATGAATAACTTATGAAAATCTGCAAAGACATTAATACTTTTGGTTTCCAAATGGGGGGAAGAGTGAATGGTATTCGTTTCATACTTTTTGTATAAATCTGACCTCATGGGGAAAAAACAATATGATTTGTAAAATTAAGTTTTTATCGCATTCCTGTTGCTTGCAATGATTGTCATATTGTATAACTTACCAAGGTACACAAGTGCCCGTGAATTACAAATTTTATACAATATCTCAATTTTTGAAGCTCTATAAGAAAATGTTTACATAACTTCAGTAATCACTGCAACAAGTTTCCAAATGTTTTTATCTCTAACTTGATAAACACACACTGTTTTCTACCAATCAGTTTTTCGCTCATTATCCACTCAGATAGTGTTTTCGCCTCATGTTTAATATTTTGTTGCATGTAATTAAAGATGTTAAGAAGTGTTTTACCCTCATACTTAGATGATTTAATTTGTAAGCATAGACTTTCTCACTTTATACATTCTTCTGATTCTGACTTTCTTTTTTGTCTCTTCCACCTTTTCCAAATTTGGTAGCAGTGGTCTATGAGTAGATTTACCGTTTGTCTGGATTCTGCAATCTGAAATAAGTTTAATATTATTAATTCTTTTTTTGAGATATGGCGATTAATATAGTTGAGCTGTCAAACCATGCAAACAAGCAACAGCACTAGGTTTGCAAAATTTTATGATTTAAACATATTCAGTGCCTTTTTTTTAATGTTTTTCTGGATCCAAAGCCATTTCGGATCTTATGATGTTAAAATAATGCAGACCCGGAACGACTCCGGTTCTTTTTTGCAAACTCAGACCGTATGTGGATTCCATTTTATGTGGATCCGGCAATTTCTGATATTACAACTGGCAGAGAGCAAATTCAAAGTTGGAGTTGGATTATGGCATTTTTGTCTACTTTATTAAATCAATTTATTATGATGAGTAAAAAAATTTTTTCCAATAAAAATATTATTTTTCATGTTCCAAATGCTTTAACTCCTTGGCATTCACTTCGAGTTTATTGCTCATACACGACTTGCCTGGCTAGTTTTAGATTTATAATAAAAAAACACAAATGGTAAATAATTGTTGTTGTACAAACATGAACATTGATATCGAGGTTGCATTGGGACACTTTCCACTGACAGATCTGGGTTAAAGTGAGCAATTACTCTATCAAAATGCATTTACTATTTATTCTATTTATTACTTTTTCTGATAATGAGAAAATACTCCATAACCTCCGTAATGCAATAAAACTTGGTTGGCAGATTGCCTCAAAGGAAATGCTCAATATCAATTGATGATAGAGCAAATATTACAATAAATTTAAACTAAACTATTAAATCAGTTTTTGCAGCCATTGGTTTCATATTAAACAATTACTGATTATAAAATAGAGCCATGTCAGATTATGAGATCAGATGATGAGACATTAGACAGGTGGTCACACTAACAGACTTGATGTTATCATTTAAGTTTACCAATACATTTTTCATTTTTTTCTTTTTGTCTTGCAGCAAAGCATCAGAGATGCTAAACATAAGTCATCCATCAAGCAATTACCCTGACCTGCTTCCAGAGATGTGAAGGTATTACTTTTAATTTTTTAATTTCTTCGTTCAGGTTTTAATTAAGAAATATGACTAAAATTTAAAATTGCTTTCTAAGATACCAATCAGGAGAAAGTCCCGTAAAATGTCTTTCCCCAAAAACACAGCAGAATTGTGCGAGGAGGTTTTGAACTGCAACTTTACTGTAAGAAAATATTGATTTGTTTTGTGTTAACGGTCATATAACCTATAATATTGTTTCTTTTTGGTAAACCTACTGAACCAAAAGCTTTTTAAATTGTCTAAGATGCCTTAAATCTTTGTTATAGTTTGTCTCTTCTTTCTTATTTTTCATTTTTTGTTGATTTGTCATGTTATTATATATCTACGTATATACGAGGGTCAGTCAAAAAGTAATGAGCCCTGTTAACTTTAACCGCTTTAACCTTCATATTTTTTCTAGAAATTTTAAGGGTGTTTAGTAAATTTACTGCTTTAAAGATAAATTGTAAAAAAAAGTTGTTTCAACGTGTCCACTTTTGGTATTGTGTTTTGGAAATGACATCATCACTGGATGTCCGTCAGAAGCAGAGAGCTGTGATTGAATTTCTTGTTTCGGAAGGGGAGCCACCAAAACAAATTTTCGAAAGATTGGTAAATGTTTATGGAGATGCTTCATTAGCCTACAGCACTGTGAAAAAGTGGGTATCCAGGATTAAACACGAAGAAGATGATCCAAGTTTGAGTAGCCTCCAGGACAGACCAAGAAGTGGAAGACCATCTTCTGCAGTCAATCCTGGAAACAATGATAAGGTTGAGAAATTGATTAGAGATGATCGCAGAATCACTATTGATGACATTGCTGAACGTGTTGGAGTTAGCCATGGAAGTGCTGTGAATATTGTTAATGAGCTAGGCTTTGCAAAGGTTTGCGCCAGATGGGTTCCGAGGCAACTTTTGGATTTTCACAAGCAAGCCCGTTTTGAAGCTTGTTCGGAGCTTATTGAGTGTCACAGAAGTGACAAAACTTTTCTCAGCCGTATAGTGACAGGAGATGAAACCTGGGTTCATCACTATGAACCTCTGTCGAAAAGATCATCCATGGAATGGCGTCACCCCACGTCCCCAAGAGCCAAGAAATTCAAAAGTCAACGTTCAGCTGGAAAAATTATGGCGACTGTGTTTTGGGACATTGAAGGAGTAATATTGGTAGATTTTATGCCTAAAGGTACTACCATCAACTCAGATGCTTACATTGACACTTTACGCAAACTGAAAGCGAAACTGAGAAGAGTACGACCTCACCTGGACATGTCTAAGGTCTTGCTGCAACACGATAACGCCAAGCCCCATACCAGTCTCAAAACTCGTGAAGTGATTGCTTCTTTTGGATGGACGACGGTAACCCATCCCCCATACTCACCCGACCTGGCACCATCTGACTATCATCTTTTTGGACCATTGAAAGAAGGAGTTAGGGGGCAGCACTTCACTAGTGATCAAGAAGTCAAGCACGCTGTAAGAAACTGGTTAAAAATGCAGCCTGCTGACTTTTACAAGGCTGGCATAGTGTCCCTTGTTCATCGATGGACAGTTGGAATTGAAAAGTGCGGAGATTACATTGAAAAGTAGAACTGAGATCTCCTATCCCTGGGCTTTCTTTTGATGTATGACTTTTGATTTTATTGCAACAAATATGGCCAGGAGAGACTTGGGCTCATTATTTTTTGACTGACCCTCGTATTAAGAATATTTATACTTTATCATAGTGGATTGTGCGCATTTGAAGCTTTGAAATTGGTGCGTTGAAAGCAGTGGGACTTGAACATGTACTACTGTATGTAGATCTTACCCAATCAGATTTCAAATCTATTAATATATGAAATTTAAAACATTCATCTTAATTTATGGAGTATTAAAAGCTTAATATAACTCAGGAGAAAGTATTAAACACCGTATATAGAACAAAAAATAAACCATAAAAGAAGTTAAATAAAAATAATAAAATTATTGAGTAACTACTGAACAGCTTCAGGTACTAGTGTGATGCAACTGTAAAACATTTTTGGAGATCTCTACTTACCAACAAGGACATGATGTAAATGAAGCGTAGTTATGTAGGTGGTTAATAGGTACAAAAAAATAGGGTTTCACACCAAAAATAATCATGAAAAATTTTCAATTTAAACTTATTTTTTGACGTCAATTGTCAGTGAGTTTCGTTTTTTTGTTTCTAATTTTAGTCGTGTATAAATAGGAAGCAAATAAGCATCACTTATTATTTTTTGGATAAATTTTCTTTTATGTGATACCATTGTGCCTATACTTTGTATGGAAAATAATATTTATTATAGGGGAGACTGGGTCTGGTTGTCACAAATTTTAAACTTTATAATCTAGCAAATAGTTGGTTGATTTTCAAAAATTTTTTTTAAAGTCTTCAGCTATAACTTTAGAGTATTTTTTTAATTTTTCAGCAACAATAAACATGTTTTTGGACAGTTTTAAAACAGTCAAAAAAAGTGTGACAACTTGGACAAATCTGTCCTGGTTGTCACAAGCATTGTGGTAAAATGTCACAGCTATTTGTGAGTTGACACTCACTCAGTTGCTTCTAAATTTTGCTATATGCCAAGATCAAAGGAACCAAACTTTTCAAAAAGCGGTTAAATCAGTCTGTATTGGCAAATAATTTTCATCAGAAACAATGAACCCTTGTATAATGAAGATCGACAAAATGTTTTAACAAAGCCTGACTAACTTTTATTGGATTTCGCTGCCATTTCAACTGAGTTTGGATATAAGCTCCTTGTGAGTGTTATCCTGATTTCTTCCTTGCTTATTGCTTATTCCTTAAATTTTTAGTTATAATGAAGTTAATCCATATTCTCTACTTTTCAGAAAGTGTTTGTCTAATTTAATATCCTTTTTTTCTTTTACAGAGATAAAGATTGATAAGAAAACATTGTAAAAAATGCTACTGTATTTACAGTAGTTTTCATCTATTATTAACTATTTACAAAGCCCTTCTTATAAAATGGCCAAGAAAAAGCAGTTATCAATTGAACAGAGTGTGAGGATAGATATTCTTGCTGCAGAGGGATTTTCACAACGATCTATTGCCAAAAAATTGGGGATTTCAAAATTTGAAAATTCAAGGGGTGGACCTAAACTTTTGGCCTGTAGTGTACATGTAAAGTAAAAATAGCACTGTATTTCTTGTCCAGTTAGCTGTTTACAAAAGATGTTTTATTTTTGCTTCACGGTCAAGCACCGGATACAATTAGATAAGATCAGAATTACACTAGCTGTGTTTAAGGAAGAATAAGTAATTAAACTAGGCATGCAATCTGCACATTTAGTAGCACGAAACAACTTAATTATTTTTTATAATGAAAAAATCAAATATTTTTATGCTCATCTTAAACAAGTTAAACTGAGAAACTAATTTCTCTTTGGTTCTTCATCAGTATCACAGTTATGAGCCACATAACTTTGAAAAAAGTAAATGCATTTGTCATGTGCCCATTTTTTGTTTGAGAAACACTGCACCCAAATCTCTTGACTTGCTATTGAAATAGGAGTCCATATATATGAGGCAATACCATTCTTGTTTAGCAAGGGTATTTGCTTTTCTCTTCCCTTTCTGTCTTGTGGCCAAACTATTTTTATAAAACAAACTGTATTGTATATTCTTAGGTAATTGCACCTTTTTGCTGGACTTTGCTTGTGCAATTGCTGTTTTAACTGGAGTGTCAATCAGGATTTCTGACTTTTGTTTTCACGACCTTTTTCTTTTGTTATTGTTGCGTGGTTGAGCTTTTGGAAATGGACGAACTTGAACTGGCATAAAAATAAATACAAATTGATCAACATCAAACTTAAACTTTAATTTGTGTTATATTTTTTCATTTTCTGCTGTTTACAACATCTTGCTTTGCTGATTCTCGAACCCATTTTAAAGTTTTGAAATAATTTTAAAAATTCATTGTTCTTCTGGTAAAATCAGGCAAGTAAAACAAGTATTCTCAATAGATTCCATAACTAAATTAGCTACAATGACGTAACCAAATGCGAGGTGGGGAAGCAAAATCTTTTAGCATTTTATTCTCAATAGATTAATACTACAATGAATAAAATGCTAAAAGATTTTGCTTCCCCACCTCGCATTTGGTTACGTTACATTGATGATACTTTTGTTGTGCTAAAGAAAACCGAGGTGGTATCTTTCTATAAATTTATAAATAATATTGAAGAAAGTATTAAATTTACGGTCGAACAAGAAGTTGATAATGCTATTTCGTTTTTAGATGTGTTAATAATTCGTAACAATGGTCAATTAACTACAATAGCCTATAGAAAACCTACACATACAACTAGGTACTTAAATTTTAATTCATGTCATAATTTTTCTCAAAAAGTTGGTTTGGTTAAAACATTATTGTTTCGCGCTAATTCTAAATTAATTACAAATTATCGAGACAAAATTAATGAAGTTAAATTTGTTTGTAATGCTTTACGTGATAATGATTATCCAGATTGGTTATTGAATAAAATGAAAAAAGAAATTAAACATAAAAAAGTTAATAAAATTGTTTGCATGAGTGAAAAAATATCTAACTATGTCGGTTTACCATATATTAAAGGTTTGAGTGATGAATTGTCTAGAATTTTGAGAAAATTTAATATTAATGTGTATACTTACCCTTATAAAACAATTGGAAATATTTTACCAAAAATAAAAGACTCTGTTGATGATATATATAAGCGTGGTGCAATTTATAAAATTCCTTGTAAAGATTGTTCAAATGTATATGTTGGTGAAACGGGCAGATGTTTTAATACTCGCTTATCGGAACATAAACGTGATTTGAAACCGATTAATTTGGCTAAACTGAAAGAAGATGATTTGAATAAAAAAAACTGCATTGGTTAAGCATTGTTTTAATTGTGAACATAGGATTGATTTTGGTAATTCTGAAATATTGGATTATAACATTGACTATGAAAAACGCAAATTTTTAGAATCATTATATATTAATAATACAAAAAATTCAATAAATGATAAAGATCGTAATGTTTTTCCAAAAATATATAGCAATATAAAAAATCTCTACTGATGTGGGTTTTCAACCTGTTAAATTTGTTTCCTTTGCACTAAGTAATTTTGAAATCGTTATGTATGTTCGCTTCTCACCTTGTGTTTGTTGGTTTGTGTTTTTAACTTCTTGGTTTTTAAATACGGTGGCGTTGTGTTCTGCTTTTACCTGAAGAAGTCCGCCCGATGCAACGGACGAAACGTCGTTGAGTTCTGCTTTAATAAATATTACGCCTTTTGTATTTGTTGAAGTTTTACTTGCCTGATTTTACCAGAAGAACAATGAATTTTAAAATAAGTAATATCCCTGGTAACAGTGTTTTGAAATAATATTGTATTTTTCATGTGCCTTTTCTATGTCTCATATTTTCTCACTGATCTGCAATCAGTTTAGCATAGCAGAGTCCGTGATGGGATGTTCCAACCTTAATAAGCATCTTTAAAGTTTTTTCAGTTTTTCCAAGTTTTTAATTTTTTCAATTTTCAATTCTTATTGAATTTTTGGCAGTTTTATCTTAACTTTATTTTATTTTACTTTATTCAGATACCCATGATGATTTCTTTTATGGGTGGAACAGTCTGTTGAGTTTTAGTTTTGTTTTAATTTCCGTGATTTTGTCAGTTTTTAATTTCGTGCTCTAACTTTGTTATTGAGCACTTTTGAAGCACTGATTTTGCAACATTGATATATATATATATTGCAGGAGTGAATTGATCTTCCCCGCAGAGTGCTCAATGAAAATAATCAGAGCAATTTAATACAAAATTTATTTAATCACTGTTTAAAAACCACAACAGTCCGTTTCATTCTAAGATTCGTCAGGTGGTTACTTATTCAAATTCTATTATTCAAATTCTATTTGAATAAGTAACCACCTGACCAATCTTAGGATGAAACGGACTGTTGTGGTTTTTAAACAGTGATTAAATAAATTTTGTATTATATATATATAGAAATTTTTCAAAAGTTTTTGGTCGGTGCTCATCAGGAAAGTGCTCAATGACGTCGAGTCAGAGCGGTTAGATAATTAACTTACAGACCACAAAATTTTTTAATTTAACATTAATTTTATTTGCCCCAACAGACTGTTTCGCCTGCCTGGGCTCGTCAGGGGGCGGTTAAAAATCTGAAAAACAAAATAAATAAATAAATAAAAAAATAAAAAAAATACAGTTTAAACGAAGCGCTTGAATTCCGGCGGAAAAGCGTAAAACAACAACAAGAAAAAACAAGAGAAAAACTACGGTTGTAAGGTTAATCGATAAATGAATTTTATTGCCAAAGAAAAAGTGTTTTTTACGTAGCTTGCTCTATTGTTTGAAAATAATGGGTAAATATAAAAAGTTTGCATTAAAAATGCGTTAAAATTAAATTAAATAGTCTGCACATTGGAAATACGATAAAAAGATGCTAAAGAAATGCGTTTAAAATGACAATTATTAGGATATGAATTAAAAATTAAAACAGTACATTTTTTTTACAGGGTATAATTTAAGAATATTTTTAGTTCGATAAGTATGTAGTGTAGAGATGGATTGATTTATTTGTTGATCAAGTAAGTGGACAAAGGTGCGATGTAAAAATAAGGTAAACCGAGTTTGTAAATATATTTATTAACTGCTAGCGTAATTAAAACTTCGTAATTTAAATTTACTTCGATGTCGACATTTTGAGACCAACTCCGAGCGTTTATTTAGTAATTTATTTGGGTCAGCCTGGAATATTTGTAATTTTTCTGATAAGCACAAGTTGCATGTTTTTGAATAATATCAACTAGCCCTTGAAAAAAGCGGATACAGAGAAAAATTAACTTATGTAAAAGAAGAACCAAAACAAACAGATCAATTCAACTCAACCTCAAAAAACCAATCAAGAAACAGAACAAGAAAGATTATTTGGTTCAACCCTCCTTTCAATGATGAAGTCACCACTAATATTGGCAAAGAATTTTTTACCCTTCTCAATAAACATTTTCCACAAAGCAATAAATACCACAAAATTTTTAACAAAAACAACATAAAACTGAGCTATAGTTGCATGCCAAATATGAAATCTATGATAAATAAGCAAAACACTTCACGCCTAAACAACTCGGACAACAAAGTAGACGCCAAACAATGCAATTGCAGATCAAATAAAAACTGCCCACTTAACGGAAAATGTTGCAGAAACTCAGTAGTTTATAAAGCCTTCCTAAAAACTGATGAAACTGACAAGTTTTATTACGGCAGCTGCGAAACATCATTTAAACTCCGATACAATAACCATAACCAATCTTTTAAAGACAGTAAAAAAATTAACTCCACCGAACTATCTAAAGCCGTTTGGAAATTAAAACAATCAGGACTATCGCCAGAAATAAGATGGAAAATTGTGCAACACGCAACTCCATACCAATGTGGTTCAAAAACATGCAACTTATGCTTATCAGAAAAATTACAAATATTCCAGGCTGACCCAAATAAATTACTAAATAAACGCTCGGAGTTGGTCTCAAAATGTCGACATCGAAGTAAATTTAAATTACGAAGTTTTAATTACGCTGGCAGTTAATAAATATATTTACAAACTCGGTTTACCTTATTTTTACATCGCACCTTTGTCCACTTACTTGATCAACAAATAAATCAATCCATCTCTACACTACATACTTATCGAACTAAAAATATTCTTAAATTATACCCTGTAAAAAAAATGTACTGTTTTAATTTTTAATTCATATCCTAATAATTGTCATTTTAAACGCATTTCTTTAGCATCTTTTTATCGTATTTCCAATGTGCAGACTATTTACGAGTAATTTAATTTTAACGCATTTTTAATGCAAACTTTTTATATTTACCCATTATTTTCAAACAATAGAGCAAGCTACGTAAAAAACACTTTTTCTTTGGCAATAAAATTCATTTATCGATTAACCTTACAACCGTAGTTTTTCTCTTGTTTTTTCTTGTTGTTGTTTTACGCTTTTCCGCCGGAATTCAAGCGCTTCGTTTAAACTATATTTTTTTTATTTTTTTATTTTTTTATTTTTTTATTTATTTTGTTTTTCAGATTTTTAACCGCCCCCTGACGAGCCCAGGCAGGCGAAACAGTCTGTTGGGGCAAATAAAATTAATGTTAAATTAAAAAATTTTGTGGTCTGTAAGTTAATTACATATATATATATATATAACTTTCCTAAACAGTAAAAAGAAAACATGATATTCTCACTGGAAATTTAAAATATTTTTACAATTATCGGTTTTATGTGTGTTAAATTTTTGAGTTATTCTTAATTGGCCTATACCTCAAAAGCAAATCAGCAAAAACAATCATTTATTTTTGGACAAGACTTCATTTGATGTCTCAAATCTCCCAAGCTGTAACATGCTTCAACGTTTCTCATTGAAGCAAACACTATTTTCACAGAGCGGCCAGAGTTTAACAATTTTTTGTTGCCAATGTTAAAAAGTGGGTATTTCAAAGTAGGCTTAAACTTATTGCAGTAAATCGGTGTCTAATTTCTGCTTTTAACCTTTACATGATTAAAACAGCTGTGAGGCATATTAGGCTTATGTTAATTTAACATTTCAACATAACATGATGAGCTATACTGTTAAAAACACACCAAAACAAGGTAATTAAACACTTTGTTTAGCATGGGGTTTGTATTCACAGTGTGACAACCTTCACTAATTTTTTTGCGACAACCTGTACAGACCTGCCATCTTGAATTCAAATAAACCTAATTCAAAAACTGTACTTCTAGCTAAATAAAGACTTGTTTTACAAAAGTGCCAATGCTTTTATGCCTCCAACGACATATCGATGTTGATAATACGTCTACCCTAGTTGCTTTTGTCCTTTCTTGAACAAAAACAAAAAATTTTTGAATTTTTAGCAAAAATTAGTATTTTAAACTTTATTCAAACTGTACTCAATCAAAGTCAAACTACATCTGGCAAACAAAGAGGTAAATACACTTGATTTAACATTAAAGTGATTATTGCATAAGGTTGTGAATTACTCAAAAAATTGAGTGTGACAACCAGGACAGCGGACAACCAGACCCAGTCTCTCCGACTATGTAATGAGAACATTAAATTTAGTGTAATAAGCTATTTAAATAATATGGTTAAAAAAAGCTCCCAATTAGTATATGCTGCTCTATCATGGCTAATTAATTAGTAAGTTTCGATTAATATGATTATTGTTGCAACATTAGTTTTTAGGATATATAAGCAATATTATTAACATGAAGTCAAATCAGAGTCAGATCTTGGGTTACAGTAAAATACCTGGAGTTGGAGGAGGAATTTAAATCAATGGAATCAAACCAGTGGCACCGGAAGCGGGGGGGCTGCTGGAAAAATTTGCCCTTTCTAAAAAGGGAGGGTACAGAGGGGAAGATACCAAAGCAGTGGATTTGATTTGCCCTTAAAATTCTAGAAACTTGATGAAAATATCAGATCAAGTGAAATTCTGGTTCTTGCCCATACTTTAAATTTTGTAAGCCAGTTTTTGGGCACCAATTGAAAGTAATGACCGTTTTTTTTTAGAAATTACTATAAATTTGTGCTGAAAATTGCTACGATTGCAAAAGGTGCCTTTTTAAAAAATTAGGGTTGTTAAAATTAGCTTTTGTCAAGAGTGCCGTTTTAACAAAAAAGTGCCCTTTTTTTTTAATTTTGCCTACCCGGCAAAAAAAACTTTGGCACCCATGAGTCGGAGTAAACTTGGATCATCTCTGGCAACTAGTAGTGGTGTCAACCGCACAGCTTATGAGGCCATGTAGTGTAGTGTTGTATCGCACAGCGTACAACTTGGTTCAGCTTGTTAAAAGTTTATTTTTAAATTTTTAACAAAATGTATTTCGCGTTTGCCTACTTTGTTTCTTGCCTTTTATCAATTCAATGACAGAAAAAAACAAACCAAATGCAATCAATGAATACAAAATTGTCTCTTAGTCTGTCTTATCTAGTAATTGAACAAGTGGCATGTCAAGTTGCCAAACTAAATTAGTAAAGAGAAAAGTGAAGGTCTATTACAGTATAAAATTTTGCAAAAAAACTTGTAAATTTTAATTTTAGCTATTTTCAGCTCTTCTTTCTGTCTTTTAGGGTGTACAATTTTTTCCAATCCATACATCATTGCTGGTCCACTAAAACCTTATAAATTTTTAACTCAGCAGTGTAAATTGGGTGGTTTCAAGTGCTTTGATTGTAATCGACTCGGTCTCAGTTTAAAACCTATTTATGCCATTCTGTTGTTTCCTTGGGAAAAACACTTTACAGTGCTTTCCCCTGCTTGGCGATCTTGGCAAGCCATTTCAAATTTAAGTCTTATTTTTATATAACCAAAATAAGAAATTTCAACTGGACAGCAATACATTGGTATCTCCGGAAGCAGGCCAAGGTAAATGCTTGCCCTATACATACTGCCTCCATCGCTTTCTTGGGAGTCAGAAAGATAAATGCAGGTATAGAGATGAAAAGAAATTTTCCCTTTCATTCTAGGTGATATCACAGCTTATTGAAAATTGTCACTGGATGGTTTAAGCTTATTGCTTGTCTTATTGAGTTACTGTATAACCATAGATTGTCAATTTTTTTTATAAAGAGACAGAACATTGATGACATTGATGACTGCCCGGCGCATTTTTTAAATATTATGGCTCATTACGAAAAACAAAAATTTAACGAAAAACTAACACTATGATCATTTTTTGGTTTTTTACTTTTTTGTTTTATCTGCACTTTACAACATTTATCAAGTTACTGTTTCCTTGTTCTAGACTTTGAAAATCTATTGAAGTTTGAGGATTTATGGTAGATTTTTTTTCATTTATTTATTCAATTTACTGGTTTCCGCAAAATAAAGCACTTTGCTGCAGAGTTGTAAACGGGCCTGAACTAGTCAGCCCGTTTACAACTCTACAGCAAAGTGCTTTATTTTGTGGAAAAATCCCGAAAATTAAGTTTAATCAAAAGCACGTTTGAGTTTTGTGCTTCTGTGTCTTTGATTCAATGCTTTTGTGCTTTTGATTGAATTGCTGTCTGATTCAATCAAAAACACAAAAGTGTTGAATTAAAGACACAAAAGCACAAAACTCAAACGTGCATTTGATTAAACTTAATTTTTGGGCTTTTTCGGGCCTGAACTCATCGTCGTTTGAGGGGCATCCACTCCAGGCCAGACACAAACAGGACTGGGGCCGAGGGTTTATTCTTTTACTACCCCAGACTGCTGAACTGCCTGAATCAGATGCTGGCAGTGGTGTTATTAAGCCAGCATCGAGTTTTGTCATCCAAAACCGTCAGACTCGTGCTCCATGTGGTGCCCGATGTATAGGGCACGCTGTTAGTACATGGTCTGTGGTTTGATCAGAGGTGCCACACTCGCAATTTGGTGAAGAAGCAAGACCCCATTTGTGCATGGACGAATGGAATTGCCCAACACCAGTCCACAGGTGGTTGAGCTTAACCCAAGCTGCTCGGGGTAAGCCCATCCCAACAGACCTGGCACCAGTGTTGGGCACAAAAGCACAGAGCCTGGAAGCATTTTCACAGTACTCTGTTTTCCATTTGTAATTTGTCCATTCAGAAGTGCTGATGCCAAGTCTGGCAAGGTTGTCCAAAAGATTCTGCACATCTGGCACAAACGGGCGTCTGGATCTTAGTCTCACTTGGCGAGTATCTGAAGACCCACTTAATAGACCATACAAGATATAATCGGGGTCCAGAGATCCACGGTAAGCCAAGGAGAGTGTCACTCCCATTCAGCAAAGCTCAAATGGCTGGATGCATGAGAGTACAGGTAGGTGGTCCATTGGAGTGGGACGCAGGCATCCAGTAACTATGCGCAAGGCGTCATTCAAGACATTGTCGATGAGGCGAGTGTGAGTACTGCGACACCAGACTGGTGCACAGTAATCAGCTGCTGAGTAGAGTAGAGACAAGGTGGCTATGCATAATGTATTAGCACCAGCACCCCATCCCGAGCCCTGAGTCGCCTCAGCAGTGTGACGCACGAGGATAGTTTTTTGTGCAATGCCACTAAATGATGACAAAACGTGAGCGATCTGTCCAGTTTTACCCCAAGATAAGTAGGGATTGGACAGAACGGTAAAAGTCTATCATTGTTGTAGACCTTTAGCTCATGTTTGGCCTCTCGGTTATTTAAGTGAAAGACTGCCGTCATTGTCTTAGTGTGACTAAGCTTCAACCTCCAAGTCTGCAGATACAATGAAAGTGTAGACATGTCTTGGCTTAAAGTCCCCTTCAATTCCTTCCAGTTTCCATAAGAGTGCAACAATGCTAAATCATCAGCATTAGCAAACTTTCTGGAAATCATGGAAGGAAGATCGTATGTATAGATCTTAAATAGGAGGAAAGCCAATACTGATCCCTGAGGAACGCCATTTTTAAGATGGCGTAGCCTGCTTTGCTTGCTGTCATCGGTGGTATGGGTGAAACTTCGATTTCGAACAAGCTCCATAATCATTGTGACCATGTGCTTATCCGGAAGTAGTCTCAGCAGCTTGCAAGTAAGGTCACGATGCCAGACAGTGTCATAAGCAGCTGTCAGATCGACAAATACAGCACCAGCCTTCTTTTTAGCCTCAAAAAAATCCTCGATGTTCTGGGTTAGCAGAACAACTTGATCTACGGTTGACTTCCACATCAGAACCCAGCCTGCTCTTTAGGGAGCAGTGGATTGATTAATGGTTCAACATGGGCGTAGATAAGCCTCCTGAGGATGTTGTAGGGGACACAGAGCAGAGATATTGGTCGATAACTCTTTGGGTCCCCCAAAGGTTTTTCTAGTTTTGGGATCGCAACCACAAGCGCTCTTCTCCAGATCTTAGGAATTTTGAGTCGGCGCAAACAGGAAGTAAGGAAGTCATGTAACCAAGATTTCAAAGTAACTCCAGCATGGAGTATAAACTCCAGGCAGATGGAATCAGGTCCCGGAGCTTTATCTGGTTTTAAATGTTGGAGGGCAGCAGCGAATTCTCTCTGTGAAAAATTGTCAGAGATATTTACTGCGTCTGGTGTTGTGGCCCTCCAAAGGTCAGACACTTCTTCAAAGACAAGTTGAGATGACTTGTGGTCAACAGCCTCGTATCTCCCATTTCTGACCAGCTGAGATGCAATAGCATCGGCTAAAATGGGACAGTGATGAGGAGAGTGGCGTGACCTACCAGTAAGGTTGTTCAAAATACTCCACGCTTTTCAACTAGAGTGTGAAAAGTCAATGCTCCGAACTGCCTTGGACCATCGATCCCTCCGCTTTCTGTCAAGCTTGGCAAGCAGAGCTGTAGCAGCCAAACTTGAGTCGTCTCCCTGAAGAGACTGCAGGAAAGTTTTATGGAGGGATTCACACTCTGCATCCCAACACAGAACATAGTTATTTCAATACCCGCATGGGATAGTCTTTTTGGGTGCTTTCTTAATGGCGTTACAGAAGTCCTGGTAAGCCGCATCCACTTCAAGTGAATCAGGCGGCAACAAAGTCTTTGTGAATTTATTCGTCAAAGCAATTTAATGACTCCATTTGGCCTTGCAGAAGTTCCATCGCTTAACAGGCATGCTTGGCACTGCCATAGCAAACCTTAATAGTGTAATAAGTTAAGGTCGATGTTGAGACCTGGGAAACTTTTCAAGGACACGTCTATCCTGTAGGAAAAGAGAAAAAAACAGTAAAAATCACATGACTAAATTAGAATATTTACTATGAAAAGATGATATTTACTATAAATTAGAATAGTTGTAGCAAGAAAGACGAGCCATTTTCATACAGTTGTCATGTTTTTTAATTAGTAACATTTCGTCAATTTTACAGTCGTAATCTGATGAACATTTCTTTATAACACAAAAACAATGTATTAAGCTATCCATATCTTTTTTATTACACAAATTGCATTAAATAATATGTTCTTTTATTTTGCTTTTGACCGAAGAACCTAAATTGAAATAGTTTCCAACTTTGGAAGTTTTACATATAGGTGTTAAATGTACGGCAGAGAATCTAAAATTCACGAAGCGTTACTAATTAAAAAACATCAAACAAAATTAAATAAATGACTGTATGAAAATGGCTCGTCTTTCTTGCTACAACTATTCTAATTTATAATAAATATCATCTTATTATAGTAAATATTCTAATTTAGTCATGTGATTTTTATTATTTTTTCTCTTTTTTCCCTTTTTTCTCTATGAATTCTGACGTTTTGTGTAATTGTCATTGCTTTTAAATTAAATTAGTAATAACAGTGACAGCATAAACTTGAGAAAATTATTGTTTATATAGTTTAATTAAATGTATTTGTCGTTTATGGTTAAAAATTTTAGATGATTTTAAACAATTTTTAGATGCTTTGATAAGGACTGATGATAGTCAAAAACGTTCAGCTTTTTTAATAAATTTTACAAACTAAATGAAATGTTGAAGACTTGAACCCACGACGCACCGGTTGGAGGAGCATAGAATTTCACTTTAAGTTTGAAAGTTTAAAACTGTAGTTTATATAATTTTTAGTAATAGGTATGTTTAGCTCTAAAGCCAGAGTTAAAGTATCAATATCTTCTCAGGTAAAGACTTGTACCTGGGACTCGCAAAAGACTTGAGTTGGCTGGAGGAACATGTTTCACTATACAGATTATTCGAGTTGGTCTAACGTGTGAGTGTTTGGGTGCTCTATTTTGCCCCTGATTGGATATTTATAAACCTATACACTTCTAAAAATTATGAGATGTACAGTTTCCAAAGAAACATTGCGTTGATAACAGAAACAATCATTTGAAAAAACTCAGAATAAGTTAAAAAAGTGAAGGTTGTCTGTTTCTTATAGACAAACTTATAAAAGTTATCTATTTTTTGCTTTTTACTGTATTTAGTAAATGTTTTTCTTTCTATCACAAACAGAAATAGCTATAAAGTTGACTTTTAATTACTAAGTGAGCAGCTTGAAAGTTAGCAAGTTTTTAAAAATTAATGTTGTCGTCTTAGATGTATTGCTCACTTATCGCAATCAGATAAATTACTGTGGGGATGGTGAACTCATGAAAGGTTTGGTGTAAAAAACAAATAGTTAGTAGAATGGAAGATTTGATAAGATAACAGAACAAAATAAACTTTATTCTCGATTATATTTTGCTCATACAAACAAAAACACAACTGTCATTTAAGTAACGTTTTAAACTATAACAGAACACATTTAATGAAAATATAGATTTAAACAAATTATTAAATAACATAACATATTCAATGTTATTTAGTCTGAGTTTTTGTCGTTTGCGGAACATAATATAAAAAATCAAAATTAATAAAACAAAAATCATGTGTAAATTTTGCTCATCAACACTCGATCAAGTCATTAATAAACAAGAAAATATCATCATTCAAAGCAAACAATAGAAAACTGTCAAGTAAAATAAATGATTGTGAAAAGAAGATTATAATGCTTAAAATAATAATGCTAAAATTATGTTCTTTGGACGCACTAAATTTTGATTATTAAAAACTCTATCAGGTTATTGATGAAAAAAATGTCGTCTTTCAAAGCAAGCAACTGAACACTGTCAGATTAAATAAATGTTGATTAAAAAAAATTAAAATGTTGAAAATATTAACGCTACAATTACGTCCTACGAACCCACTAAATTTTGGTTATTAAAAGCTCGATCAGGTCATTGATGACCCAAATTTATCATCTTTGAAAGCAAACAATTTAAAACTGTCAGATGAAATAAATAGTTAATTAAAATGTTTGAAATAGTTAAGCTAGCCACAAAAATTATGTTCTTTGGACCCCCTAACTCAAAACATTGGCATGTAAATAAAACAAAAAGTATTTACTTAAATATTTTAAAGTTTTTTGACTATATGTTACTGAAACAATTTTTATTTAATGAAAAAAGCAAAAAAATTGTTCAAATTATTTTTGCAAAAATAAAATACTTGATCATTTATTTCTGCTACAGTTTGTAATCTATGCTGTATTTTTAGTTTACACTTGTAATTTACTCTAAATTGAATATAAAACAGCTGTAAAATTGAATGCGACTCTGAATATAAAGATAATAATGATAATAAATAACAGTTGCTATTATTCAGTTGAAGAAACCCATAGCAACGTTGTTCTTTAATAAAAAGTACTTAACAGAAAAATTTAAGTTCAAAATTATTAATATTGTGTTATACAGTAAATCAATTTATCTAATTTCATAATTTAAAGCTAAAATCTTATTGATTTTTGAAAAGAAAATGATTTTCTAATATAATTAGTAAACTTTAATAAAAGTTTTTTGTTTGGTGTGGTAAACCACATACAAGACTGTACATATATTTGTCTGTTAATTATACATCACACCAGATCACAATTGTTTTTCGTTACAATTTTCCAAAACTTAAAATTGTTTTTCTTAATATTTACATAAAAAATAAAAATCAAAAGCAGATCAAATACAACAACAACTTTAAACAAGGCAAGACAAACAAAAACAAATTTTTTTTACATGAAGATTTTTGCAAAGAGTTTGCGACAACAGCACACAACTTTAAGTCTTTCAAAAATTTGAAGTTGCTTTTTCTCAATTATTTTCTCAAAACAGTAAAAATCAAAACGTCTCAAATACAGCAAGTAGGAATTCGTTTATTTACCATCTCTATTTTATCCTCCCGACTTGCAGGAAAACGTCGGTGGTGCTATACTTGGGACAAACTTTAAGCGATTACACAGGCCTGCTATATTATAATCTTATAATAAATCACAGATTTATGCTATTTTATAAATCTGATTTTATTACAGATGATGTTTGTGTTTCATTTGATCTCCTGAAGAAGGTTTGCTGAGTTTACAGTATACCAAAATGTCGAGTTTTTATTATTGCTTTTATCTTTTAATAAAGATTTAACAGCAGTTTAGACTCTAATTTTACCAGAAAATTATAAACAAAGATTTTAATAATATATCTGGTATCAGCAACAGCAAAATTTACAACTTTTCTTATTAACTTAAAAACAAGTTTTTATAATTTCGAACTTGATTTATTGAAACTTTGTTTTGATTACTTATTTTGAATGTCCAAGAATTTTAAAAAAAGTCAAGCAAGCGACAGCATTTCTCGAAGCTCAATAAACATCTACTGTTCTGTAATCAATTTGACTGACGAACGCATCAGGATCGAGCAATGATCGGGTTTATCTGCTAATGATTGTTTGGGTCTCAAATATTTTTTGCTTTCGGAACATCCCAATACAAATTCGAAATTTACACTAATTCAGTTTAAAACAATCTTTTTTTTAAAGCTATTAAGTTAGTAATTAGTGTTAGGTCGAGTTGGTTTCATTTTCTTGCCATCTAATATTCAATTTTCTTTTTGAAAAAAATGACCGACCGACTGTTTTAAAGTGTTAAGTTTATGCAGTTTGATAATTTCGAGTGATGCTTTGACGACTAATATTAAGCTTTAAAAAACTAATGTTAAGCTTAAGATCTGATCGTAAAGGCCCGTTTCCACTACGAGCGTGGAAAAAATCATTTTTCTTTTGTTTTACTGATTTTTTTGCGCTCGCTTCAATTTTAACCGCTCGCTTCAATCGAAGATCAATAAAAGAGACAAAGAATGCTCTTTTCCACGCTCGTAGTGGAAACGGGCCTTAACACATTAGTTTTATATTGCTTACACAACAAATACAATTCAGTTTAAAATTTAAAAAACTGGTCGACAATTAATATCTATATAGAACAAATTTTATAGAAGCAGTTTGGAACACAATTGTAATATGCGGCCCATTAACGTTAAAATGCTTTTTCCACAAGCCTATAAACTAATTAAATAATAAAGAAAAAGGTTTCAAAAAAGTTACAAAATCAAATCAAATAATAAAATTTTTGCTTGCTAATAAAAAAAGTTGGTTTTTACACTTTGATCATTTATTAATTTTAATTTACATTGTTTAACTCAACTATTTCTTGTTGATTTACCTTGTTGTTTCACAGCTTTTTAAAAGTTTCTTTCAACTTACCAAGAAGTGACGAGTACAGTAATGGATTAAAAGCACTGTTGATTGGAAGCAACAAACCAGCACTGACAATGTAAGCAACGTCATCTACATGAAATCCGCTGAGTTTGACAAATGCCATGATACAAATGGGAATCCAGCATAAAAAGTCAGTAAAGATTATTCTTGAAATACGTCTTTGCATTCTTGATTGTTGTTTTTCTCTTTGATTGTTTCTTATTTCAAGTTTGTTTTCCTTTGCCTTTATAAACATGCAAATGTAACTTACTGCAATAAAAAAGAAAGACAAAAAATTGATTGTAATAATAACAAGACTATATTCCCATGCAGATTCTCCTCGATAAATATAAAACCTCGGCATGCATACACTGGTTTGGCCATAATAACCAAATTCTCCTCCTGGAGAATATTCTGGATAATTGGTTTTGAGAAATGATTTTGTAGAATCCCAGTCGTTGCAGTTGCATTCGATCGATTTATTCTTCAGCATTACCAAGCGACAAGCAAACTTAGTAACTTTCTCTTTATTCCAAATCTTTGAACGAGTGAATTGATTTGAAAACTCAACTTTGTTTTGCATAAAATAACTAAATATTTGATGTGGAATTGGAAAAACAGCAATAAGAAAAGCCATGATCCAAACTGAAGTGATTGCCAACTTATATTTACGAGTAGATATTGAAAGAGTGGAAAATGGTTTGTAGATTGCGTACAAGCGAGTACTTGTTAACAAAACCATAAAAAAACAAGAAGCTTCACTGGATAGAACTGCAAGACTACCAATTAATGAACAACGTAAGCTTGATCGCCACTCAAAATCGATTTGACCATAATAACCTGAATAATAAGCGCTGTAAACTGCGATGTTAAGCAAGTACATTCCCATTATCGTGTCAGCAATAGAAATGTTAAGAATAATCACATTTTGATATTTCGAAGCTGTATTTAGTTTTGCAGTTCTAAGAAAATGAGTTGTTGATGTAATCACGTACAAATTACCACTGATGACTGCAATACACATAATCCAAAAACAACTTTTCAATGCAGGACTCGCTATCATTTCTTTCTCTGATGAAAAGACACTGTTCTCATTATCTTTGCAATCTTGTTCATCTCTATTATTATCACAATCTTGTTTCCCATCACATACCTGATCAACATCGATACTGACTTTGTTTCCTGCTTTGCAAACAAATCGTTTCGGACAGTTCAACTCATCGAATCCTTTGGTGCAATTTGATTCGTTTGTGATACTATAAAAATTGTCTTCTGTGCCATCACAATAACGATCACCAATGTTATAACCGTTGTGACAAGTGTCATTACAAAACTCAGGTGACTTATCACAATTACATTCATCACTGAAATCACTACATTCTGGTCTACGGTCACATAACGTTGCTAGACGATGATTTTCAATTCTGGTTTGACATGTTTTAGTGGATTTTGCAATATCAGCATTTACGTTAAAAATGGTTTTATAATCAAGGTTTGAATTTGAATTTGAATTATGATCAACGGATGACAAAGTGCAAGGTGGAAATCTGTAGTTACATACATCGACATCAAAATATTGTTCACACAAACACTCATCAGACCAGTCATAACAATCAAATAAACCATCACACACTTGCTTTGACGAAATGAACAAACGTTGATCAAAACATTGAAAACATGAATTGTTGATGCAAAGATCAGATTCGTCTCTGCACTGTGCAACATTGTCATGCAAATTTCTTTGAGGCAAAACACATTTTCTATTTGAATCAACAGCAACACATTTAAAGCCGTGTTGATGTTGAATTTCATCACTTTTGTCAAGACAATCAATTAGGCCGTTACACAACTGATATGTTAATCCTAACCTACCATCATCGCATTGAAAAGCACGGTTACATTGTTTAGTGATATTATGAGAACAATTAGAGACGCAAATAAGATCAGTTTCATTGCAATCAATAGTAGAACAGAGAAGAGACGAAGCGTTGTAACAAGTTGACGTATCACAAGAAATAAGCGAATTAAGATGACACTGTGATACGTTATTTAACCTGTTGATTGTGACATCACACTGACCACAATTTACGGTTTTTTGAACTTCGTAATTTTCATCGCTTCCATCTGAGCATTGTTCGATTCCATCATTTTGTTGCTTGATTGGAATGCATCCAGTGAATTTGCCGGATCCCTTGCAATCAACAGGATTGTTTTTGTAACACTGACATTGAAATTCAGTTTCATTGCAAGGACAATTTAATTCATCTGATTTGTCAGTGCAACTATGATATTCATTGCATTTCCCTGTAAAATAAAAAATATCTAATAAAAAGTGTTAAATCAATAAAATCATTTTACGTGGTTTTAAAATATTTTTTATTCACGGTTTACTAAAGAAACGGCCGATCTTCTTGATAAGGGCGTATGTCCTACCAGCAATATTTTTTAGTGACCCAATTGAAAAATAATTTTTGCAGTATCGTATAGTAAAACGATAATCAAAACGTATATTTAATAGGAAAATGCATCACCAATTTTTTTGAAATATTTCACCCCATCTCCTGGTAATTTTTTTCGTTCAATGTGTTTGGTCAATTTATTACAAATTCAACATGTTTGGGCGTGGTTTATTTCAAATTTTTAGAGAAAATTACTTTCACATTAAAAATCATTAATACGTAGGCTATATTTCCATAACTTTCAAAAACGATAAAAATTGTAATTACCATGACATATGGCAAAATGGTTTGTGTCTCCTATCTCATGGACATTATACAATGCTTGCTGCCTACACTATGGACAAAAAATGAGCTTGTACTTGTAATTTGGTAAAATCTTGGTCTTATTTTAATTGATGCAAAAAATAAATTTTGACACAACGTAAAAGAAAAATTAATTTTTAAACTTTTGCTATCTTTATTTTTTTAGGGCTATTTCTAAACAAGTTCAAAATCAAAATATTTTTTTTTAATTTGAACAATACACTTTGAATTAAATAATTTATTTATTGCGGTTACACTGATTCTCTATGACAAGCTATGTAGACTTTTTTATTTTTTTAGGGACATAAATTTTTTAAAAATGTTGGAAAGAAATAATTTGTCTTCACCTGATTATTTACAACTTGAAGAGTTTTTTAGTTCTTTACTAAACATTTTAAGGTAAATCAAGCGGCGACAAAATCTTTTCCAGTTTCTTCATTAAACAAATAGAGTAATTTCACTTGGCCACGTAAAAGTTTAATCGTTTAACTTTGAGAAGCTATTGACTCCTCGACGTGAACGTTAAAAACTTAACAATGTTTGACGATTAATAAATAAAAAACTTTGTAAATTCTAGTTTAAGAATTTGACTAGACTAAAAATCAAATATTTAGCTTATAGTTTTTACAATAACTTTAAAACATTAGTTATTACTTTTAGGCTCTTTCAAAACAAACTTGAAAAAAATTTGTATCGAATACGTCAGCGATTCCCAAACTGGCCCCTGGGCGGCCTGCAGTGATGGGATTCAGGGGGTTCGCACGGGTTCGCGCGAACCCGTTCTTGGAATTTCGGCACGTTTAGCGAACCCGTTCTTGGAATTTCAGAACGTTTAGCGAAACCGGTTATAACTTTACGTAATCTATGCATTTCAATACCCCTGTTTTAGATTTGCTCAGTGGACGATTTGGAGTGAAGACCTTTTTTTTTTTTTTTTTTTTAGAGAACACCTTGATTTTGGGAGAGAAATAGGGAAATAAGAGGTGAAATTGAAGTGAAGACCTTTTTTTTTTTTTTTTAGAGAATACCTTGATTTTGGGAGAGAAATAGGGAAATTAGAGATGAAATCGAAATGAAGACCTTTTTTTTTTTTTTGGAGAACACCCTAACTAGCGAGTTCGATACAAAAAAGAACCTGTTCTTAAAATTTTGAATCCCATTACTGGCGGCCTGATATATCGCAAAGCTTTGCCAAGGGTGCCGGGCAATTTTACTGAGGAGTGTTGCAGATTATCTGCATACAAGCAAACGTGAATCAAAATATTACGTCAAAAGATTAATTTATCCAAAAATACAATTTTGCACTTGGTAAAGATATGTCTTGTAAAAACAAAGATATTTGTGCGTTATAAAACATCTGCTAATTCCAAATGCAATTTCGCACAAGGCAGGTTTAGATGATCACACCAGTTGTAGTAAACTTTTAAAAGTAGTTGTTTCTTTTTCTTTTTAAATTTACTAATTTAGAAATGTGAAAAGTTGCAAGTGTAGGACTTTATTCAAGATTTCTTGATAATGCACTATTTTAATATTGTGTTTCTTTAAGTTATTTGGCGCATTTATTGAACTTTTTGGCAATAAAAATTTGGAGGTTTTCCAGCTAAATACGTTTGAAAACCACAATATTATACTGTAAAATCTTCACTAAAATAAGGTTTTAGGTTTTTTTATAAATAAAAGAAAACTTTGTTATCTTTACCTCAGTAAAGGCAGGTCGACAATGATGTAAATAAAGATAAAAGCGTATGAAATGTGACGTATGATATAAACAGTGTAACGTGTTCAGGTTTGGATGCTCTTATCTCACATTATGAGACACAGTTTACTGAAGACTCGGAGAAGCATAACTAGACAAGAAGTCCTTTTTTTAGCAAGTTTAATAAATTTTACGGATTTACATCTCTAAAAGATAAATATTCATTGGTCTTCCATTTGATCCGACTTTGAAAAGCATATACAGTGCTGCGTCACTCATTTTATTTAGGTTTAAAAACCAATCTAAATATCCTTTCATAAGCTGTGAAGCTTTCCATCTTCTTATACCAATTGCAACAACGTGTTAGATGAAAAGCCGGTTTTTTCAGTAGGAACTGTGACCAAGTCAAAATATTGAAAAAATATTGCGATTTGATAAAATATGTTTGAAGCAGCAAGCTCACAGCTAGTATTAATTTCTTTGGTGACTTAGAAAATATGTCAATTTTTTTGAATTAAACATGACTTAGCTTTTAGTCATTTGAAACATTTGCAAATTTTGGTTCGGCTAAGGCGCCATAAGTGTTAACATTTTTTTAAACTGCGTCATAAGAAAAAATGTTCGGAAAGTATTTGAGTATATTGTTCAGAAACTTGTAAATGTAATCAAAATTGTGACAAAAACCGCCTTGTGGACGCAAACGACGATATTTAATTTTTTTCAATGAATCAAATTCTAGTTCATATCATAAAAGCATTTATCAAAAAATTTTGCAAATGAAAAAAGTAATTTCGCATTCAGTGATTTGGGGAACCGGAAAATTTTTTGGATGGACGGGCAAAATTTAGAAAAAGCTACTTTTTTCGTTGAAAAGCGATTTCAACAAACGTTAATTTTACGGTAATGGAGTAAACTTACGGTGAAAAACTTTTTTTAAATGACGATTTGTATTATAGAATTTTAAAAATACCAAATAAAATTGGAATCATTCCTAAAGCTTTTCGTCTGACACTGTAATTAGGAAAGAATCGTCAGAATAAAGAAGTAGCAAACCGAACTGAGTTATAATGTAAAAAAAAGCTTTAATTGGTCGAGAGTTTTTAGAGGTTAAAAGGATTCCGGCTTTTGTATTAAACAGGGAAAGTAGGTTTTCTGTATACAGAAATCACAAATTCAAATTCTTGCCTTTCTAAGTTTTCACAAAAACGTCTAAAAAGGAAAGGGAGTGGTTGATTTCTTTTTTATGTATAAACTATACGGAAGATAAAGAAAATTAAGCATTGAGGCAGGTGAGGAAAGAATCGAGAATTGAAACCCCCAAAACACGCAAAATTAGCCTTATTGTACTTTGTTTGAAAGGGCGTTTATGATCTGCTCGAAAAGCAAGTTGCAAGTGAATTTGGACAAAATTCGATCTATTTTAATCACTAGCTTCTCTAAACACATAATAAAATTTTCTTTTATCTAAAAACGTCAAGTCTCTCTACAAAGCAGAAAAATGTCTTGTACACCTCTATGACCCGAGCTTTTAATGTTATTTACGAATATGTGTCCCACTGCAATAGTCGGTAGGTTAGCAGCACGCCCCGAAGCTCACAAAAACGTATTAAATAACACATCCTCAAGTCTGTCACTGATCTTCCCCCTCACGAAGCCGTGGCAGCTGTTATCGCCCTGCAAAGCTAATGGTAGAGCTTCCAAAATTGTCTTTTTTACAAATCTGCCATTGCTCAGCATCTTTTGGAAAACATAAAATGTACTCTTTGTTACACCGACAACAGATTAATTGTCTATTCTTACTTAAGAAAGTTTTAATTTTTACTTTTCCGCTCTAGAAACTACTTTTATTAAATCTTTCAACGTATTCTTTGTTAAAAAAATGTTGTCTACTGTATAGCTTAAAACTCTTTTAACCTTATCTCTTCTCATTGGTCAAACATTCTCGACCAATGACTATAAGAGTTCTCTTTTTTACTTTTGTTTTAGTTCTGTTTCTTTTTCGCTTTGACAATTTCTCCTATTCAAAAGGTAAGATGAAAACCTTTAAAAATGATTTTAATTTTATTTGCTATTTAAAAAAGCTTTCAACGATAAAATTAGGCCGCGTATTTTTATTTTCTTGGCCCACAAATAATTTTGAAAAGTCAAAATGGCCTTTGGCTCCTAAAGATTAAACACTACTAGTGCAATTTATGTATTTTTTCACTTTGCAGTAAAGAAGAGTTTTTCCTTTAAACGCTTTTTTATATTTTGGTTGTGATTGATTTTTTTAGTAAAAATATTTCTGATACGTTAAAATTCACATTTGTTGCAATTGACTTTTCAACAAAAAAGTTCCCTTTTTCTGAAATTTTTCCTCTTGCTAAATCGCTGTTATTTGTAGTGTGGCCCTTTTTGAAAAAAATTTGGTAACCCTTTACCTAAATAAACATTTTACAAACTTTGTTGTAATTAATTTTGGTCAAGATTATTTATTGTAGAGACAGTGTAATCAATCGCTTCTTTCTTCTGAATTTTAAAGGGCATTATTTTATCCTTGTGTGGACCTCGTTTTAAAACTATTGCTAAGCATTAAGGGGTAATTTGCCTCCTGCTCTCCCCGCTTTCGGTGTTCCTCTCATTGATGGCTTTATTATGGAGCAAACAGAGCGCCCGCACCAGTCCCACAAAAAGTCGTTAAAATGGTTTTCGGTAAGAAAAAACTGCCTCTTTCCTTAACATTAGCATAATGACAGCTTCCTTAACATTAACATAATGACAGCCTTTTTTTAAGGTGTTTGGCTTCCAAATTTAACGTTTGGCCTTTTTTATAAAACAAAATTTTATTCTTAAAGGTTTGAATTTTTGTTTAGCAATTTGAAGTTCGTGAGCAAATGTGTTAGAATTTTGATTATTGGCTAAATCTTCAATCGTCTTTACCTTACATTTCGGATGAAAATAAAGATTTTCGATACTGATTGAAAGCGATAATCTTTTTTTTAGTCTTTACCTAAATTTTGAAAGGTTAATAGAGAAAAAAAACAATTTCACCTTATTTTTTACAGTTTATATAGCTTTTTTTTAATTGGTCTGGCAACCCTGAATATAACCCTATCGATTACAGTTGATGAAACGAGACTTGAGATCCTTTCGACGAAGAAAAGTGTCGGTAGCATTATACTTAGAGCTTATCTTCTTCTGTTTTTCATATGGTAGAAAGCGTTTTTACTTTAATTTCAAATATAATTGGACAATTTTTTTCATTTAAAATCAAGGAAATCTGCTGTGCATGATTTCTCAAGAAACAGTATTAAAACCCATTTTATTTCATTATTTACTTTATCTTTATATTTTTCTTCTTAGAGCAGGAAAATGTCGAAGGCATTTATACTTATGGCAATCATCAAGCGATTACTCCTATCTGCCTTTGAAGACGCCGAAATGTTGTTGTCAGGTTAAAAATTTTTATTTGCTTTTTACTTTTTATTTCGACATATGACTGAAATTCAGAGTTGTTTGCAAAAGACATTAAACAGAGAAAAATATCGTGCAATGTATTTCCCAAGCAGAGATCAAAGCAACACGAGTAAGTTTTGAACCGCAGTTATATTGATCACGCTCTCCATCAACAAAGCACTCTCAACTACTCGGCCACACTGCGGACGACACTTCCGGTTTTTCCCGAAGGTTTGTAGTTATCAATAAACAGAAAGACCCCAATAAAGGTTTTTATTTCTAAAATGTCACATGAATAATTGTTTCAATTGTTTTAAATTTCATTGATAATAGATTATTTTATTAGTAACTGCAATAATTCGGTATAAATAAAGCTTGAACACTTTTGTGGGAGAATGATGCATGAAACTTGCCTCAACATATTCTAGGTATTGTCTTACTCCATTATTGAGCAAGCATGAGTAGTTTGCATCACAATTTTGTTAACTTGAAAAGTACTATTTTGTCGCTTTTTGTCAAAAGTTTGGGAAAATAATAATCTTGACCAATGCATTGTTATGTAATTAAATACTGTATTATCGTATAAAAAATTAATTGAAAAAACACATTCAATGAGTTAAACGAAAAAATGATTTTAACTTTATCGCAAATTTTTATAAAATTCTTCTTACAAAAATTTTTACAAAAATTTAAATAGATTGCTTAGCGCTTCTTCGCAGTCATAAAAAATGATCATCTGAAAAAAATTGGCTTGAAATATTATGTTGAGCAATGATGTGGTCGAAATCTCGTGCTTCTAGACCAAGATTGAGATTGGAACCAAAAAATTTTGAGACCAAAACCGTCAAGACCCAATACCAAAACTATCATATTTTATAACATACAGTAACTGTTGAGCAATTTTCCCGACTTGCTTCCAAATATGCCATGATATTATAGCGAACTCATCTCAAGACAGCAAACTGTCTTTCATGCGTTTTCCTTAATTTTGCAAAGTTTTTGCAAGTGCATTTTCGCACGCTGTACTTCGCTCTGCTACTGACTCAACTTGCAACGTTAATTCGCTCGCTGCACAGCGTTTATCAGCTCCCATTGCAACCGTCATGTTATAATTTATATTTCTTAGTAATTTGTTTTTGTACCGCCTTTCCGTTGTTTCCCCAACTGACTGTTGGCTGATCGCGCCATCAAAGACCATTGCCTCTTTTTGTATAGTTAATTATTTTCGCCACACCTTCTAACAGGCCTGTTCACGTGACTTAATGCCTCGTGGTTTTGTCTGTGAAAAAGGTCAAGCGTCTAATAGAAACTAACTAACAACTGCGACTGTATATGTACTGCTAGACCGTAGTTGCGGCTCAGATAAAACTTGAGACTCAACCTTGCAACGCTAGTGAGCGAAGATCTCCACTTAATTATTTCGAAGTAAATAAAGTTAATTTAATCTCGGAGCATAAAATTTGGAACGCTTAACTATTTTCAAAATAAAAAAGTAAAGCCAATATACTTTGAAACATAGTTTTATTTAAAGACGTTTCGGAATTATAACTTATTCCATTATCAACTGCGTAAAACTAAATAATTAATTGTAAATTTGAAAATTTAAATTTATATAATTTATGACGTAACAGAATAAAATATTGCCAACATATACTACTAAATAAAACTGAGTTATTTACGCGTAACTTTAAAATTAAATTGATACAACAGCAATTTGGACGTATACAAAATAAAGTGGTTTAAAATTTGAACCGAAAAATAAAACACCGAGTTTAAACATTTACTGCACAATACTATTGACAATAAAATAACAAATCAACACAGTAAAATAAAGAGGCATTAAGTGTTAAATAAATACAGTGGAATAGATTTTTTGTCGATATTTATAGATGGATTAAACTTTTAAATGTATAGCGATTCCTTTATTAAACGTTTTTGCCATTGATTTGAAAAACCTAAGATTGCACAATTATTGAATTCGATTTTATGGTTTGGATTGTCAACTTGGTGTTTTGATAGATCAGTTTCTTGCCGGAATGGTGAATCAATGTTGTGGTTGTTGAGTCTGTTGATCAGATTTCTGCCGGTTTGCCCAATATACGAAGCTCCACAATCACATTTTAGTTGATAGATGACGTTGAATTGCTGCAGATGAGGTTGTTTGTCTTTTACGAAAACAATTTTTTCAATTTACAGGCTGTGTGTATTAAACATAATTGCATGTCTGTGTCGAATTTTCGAAAAAAAGAATTTATTTCTTTGGAAAATTGATTAGAAATATCTCAAACATACGATAATTTGATATAAGTAATTTTTGATGATTGATAAAAGACGTTTGATTGTGGAATAAAATTATTTTGAGATTGGAATTTGATTAAAAATCGTTTAATATTTTTATTTATGAAAAATTTTGAATACCAATATGTACAAGACTTTCAAAAATATTTTGGATTTCTTTGTGCTTATTTATATAGGTGTTGCAAATATTGTGAGATCTATTTAATAAAGTTTTAATTAAGTTTTGCTGAAACTGAATCGGCACATAGCTATTCCATTGAGTATAAAGTCCGGTGTGAGTTGGTTTTCTAAATACAGAAATATTAATGTTCTTATCGGTCCTATAAATTAGAGTGTCCAAGAACGGTAAAGTATTATTTTCTTCCAATTCTTTGGTGAAGGCTATATTGTTATAAGTATCTTAAATACTTCATTTATATCCTTTTGATGATCACACGACAAAAACAAATCATCAACGTAACGAAGAACACTAAATGAACAATTCGATTGTGACTACGCTTTATCTATAAGCCAATTCATGAAAATGCCTGCCATGGCAGATGCCAAAAGAAATCCCATTGCTATACCATCAAGTTGTTTGTAAAGTTTTCCTTTAAATTAAAAATTAGTATGATTGCAAGTCCAGTTAAGAAGTTTAAGAAATTGTTGTTTATTCATGCCATGAACCCTAGAAGATGAGTCTGGAAATAATTGGTTGATGATGAGGTTGATTGTAAAATTGACTGGTATGTTAATGGAGAGATTTTAACATCAAAATTTACCCGAAATTTTTGGTTCAATTGTGGTATTTTCGAAATTAATTTGACAAAACTGAAAGTATCTTTTAAAACCAATGAATGTTCTCGAAGAGATGTAAGAATATTATTTATCCATCTATAAATATTTTTAATCCATCTATAAATATCGACAAAAAATCTATTCCACTGTATTTATTTAACACTTAATGCCTCTTTATTTTACTGTGTGGTGTAGTATTTTATTGTCAATAGTGTTGTGCAGTAAATGTTTAAACTTGGTGTTTTATTTTTCGGTTCAAATTTTAAACCACTTTATTTTGTATACCTCCAAATTGCTGTTGTATCAATTTAATTTTAAAGTTACGCGCAGATAACTCAGTTTTATTTAGTAGTATATGTTGGCAATATTTTATTCTGTTACGTCATAAATTATATCTAAACTTAAATTTTCAAATTTACAATTAATTATTTAAGTAAAGTTTCGGTAAAGAGGTTGTTTTTTCAACCAGACAACAATTGAGAAAAGCAGCAATAATGGATTCAGCATTCTTCATATTTTTAAACAAACATTAAAAATTATTTACAAAGACGAACGTTTTCGGCTTACTTCAGCTCTCGTCAGGTTTCTACAATTTAGCAATATTAATTAACTTTAAATTTACACACACACATAAAAAAACAACAACAGCAAAAAACAATGTATATTTTTAAAAAACAGGCTGTACTTTTGACTAACAGGCTAAATTTTAAATCAAAACGAGTGAGAGACTAAATTGATACAAATTAAATTTCAGATTATGATGTCGTCGAAAAAAAAAAGGAAAAATATTGCAATCAAAATATATTCAATAAATATGAAGCTCCGTTTGCGAACATTTGTCCATTTAATTTTAGTTTTTTATGAGTAGTATGAGTAGAGCTTCGTGAATCTTTTTTATGAGTAGAGCTTCGTGAATCTTGGAACAAAATTTTGATTTGCATTTACGTATTATTATAAAATTGTTTTCATTAAACCGATTATTAGAACATTTTCTACACGATAAAATATGATCTTTAATTGCACTGTCTTGTAGACTTTTGAAATTCAGATGCTCCCAACTCTAGTGATCAAATGTCTGGAAAATATACCGATGTATGACTTGTTCGTATCGCACGAACACGAGAATTTGTCTATTTGTTGAGAGACTAACACTGTAGGAAAATTAGTTTTTCTAAAGTGCTCGATAACAAAGTTAGAGCTTGAATTAAAATTAACAATAGCGAAATCACGGAAATAAAAACAAAGCTAAAACCCAACAGACTGTTTCACCCATAAAAGGGATCATCAGGGGTATCTAAAAAGGAAAATAAAATAAAATAAAGTTAAGATAAAACTGCCAGAAAGAATTGAAAACAATTGAAAAAACTGAAAAAACTTAAAAAACTTAAAAACTGTAAACGCTTATTAGATCGGAACATCCCATCACGGACTCTGCTAAATTAAACTGATTAAGATCGGTGAGAAAACACGAGAAAAAGGAAAAGCGCGCGAAAGAATTACAAATACAAAAATTATTTCAAAATTTAAAATTTAAAAAGGGTTCAAGGATCGGCTAAGGTAGAACGTTGTACACGGCGAAAAAAAAGAAAAAATGAAAGAAAATTACAGTTTAAGTTTGGCGTTAATCAATTTATATTTATTTCTATGCGGACACTTATTGATCAATTCGGTTCGTTTGTTCAACAGAGCGTCATCATTTGCAGTTAAGATTGCATATTTTTCTGCCAGACAGAGGTTGCATACTTTGCCCCCGTGTTAATAAGGTGTTGCGTGACATGCAATGCGTTGCGTGGCATGTCAGTTTTTTCAATTGTTTTCAATTCTTTCTGGCAGTTTTATCTTAACTTTATTTTATTTTATTTTCCTTTTTAGCTACCCCTGATGATCCCTTTTATGGGTGAAACAGTCTGTTGGGTTTTAGCTTTGTTTCTATTTCCGTGATTTTGCTATTGTTGAGAGACTAAATTGATTTCACTTGTTTTGATTTAAAATTTAGCCTGTTAGTCAAAAGTACAGCCTGTTTTTTAAAAATATACATTGTTTTTTGCTGTTGTTGTTTTTTTTATGTGTGTGTGTAAATTTAAAGTTAATTAATATTGCTAAATTGTAGAAACCTGACGAGAGCTGAAGTAAGCCGAAAACGTTTGTCTTTATAAATAATTTTTATGTTTGTTTAATAAAATGAAGAATGCTGAATCCATTATTGCTGCTTTTCTCAATTGTTGTCTAATTAATTATTTAGTTTTACAAGTTGATAATGGAATGAGTTATAATTCCGAAACGTCCTAAATAAAACTATGTTTCAAAATATATTGGCTATACTTTTTATTCTTAATTTAATCTGTTAAACATGAAGTGTAACCCTTTGTACTAAACGGTTAAAATTTAATATTGCTGTCCGATTAAAATTTTTTATTGGGATTTTTTTATTTTTTATTTAGAGATATCATCAAAATTTAAAGCTGCTTGCTGAGACCACCCAACGAGGAAAGAGTTGAGAGTTCATGCTTTAAAAAATCTGTCATGCCACTATTATAGAGGGAGGAGGAAAATTTTTGTTCAATAAACCACTTTTGAAATCTTGTTTTGAGGCCAAACGTTGCCGCTCTGTTTGCTCCATATTAAAGCCATCGCTGCATGTCGATTACAAACGCTACTAAAACATCACTTGTTACGACGGACGATGCGCACCGTAGCGCAATTGCGCCAAGCGGTGAGGTTCCGTCCAGAAGGCGAACAGCAAAACCTCCGGCTTGGCAAAAAGATTATTACATGTATTAACTTCAGTTACTTATTGTTTCCATTCACCGTTTCTGTTGAGTTTTGAATGAGCATCGCTCAGCCTTTCAATTTATTTAATTAAATTTGGTAATTTGTTTTCTTTCTGTTCGATCTCTCGCGGCACGTAATCTCTCGCGACAAATTTAATAAAGAAATCTCTCGCGACACGAAATTACGCGCCGAGAGAGATTTCTTTATTAAATTTTTCAAAGTAATTTTTCAAAGACTTGGTGCAGCTACTATTCGCTCGCCAGAGAGTAGTTGTTAATTTAAAATTTTTTTCGTTTTTAAAAGAATTGACATCAGTTTTTATTTAAGGTGAAATTTACTTTATTTTCAATCACATTTTTGTTTGTGTTTTTCGTTTTTATGCAAGGCTTTTAGATCCATTACATTAAATCTAGTTAATTTGTTTGTGCTTTCAAGTAGTTTCTTGGGTTAATTTATTTGTAACGCCCAAAATTGTTTTGTAGTCCCGCGTATTAAATTTGGAGATCCAAAACAAACAAATTTTTGAAACCTAACTGCGCAGATTTGTACAGATGAGTTAATCCCCCTTCATTTTGCTGAAACATTGCTCCCCCCATTGGTCGCGCTCCCGACCAGGATTATGATGACGTATTTTTTAAATTCAATTAATTTTTGATAAAACAATAAAATTCTCATAATAATACCAAAGTACTCGTTAAAAACTGGACTTTATTTTTTTGCAGATTTAATAAAGTATACCTTATACCTATTATTGGGGCATGCAAGTCCTTTGGAAATACATTGTCTTGGATTATTTTGGCGTACTACATTAATTTTAAAAACAATGATTTTTGAACTTTTGTGGAACATTGAAAGATCGACCTGTTTCAAAACAACATGTTGGTGAGTTCTTTCGAGGGGGCTATGGTGATAACTTTAGAGCATCAGGGACGCAAAATAAACGAAAAAATAAACTAATTTCAAATTTCATTTTTATTAAATTAAATTACATAATTAAAAAACTTTTGTTATCAAAATAAAGTAAACCTTTCTAGTGATAAATAAAATTTAAAAAATTGATTTTATTAAAACATAAAATTTCAATGCTTTAGCACAGGGCTGCCCAAAGTGCGGCCCGCACAACAAGTTTTTGCGGCCCGCGACTGACTGTCTCATAATTTAAGCTTTTTTTGATTAATTCTTTTCAATTTTTTTGTAAAAAAAGTTACTGTCAAATTTATTGGCACTACTTTTTTCAAACATTAATTTCAATCAATTTCAGTAAACGCTATTTGTTTAATGACGTCAGTAGAAGTAGAATAGGAAGCAACAAAGTTACGCCTCGTTAGCTACTAGATAAGTGATGAAATAATGTTTTTCCTTTTACAGTATCTTTTATGTTGCTTTTATCACCGCGTAGTTTTTACAGATTAAATTTACAGATTTACAGACACACTCGTATTAAAAAACGAAGAGCTTTGTTAACTGCCGCATATTTTAGTCATCAAGTATTAAAAAATGAGTGCCGCTAAGAAAAGACGGATTGAAGATGAAGGTCGCACGTTTCAGAAACAATGGACTGACAAGTATTTTTTTATTGCTAGTGCAGAGAAAGCTTTATGTTTAATATGTAAAAAGAGCATACCTGTCATGAAAGATTATAACTTGAAGAGGCATTTTGAAAAAAATCACACAACTTACCAACAGCTGGTTGGAGAAAAGAGGGCGCAAAAAATAGAAAACTTACAAAAAGAATTTGTTGCACAACAGTCAATGTTTAAAAAGTCAAACCAAGAATCGCAGGCTTCTACTCATGCTAGTTACGTCGTAGCTTATGAAATAGCAAAACGAGGAAAACCATTTTCAGAAGGTGAATTTGTCAAAGACTGCATGCTAAAAGTTGCAGAAATAGTGTGCCCTGATAAACAACGTGCATTCCAAAATGTAAGTTTGTCACGAATGACAATAACGCGTAGAGTTGAAGAAATTGGCAGTGACATTAATGACCAACTTAAAAGCGATATAGAAAAATATGTATCTGTGTCGCTGGCTTTGGATGAGTCCACGGACATTGGCTCCACAGCTCAACTGCTTATTTTTATCAGAGGAGTAACAGAAAACTTTCAAATTTCTGAAGAACTTTTCGCTATGATAAGTTTGAAAGATCGAACGCGAGGTTCAGATCTCTGCAATGCAGTGTCTGATGCTATTGAAAAAAGTAATTTGAAATGGTCTCAGTTAGTCGGTGTAACAACGGATGGTGCCCCCTCTATGATAGGAAAAGAATCAGGTCTTGTTACTCTTCTGAGAAAAAAAGCAATGGACAATTCTGAATCCGACTTGATACACTACCATTGTATCATTCACCAAGAAGCACTGGTTGCACGTGTTCTCAGCATGAATGATGTAATGAATGTTGTGGTAAAATGTGTTAATTTTATTAAAAAAAACAGGATTAAACCATCGCCAGTTTAAAACCTTTCTTGAAGAGTGTAACGCAGAGTATAAAGACGTTGTCTATTTTGCTGCAGTCCGATGGCTAAGTAAAGGAGCAACATTGATGCGATTCTTTTTACTTCGAAACGAAATTGCTGAGTTTATGAATTCCAAAAATCAACAGGTGCCTGAACTGAAATGCTATCAATGGCTATGTGATTTATCTTTTTTAACAGATATTATGAATCATTTGAACGGTTTAAATTTGCATCTTCAAGGAGCTGGAAAATTTGTTTCAGGTCTTTATGATCACGTGAAAGCATTTCAAAGAAAACTAGAATTGTTGCAAAAACAACTAAAAAAAGGAGATCTATCTCACTTCATTGCATGTAAAAAGCTAATTGAAGAAGATCAAAACGGCAATGAGGCATTGTTGCTACTACGTTCTGAAAAATATACCACTATGTTTGAGAATGTTAAACAAGAATTTCAGCGACGATTTTGTGACTTCCATTCACATGAGTCAGAATTTATGTTGTTTTCCAATCCTTTTCATTGTGATCCAGAAAGTGCACCTACTAATATGCAACTTGAGCTAATCGAACTGCAAGAAAGTTCTGACTTGAAATCATCTTTCCGAGATCTGCCTTTAGACAAGTTTTATTCCTTAGTCCCAGCCTCAACCTATCCAGCTTTGCACAAGCATGCCTCCAGAATGGCTTCTCTTTTTGGAAGTACTTACATTTGTGAGAAGACATTTTCAGTCATGAACTTCAATAAATCGAAATATAGGACAGCACTTACTGATGAACATCTTCAATCAATCCTTGAAATTTCTACAACACAATACACACCAAGGTACGGAAAACTTATTGGCGAAAAGTCACAGCTACATACTTCGCACTAGATGTGCTGGTGTCTTCGTAAATAATTTAATTTAAAACAAACTTTAATTTTATTAAAGTCTAACACCGGTTTCAAAATTGTTTAATTTTCTAGAAAATAGACTTAAAAAGTTTAATGTGTAGTTTTCAAAATAAAAATATTTTAAACATTTTATACAAAGCTTAATTGTGCGGCCCGCAGAAACTCAAAAAAATGTAATGCGGCCCGCTCCACAAAAACTTTGGGCACCCCTGCTTTAGGATATTGTTTTTTGACCTATTAAAAAAAGATCACAGAAAAAACAAACATTATTGTCGATGCAAGTAGCAGTGGTATCATTGGCTCATGATTGACTTGCCCCCATCTCACACCATACAGAGGCTATGATTAGTTGTTTGAATATCGTATTTGAAATTAAACGCAAATGAAGTTTATAAACTCACTTAAGTTTTGTGAAAAGATTGTTGTTTATTTACCACACCCGACTCTAAATGTTTAAAAGTAGCATATAGACCTCATCAATTTCTCAATTGCAGAAACATGTCTGTAACTTTATTTCAAAATTTTAATAAAGTAGGACATAGAAATATTTGCTTGGAGTTAGTGTTTACGATAATTTAGTTTCTGGGTTGTAGCCAGAGCCGAATTTTTTTGAGGCTTAACCCTTATACTCCCAGACTTTTTGAGTCGCGTTACTTCCCATACGGGTCATTTTGACCCGCATATTGTTTTCTGTGTATTACGCTAGAGGATGTTGTTAGAAGAGGACACTTTTGGTGTTATAAAAAGGGGCAGATATATCCAGTTAATGAGTGTTGTAATAAAAAACAAATGCTTTATTTTTATAATCATGATTACAAAAAATTTAACATTTAGGCAGGTAAGTACGTTGTACATAATTCATATAGGTGTTTATTCCAGCAGAGAAGATGTGATAAACGAAAGTATGTTTCACAATAATACAGTGCAAACAAATGCGAAAGAGTTTATGATTATTAGTTGTAACACTTTCTGCAAATAACGACAGAATGATCACTGCAAATATAGCTATTGCATGTTTCACAAAGATTTTTGTTTTGCGATCGGCTTTTGGAGGACACATGGAGCAGCGCTTTCGCTTTCTTGTATTTGCTGGTGATGAAGCTGGTATTTGAATTGAATTTTTGTCCTGCAGTCCAGCCAGTTCCTTTGCCAAACTAATTAATAGACTCCTCTGCAATCTGTTGCCACGTTTTGCAGTATAGTTTTCTTTGTTGAGGGACATCCATACAATAAATGCGTTTAGAGCGCTGATATCCAGCATATTATAAAAGATTACCATGGGCCATCTTCGAGTTTTTCTTTTGGTAGTAAACCATCTCACCATTTGGTCCATGGTATCTACACCGCCTTTTGTTGCGTTGTAGTAAGTAATGACTTCTGGTTTTTTCTCCGGACCAGGCGATTCAGTGCCCTTGACTAAATGCATGGTACTTAGAAGAGTAACCACCTTTCCTTTTTTGGGACAATAAGAAGCAGTCATTGCCTCTTTTTGAAAACCATAAAGAGTAGTAAATTCTTTTCGGTCCTTCGTGGACACGAATTCTGCAGGAAGCTCTTTTCTGTTCTTTCGAATTGTTCCCACGATGGTGAGATTTTGCATCAGAAGCTTTCTTCCTAATTCCAAATTTGTAAAGAAGTTATCGCTGGTAATATTTCTTCCGCTTTTTTGAAAAGGCTCTGAGAGTTTTAGCACTACTTTTGAACCTAGATTTGTTTCCCTTAGCTCACCTATTTCTCTTCCTTTGTACACATCCATTTTCAGTACGTAATGTGTGGTTGAATCGCATATTGCCCAGATCTTGATGCCGTATTTTCCTGGTTTTGATGGCATGTACTGGCGGAATGGGCAACGACCCCGAAATGTCACAAGTTGCTCGTCTATCGTCAGATTGGTTCCAGGAACATATGCATCCAACAGAGATTTATTCCAAATTTTAAATACATTTCTAATTGGTGAAAATTTATCTGGCGATCTAGCAGATCGTCGAGCTGCAGCGTCATCAAATCGAAGAACACGTAATATATTTTGAAGGCGATTACGCGAAATAATTTTACGAAAAATTGATCTTCCATGTTCCATATGCCACAGCTGAGGAAGATCTTCGTTGCTTGACTTGTATACACCAACTAGCAATAAGGTTCCGATCACTTTTCTTAGTTCTGCAACTGTAGTATCTTTTCAGTTATTTGAAAATACACGTAGACCTTCTTTATTAGTCCATTTACATATTTCTTCCAGAAGATTATCTCTGAAAAACAAAGAAAAACAATCTCCAAGTGAGCCACTCATTCTTATGGCATCTCTAGTCAGTCCAGACTTTTCTCTTATTATATTTCTTTGGCTCGTTTTAGAAGTAAGTGGAAGTAATGGTTCTGCTGCCCAACTCTCTACACCACTCTTTGATGTAAAAAGTGCAGTACTGGTGTTTGTAATGTATCTGCCAGATGCATCACTAGCTTCTGCATTATCATTATTATCCTCGGAATCATACTCTGGATCAGAAAGAATCATGTCTTCTTCGTTGTCGTCGTCTGAAGGAACGTAATCGCTGCAATCGTCGTTATCATCCAATCTGTCGCTCGTGCTTGAATCCTCCTGATTGTCATCAAAAAGAAGACTAGCAACTTCATCTGCAGTACGATAATTGCTCATCTTGACTTTACCCAAGCAAAATAATAGCAAGAAAAAAAACAACTGTTTACAGAATTAGCTAAAAAAATTACACAATGTTTCCTTTTCAACCTAAAAAAGATTATTTTAGCCAAGCATTTTACTGACAACATTGTTGTGACTAACTTTATACAACAGTCAGGTATGCCCTGCACGCAAGAACTCAACACCTTGAAGTAAAATCCTGTTGACAAAATGCATATTTCTTTCAACCTTCTAGAGACAAAAACTTTTCAAGTAAAAAAATTGCCACAAAAAAGCTTTTCAATTGCTTGAGGTTTCATTGCAAATCCAACTGGATTGCTTTCTAAACTGACTAGCTTTTCCACTCAAAAAAGCAAAGGTCTTTTAAAAAATCAAGACAGTTTACCAATTATTCTATCCAGCTTTCTGCACAAGAAACAAACGCAAAAAATGAAAATAGAGCTGGCCGAATCGGCACACTGGACTTCGAGTTCAAAAGTCACGGGTTCAATGCCTGCAACAAAGTTTTATTTATAATGCATATGTGTCACTATATAAAAGGTGTCAGGTTTCATCTGTTTAAGACTATAGCTGAAGCCCGAAAAAAAATATAATTCATGTAAAATAATGCACTCTTGGGCTTGGGTCAATTTGACCCATTTGGGAAGTAACGCGACTACTACAAGTTACGGCGAAAGTTTAAATCATAATTCATTCAAAATCTTAAGAAAGTATTTCTGAAGGTTACTCAAAAGACTTATGAAATCTCACTGCATAAAAGCAAGTACAACGCGAATCATACACATTTAAATTTTGCATCGGGTCAAAATGACCCGTCTGGGAGTATAAGGGTTAAACAATATAATCAGTGCTAGTGAGTCTATTAGAAGAACAGGGGAACCTTTTGGGGGCAAGGTCCAGCAGCTGTTTTAATAAGGTGACTTATTTTGCACGACCATGAAAAAAATTTCCATCGGCTTCGTTTTATGTCTGATATTATTTCTAGTTTCGAAAAATATTTTGTGATAAGTTTTGACCCTGGTTGAATTCCACTTTTGATTGACATTTATAAGCAAAAATTGTGTTTTTGCAAAGCAATGCTGCTGTGACTAAAGTTGGCATGACAATCTTACATAAGTTTTGAAATCAACATTAATTTGCTGTGATATCGTGTACCAGTTCGTAATCATGCTATACACCATATGCGCTGTTTGTCTAAAATTATAGATTCTGTTAAAATTGTATAGCCTAACTTTGAAACAATTGTTTAAAGTAATTTTTCATGATCCTTGAAATCGTTAATCATGTTCCTCTGGAATTTTAGAATCTGAACTGCTGTTAAATCTTTAATCAAAGATAAAAACAATAATTAAAACTTAATGTTTCGGTATATTATGAAATCAGTAAACCTTCTTCAAGAGATTAAATAAATGAAACGTAAACATAAGACAAATTGCCATTCCTGGATGTGCAGGTCATAAAGAGGAAAGATGGAGTTTTGGCAACTAAAATATGCAAAAACAACACCAACGGTTATTTTAATTACGAATCTTGCCATTCGCAACAACAAAAACAAGGTGTTATTATGAGTTTATTAATCAGAGCATTTAAACTAATTAGGAATCAAAAAATTTTAAAGATACGGGAATGCTGCGCATGCTGTAGAACAGTGTTTCTTAAACTTTTTTTTCGGCAATTCAAAATCGCTAAAAACAACCATTTGCAAAGATGACTGCGACCCAAGTAAATTTCACTGAGCGTTGTGAAAACGTAGTGATCTTCAAAGAAAAAAAAAGTCTTCACCTCGAATCTGATTCCGATTTTCTTCATTTTCGTCTTAAATACGTAATGACACCTCCAGAACGTTCTTCACTTCTCAAATCTTCTGCGGACAGATTTTTTTCTTTTACGCGCGATAATTTCTAAGACTTCGCGATCCATCCGCATAGCCTTGGCGACCCACTTTTGGGTCGCGACCCATAGTTTAAGAAACACTCCTTTAAAAGATGACAATTACTCAAGTTGGTTTTTAAAAAAACATTTAAGAGATTTAAATTAAGCAAATTATAGGAACAAGAAAAGAGCCAAAACTACAAAAAAATAGTGACCCAATTTTATTTACCCGATATAATAGAAATTTTTAACCTTATAAATCAAAATATCAGAGTATGTACAAAACCTGTTCAAACAATTAAGCAAATTTTGCCGAACTTAAAATATCAAATTGAACCAAAGCAACAGCAAGAAAGTAATTTATGAAAACCCGTGTTTGCATTGCGATGACTTCTACATAGGCGAAACTGTTAGAGCATTGTTAGGACATGTAAAGAACACATGTGTGATGTAAACCCAAAAAATTTAACAGCATTAGAAAGTAATTATGTGAACAACAAATCTGTTTGGTGAAACATGTGTATTTGCAAGATCATAATATGGATTGGAATAACTCGAAAATTCGGGAAAAATAATTATACAAAAATTTTTTAATTTTTTTCGCACTACTATGCTGAGTATATGGTCTCTCCTTTTACCACACCGGAAGCACCTCGAATTCGTTATATTTCGCCTGGTCATTTACTAGTTACCGGGACTTGCCACGTGAAAGCTGTTGACCTGGCTGACGGAAATATGCTCGGCCATTTAGTCGACCTTCCAGCTCCCTTCTATTTCCTCAAAACGAAGAAGAAATTCTGTCCCTTTATATCTATCTAATTACTTTTTTTTATTTCCTTGCAAAGTAGCAGTGTTTTAATTGTAAGTTTTATTTGCTTGGACAAAGAAATGTGGATAATATTTAAAATTTTAGCTTTTAAATAAAAAATGATTACAATTACATTGGCTGTAAACTTCGTATTAAAATTATTAGTACCACGTTCCAGCTATTTGTTTGAGAACGTTTCGTTTTTGAGTTAAGAATCTTTGGTGATCTTCTGAAGCCCTTGTGAAGGAGTTAATAGGTCAAAGTATTTGAAGAGTAAAAGATTAAATTGCTGGTCACAACGTGTCTTTTTTTAATGAAGTTATAGAAGACTTTTTTTGTATTACCTCACTTTCAAAAAAATAAAAAAACTCATAAATAAATATGAATTTGAAATTTTTACTTTAAGACAAATATAGTTTGTCACAGACTTAGTTTGGGAATCCTAAAGGACCAGTTGAGCTAGGTAACCCAAATACCTGCGCTGAAACAAAGCTGTGTCTAATTTTATTTTATTCCGGCTCAAGAAGTAGTTTTGCTATGAGCCTGAGGCTTTTATACAGTTGGCTTCGGCTAAGTTCTGATTGATTTGTTGAAGACTTTGCTCCGCAAACAAACAGAGACCACTGCTTCTAACTAAAACGAATGTATTGTAAAATTTATGACTCATGACTGACAAAATTTTCTTCCGCGCTCTGCCACTGCAAAGCAAAAATCGACGCTACGACTTACTCGTAATTCGATCAACACAAATGAATCTACCTTTGTAGAACAAAACTTCAAAACACTGGCGTAAAATAAGTTCAACACTTATCACTATAATACGATCAAAGAATTCTTCGCACGCTCCACACCAAATCAACGTTTAACTCTCTTCTCTCGTCGACGCATTTGGCCCAGATGGTAGGTGCTTTCACGCAGCCTGGGCCGTGAGTAAATCTGCTTATTGATTTTAAAATGACAGACCGAAACCGAACCTACCAAAACGGAAGGGTATCCACCCATTCCGATGTTCAGTGTGGGTCTGCTAATCGGCAAACGTCCTTTTCAGGACCGGGCAATGTTAAGATAAAACTGGTCTTTTCAGGGCACATTGCCAACAAGTTCCGAAGACCCACTATTCTTCAGCTGAACATCGAAGGCCTCACTGCAAGCAAGATGAACGTTCTTTATCACCTCGCTATGCAGTCTGAGGCACTCGTCATCCTACTGCAGGAGACCCACTGCACTGATGCAGAGAAGTTGGTGCTACCACACTACCAACTAGCTGGGTCTTCTTTAAGCAGGAAGCATGGCCTTGCCACGTTTGTCCACGAGCGACTGAGATACACGCTTTTGGACCAATCTCCACCGACATCGGAGATCGAGTGGCTGTGTGTGGACGTTGATGGCTATAAAATATTCAACGTCTACAAACCACCACCAACGCGATTGCGAACCCTGGATCTCCCAGTGTTTCCTCACCCCTGTCTGTACGCTGGCGATTTTAACTGTCGTCATGCTGACTGGGGTTATGATGACAACAGTCCGGACGGTGAGTGCTTGGCTGGTTGGGCCAGTATTAATTGTCTTGCACTCCTATATAATGCTAAGGACGCTGCCAGTTTTTGTTCCGGCCGCTGGAACACTGGCACCAATCCAGACCTAGCTTTCGCTAGCGTAGTCCAAACAGTCGCTTACCGGATAGACGTGTCCTTGAGAAGTTTCCCAGGTCACAACATCGACCCTCGCTTATTACACCACCAAGGTTTTCTATGGCAGTGTCAAGCATGCCTGTTAAGCGATGGAACTTCCGCAAGGCCAATTGGAGTCACTACATTGCTTTGACGAATAAATTCGCAAAGACTTTGTTGCCGCCTGATTCACTTGATGTGGATGCGGCTTACCAGGACTTCTGTAACACCATTAAGAAAGCACCCAAAAAGACTATCCCACGCGGGTATCGAAATAACTATGTTCCGTGTTGGGATGCAGAGTGTGAATCCCTCTATAAAACCTTTCTGCAGTCTCCTCAGGGAGACGACTCAAGTTTGGCTGCTACAGCTCTGCTTGCCAAGCTTGACAGAAAGCGTAGGGATCGATGGTCCAAGGCAGTTCGGAGCATTGACTTCTCACACGTTAGTCGAAAAGCATGGAGTATTTTGAACAACCTTACTGGTAGGTCACGACACTCTCCTCGTCACTGTTCCGTTTCAGCCAATGCTATTGCATCTCAGCTGGTTAGAAATGGGAAATACGAGGCTGTTAATCGCAAGTCATCTCGACTTGTCTTTCAAGAAGTATCTGACCTTTGGAGGGCCACAACACCAGACGCAGTAAATATCTCTGACAATTTTTCACAGAAAGAATTTGCTGCTGCCCTTCAGCACTTAAAACCAGGTAAAGCTCCGGGTCCTGATTCCATCTGCCCCGAGCTTATACTCCATGCTGGAGCTGCTTTGAAGTCCTGGTTACGTGACTTCCTTACTTCCTGTTTGCGCCGACTCAAAATTCCCAAGATCTGGAGAAGAGCGCTTGTGGTCGCGATCCCAAAACCAACGAAGCCCGTGGGGGACCCAAAGAGTTATCGACCGATATCTCTGGTCTGTGTCCCCTACAAGATCCTCGAGAGGCTTATCTACGCCCGTGTTGAACCATTAATCGATCCACTGCTCCCTAAAGAGCAGGCTGGGTTCCGACGCGGGAAGTCAACCGTAGATCAACCTGTTCTGCTAACCCAGAACATCGAGGATTCTTTCGAGGCTAAAAAGAAGGCCGGTGCCGTATTTATCGATCTGACAGCTGCTTATGACACTGTCTGGCACCGTGGCCTTACCTGCAAGTTGCGCAGACTACTTCCGGATAAGCACATGGTCAAAATGATCATGGAGCTTGTCCGAAATCGAAGTTTCACCCTTACCACCGGTGACAGCAAGCTAAGCAGGCTACGCCGTCTTAAAAACGACGTTCCTCAGGTATCGGTCTTGGCTCCCCTCCTATTTAACATCTATACGTACGATCTTCCTTCCACGATTTCCAGAAAGTTTGCTTATGCTGATGATTTAGCATTGTTGCATTCTTCTGGAAACTGGAAGGACTTGGAGGGGACATGTCCACACTGTCAGCGTATCTCCAGACTTGGAGGTTGAAGCTCAGTCACACTAAGACGGTGACGGCAGCCTTTCACTTAAATAACCGAGAGGCCAAACGTGAGCTAAATGTCTACAACAATAGTAGACTTTTACCGTTCTGTCCAACCCCTACATACCTTGGGGTAAAACTGGACAGATCGCTCACGTTTCGTCACCACTTAGTGGCATTGCGCAAAAAACTATCTTCGCGCGTCACACTGCTGAGTCGACTCGTGGGCTCGGGATGGGGTGCTGGTGCTAAAACACTACGCATAGCCACCTTGTCTCTAGTCTACTCAACAGCTGAGTACTGTGCGCCAGTCTGGTGTCGCAGTGCTCACACTCGCCTCATTGACAGTGTCTTGAATGACGCCTTGCGCATAGTTACTGGATGCCTGCGTCTCACTCCAACGGACCACCTACCTGTACTTTCAGGCATCCAGCCAGCTGAGCTTCGCCGAATGGTAGCGACACTCTCCTTGGCTTACCGTGGATCTCTGGACCCCGATCATATCTTGCATGTTCTCTTAAGTGGGCCTCAGATACTGGCCAAGTGAGACTAAGATCCAGACGCCCGTTTGTGCCAGGTGCGCGGAATCTCTTGGACAATCTTGCCAGACTTGGCATCCGCGCCTCTGAATGGACAAATCACAAATGGAACGCGGAGAACTGTGAAAATGCTTCCAGGCTCCGTGCTTTTGTGCCCGGGACCAGTGTCAGGCCTGTTGGGATGGGCTTACCCCGAGCAGCTTGTTTTAAGCTCAACCGCCTGCGGACTGGTGTTGGGCGATTCCATTCGTCCATGCACAAATGGGGTCTCGCTCCTTCACCGAATTGCGAGTGTGGCGCCTCAGAGCAAACCGCAGACCATGTACTAACAATGTGCCCCATACATCGGGCACCACATGGAGCACGCGGTCTGACGGTTTTGGATGACGAAACTCGATGCTGTCTTAATAACATCACTGCCAGCTCTGATCCAGGCAGTGCAGCAGTCTGGGGTAGTAAAAGGATAAACCCTCGGCGCCAGTTCTGTTTGTGTCTGGCCTGGAGTGGATGCCCTTCAAACGACGACGACGACGACGACGACGACGTCATGATGATGCAAATTGACTGGAATGATCTCGAAAGCGCTTTGGTCACGCGTTAAAATTAGAGCGCATTTTCCGCGGTGAGAACGTTCCAGAACATACCATTAACTCGGTCATGCGATACAGACAAAGGGCATTACATCATCACCGTCTGGCGAAAGAAAAAAAAGTTGCATTCGAACAATTGCAAGCAGGCAGTTAAATAACACAGTACGAAAGCGATTATCCCTTGCCCAAGCGATTTCTACGTTATAACTGTGAATTAATTTAGGCGGAAAATAAAATATACCGCCATGGTTAAAATTATTAGAAATGAAGCGTGACATAGTTTTTTCTCTCTAATTCTTAATTAAACAGTTAGTATTTAAGCAAAGTTTTTGATTGATTTTTATAATAGTGACGAATAAAAGTAATCAAATTTTCATCAAAAAATTGGTTTCTGTATATTGTGACTAATAGTCATTTACCTTTAAAATAACTCAACTTTGTGGCTTAAACATTTTTTACAATAATAAAACATTCAGTTAAGCAATTGTTCTGTTTTTTTAATGCAATTTTTCAACAACAATTTTATTCATCCATTGCAGTGGTTCTTAATCTTGTTTCGAGTACGTCTGCTTAAGGAAATTTAGGGGACGGCTTAAAATCAAGGGCGGCACCAGGTTTTTATACCAGTGGGGATAATTATTATTTAATCCTTGAGAGCAAAGCAAGAAACATAAACAAATTTTTCATGAACTCGTCAACGCTTAGTCTAGGTCAGTGGTTTTCAAACTTTTTCAGCAAGCGGAATTTATTGCTTCTTTGAAATAATGACTGATCCCCAACATTTTTTAAAGAAAAGAAAATTGAGAAAACATTGAAAATTTATGATTAATAATAAATACCAAAATTAATTGTCACAAAAATCGGAAATATTTCAGTATTGGCAAATATTTCGAAAGTCATAAGTATTTTATCGATTTCACATTCGAAAATTTATCACATTCGAAAGACGTAGGAAGAAAGATGATGGAAATGGAGTTACCAGGAAAGAGGAAAAGAGGGAGACCAAAGAGAAGATTTTTAGATATAGTAAAAGAAGATAGGGGAAAAGTTGGTGCGAAGGAAACGGACATTGAAAGCAGGACGGTTTAGAGAAAGATAATACGCTGTGGCTACCCCTGATTGAAGGGAAAAACCGAAAGAAGAAGAAGAAGGCAAATATTTCGAAAATATTTCGGCATATCACATTAGCATGTCGGTAAATTTGTGGCAAAGACAAAAAATTAATCTGCAATTTCAAAAATGAAGAATTTAACGCGGATTTAATTACTCCCGAAAAATTGCTGATGGCCCTCCAATAGTCCGCGGACCCCAGTTTGAGAACCATTGGTCTAGGTCACGAGTTACAAAAACGAGACCCATGAGAACATTTTTTGCGGCCCGTGACGCACATTTGTTAAACTGCAACCAAAAGAAAGCTTAATAATTTTACTAGAGTTTCTTAAATAGATTTTTTAGAGAAAAACTATATTTTAACAACAAACGTTTTATTAAATATATTTCGTTTCAAAAAGTGATGAATTGCACACGAAGGTAGAGATTTTTAAAAAATGACAAGACTCATATTATTTCAGCATGGTTGTTGATTTAGTCAATGTATTTTTTTAGAAAAATAGAGCTGTTATGAAAGCGTACAAGATACGTCGGCACTGCGAAATAATGCATGGAGATAAACATGATACATACAAGGCCAATAAAAAGAAAAAAACTTAAAGAAACTAAAATTAGCGGATCTGGTAAATTATCTATCCCAAGGCGCAGAAAATTTACCAGTGCATTGACTAGGGGTAGATAATTTACTAGTGTAAATTTAGTTGGTAAAAGTACTAATGTGGTTACTGTTGCTTCTTAAAGAAATTCTTTTCCTCTTGGTGCTTCATGGAGAGGGAATTTTTCAGTTAGTTTAACCAACAAAAAACAAATACGGTGATTTCTTGAAGAGACTTTTACATTTATTGAAGAGACTTTTTAATTACTATTTGACGATTTATTTACTAAAGGTAGATAATTTACGAGATCCAAATTATCATTACTCAAATAAAGAAATTTTTTTGTCAATAATAATCAGTTCAATGAAGACGTTGTAAAAGCGAGTTTTGCTACAAGGAAATGATAGCCAAATCATGACGGCTTTTTACAAAAAGTTCATTTGTTAAAAGCGTCTTTTAAAGCAAGCGACATTTTATGTTTTAATAAAAAGAAATTTCTCGAAGACATAAGCTTGTATTTTTATGCAGTTGCTTGCAGAATTACAGATTTAGTTGTTAACGAGGAAAAATATTTCCGATTACATTCACTTACTATTTATTTTTGCTTTCTTAGCGAGTTTCTTGTTTAATTATGATTTGTGGTTCTTGTTTAATTTAGAAGATATTTTAATTTATTCAGTATTTGCATAATTATTTTCGACAACAACATCATCAAATTTTGTTTTTCCCACTACGCCTTTTTAATGTTTCTATCAATGTCTACTCAAGGCTGCTTTGAAAATATTAATACATAGTAAGAGATAGACTTGCCCGCGTGCGCTAAAACCTGGGTTAAAAGTCCGAAATATAATAAAAATTCATTGATACATCATAATTTCCTTGTTTAAGAATGAAATTAAGTTTATTTAATCCATTGCGCGGATAAAAATATTATTAGAATTGCTTTTAAATTTATGAGAATATTTTTCACCCTTTGCTATTAAAAATTACAAGAAGTGCGCTGGGTTCAATTTTTTCGTGACGTAATTTTGATTTTTTGTCGGAAGGAAGGTCCTGGAAGACAGGTTCAAGTGAAGGCCTTTTTCTTCAATAAAAACACTACGTTTTTGTGACGAAAAATTGACAAAACCGAAACAAATTCAAATTGAAGACTTTTTTTTTCTTTTGCTACCACTTCAAAATATTTTTCCACTAAGCAATCATGATTGTAATTGTATGTCTCCCGCTTTGAAAAATCTGTCTTGTCCAAGTTGTGCATCACGGTAGGACCCAATATTTACCATTAAAACCACGAAACAGCCTGGCAGCAAAATGGTGTTTGGATTTTCAGTAGCAAAGCTGGTTTGTACTGTACTTTCTCCCAAAAAATGCAACAATGAAAGAAAGGAATAATATGAATTAAATTCTAGTAAGGAATGACAGCTATATAATTTCAAAAATAGAAATAAAATTTTTTATTGAAATTAGAAATAAATTTTTTGCTTGAGCAATTACAATTTTTTTTGCCTTCGCTAGATTAAAGAGTTAAGTAGTCTATAAATATTAAATTAAGTTTAAACAGAAAAGCTTTCCGTAACGTAAAGTGATTTGCAGCTAATCGCAGAATAAAACTTATAGTTTAATTTTGCTGTTTGCGATTAGTGCGAAAAACTGTTTTCTAAAACCATCAAATTATTTTGTTAATTTAGAAAAAAATTATAAATTAAGTTGTGTCGGAGGCTCGCACAAGAAATTGATTTTGGGTCCGAGTTAAAAATAGGTTAAGAGTCTAACTCAGCCATAAGGCGAACATCCTGATATCAAAGCTCACACAAAAGCTGCGTTCTCACTATCTGTGTTACGCAAATCTTACTTCCACGGTAAAGTCAGTCTAATTTTAAAATGCAATCTGAAGACAATTATATCTTTGTTTTCAATTTTATTTTTTTATCTCTATATTTATTTTCCTGACTCGCAGCAAAATGTCGGATGCCCTACTTACGATAGGAAAAAATAAACAAAGCATAATGCGGAAGAAAAACCTACCAGTCGTTGTTAAGTTTTTACTCATTTGCATAATTTGTCAATACAGCATTTCTACTTCTTCAAGGTGACAAATTAGACCAACTTTTCTCAAACCTTTTTTTCTGCGACCCAAAATCGCTAAAAACAACGATTTACAAATATGACTGCGACCCAAATAAATTTGAGTGAGCACTTATTGAAACAAAACGAAATTGTTATGTAGGCCAACAATGGTCGTCTAATTTTTAGCTGTATATGTGTGGGCAGAAATTTGGTCGTGAGCAAACTTATTTCGATTTCTTGATTTTTGGCTCAAAAACGTAGTGATCCCTAAAAAAAACAAAAAGATCTTCGCCTTGAAACTGATTCTGATTTTTCGATTTTCGCCTCAGAAACCTAGTCATCTCTGAAAAAAAGTCTTCACCTCGAATCTGACTCTGATTTCTTGAGTTTCGTCTTAAAATCGCAGTGATCTCATAAGAAGGGTCTTTACTTTTGAAATCTTGTGTGCGCAGATCGTTTTTTTTTGCATGTCCGGTAATTTACAAGCCTTCGCGACCCATCCGCATAGCCTTGGCGACCCACATTTGGGTCGCGACCCATAGTTTGAGCTTTGTAAATTTTAGAATGGAATTCTGATTTAGATTTACGCCATATCACAAAATTCTTCACAATAAATCTCATATTAGAACATTTGTCACATGATAAAATATGATTTTTAACGACAATGTCTTGTAGCCCAGTGGTTACCAAACTTTTGTGCAAAAAGCCACGTAAAGAATTGTGATAAAAAAAATGGACACTGCAATTTCAACTAACGGTAAGCTACTCTCTCCTAGAAAATATTAAAAATGGTTTTCATAAATGCTATGGAGAAAGCTAAAAAGATTTTTATTTTCGATGCAGTTCTCAAAAAATGGTAGTTTTTTTAACACATGTAAAGATCTTTTTTGCTTTTCACCAAGGTTTAAATAGAGAGAAACTTTTTGTATTTTTGAAAATCTATTGCCAGCAAAAATCCGACCCGCAATAAACTCTTTCGAGGCTCGTTGATATTTGGTATAAACTTCAATTACGTCATAATGCGTATTATCAGATTAATTCATTCGCAAAAACGTGATCAGTTCAGTTTAGCTGGTTTTGGTTATCTGAAAATGTTGAATAAACGAAAGCCTATAGAGCTGAGTGGTATTTAGCTGAGATTTAGCTGAGAGTAGAATTAGATTTGTTTCGTAATTCAAGTAATGTGATTGTGGTAAGTCATACCTGTTACCGTTAACTTTATTTAAAAAGTTTTTTATTGGTACAAAACTTTAAAATAGCTTTTAACAGCAAATGCTTCATCTAAAGCAGGGGTTTTCAACCTATGGGCCATGGCCCAATAGTGGGCCACATTGGTTTTTTAGTGGGCCATGGAGCATAAATCAAAATGAAAGCAATATGAATAATATACAGTATATGTATAATTAGGCTTGCCATTCGTCCCATTTTTTAGGCAATTTTCTGGCGTCCTGTGCAGTCAACCACATGAAGACCTTTTTTTTTTTAGAGAACACTATGATTTTGGGACAAAAATAGGGAAAATTGATAGCAATTCCAAGTGAAGACTTTTTTTTTTTTAGAGAACACTATGATTTTGGGATGGGAATTTAATTTTGTTGACCAAAGTGGGTTGTGAAGTTAACTTGGGTTGAAAAATAGGCCACGGTACAGAAAAGGTTGAAAACCACTGATCTAAAGCTCTTTTGTTAAATAAGTAGCCTTAAAAAAGGCTGTTTTGAAAACTCGAACGTTTTCGTCTAGCTCTCTTCAGGAGGTTTCGCTAGAATGAATTGCAGAACTGAACGTAATATTTCAAAAGTTTTAAGACTGATCCTGATTGGCTAAAAATTAAGGTTAGTAGCAGTTATCATAATAATTAAAAGTATTTAATAAATAAAACCACGTTTCGTCAGCGTAAGAAATTTTTGGCAAAAAAAAGGAACAAAATTATGCAAGTTTTGTGCTAAAATTTGGAACTAAAAAGACAATTTTATTACAATTATACTAACAATTTGTGTTTGTAAACAAATTCTTTCTGTCTACACAAATTAGGTTTTCGAAGAGTGATGAAAATTGATTCCAAGACTGATAAATGGAAATCGGATCGTGCTTTAGAGAAAATAAAAAATTGATTGTCCTTATAGTGAGATGCACATTTTTGGCTATGTAAGAGATGGTTTCCAATCGCTGAATCACAGTGTGGTATTGAATTCGCTAGTTTTCCTGGGCGTTCTGGTTGTTTACGTTCTTGACTGGTTCTGTTCCGAATAGACTTCGGCACATGCTGGCGGATTCTGTCCTGCAAACGTTGAGACGTTCGACCCACGTACCGACTATCGCAGTGGCACACGTATTCATATGCGACGTTACTTTGTTGAAAAGTGGGAAGAACGTCTTTATGTATAGCAGGTAAAATTCGTCTGGTGGAAAAGATCACTCGTGGTTGAACCGCTCCAAAACAATTATTAATAGATAATTTTATTTTTCTTTCAAATTTCAGGGAATTTTCGGCAATCCAAGGCAATTTTAAATAGACAGGGCATTTTTTTTGGCCTTCTTTAGTGCTTTGTTGGAAACGTAAAAGTTTTTTGGAAATTCTCCAATCAATAAGGAATTTGGATAACCATTTTTTACAAGAATAAAGCGAATATTCTCTAGTTCATGTTTTAATGTAGATTAGAGCAGATTTTTAAGTGTATTCGGAACAGAACCAGTCAAGAACATAAACAACAAGAACGCCCAGGAAAACTAGTGAATTCAATACCGCACTGTGATTCAGCGATTGGAAACCATCTGTTACATAGCCAAAAATGTGCATCTCACTATAAGGACAATCAATTTTTTATTTTCTCTAAAGCACGATCCGATTTCCATTTATCAGTCTTGGAATCAATTTTCATCACTCTTCGAAAACCTAATTTGTGTAGACAGAAAGAATTTGTTTACAAGCACAAATTGTTAGTATAATTGTAATAAAATTGTCTTTTTAGTTCCAAGTTTTAGCACAAAACTTGCATAATTTTGTTCCTTTTTTTTGCCAAAAATTTCTTACGCTGACGAAACGTGGTTTTATTTATTAAGTACTTTTAATTATTATGATAACTGCTACTAACCTTAATTTTTAGCCAATCAGGATCAGTCTTAAAACTTTTAAAATACTATGTTCAGTTCTGCAATTCATTCTAGCGAAACCTCCTGAAGAGAGCTATTGTAGATGAAAACGTTCGAGTTTTCAAAACAGCCTTTTTTAAGGCTACTTATTTAACAAAAGAGCTTTAGATGAAGCATTTGCTGTTAAAAGCTATTTTATCTTTATTTTTTTGATTTATTTGAATAGTTAAATCAATATGTTTCTATTGTACATACACAGACTTACTCTTATCGTTTTCAAGAATTAATATTTGTATAAGCCAGTAGTATTCGACTAACTTTGTGGCGATTAACTAATGTCGATGGTCTATGTTTCCCTAATAAATATTCATTAGTGAAGTTATTTAAAGTGGTGCCCCACGTCAGACGTTTAAGGGCTCGTGGCACTTGTTCAAAGAGAATTCGGGTAGATGTGTTACAAGAAAACGTATCGCACCATTCTCATCACTAAACACAGTTTTGTATGACAATATTTTTACAACTTTTACAATGATGGCTGAGAAAGTGTCTGAGAAAGCGTGATGGTTGATGACTGAGAAAACGCTTAAAATCTAAGGGAAGCAAAAAATCAATAAAGCAAATAAAAAATACTCCATTCCACGCTCGTAGTGGAAACGAGCATTTAATTTGATCTATTATCTTCGAGATTGTGTGTTTCCAAATTTTTTAGTCAATATTTCGGTGATGCGCAAATATTGCAATTTTACACCTTTGCTTATAAATATACCTCTTATTAAAATAAGTCTGTTACAATGAACTGAATCAGAAATGAACGAAAAAAACGCACCAAAGTCGACTAATTTTTTAGAAATTACTCTTTGTTTTAAAGCTATAAATTATAAATCCAGACTGATAATGCAAGTAATTACTAAAAATTTTTTTCTACAATATGCATTTACTTATTTTTGTATTACCAAACGACACATACTGTCAGGATTACCGTTTGAACTGACCAATGTCAATTGTTTTGCCTTTTTACATAATGAAGACCTTTTTTGATTTTTGCTTGATTTTAAATGGACTTATATTCTCCTTCTTTTGGCCTTTTTCTGTAATCAGGGGTTGCCACAACGTGTGATGTTCCTCCACAGTGTCCTATTTTCAATGTCCTTCTCCCTTGAACCAACTTTCCCCATATCTTCCTTTACTACATCAAGAAATCTTCTCTTCGACCTCCCACTTTTCCAGGTAACTCCATTTCCATCACCCTTCTTCTTACTGGTCTCTCCACATAACATGTCCATACCACCTCAGCCTGCCCTCCCTCATCTTCATTCCTAACCGTTCTACCTTAACTGTACCCCTGATGTATTCATTTCTAATCTTATCTTTTTTTGTCACTCCAATAGCAAATCTCAACATTTTTATCCCTGCAACTTCCATCTCTTCTGCTTGTTTCTTTGTGACTGCCACCAGCTCAAGTCCATACACCATTGCTGGTCTCACCACCGAACTGTGCACTTTTCCTTTTACTCTAGCTGGTAACCTCCTGTCGCAGATTACTCCCGATACTTTTTTCCATTCGTACCATCCTTCCTGCACTCTCTTCTTTATTTCCCTTTCACAACTACTACTTTCTTGCACCGTTGATCCCAAATACTTAAATTCCTTTATTCTTGGCACTTTTGTGTCCTCCAACTTTATTGTTTCGTCCTTATTTCCTCCATTTACACACAGATATTCGGTCTTTGACCTACTTACTTTCATCCCTATTCTTTCCAACGCGTACCTCCAGCAGTCTAGTGATTGCTCTACTTCTTCCCTGGTCTCTTTGCAAATCACAATATCATCAGCAAACAGCATCGTCCACGGTGGTTCTCTCCTTACTTCATCCGTTAGCCTATTCATAATCACAGCAAACAGAAACGAACCTAACGCTGATTCTTGGTGCAATCCAACCTTGACCTTGAAACTTTCTGTAGTTCCTACTGCACACCTCACCACTGTTTTGCTTTCTTTGTACACATCCTGCACAAGTCGCATATATTTTTCCACTATTTCTGATTTTCTCATACAATACCACAGCTCTTCCTGCGGAACCCTGTCGTAAGCTTTCTCTAGGTCCACGAATACACAATTTAGCTCTCTTTGACCTTCCCTGTGTCTTATATTGTTATTAAACATATAAAAAATATAAAAGTATACTTTATTAAACACTTTACTTAATTACACCACATATAATATCTTATATTGCTGTTCACTGATCTCTACTCTATCCCTTAGCCTGGCTTTAATAATTCTTTTCTATATTTTTATGGTAAAGCTTATCAGCTTTATTCCTTTGTAGCTTCCACAGCACTGTGCGTCCTATTTGTTTTTATAGATTAGGATAAGCACACTCTTTCTTCATGCTTATGGCATTCGTTCACCCACTAACAGTTTGTTGAACAGTCTGGTCAAAAACTCTATTCTCATCTCTCTCGTGCACTTCCAAACTTCTACTGGCAACTTGTCTGGCCCAACAACTTTACCTTTTTTCATCTTTTTCAGTGCATTCTTCACTTCTTTTCTACTGACACAATTTACCTCTTCGTTAACAACTTCTACTTCCTCTGTCCTTGGCTCTCTGTCATTTTCTTCGTTTATCAGTTTCTCAAAGTACTCCTATCTGTATAACACTTCCTCCGAACTTATCATTGCATTACCGTTTTCATCCTTCATAACCCTCACGTACTGTACATCTTTCCCCGCTCTGTCTCTCTGCCTAGCCAATCTGTACAATTCTTTTTCACTTTCTTTTGTTTCCAATCAGCATATAAATCGTCATACGCACGTCCCTTTGCCATTGCAACTGCCTTCTTTGCTTTACTTTTCTTTTCTTTATACATCTTTTTAGCATTTTCATCTCTTATTTTATCCCATGCTTTCTTTGCCTTTTTCTTTTCTTTTATGCTCTCATGAACTTTCTCATTCAACCACCATGTCTCCCTGTCTCCATTTCGTTTCCTAAATATTACTCCCAGTACAGTTTCAGCTGTTTTTCTTAGCAGTTCTGCTGTTTTATTCCACTCATCAAGTAACCCATTCTTGTCTCCCAAAATCCTGGTCACCTCTTGTCTAAACGCTTCTTGACTTGCTTCTTGACTTTTTGATTTGCAACGCATTCATTTACCATTACCTTACAATTGCACATTTCCTTCAGGTTCCTCCTTCTGCACATCACATAATCTACTTGGATATTTTTTCCGCCACTTTTATACGTCTCCCTGTGTTCATCTTCTTGAAATAAGTTTTGACAAACGCCAAATCTATCCGCTTTGCAAAATCCACAATCATTGACTCTTCCTTATTTCTTGTTCCCGCATCATACCTCCCTATTATAATCTCATCCCCTATGTTTCCTTCCCCCCCATGTCCATTTAGGTCCCCACCTAGCACTATCACCTTCTGTTTTGATACACTTTTTATTAACCCATCCAGATCTTGCCAAAAATCATTTTTCTCCTCCATGCTGTTGCCCACCTATTGAGCATAAGCATTTACTATGTTTGGTATCGATCCTTTTTCCTCCAATTTCATAGCCATTAGTCTGTCTGACACTCTCTTCACCTCCAAGACACTTTTAAACAGCTCTTCCCTCACCACTATCTCTATTCCATTTTTTCTACCATCAGCTCCATTGTAGAATAGTTTGCAGCCCCTCCAATGTTCCTCACTTTACTTTCTTTCTATTTTGTTTTCTGTAGGCACAGTATACGTACATTCCTTCGTTCCATCATGGCTGCCAGCTCTCTTCCCTTTCCAGTCATTGTTTCTATATTTAAGTACCAACCCTTATGAGTGTTCGTCTCCCTTTCCACATTTCCCACTGTCTCTTCACTCGCCTTCCTCCTCTCTTTCTCTTGTTTTCACTAAGCACAGCAGCATCATAGTTTCCACAGGTGCCTTGCCGTGCGATACCTGAGGCGGTCGTTGGTAACCCGGGCCTCGACCGATCTGGTAAGGATTTATCATCACAGCATATCATAATGTTTTGACAAAAAAGTTTTACGCCGGATGCTTTTCCTGCTGCAACCCTTCCCATTTATCCGGGCTTGAGACCGGCATCAGTAAACACTGAAATGTGCCCCAGATGGTTGGTTTGTTTGCGTTTTATGCGTCTAACTAACAATTAAATCTAAGTCTAAAGGAAGTCTAAAGGGAGCTAATAAAAAATTTTTTAATTTTTTAATAAGGAGCTAATTTGTTAAGATAGTATTTTTAAAAAATAAATGGAATGGAATCAATGTTGTAGCATACACGCTTTTATGTTATTTCAACAATTCTGTAAGGTTGTTGCAAACATAATTTTGTTTTTTCTTTTTAACAAGTTCATCGATTTCCGTTTGTACCCAATCAAGCAATCAAAATTTAAAAAATACCATTTTTGGCCACATCTTAAAAGCTTTATTTATGATCCCGTAGTTTAAAAAAATGTTAACCCCAGAGAATCCACTGTGACATATGTGTAACATAAACTTTAAACGTTTTTAACTCTTAAAATTTTAATTTTTTGGAAGGAAAACAATTGGCAACACCTAATGTGATCCATATGCAATAATTCTAAACTGATTTTTATTGGTTTTTAAAAGTCATATGACAACAGTTTTCTTTTAAAAATTGTTGGCTTCATGCTTTCGGCTACAGCGGAAATTATCAAATTCGTAGCTGAAAGCATGAAATTTTCAAACCTTTTAAATTGTTTTATTTTACTTTCTTTGTTTAATCAGAGTCTGTAGCAGTTGTTAATATTCCTAAAAAATACTTTTTTTTTGTTATCTTGTTTTACTATGTCAAATAAAGTTAAAAAATTTTTACGATTTTGCCGCTAAAACATACAGAAAGGCCCAGTGTGACATATATTTCACATCCCCAAAAACAACTAAAATAAGCCCCAACACAATTTTTAAAATAAGTTCTAAAATATAGAAGGTAAAAATTACCCAATTAGATGAAAATTACTTTTTTTTTACAATTGCTTAATAGCGTGGGTTTTCTGGGGTTAAAAACAAGTGACGATCGATCTTTGTGCATAGGCACAATTAAATGCACATGTTACTCAACGAAGAGCACATTTACATCGATAAACCATTACAAAAGTTTAAGTATTAGCCCTCAAAGATCTGAGAAAGATGTTTTGGTGAAGGCAATGGTACATGAAGTGGATGGAAAACGTGAACAGGGCCGACCGAGGATGAAATGCAGGAAACAAGTGGAAGGAAATATGAGAAGAATTGGTTTAAGGCAGGGTTTCCCAAACTTTTAGTTGATCGGTACCCTTTGGACGCTGTAGCAGGTTTGCATGTACCCCTAAAATGTTGCGACGTTTCTCTAAAACAGGGTGGTTTAATTTCTTCACTCTTGCAGGTCACTTTTCGAAATTGTTCGAGCTAGTAGGCCTCAGCTGAGTAGATATTGTTCCAAATCATGGTGTCCTCTAAAAAAAAAGATCTTCACATTGAATCAGAAACAAATTTTCCCAATTCATGCCGAAAATCAAAGTGATCTCTAAAAAATGAAAACTCTTCCCTTTTCAGCAGTCACAAATTTTCTCCATTCAAACCCAAAATCACGTTGATCTGTAAAAAAGTCCTCCCGCTTAATTGTCCTGTTTGACGTAATTACAATCAACCAAATTCGAAAATTCTAAACATTTGAGTCCATTATTTCTTCCGGACACGCAATTTAATTTAAATAAGAATACACATAATAATATACCCCTTGAGTAGCCTAAATGTACCCTAGGGGTACATGTACCTCAGTTTGGGAAACCCTAGTTTAAGGAAAGAAGATATGGCAGATTGATGTAGATGGAGAGAAGGTGTAGGAAGAATTGTGGATGTAGTGGGATGCATCCGGCCACCTCCATTCACTGGAGACCGGAATCAAAATTGCATTACTTGATTGAAGTGCAGTCCAAATGTTTTACATATTTATCCTTAGAACAATATCGATTTTGTTTAACACTGATGCCATCCAAACTTTTGAAGATTAAGCACTGGTCACTTTTAAAAAACACTTGTTACAAAAACATGTAAAATTGTTCAAAAATTGGTGTAAAGTACTGTACATGTACATATTGAAGAAATATAAATATTGCTTATTTTATAATGTTGGCATATGTTAACACAAGCACTCAAGCAGTATAGTCTGCCATTTGTCGAAATTAAAGTTACTGTAATTAGCTGTAAGATAACTGTTTGCAAATCACGATATTTGTATCTTCTAACAACTGACAATTAAAACACTGTAACATTTTTAGGCTCGTCCAGGTGACGTAGAAACCTTCAAAGCCCCAATTCGTGAAGAATCTAAACGTGGTCGCTCTGGGGCAATCGAGAAACAAGGAGCTCAGTGTAAACTTTCTCGGCAAAGCAGTATACTAACTCATTTCGGACCGTTTGATTAAGCGAAAGCTGCTACCTTGTTTTAACGGTAAATTGGTGTTAATAATGATGTAAATAGTAATTTTTGAGCTATCCTGGTGATACTATAGAGTTACAGAGTCTCTAGCGTAGCTAACCGCATGTAATAATGATATGATATTATTAATGTTTTGATCAGGGCCGTTTAAATGAATTTATTTTATTTAAGGTTTATGATCTGTGACATGATCCCTGCTATGCTGGTGGAGTCCAAGTATTTTCCTAAATTTCTAAAGTGCCTTAAACCAAAATTTAACCTACCATCACGTCAAATATACGCGATGATAAAAACACCTTTGATGAGCTATCTTATTATTTTATTTGTAAGGCTTATTTCGATCGTCAGTAAAGTAAAATATTTAGCTACGTACTAAATAGTAATTATTGTAGCTGCTTAAATATAGTAGCCTACTTGTACTATAGGCCAATGTTATATTGTTTTACAGCTAGTAAAAAAATAATAAAGCAAATCTTTCAATAGAATATTTGCTCTGTGTGATAAAATGCGTTTTTCACGCAATAAATAACGATACGACGCTTTATTACTTCGATTAACTTATTAATACGTAGCCAACTAATGTTTCAATTTTTTAAAGCATTTAGGCCTACTAATTTTGTGCATAAATGTTTAGCCGATTGCTGGTCAGCGCACCACCGATCTTTCCTGGGAATAACCGTTATAAAGAGCTTTCCGGGGCACATACGTTTGATGTGCTAGCCGATACAATGCAGCAATTCTACAGAGCATTTGACATTGAAATCAAGGTAATACTAGCAATAAACATATTGTTTCGTCGGCTCTTTAGTCCATTTTTTTATGTGTATATGCCATAAGTATGTTGTGCGATCGAGGGCACATCAGAAATGTGCTTATATTCAGAAAATGTAATGCCGTTTTGTAATAGTAACTTTACATGCTATTACAAGTAAAATTTTTTGATTGCCATGCGCATGCTTGTAGCAATCTTTTGGCAAGATTTGACAGAGTTCATTTGCTTTTCCGTCACACGAGTCGAGATTATCGTGATATGTTGCGTTTATATGCTTAAATCTGTTTGTATGCTATCCCCGGTTTACCAAATTTGCAAAAGTTTTTGTTTAAACTCAGGGCAAATATATTACCGTAAGCAGCTATGTTGAATGCCAATGTTTTTTCAGGTCGTAAACACTACTACCGACAATGGCCCAAACCTTGTTAAAGGTTTTCGGGAATTCGGCAAGCAACAAGAGAAGAACAATGAATACGACACAGATGTCCCATCCATTCTAGTACAAGTTATTGACGTAGGGGATGAATTACATAAAATAAATAATTGTGAAGTATCTTTGCCAAATCATTATCGATGCTGCGCTCATACATTGAACTTGTTGACTACTAGCAACGTTATGCCCAGATGGTAGGTGCTTTCTCGCAGCCTGGGCTGTGAGTAAGTCTGTTCAGTGGTGTTATAGATGACAAACCGAAACCAAACCTACCGAAATGGAAGGGTATCCACCCATTCCGATGTTCAGTGTGGGTCTGCTAATCGGCAAACGTCTTTTACAGGACGGGGCAATCCCTGTATAAAACTGCCCTTTTCAGGGCACATTGCCAACAAGTTTCGAAGACCCACTATTCTTCAGCTGAACATCGAAGGTCTCACTGCAAGCAAGACGAACGTTCTTTATCACCTCGCTATGCAGTCTGAGGCACTCGTCATCCTACTGCAGGAGACCTACCTAATGCAGAAAATTTGGTACTTCCGAACTACCAACTAACTGGGTCTTCTTTAAGCAGGAAGCATGGCCTTGCCACGTTTGTCCACGAGCGAATAAGATACACTCTTTTGGACCAATCTCCACCGACATCGAAGATCGAGTGGTTGTGTGTGGACGTTGATGGCTATAAAATAATCAACGTCTACAAACCACCGCCAACGCGATTGCGAATTCTGAATCTCCCAGTGTTTCTTCACCCCTGTCTTTACGCTGGCGATTTTAACTGTCGTCATGCTGACTGGGGTTACGATAATAACAATCCGGACGGTGAGTGCTTGGCTGGATGGGCAAGTATTAATTGTCTTGCCCTCCTATATAATTCCAAGGACTCTGCCAGTTTTTATTCCGGCCGCTGGAACACTGGCACCAATCCAGATCTAGCTTTCGCCAGCGTAGGTTCAAACAGTCGCTTACAGGATAGACGTGTCCTTGAAAACTTCCCCAGGTCACAACATTGATTTTCGCTTATTACACCACCAAGGTTTGCTATGGCAGTGCCAAGCATGCCTGTTAAGCGATGAAACTTCCGCAAGGCCAAATGGAGTCAGTACATTGCTTTGACGAATAAATTCACAAAAACTTTGTTGCCGCCTGATTTGCTAATCCTCTGGGATCGGTTTTGGCTCCCCTCCTATTTAACGTCTATACGTGCGATCTTCCTTCCATGATTTCCAGAAAGTTTGCTTATGCTGATGATCTAGCATTGTTGGATTCTTCTGGAAACTGGAAGGACTTGGAGGAGACTTTAAGCCAAGACATGTCTACACTTTCAGAGTATCTCCAGACTTGGTGGTTGAAGCTCAGTCACACTAAGACGGTGACGGCAGCCTTTCACTTAAATAACCGAGAGGCCAAGCGTGAGCTAAAGGTCTACAACAATGGTAGACTTTTACCGTTCTGTCCAACCCCTACTTATCTTGGGGTAAAATTGGACAAATCTAGTGGCATTGCGCAAAAAACTATCCTCGCACGTCACACTGTTGAGGCGACTCGTGGGCTCGGGATGGGCTGCTGGTGCTAAAACACTACGCATAGCCACCTTGTCTCTAGTCTATTCAACAGCTGAGCACTGTGCGCCAGTATGGTGTCGCAGTGCTCACACTCGCCTCATCGACAGTGTCTTGAAAGACGCTTTGCGCATAGTTACTAGATGCCTGCGTCCCACTCCAACTGACCACCTATCTATACTTTCAGACATCCAGCCAGCTGAGCTTCGCCGAATGAGAGCGACACTCTCCTTGGCTCACCGTGGATCTCTGGGCCCTGATTATATCTTGTATGGTCTTTTAAGTGGGTCCTCAGATACTCGCCAAGTGAGACTAGGATCCAGACGCCCGTTTGTGCCAGCTGTGCGGAATTTTTTGGACAACCTTGCCAGACTTGGCATCCGCGCTTCTGAATGGACAAATCACAAATGGAAAACGGAGTACTGTGAAGGTGCTTCCAGACTCCGTGCTTTTGTGCCCGAGACCGGGGCCAGGCATATTGGAATGAGCTTACCCCGAGCAGCTTGGGTTAAGCTCAACCGCCTGCGGACTGGTGTTGGGCGATTCCATTCGTCCATGTACAAATGGGGTCTCGCTCCTTCACCGAATTGCGAGTGTGGCGCCTCTGATCAAACCGCAGACCATGTACTAACAGCGTGCCTTATACATCGGGCACCACATGGAGCACGAGGTCTGACGGTTTTTGATGACAAAACTCGATGCTGGCTTAATGATACCACTGCCAGCATTTGATCCAGGCAGTACAGCAGCCTGGGGTAGTAAAAGGATAAACCCTCGGCCCCAGTCCTGTTTGTGGCTGACCTGAAGTGGATGCCCTTCAAACGACGACGACTACGAGCGACGTTGAAAGCGTACCGAGATGGTCTTTTGGAGCTCGCGCTTGTTTCACAAAAGCAAGTACATTCTGCTCCGAAACAGCTAAAATCTACAGTTTAGTACGAAGCGTATGGCAAGTCATTCATCACCTAAATAGAGCTTCTTGTACAAATAAATTATTGTCATTTTTTTACCAGTGTATCATTGTTTTTAGACGAGGACAATTATTGCAAACGAAACTCACTCAAACAACATTTGTCTTTCGAACAACATTGCACCGTTTGCTCAAACCGACAAAGATGTTATAACGGAATTTCTTCTTGTAATGCAACCTGTGGCTTCTTGTCTAAATAGATTTCAAAGCGAGGATGAAGCATATAAGGGTGTTCTACTAAGGTAAACAATTTAAAGTTTTTTTCTTAATAAAAATTATACTTTATCTTTTCCTACTGTCCGTGTGTAAGATAAAGTGTGTTAACATAGGCTTACAATAGCACAAAGTTTTCTGCATAAGATAATTACGGTTTAAGCGAGAGTTATCATCCGATCTGACAAAACCAAGCACGCCTAATGAACTATAGTAAATCCGCAAACTTAAGTGCTATAGTTGTTTTAGAACTATTTTAATTGGCCGGTTGAAGTAAAGATCAAAGAAAGGTGATAACTTTTATTTTTTCTTTAAAGAGACGACATTTACCCGATTATAAAATGACTCACCAATACAAGCCACCTAAACGTAATGGTGCAGTCCCCTTCCTTGTACTAGAGGAGGGCCGAAATGGCTTGTTGATTCCTCGAGTGTGTCATCCTTGGGCTATCTTCTTGGGACATTTTTCCTCATTTTTTGTCCTTGCTGTCCGCTGCACGGTCACAGATGGACAGTATTCTCAATCGTAAGTGACCGTCTCCTGTCTTACTTGTCTACCAACCTACCGCACTTAACATCCCCCTCTATGTTTATCAATTATTCCTCCATACCAAAATATCATTCTTCCCATACATTTATTCTGTCACGTCAGCTAATAACTCATGCTCCTTTTTTTAAGTGGCTCTATAGATTCCTGCTGTATCTACCCCCGTCAATTCACTTGGGAAGCAGGTCAGTACAATGTACCAACTGTTCTCTCTGGGTGCACCTTTCCTGCTCTGGTTTTTCTCTTGCTCAATTCCAAAAAATTTCTCCAGGGCACACCTGGACCTGTCTTTCTCAAACTTCTGTCTCGCTTTCTTACTCTGTCTCCATATTCTCAACTTTAAAAAAGAACACTCAAAAAAATCCATCTACCATTAATAACTCTGCACCAACGACAAGCCACCTCAACGTGGTGGTGCGGTCCCCTTCCTTGCACTGGGGAGGGTCGAAATGGCTTGTCAATTAGCCGAGGGTCTCATCCTCTGGCGTTTCTCCCCTGGACAACTCTTCTTGTTTTTTATCCCTGCTGTTCAATGTGCGGTCACATATGGACAGCATTCTTAACCCAATTGACCGCACACCTATTTCTCCTACTTTCTTTCTGACAACTCCTCTCAGTCCCTTCTTCCACCCCAAACCCCTTCTTTACCTATCCCACTCACCGCTAAGTCTCATTCTTATGCTCCTACTGATCAACGGTGACATTCATCCAAACCATGGACCAATAGATCTCTGCTCCCGTAGAGTCACCTGGGGAAACAGATCAGTACAATGTACCAACTGTTCTCTCTGGGTGCACCTCTCCTGCTCTGGTCTTTCTCCCGCTGACTTTCGTAAAATTTCCCCGGGACACTCTTGGACTTGCCCAATGTGTCCATCATCTCCCTCTCAACTCCCCCCTCCCTCTTACATTCCAACCCTGTACCCTCATTCATAAACACTCCAAATCCCCCATCCTCACTCACAAACACCCACAAAACAATATCTTCAAAAATGAACCCTCACCCCAAAACAACCACGAGTAACCCCACCAACCTTCCCAACCACCCCCAACTAATTTTTAATTATCCTCCCTCAGCGTCAACTATACCTCCTCCTCAAACCCAACATACCATCTCTCCTCTCACACAATCTACTTTCCATCCTTCCTCACCCTCTCGAAACAACCTTCGAATCCTACAGTGGAACGCTAATGGGATTTGCCCCCGTCGTACTAAACTCACACACTTTCTCTCTCAAAATCAGTACGATTTCATCTTCGTGCAAGAGTCGCACCTCTCCTCTGACTTCACTTTCCGCATACCCGGCTACAAAACCCTCCAAAAGAACCGTTCCATGACATGGAAAGGAACCACCAACTCTACGGGAAACCTAGGAGATGGTGTACTCATACTTGTCAAAAACGGTCTAACCTACATTTCACTCTCCACACAATCCCTCTCCTCTCTCGATCCCAGCTCCGATTATTTAGCTATCACAGCTAAAATAAAAGGAGCCTCACCTATACATCTTTTCAATGTCTATGTCCCTCCTATCCGCTCTTCTTCCTCCAACTCTCGCCCAAAATCCTTTTCACCCTTCTTCTTACCATCATCCCCCACTACTTACATTTTTGGCGACTTTAACAGCCATCATTCATCCTGGGACTCCTACTCACCGGAAGACCAATCAGGCAAAGATTTGTTCGACTGGCTCCTTCTGATCTTTTACCCATCAACAACCCCGAACATCATACTCTACTACACCGTGCCACCGGAAACCGCTCCTCCCCTGATCTCTCTCAAATCCCTGCCCAAACAGCCTCTAAATGCACATGACAGACTCTTCCAGACCTCGGTTCAGATCATCTTCCTATCTCTATCACCATTTCTACCTCCTATCTAATTAACTCTATCCACCGCCCCCCCCTCATTTAACTACAATAAAGCTCGCTGGGACGATTATCATACCTATATTGATACCCACTGCCCTACTCCCTCTAACTTTACAACACTTTCTCTTTCTGAAGCCACCCACACCTTTACCAAACTCCTCAATGATGCCGCCACTTCTGCCATTCCTTTCGGCAGCATCAATCGCCCTGCTAAAGCCTGGTGGTCTCCCGAAGTCGCAGATGCCGTCGCAAAACGCCGAAAGGCATTTGCAAAGGCACACTGTTTCGAAGAAGACCGCCAGAACTGTAACGCCACTTCCAGATATACCTCCACTGTGATTACTAAGGCTAAAGCTAAGTCTTTGGCAGAAAACTTGCTCTAGCCTTTCTCCTAAAACTCGTCCCAGTAAAGTCTTCTCTCTACTTCGCTCCATCTCTGGTTCTCCCTCCTCAACTTCAAGTGACCTCCCCAACTTCCCAAGTTGCCGTACCTCTGTAGATGGTGCCAATCATATCTCTTCACATCTACAGTCTCATTTCTCTACTGAAACCCCAAAATTTTTTCGAAGCACCGAGAAAGCTCAGATGAATCATATCAGAACTGCACACTGCAACACCCTGCACTCCACTTTCTGCTCATCATTTTCTTCTTTTAAACTCTCCACAGCCATCTTTCAACTCCTGATCAAATTACCTACCCTCTTCTAACCCACCTCCCACAATCAGCACTACACTTTCTTTTATATATCTTCAACCTTTCTTGGTCAATTCAAACCTTCCTGTCTACCTGAAAACAATCAACAATCATCCCCATTTTCAAATCCGGAAAACCCTCTGACTCACCTTCTTCATATAGACCCATCTCTCTTACTTCCTGCACCTCCAAACTCTTCGAAAGAATGGTTTTAGTACGACTAACCTATTTTGTAGAACAACAAGGCATTCTCTCACCCGTGCAAGCTGGTTTTAGACCTGGTAGATCGACTGTAGATCAGGTTCTCCTCCTCTCACAGTCAATCGCAGATTCCTTCCACCAATCTAAACCAGGCGCACGTACAGTCCTCGCCACTGTGGATTTTGCAAAAGCTTTTGACTCAGTTTAGCATTCTGCCCTTCTCTCTAAACTCCTCTCATTAGATCTTTCTCTTTGCGTTGTCGAATGGATCCTATCTTTCAGATCGTTTCGAAAGTCCGTATCTGCAATTCATACAGTCGTCCTTTCCGTCTCCGAAAAGGTGTTCCCAAGGTTCAGTTCTTGGACCAGTTCTCTTCTCCTTATATATCAACGACCTTCCTACTTTCCTCCCTACATCTGTTAAGACCTCTCTCTATGCAGATGACCTAGCCATCTGGGCCTCCTCCCCGAGTGTTGAGTGTGCAACTTCCACAGTACAAGCTGCCCTCAACAGAATGGTGGAATGGTCCTCAAAATGGATCCTCCCTCTCAAACCCCCTCAAATGTGAAACATCCCTCTTCAGCCTAGACCCTACCAATCACGTATACAACCTTTTCTATACATTCTTAACACCCCACTTAAATTCAACCCTCATCCAACCTTTCTCGGTGTAACCTTCGACCACACTCTCTCTTTCAAACATCACGTCTTATCCTTACGGAAAAAGTTTCACAGCCGATTCCGTGGTTTCCGCTCCATCGCCTCTGCCTCCTGGGGTCCATCAAAAGAATCCTTATGCACCTTATACAAAGCCTTCATTCGCCCCATCCTTGCATACGCTTCCTAGGCTGGTTTCTCTTCTCATCTCCTACCCACGTCACCTCCGTGGAGAGGATGCATAGATCTTCCTGTAAAGTAATCACAGGCTGTCTATTGTCCACTCCTTTCCCTCTACTTCATATAGAAGCACTTCTACCTCCACTACGAGTCATCCTCACCCACCAATCCCTCTCCTTCTTTGAACGAGCCTTCCGTCTACCTTCAACTTTTCCCTAGCCTCTTTAGCAAATTCAAACCCCCGCACACGTCTTAAAAAAGGCTCATAGAGATCCTTCTCCCGATCTCATAACCTTGCCCCTAACCTACATCTTGCCCATGAACCTTTAATTCTCTGCCCTCCTAACCCCTGGTCTACCCCATCTACTTACACGATTTCACTCCATCTCTCATCTCTGATCTACCAGTTACAGTGCTGAGACTATCGCTATTCTACATGCTGTTAAGTGGTGTATCTCACACTCCAATATTTGTAACTTTGAATCTATCACCCTATTTTCTGATTCTTTGTCAGTCTTATCAACCTTCTCTGCCCCCTACCATATTTAACCCCCAAATCCCTATCCAATACCCAATCCCTCCTCAATTCTCTATCTAAATCCAAGCTAGTCCATTTGCAATGCATACCTAGTCACTCTTCTCTCCCAGGTAACGATTTAGCTGACTCTTTAGCTAAAATCGGAGCCTCCCTCGATCCCTCCAACATATTAGCGTCTCTCACACCTCTTATTTCCTCACAAAGACTATCCCTCTACACCAGTTGGAGACGCAGTGTCCAATCTGGTCTCTTTCTACACCAAATTACATTATTATGTGACAGAAGTAGGTACATTATTACTCGTATGTGACAGATTGTCCTTATTTAAGTTAAATTCCGTGTCCGGAAAAAATAATAGATTCAAATGTCTAGAATTTTTGAATCCGGTCGATTGTAATTACGTCAAACTGGACAATTAAGAGGGAAAATTTTTTTTACAGATCACTGTGATTTTGGGTTTGAATGGGGAAAATTTCTGGCTGCTGTAAAGTGAAGACTTTTCTTTTTTTTAGAGATGACCTTGATTTTTGGCATGAATTGGGAAAATTTGTTTCTGATTCAAAGTGAAGACCTTTTTTTTTCAGAGACCACCTTGATTTTGGGCATGAATTGGGGGAAAATTAGTGGCTAATTCTAACTGAAAGCCTTTTTTTTAGAAAAACGTCACAAAATTTTGGGGGTACATGCAAACCTGCTACAGTGTCCAAAGGGTACTGATGAATTAAAAGTTTGGGAAACCCTGATCTAATTACAATTTAGCGTCTTCTAACTAATCTCGTGACCATAGCCGTACCAGACCAAAGCATTATCCGTCGGGAGATGCCCAAATTTCACTCGATGTTCTGTGAAAACCTTTTTGTTTTTTACTTGTTTAATTTTATTTCTAATAAATTTTAGAACATGATTGGAAGAACAAATTCAACAACATGTTCTAAAATTTATTAAAAATAAAATTAAATTTCAAAAAGATTTCCCGAAACGTCAATGTAAATCCACTCGAAACGCACCTGTTTCTGAATCGGCTATTGGCCAACATCTGTTAGACAATAAAATTTGCTCGGAAATATTTGATACTAACTGTTTCTCTATTTTAGCTACAGGACGATCATCTTTTTGCAGCTGCTTTCATCTGGCAACGCTTGAAGCCACCTTCATAGAGTCTTTTGAACCCTCTCTTTGTCGCCAGAAAATGCTTGTCTATGAAGTGATGCTTTCTCGCTTGTGGCGCAAGTGAGTGTGCAACCAATTGCATGCTCGCTTTCTCTAACTCTCTAGCCAATCAGAGGCACCGTTGGTTTTGATATCTTCCGACACTATATAAACCACGTTTTTTTGAAGTTCGTCATTTGCCAACGAATTCTTCTGAAGAAAGTTGGCCGAAAGAATTCTCACGTAAACAGTTTTTTAAAGACTACCGAAAAATTAAAAGAGCTATGGTTCCGTCCATTCCATTGGTTATTTTAAAGTTCTGTGTAACCAAGAATTTATTCAATTAGTCCATTGCTCTACAACCTTTTTTTTTAGTGGACACTACTTTTAAGGTAAAAAAATCAAGATTTGCACTCTGGTCAAAGTGTCCCGCGAATTTTGAAAAGGTCCCAACGGTGCTGCAGGCGCGAAAAAGTTGAAAACCATTGCCCTATCATGTCATATGATTGATGTAAGCAGTTAAATTTAGAACTTAGAAGTGTATAAAGTTTTTATGATCTCAAACTCCTTAAAGATAAAATACAAAATTGTTTTTTTAAACTGGTTTAATGATGCTAAATAGTAAATAGAATGGGCCTTCTTTTGTTTGATTATGATATTTAAAAGTAAAATGTCATTTTTGATGGTTAAAATTTAACAGTTCATGGAAGTCATAAGGCAGTGATTTTCAACTTTTTGTAGTTTGTGACTCGTTTTATGACTTTGATATAGCCTTTTTTCCCCTTTTTGTTCTGTTCTGTGTAAATGTAAATTTTAAATGTATATACAGTATAAGGTATTTCTGCGACCCCACATGCAAAATTTTTCAATGTTTAAAAGTTGTTTTAAAATATTTGTGGCGGCTTGCAAATTCCAACCATCTAATTTTTGCAAAAAATTATTATTGCAGTCGATCGTTGCAAATTGTTTGCATACGATAGCTGCAGATCTTGTTTGTAAATAATTAATTTACCTCAAAATAAGCGTTAGAAATATACAGTAGCTTTTTGCAAGAGACTTTAGTTTAGTAATTTTTACGTAATTCGAAAAAATGCTTTTTAAGTATTTGTTTCACTACCTAGCCTGCTATGGTTAATGCCACTTTGCCTTTTCTTTTCAATAATAAAGCAACGTCTTAACACCAAATTCATGCATTAAATTTGTTAAATATTGCAAAGAATTGGATAAATACTGCTATTATGACATTAAGGATGGTGGTGGGTTTTTTTTTGTAAAGAGTCACCTAAGTACACTCTCCTAGAAAATATTGAAAACAGTTTTTATCCATTTTTAAGTAGAAAACGTTAATTTAAAATTTTAAGCTGCGCACAATTAGTACTTGAGCCACAATTTTATTTGATAAATTTTGATATTTTCATGATGAAAATCTATGTTTAATTAGAAATTTATTTTAAAAGTTTTAAAAAAGGAGAAATGTTATGCTAAAATAAATCTTTTATAAAATAATTAATACCGAAACGTTTTATGCTTTGTACAAGTTAATGAACAATTTGCTTCAATTTGTTAAGTTCATTTTAAAGCGTTCTTGAAAAGGGCGTTTGATTACATAGTTCAGGCGTAAGAAGCCAAAAACTTTCAAAAATAAAATCGTATGAATTTAATTGTACTGCTGAGTATCGCAAAAATATGGCTAAAGAAAATTTATTCCTTGCTAAAATTAAATTCTTTTTCTATTTTATCTTAATATCTAATTTAATATCTTGTTAAATTTCATGAAGAAAATTCCACTGATGTCATGTCTTGGAAGAAGCCAAAATAAGAAATAGTTTCTTTCAAATAGACTCGATGTTCATGCAGCAATCACCCGATCGCCCGACAATCAAGCGACCTGCGAAAAAATTTCCCGATTCCCAATGGGCCAATCCAGCTCTGATGGTAATGTAAACACCTTTTATTAAGATAGTGACTACTGTTTCGACTTTCTTGTCCATTCAATGATTTATGTTTATTTAAAAACAAAAAATTTGTTAAACTGTTAACAAAAGTTGAAAAATTTTCCAAACTTTCTTTAGGGAAACAAACGATGTTGCCATTCGTAAAAATTTTTTTATTGATTAAAAATATTAAAAGCCAGATTGAGAATGACAAGCGTTAAACACTTGATGAAAACGAATCGATTGCTTTGACCAGTGCTCAGGTCAGTGATTTATTAGGCCTTTCAAAGAACAGTTTTATTTATTTCAATTTTTATTACTATCGGCTGTCAAACTATAATGCAAACACAATTAAGAAATATTAGGGAGAGGAAAAAGAAAAACGTTTAGATCTTGCAAAAAAAAGACAAAAAATGCGTTTGCATCATGAAAACTTAGAGAAACTATATTATATTACAAAAGTAAATTTTTTCAGAAAAATTTTTCCTGTCATTTTCTTACTATAAAATCACGTTTATATTGTACAAAATATATAATAAGCAAAGACGTTTTTTTTGAATAGTTTTTAGTTTTATATTTCAATCATTCACACTTACTACAATAATTTTTTTATTTACTTTATCTATAGAATTCTCATAGACACGTGAAATATTTGATTATTCAAAACCGACTACTTCTTCGCTGTCTACAAGTCAAAAGATGGAAAAAGTTTACAAAATAATCTTGAGTACAAGCAGTTTGGTGTTTAATAGTGAACTATTTAACTTTTTTATGTATTGCGCCACAGAAATTAAGTTTATTTTACTTTTGTTTTACAAATAATTGCTTCCACTTGAAAATCTAAAACAATTTTTATTCCTTTAATTGCTAGCTAGGGTATGCAATATGTTAGTTTAATTGTTAGCTCCCCAAAAATTAAGTTCGTCGTCGTTTGGAAGGACATCCACTCCAGGTCAGACACAAACAGGATTGGGGCCGAAGGTTTATCCTTTTACTACCTCAGACGGTTGCACTGCCTGAATCAGATGCTGGCAGTGGTATTATTAAGCCAGCATCGAGTTTTGTCATCCAAAACCGTCAGACCTCGTGCTCCATGTGGTGCCCGATGTATAAGGCACGCTGTTAGAACATGGTCTGCGGTTTGCTCTGAGGCGCCACACTCGCAATCTGTGAAGGAACGAAATCCCATTTGTACATGGACGAATGGAATCGTCCAACACCAGTCCGCAGGCGGTTGAGCTTAACCCAAGCTGCCTGGGGTAAGCTCATTCCAACAGGCCTGCACCGGCCCCAGGCACAAAAGCACGGAGCCTGGAAGCATTTTCACAGTACTCCGTTTTCCATTTGTGATTTGTCCATTCAGAAGCGCGGATGCCAAGTCTGGCAAGGTTGTCCTAAAGATTCCGCACAGCTGGCACAAACGGGCGTCTGGATCCTAGTCTCACTTGGCGAGTATCTGAGGACCCACTTAAAAGATCATACAAGATGTGATCAGGGTCCAGAGATCCACGGTAAGCCAAGGAGAGTGTCGCTCTCATTCGGCGAAGCTCAGCTGGCTGGATGCCTGAGAGTACAAGGTAGGTGGTCCGTTGGAGTGGGACGCAGGCATCCAGTAACTATGCGCAAGGCGTCATTCAAGACACTGTTGATGAGGCGAGTGTGAGCACTGCGACACCAGTCTGGCGCACAGTACTCAGCTGTTGAATAGACTAGAAATAAGGTGGCTATGTGTAGTGTTTTAGCACCAGCAGCCCATCCCGAGCCCACGAGTCACCTCAGCAGTGTGACGCGGGAGGAAAATTTTTTTGTGCAATTCTACTAAATGGTGACAAAATGTGAGTGATCTGCCCAGTTTTACCCCAAGATAAATAGGGATTGGACAGAACGGTAAAAGTCTACCATTGTTGTAGACCTTTAGCTCACGCTTTGCCTCTCGGTTATTTAAGTGAAAGGCTGCCGTCATCGTCTTAGTGTGACTGAGCTTCAACCTCCAAGTCTGGAGATACCCTGAAAGTGTAGACATGTCTTGGCTTAAAGTCTCCTCCAAGTCCTTCCAGTTTCCAGAAGAATGCAACAATGCAAAATCATCAGCATAAGTAAACTTTCTGGAAATCATGGAAGGAAGATCGTACGTATACAGTAGATGTTAAATAGGAGGAGAGACAAGACCGATCCCTGAGGAACGCCGTTTTTAAGATGGCGTAGTTATCTCTGCTTGCTGTCACCGGTACTGGTAAGGGTGAAACTTCGATGTCGGACAAGCTCCATAATCATTCTGACCATGTGCTTATCCGGAAGTAGTCTCAGCAGCTTGCAGGTAAGGCCACGGTGCCAGACAGTGTCATAAGCAGCTGTCAGATTGACAAATACGGCACCGGCCTTCTTTTTAGTCTCAAAAGAAACCTCGATGTTCTTGGTTAGCAGAACAACTTGATCTACGGTTGACTTCCCGCGTCGGAACCCATCCTGCTCTTTAGGGAGAAGTGGATCAATTAATGGCTTAACGCGGGCGTAGATAAGCCTTTCGAGGATCTTGTAGGGGACACAGAGCAGAGATATTGGTCGATAACTCTTTGGGTCCCCCACGGGCTTCGTTGGTTTTGGGATCGCGACCACAAGCGCTCTTCTCCAGATCTTGGAAATTTTGAGTCGGCGCAAACAGGAAGTAAGGAAGTCACGTAACCAGGACTTCAAAGCAGCTCCAGGATGGAGTATAAGCTCGGGGCAGATGGAATCAGGTCCCGGAGCTTTACCTGGTTTTAAATGTTGAAGGGCAGCAGCAAATTCTCTCTGTAAAAAATTGTCAGAGATATTTACTGCGTTTGGTGTTGTGGCCTTCCAAAGGTCAGACACTTCTTGAGAGACAAGTCGAGATGACTTGCGATCAACAGCCTCCTATCTCGCGTTTCTAACCAGCTGAGATGCAATAGCATCGGCTGAAATGGGACAGTGACGAGGAGAGTGTCGTGACCTACCAGTAAGGTTGTTCAAAATACTTCATGCTTTTCGACTAGAGTGTGAGAAGTCAACGCTCCGAACTGCTTCGGACCATCGATCCCTTTGCTTTCTGTCAAGCTTGGCAAGCAGAGCTGTAGCAGCCAAACTTGAGCCATCTCCCTGAGGAGACTGCAGGAAGGTTTTATAGAGGGATTCACACTCTGCATCCCAACACGGAATATAGTTATTTCGATACCCGCGTAGGATAGTCTGTTTGGCTGCTTTCTTAATGGTGTTACAGAAATCCTGGTAAGCCACATCCACATCAAGTAAATCAGGCGGCAACAAAGTCTTTGCGAATTTATTCGTCAAAGCAATGTAATGACTCCATTATGAAATTAAGTTTATTTTCCTTTTGTTTTACAAATAATTGCTTCCACTTGAAAATCTAAAACAATTTTTATTCCTTTAATTGTATTTAATTTGAGTGTCAAAAAAATGTGTCGACAGTTGGATTTTATAGGCTTCTCTTGTTTTACAGGACTTAAGAATAACACCGACGGAGGATGGCCAGATATCTTCTCTGGTCAATAAAGCGATAGAAGATTGGATGATCACAAAGCCAACATGGAAAACACAAATGCATTGGAATCTTCTCCCGTGTTCCATCTTGGGTTGAAGTTTTTCTTAAATACAATACTGGCATTCCAAGCTCTGCGGCAATAGACGCGTCTTCTCTGTCGGATCCGACGTAATGAAACCAAAGAGAGCGATTTCAGCGTCAGAAAACTTGGAACGATTAGTATTTATTCGAGAAAACAAAAGGTGTTTAACCTCGCCAAATAATGGATAACAATTAATTTTTTGTGTGTTGTTTTCTCAATCATTTTGCAGCGTTTGGGTTGTTTTTGTATTAGTTTGTCATCGAATGAATAAAAAAGCAAAAGCCATTTAATTATTGCAAACAATTAAAATCAAAAAAAGCTCTTTTATTGACTTTGCTTTTATTAACACAAGTTTTTGTAAGCTATTGATTATTTCTTGAGAAATAGCAATATTTACTTTTTTTAAAGTTTTTTATATGTGACATGACTGAAATTTAGAGCTCGGGTTGGACTGCGCTTATGATTTAAAAAAGAACATTGCGCTTCATATGATGCGAAAATCATGTCGCGCGTTGCCCACCTGTGCTTAATATATCATTCCTAGATAGTTTTTAAAGCGCATTGCGCTTATTGCGCTGCACTAAACATAATTAAAAAAACACATTGCGCTGCGCTTCACTAATTTTAATTGCGCTTTGCTAATTTAAGGAAAATGCCTCCCACGTTTGCCTACGTTTGATATCTGTACGTTGTAGTTTGTAACGTGTTTCTTTATTTTCAGACTCGAGTTTTTAAGTTTAATTAAAGGCTCATTTCAGCAAACTGATTAGATTTTTATAGCAACAAGCACTCTCAATCAAGAAAATTTGCGTGTACAGAAAAAATTCACTGGAAAATTTTGAGAAGGTAAAAAAATGTTTCATTTTTAAAAATTTGGCCACAGTGTTAGTCCGCAAATAGTTTTGATAAGCCAAAATAGCTCTTGGCTTAAAAAGGTTAAACACTCCCGTCGAAAGTGAAGAACCTTTTTTCCTATTTGTTGAATTCACTTTGCATTAAGAAAGATGTTCACTTTCAAACGTAATAGTGAAGACCATTTTTGGTCTTTGCCAAGTTTTCTTGTAAAAATTTTATCTAAAACGCTAAAATTTGCCTTTGTGTAAAGTGTCTTTTTTTAAATCTTTGCTTTTTTGTCTAAATCAAAATTTACAAACTGTTTTTGCATTTGATTTTGGTTTTGGTTGGGGCAAATCTAATACCATGCTTCATTCTTGCTAGTTTCAAAGAAACTATCTGCCTTTTGTACCCCGTGTTTTGAAAGTATTCCACGAAAATACTTTTACCCCTCAAGTTTTTGGTGTTCCCGGCTAAAATTTTGTTAAACCAAAATTTATTTTAACCATTTAACGTTTGTAATTTTATTTACCACAATAGATAGTAAACAGAATTAATCTAAAGAAAATCAAAATATTACACTAATGCTATTATTAAAGTCTTTTATCAGAAATCTATTACCCTTTTTCCAGTAAAGTTACATTGACAATATTATTTAACTGATCAAATTGCGATGCATGAATTTATTAATAAAATCGGTCAAATTTCAATTTAATATAGAAAAGAAAAGTTAAAAATTTAAAACCAATTCTATCATTACGAAAAATCAATTTCGACCTGAAAGGTCATCATCAGTTTGATGGTAACCTTTATAGGTCGAAATCGATTTTTCGTAATGATACAGTTGGTTTTAAATTTTTAATAAAAACTTTTGCGCTGGTTCTTGTTCATACCTTAAATTTGGGACGAAAAACCAGTTTTTTGAACACAATTAAAAGTGATGATCTTTTTTTCATACATCAACATGATTTTGCGACAAAAATTGAAAATTTGGACGGTGATTGAAAGTGATGACCCGTTTCCGTTTTTTTAAAAATCGCTTTGTTTTTTCGCTGATAACAGTTACGATTACAAAAAGTGTATTTTAAAGAAAAACAGAGTTGCCAAAATTTACCTTCGCTGGAAGTGCCTTTTTAAAATAAAATGTGCTCTTTATTTTAAGTTTGACCCCGCGGCAAAAAAACTCCGGCGGGCTTTGGTGGCGAGGATAAAAACTGCACCAACGACAAACGAATGAACAAAAATTGACAAAAGTAGGTCATTTACATTTAAATAAACATAAGGGAAGTAAGTCTTCTTGCTGAATTATAAATATTTTTTGTAAAGAGACAGCCATTCAGCAAGCACAGACATTGTGCGACGTCTTTAGAACGTTCGATATTAGTCCGAACGTCCTCGACCAATATCGTCTTGACAAGACGTTCGAATAGAGTGGAAACACAGGTGATGACATCATCTAATTACAATTTAGCGTCTTCTAACTAATCTCGTGACCATAACCGTACCAAACCAAACATTATCCGTCGGGAGATGCCCAAATTTCACTCAGATATTCTGTACAAACCTTTTTGTTTTTTACTTGTTTAATTTTATTTCTAATAAATTGTAAAACATGATCGAAAGAACGAATTCGGCAACATGTTCTAAAATTTAACGTTTTAACACCAAATTTATGCATTAAATTTGTTAAATATTACAAAGAATTGGATAAATACTGCTATTATGGTGTTAAGGATGGTGGTGGGTTTTTTTTTGCAAAGAGTTTCCACCTAAGTACACTCCTAGAAAATATTAAAAACAGTTTTTATCCATTTTTAAGTAGAAAACGTTAATTTAAAATTTTAAGCTGCCCACAATTAGTAACTTGAGCCACAGTTTTATTTGATAAATTTTGATATTTTCATGATGAAAATCTATGTTTAATTAGAAATTTATTTTAAAAGTTTTAAAAAAGGGGAAATGTTTTGCCGAAAATCTTTTATAAAATAATTAATACCGAAAAGTTTTATGCTTTGTACAAGTTAATGAATTAGTTTAAAACAATTTTGCTGCTGACTTTTATAGTTTTTTGTCTTCAACCATTATTGTTGCGATACTTAGCAGCACTACTAAACTCATAAAAGTTTATTTTTGGACATTTTATGTTTTATAAGTCCTTTTCAAAAAAACTTAAGCTTAGGATGAATTAACAAATAAAAATAATGGCTTGTAACAATCACAAAGGATAAATGTATGATGAACAATGTTGTGAACAGTTTGCTTCAATTTGTTAAGTTCATTTTAAAGTGTTCTTGAAAAGGGCGTTTGATTACATAGTTCAGGCGTAAGAAGCCAAAAACTTTCAAAAATAAAATCGTATGAATTTAATTGTACTGCTGAGTATCGCAAAAATATGGCTAAAGAAAATTTATTCCTTGCTAAAATTAAATTCTTTTTCTATTTTATCTTAATATCTAATTTAATATCTTGTTAAATTTCATGAAGAAAATTCCACTGATGTCATGTCTTGGAAGAAGCCAAAATAAGAAATAGTTTCTTTCAAATAGACTCGATGTTCATGCAGCAATCACCCGATCGGCCGACAATCAAGCGACCTGCAGAAATAACTTTCCGATCCCAATGGGCCAATCCAGGTCTGATGGTAATGTAAACACCTTTTATTAAGATAGTGACCATTGTTTGGACTTTCTTGTCCATTCAATGATTTATGTTTATTTAAAAACAAAAAATTTGTTAAACTGTTAACAAAAGTTGAAAAATTTTCCAAACTTTCTTTAGGGAAACAAACGATGTTGCCGTTAGTAAAAATTTTTTTATTGATTAAAAATATTAAAAGCCAGATTGAGAATGACAAGCGTTAAACACTTGATGAAAACGAATCGATTGCTTTGACCAGTGCTTAAGTCAGTGATTATTAGGCCTTTCAAAGAACAGTTTTATTTATTTCAATTTTTATTACTATCGGCTGTCAAACTATAATGCAAACACAATTAAAAAATATTAGGGAGAGAAAAAATAGAAAAACGTTTAGATCTTGCAAAAAAAAGACAAAAATGCGATTGCATCATGAAAACTTAGAGAAACTATATTATATTACAAAAGTAAATTTTTTCTGTCATTTTCCTACTGTAAAATTAAGTTTATATTGTAAAATAGACGTCTTTTTTGAACAGTTTTTAGTTTTATATTTCAATCATTCACACTTACTACAATAATTTTTTTTATTTTATCTACAGAATTCTCACAGACACGTGAAATATTTGATTATTCAAAACCGACTACTTCTTTGCTGTCTACAAGTCAAAAGATGGAAAAAGTTTACAAAATAAACTTGAATACAAGCAGTTTGGTGTTTAATAGTGAACTGTTTAACTTTTTTATGTATTGCGCCACATAAATTAAGTTTATTTTACTTTTGTTTTACAAATAATTGCTTCCACTTGAAAATCTAAAACAATTTTTATTCCTTTAATTGTATTTAATTTGATTGAATGAATTGTTTTAGAGAAGTAATTGTTACGTCACAATTAAGCAATCTTTCGAAACAAAACTCACTTTGTTTCATTTTACGGCAATTGTGACGTTTTCGAAAATTAGTCATTGTGACGTTTACAAAAATAAAACAAAACAAGCAACTTACAAGACTCGGGATAGCAAACCCAACCATAACTCCCTGGACACGTCATATTTTGGGCCTTCTCCCCAAACGTTGACGTGCAACTGCCACTGTCAAGCTGCCTTGAAGATTTTGTTCTTGGACCAGTCCTTTTTTTATTATCAGTGATCACCCTGCCTTTTTTTCCTCATCCGTTAAAATTTTTTTCCATGCTAACGATCTCGCTATTTGGGCCTCGTCCCCAAACGTTGACGTGCAACTGCCACTGTCAAGCTGCCTTGAAGATTTTGTTCTTGGACCAGTCCTTTTTTTATTATCAGTGATCACCCTGCTTTTTTTTCCTCATCCGTTAAAGTCTCTTTCGATGCTAACAATTTCGCTATTTGGGCCTCGTCCCCAAACGTTGACGTGCAACTGCCACTATCAAGCTGCCTTGAAGATTTTGTTCTTGGACCAGTCCTTTTTTTATTATCAGTGATCACCCTGCTTTTTTTTCCTCATCCGTTAAAGTCTCTTTCGATGCTAACAATTTCGCTATATGGGCCTCGTCCCCAAACGTTGACGTGCAACTGCCACTATCAAGCTGCCTTGAAGATTTTGTTCTTGGACCAGTCCTTTTTTTATTATCAGTGATCACCCTGCTTTTTTTTCCTCATCCGTTAAAGTCTCTTTCGATGCTAACAATTTCGCTATTTGGGCCTCGTCCCCAAACGTTGACGTGCAACTGCCACTGTCAAGCTGCCTTGAAGATTTTGTTCTTGGACCAGTCCTTTTTTTATTATCAGTGATCACCCTGCTTTTTTTTCCTCAACCGTTAAAGTCTCTTTCGATGCTAACAATTTCGCTATATGGGCCTCGTCCCCAAACGTTGACGTGCAACTGCCACTATCAAGCTGCCTTGAAGATTTTGTTCTTGGACCAGTCTTTTTTTTTTTGATCAATTATCTTCCTATCTTTTTTTCTTCGTCCGTTAAAGTCTCCTTCCATGCTAACGATCTCGTTATATGAGCCTCTTTTACAAATGTTGACGTGCAATGGCCACTGTCAAGCTGCCTTGAAGATTTTGTTCTTGGACCAGTCTTGTTTTTTTTTTTATATGAATGATCACCCTGCCTTTCTTTCCTCGTGGTTAAAGTCTCCTTTTATGCTAACAATTTTTGTAAAAGGGCCGCTTTCCTAAACGTTGACATGCAACTGCCACTGTCAAGCTGTCCTCAAAATTCTGTTTTTGGACCAGTCTTTTTCTCTTTTTTATGTGAATGATCACCCTGCGTTTCTTTTCTCGTCGATTAAAGTCTCCTTCCATGCAAACGATATCGCTATATCTCCCTCCTCCACAAACGTTGACGTGCAACCGCCACTGTCCAGCTGCCCTCAAGGTTTTGTTTTTGGACCGGTCCTTTTTTTATCAATTATTTCCCTGTTTTTCTTTCCTCGTCCGTTAAAGTTTGCTTGCATGCTAACAATCTCGCTATACTGCTATATGCTCGTTATATGCTAGCGATACTGCACCAACGACAAGCCACCTCAACGTGGTGGTGCAGTCCCCTTTCCTGCACCGAAAAGGGTCGAAATGGCTGGTCAATTCTCCGAGGGTCTCATCTTCGAGTGACTCTCCCTTGGATAACTCTTCTCGTTTTTTATCCTTGCTGTGTGATAAAATGTGTTCTTTCACGCAATAAATAAAAATTACTACTGCGATTAACTTATTAATACGTAGCCAACTAATGTTTCAATTTTTTAAAGCATTTAGGCCTACTAATTTTGTGCATAAATGTCTAGCCGATTACTGGTCAGGGCACCACCGATCTTTCCTATGAATAACCGTACACTGGATTGACGAGAACTCTTTTAAACGACGCCACACTGTTCTCTGTTATAAAGAGCTTTCCCGGGCACATACGTTTGATGTGCTAGCCGATACAATGCAGCAATTCCACAGAGCATTTGACATTGAAATCAAGGTAATACTAGCAATAAACATATTGTTTCGTCGGCTCTTCAGTCTATTTTTTATGTGTATATGCCATAAGTATGTTGTGCGATCGAGGGCACATCAGAAATGTGTTTATATTCAGAAAATGTAATGCCGTTTTGTAATGGTAACTTTATATGCTATTACAAGTAAAATTGTTTGATTGCCATGCGCATGCTTGTAGTAATCTTTTGGCAAGATTTGACAGAGTGCATTTGCTTTTCCGTCACACGAGTCGAGATTATCGTGATATGTTGCGTTTATATGCTTAAATCTGTTTGTATGCTATCCCCGGTTTACCAAATTTGCAAAAGTTTTTGTTTAAACTCAGGGCAAATATATTACCGTAAGCAGCTATGTTGAATGCCAATGTTTTTTCAGGTTGTAAACACTACTACCGACAATGGCTCAAACTTTGTTAAAGGTTTTCGGGAATTCGGCAAGCAACAAGAAAATAACAATGAAGACGACACAGATGTCCAATCTATTCCAGTACAAGTTATTAACGTACGGGATGAATTGCATAAAATAAATAATTGTGAAATAGCTTTGCCAAATCATTATCGATGCTGCGTTCATACATTAAACCTGTTGACTACTAGCGACGTTGATAGCGTACCGGGATAGTCTTTTGGAGATCGCACTTGTTTCACAAAAGCAAATACATTCTGCTCCGAAATATATAAAATCTAGAGTCCGAAACGTATGGCAAATTATTCATCACTTAGTGTTAAATAGAGCTTCTTTTACAAATAAATTATTGTCATTTTTTCACCTGTGTATTATTGTTTTTAGACGAGAGCAAAAGCGCAAGCTCTTTGGAACAGACAGAGCTTGTCAACGTCTTCGCGGCGTCCATTCTGCGAGACTTACATAGGTCGCAGATTACTCACGCTATGTACAACAAAATGGAATTCGCTGTACAACTCATTTGGTTTGTTGAGCCGATTATTGCAAACGAAGCTCACTCAAACAACATTTGTCTTTCGAACAACATTGCACCGTTTGCTCAAACCGACAAAGATGTTATAACGGAATTTCTTCTTGTAATGCAACCTGTGGCTGCTTGTCTAAACAGATTTCAAAGCGAGGATGAAGCATATAAGGGTGTTCGTTTGCTTACTCTTTATGTACTAAGGTAAACAATTTAAAGTTTTTTTCTTAGTAAAATTATACTTTATCTTTTCCTACTGTCCATGTGTAAGATAAAGTGTGTTAACATAGGCTTACAATAGCACAAAGTTTTCTGCATAAGATAATTACGGTTTAAGCGAGAGTTACCATCCGATCTGACAAAACCAAGCACGCCTAATGAACTATAGTAAATCCGCAAACTTAAGTGCTATAGTTGTTTTAGAACTATTTTAATTGGCCGGTTGAAGTAAAGATCAAAGAAAGGTGATAACTTTTATTTCCCTCTAAAGAGACGACATTTACCCGATTATAAAATGACTCACCAATGACAAGCCACCTAAACGTAATGGTGCAGTCCTTTTTCTTGTACTAGAGGAGGGCCGAAATGACTTGTCGATTTTCCGAGTGTGTCATCCTCGGGCTATCTTCTTGGGACATTTTTCCTCATTTTTTGTCCTTGCTGTCCGCTGCGCGGTCACAGATGGACAGCATTCTCAATCGTAAGTGACCGTCTCCTATCTTACATATGTACCAACCTACCGCACTTAACATCCCCTTTATGTTTACCAATCATTCTTCCATACCAAACTATCTTCTCATACATCAATTTTGTCATGTCAGCTAATACTCATGCTCCTTTTTTTAAGTGGCTCTATAGATTCCTGCTGTATCTACTCCCGTCAATTCACTTAGAAAGCAGGTCAGTACAATGTACCAACTGTTCTCTCTGGGTGCACCTTTCCTGCTCTGGTTTTTCTCTTGCTCAATTCCAAAAAATTTCTCCAGGGCACACCTGGACTTGTCTAAAACGCCTTTCTCAAACTTCTGTCTCGCTTTCTTACTCTGTCTCCATATTCTCAACTTTAAAAAAGAACACTCAAAAAAATCCATCTACCATTAATAACTCCTGTGATCTTCCTAACCACCCTCAAATAAGTTCTACTTACCCACCCTCAGCTTCATCTCTACGTCCTTCTAATTACTAATTGCCATCACTTATCCTGGGACTCCACATCCCGGAGGACCAATTAGGCAAAGATTTGTTTGAATGGCTCTTCTAATCTGATCTATTACCCGTCAACAATCCTGACCTCCCCACCTTACTTCGCCACCCCACTGGAAACCGTTGTTTTGATCTCTTTCTTGTTCCGCCCCTATAGCCTCTAAATGTACATGGCAGACCCTTCCAGACCTCGGCTCCAATCATTCTCATCAACTTCATTCTTTCTTTTAGAAGTCACCCATACCTTTACCAAACTCCTCAATGATGCTGCCATTTCTTCCATTCCTTTCGGTAACATCAATCACCCTGCTAAAGCCTGGTGGTCTCCTAAAATTGCAGAAGCCGATGCGAAACGCCGTAATCACCTACCCACTGTTAACCCACCTTCCTCAATCTGGCGTACAATTCCTCCTATATAACTTTAACCTGTCTTGGTCAACACACACTTTCCCATCTGCTTGGAAGCAATCGAGCATCATCCCAATTCTTAAATGCGACAAACCCTCTGACTCACCCTCCTCCTATCGTCCTATTTCTCTCACTTCCTGCACTTTTAAACTCTTCAAAAGAATGATTCGCGTATGACTTACCTATTTTTTATAATATAACAAAATTTTCTCGCCCGTGCAAGCTGGTTTTTAAATCTAGTAGATCGACTGTAGATCAGATTCTCCTCCTCTCACAGTCAATCGCAGATTCGTTTCACCAATCTAAACCAGACGCACGTATTAACCTCGCCACTGCGGATTTTGCAAAAGCTTTTGACTCCTCTTGTTCTTGCGCTCTGCTTTGTCGAATGGATACGATTTTATCTCTCAGATCGACGTTCGAACGTCTGTATCTGTAATTCCCACAGTCCTCCATTCCGTCTTCGTAGAGGTGCCCCCCAAGGTTCTGTTCTTGGACCAGTTCTTTTCTCTTTTCTATCAATGATTTCCCTGCCTTTCTTTCCTCATCTGTTAAAGTCTCCTTCCATGCTAACAATCTCGCTATATCTCCCTCCTCCCCAAACGTTGACGTGCAACCGCCACTGTCAAGCTGCCCTCAACAGACTGGTGAAATTGTCTTTCAAATGGCGTCTACCTCATCCCTTTTAAATGTGAGTCATCTTTGTTTAGTTTTGACCCCTACCAATCTTGTCTTAAATCCTTCTGTTGATTCTCGACACCCCACTTACCTTTAACCCAAATCCGATCTTTCTCGGTGTAACCTTCGATTGAACCTTTTAAACACCATGTTCTATCTTTACGGAAGAAGTTTCACAGCCGATTTCGTGCCTTCCGCTCTCTTGCCTATGCCTCCTTGAACCCCTCTGAAGAATTCCTCTCCACACTTTTTAAAACCTTTATTTTCCCGGCTGGTTTCTCTTCTCACCCCCAACCATATCACCTCTGTGGAGAAAATGCACAGATCCTCTTCTAGACTATTACAGGCTGTCTATCGTCAACTTGTCCATCTTTATTCCCCTACTACACCTAGAAGCACTTCTTCCCCTACTTCGTGTCACTCTCAGCCATCAATCCATTTCGTACTTAGTATGTGATCTCAGATTGCCTACTTCTTTTCGTTTAAAATCTCTCTCTCATCTTAAACCTCGAACAAGTCTCAAAAATGGATCATGAACATCCTTCTATATGACTCTCAATCTGTCCTGACTACTCATTCTAACCCCCTTGCCTTATTTAATATCCAAGTCCCTCTCTGACACCCTATCTCTTTTCAACTCTTTAGCTGACTCTAAAGTAGTCCATCTTCAATAAATACCTAGCCATTCTTTCCTTATAGGCAAGACTTCAGACCTTATAGGTAAGACCTTACAGGCAAGAATATGCTCAGTCACTTGCTTCATACCTTTTTGATTATCCGGAAAATAAAAAATCGGCCAAAAGGGTTCAAAGATCAATTGGGACGTAAAGCTGTTGGTGACAAGCGCAGTTTACACGCAGTTTAAACTTGGAGTTGTTGCTCACCTTAACAATGAACTCTTATCCAAAGTAAAGTCGCAGCTTCTGAAAGAAATTTCAAAAACATTTCAGAAGGGCACGCCATAACGGACGTTAGCGGATACTAAAGATGTTGAAAACTTTTTCAAGGTTTGCAAAGATTAAATCTGTCGTTTTCAATGGTAATCCATATTTATAATGTAAGTTAGCATTTTGCACTATTTTTAACATGACTATTGTAATGATAATTGGAAATCAGCATGGGCAAATGGTGTCCTTTTCTGTACTAGTCACGGGGTGTCAGTGGTGTTATTGGTGTTTGATATGATAGGGCTCCATATGGTGTTTGCATATTACAAAATGGGGCGAGTGATAGCTTTGAATGTAGAGACAATTGGTTCCTTTTGTTTACCCCATTTGGTAGAATTGAGTGCTTTCAAAATGCTAACCGTTCGTTTTGCTTAAGTGATAGTGATGCTTATATATTGTCAAAAATGTCAGCTTTGAGTCGAAAGTGATTTTAAAAATTTTTTGGTGTTTTGTTGTTGGTAGTAATTAAGTTAAGCAAGAATTTTGCCGAAATCAGTTGGGTCTGTTGTAAAAAGTGTAGTCGTAGTTTTGTCACGTTTTCAATTCGAGTTTCAAATTCGGTTACATTGGGTTTTATCGCGTTTTACGTACTCAAAAACGGCTCTAACTGAGTGTCAAAAAAATGTGTCGACAGTTGGATTTTATAAGCTTCTCTTGTTTTACAGGACTTGAGAACAACATCGACGGAGGATGGCCAGATATCTTCTCTGGTCAATGAAGCGATAGAAGATTGGATGATCACAAAGCCAACATGGAAAACACAAATGCAATTGGAATCTTCTCCCGTGTTCCACCTTGGGTTAAAGCTTTTCTTAAATACAATACTGGCATTCCAAGCTCTGCGGCAATAGAACATGTCTTCTCTGTTATCCGACGTAATGAAACCAAAAAGAGCGACCTTAACGTCAGAAAACTTTGAACGATTACTATTTATTCGAAAAAACCAAAGGTGTGTGACCTCGCCAAATAATTGATAACAATTAATGTTTTTTGTGTTGTTATGTTGATCATTTCGCAGCCTTTGGGTTGTTTTTGAATGAATAAAAAAGCAAAACCATTTAATTATTGCAAACAATTAAAATTAAAAAAAAAGCTCTTTTATTGACTTTGCTTTTATTAACACAAGTTTTGTAAGCTATTGATTATTTCTTCAGAAGTAGCAATATAAAAATTTGATGCAATTGATAATGTAAACAGTAGCTTATGAAAGTTTGTGTAATAAAAAGCAAACTCAAAAAAAGTGTTTTTTTTATTTTTGATTGAAATTTGTTAGTACAAATCTCTTTTTGTTGTTGACTTGAAATTTGTAAGTTAATGTTATGTTAAAGTTTTTTCTTTAAAGTTTTTTTATATGTGACAAAACTGAAATTTAGAGCTCGGGTTAAACTGCGCTTATGATTTAGAAAAGAACATTGCGCTTTATATGATTCGAAAATCATGTTGCACTGCCCGCCTATGCTTAATATATCATTCCTAGATAGTTTTTAAACACCATTGCGCTGCGGTGAATACAATTTTTTTAACTAAACATAATTAAAAAAAGACATTGCGCTGCGCTTCACTAATTTTAATTGCGCTTTGCTAATTTAAGGAAAAATGCCTTCCACCTTTGCCTACGTTTGATATCTGTACGTTGTAGTTTGTAACGTGTTTCTTTATTTTCAAACTCGAGTTTTTAAGTTTAATTAAAACTAATTACATTTTTATAGCAACAGGCACTCTCAATCAAGAAAATTTGCGTGTACAGAAAAAATTCACTGGAAAATTTTGAGAAGGTAAAAAAAATGTTTCATTTTTAAAAATTTGGCCACAGTGTTTTATCCCTTAGCCCGCAAATATTTTTGATAAGCCAAAATGGCTCTTGGCTTAAAAAGGTTAAACACTCCCGTCGTAAGTGAAGAAAGTTTTTTTCCTATTTGTTGAATTCACTTTGCATTAACAAAAATGTTCACTTTCAAACGTAATAGTGAAGAACATTTTTGGTCTTTGCCAAGTTTTCTTGTAAAAATTTTATCTAAAACGCTAAAATTTGCCTTTGTGTAAAGTGTCTTTTTTTAAATCTTTGCTTTTTTGTCTAAATCAAAATTTACAAACTGTTTTTGTATTTGATTTTGGTTTTGGTTGGGGCAAATCTAATACAATGCTTCATTCTTGCTAGTTTCAAGTTCTGCGTAACCAGGAATTTATTCAATTAATCCATTGCTCTGCAACCTTTTTTTTACTGGACACTACTTTTAAGATAAGAAAATCAAGATTTGCACTCTGGTCAAAGTGTCCCGCGAATTTTAAAAAGGTCCCAACGGTGCTGCAGGCGCGAAAAGATTGAGAACAATTGGGCTATAATGTCATATGATTGATGTAAGCAGTTAAATTTAGAACTTAGAAATGTATAAAACTTTTATAATCTCAAATTTCTAAAAGATAAAATACAAAATTAATTTTTTAAACTGGTTTAATGATACTAAATAATAAATAAAATGGGCCTTCTTTTGTTTGATTGCGATATTTAAAAGTAAAATGTTATTTTTGTCGCATAAAATTTAACAGTTCATGGAAGTCATAAGGCAGTGGTTCTCAACTTTTTGTAGTTTGTGACTCGTTTTATGACTTTGATATAGCCTTTTTTCCCCTTTTTGTTCTGTTCTGTGTAAATGTAGATTTCAAATGTATTGTACAGTATAAAGTATTTTTGCGATTCCATATGCAAAATTTTTCAATGTTTAAAAGTTGTTTTAAAATATTTTTGGCGGCTTGCAAATTCCAATCATCTAATTTTTGCAAAAGTTATTTTTGCAGTCGATCGTTGCAAATTTTTTTACATACGATAGCTGCAGATCTTGTTTGTAAATAATTAATTTACCTCACAATAAGCGTTAAAAATATAGCTTTTCGCAAGATACTTTAGTAATTTTTACGTAATTCGAAAAAATGCTTTTTAAGTATTTGTTTCACTACCTAGCCTGCTATGGTTAATACCACTTTGCCTTCCCTTTTCAATAATAAAGCAACGTCTTAACACCAAATTCATGCATTAAATTTGTTAAATATTGCAAAGAATTGGATAAATACTGCTATTATGGTGTTAAAGATGGTGGTGGGTTTTTTTTTTGCAAAGAGTTACCACCTAAGTACACTCTTCTAGAAAATATTAAAAACAGTTTTTATCCATTTTAAAGTAGAAAACGTTAATTTAAAATTTTAAGCTGCGTACAATTAGTAACTTGAGCCACAGTTTTATTTGATAAATTTTGATATTTTCATGATGAAAATCTATGTTTAATTAGAAATTTATTTTAAAAGTTTTAAAAAAGGGGAATAGTTTTGCCGAAAATAAATCTTTTATAAAATAATTAATACCGAAACGTTTATGCATTGTACAAATTAATGAATTAGTTTAAAACAATTTTGCTGCTGACTTTTATAGTTCTTTTTCTTCAACCATTATTGTTGCAATACTTAGCAGCACTACTAAATTCATAAAAGTTTATTTTTGGACGTTTTATGTTTTATAAATCCTTTTCCAAAAAACTTAAACTTAAGATGAAATTAAAAAATAATAATAATGGCTTGTAACAATCACAAAGGATGAATGTATGATGAACATTGTTGTGAACAGTTTGCTTCAATTTGTTAAGTTCATTTTAAAGCGTTTTAAGGGCGTTTGATTACATAGTTCAGGCGTAAGAAGCCAAAAACTTTCAAAAATAAAATCGTATGAATTTAATTGTACTGCTGAGTATCGCAAAAATATGGCTAAAGAAAATTTGCTCCTTGCTAAAATTAAATTCTTTTTCTATTTTAGCCTAATGTCTAATTTAATATCATTAAATTTCATGAAGAAAATTCCACTGATGTCATGTCTTGGAAGAAGCCAAAATAAGAAATAGTTTCTTTCAAATAGACTCGATATTCGTGCAGCAATCACGTGATCGGCCGACAATCAAGCGACCTGCGAAAAAAATTTCCCGATTTCCAATGGGCCAATCCAGGTCTAATGGTAATGTAAACACCTTTTATTAAGATAGTGACTATTGTTTGGACTTTCTTGTCAATTCAATGATTTGTGATTACTTTAAAAACAAAAAATTTGTTAAACTGTTAACAAAAGTTGAAAAATTTTCCAAACTTTCTTTAGGGAAACAAACGATGTTGCCGTTAGTAAAAATTTTTTTATTGATTAAAAAAATTAAAAGCACATTAAGAATGACCATTTGACCAGTGCTCAGGTCAGCGATCTATTAGGCCCTTCAAAGAACAGTTTTATTTATTTCAATTTTTATTACTATCGGCTGTCAAACTATAATGCAAACACAATTAAAAAATATTAGGGAGAGAAAAAATAGAAAAACGTTTAGATCTTGCAAAAAAAAGACAAAAATGCGTTTGCATCACGAAAACTTAGAAAAACTATATTATATTACAAAAGTAAAATTTTTTCTGTCATTTTCCTACTGTAAAATTAAGTTTATATTGTAAAATAGACGTCTTTTTTGAACAGTTTTTAGTTTTATATTTCAATCATTCACACTTACTTGAATAATTTTTTTTATTTTATCTACAGAATTCTCACAGACACGTGAAATATTTGATTATTCAAAACCGACTACTTCTTCGCTGTCTACAAGTCAAAAGATGGAAAAAGTTTACAAAATAATCTTGAATACAAGCAGTTTGGTGTTTAATAGTGAACTGTTTAACTTTTTTATGTATTGCGCCACAGAAATTAAGTTTATTTTACTTTTGTTTTACAAATAATTGCTTCCACTTGAAAATCTAAAACAATTTTTATTCCTTTAATTGTATTTAATTTGATTGAATGAATTGTTTTAGAGAAGTAATTGTTACGTCACAATTAAGCAATCTTTCGAAACAAAACTCACTTTGTTTCATTTTACGGCAATTGTGACGTTTTCAAAAATTAGTCATTGTGACGTTTACAAAAATAAAACAAAACAAGCAACTTACCAGACTCGCGATAGCAAACTCCACCACTCCCAGCACACGTCATATTTCCTAGTGGTTTATTACAAGCACAAGGGATGGGTCCGAACCATGATGATGAACATTGTTGTGAACAGTTTGCTTCATCGTGAGGACTGAGCCAGGGACAGCTTATATATCCATCGCATTTCCAACGATCAGAACATGTTCTACAAAACAATGTCGACGTCATAAAGCCAATGACCGACGTCATAATCCGATACAAAATATAGATTTGCTAGTCAGCAGTAAAGTTGAAATCAGTGTTCCGTGGGTTGAACCGAACAAGTCGATTAGGGGGGAACTTTATTATTTGCTTCATCTGCTTTTTATTCATTCGAAAGTAAGATGCGGTAGTGAAAGTAAGATTCGTGTTTTTGTAGCTATTTAATTTTATATAATAAATATTAAGAAAGGAATTATTATTTGGATTAACTCTAAAAAAAAGTGAAAGCAGCAGCAAGAAGTAACAAATCTTTAAACGAAGTAAATTTGCTCAAAGAAGAACCTCCCCGGTTCGTGATTTAACAAGAATAAACTTAAACGAGCTAACTTTCAAAGATCTAAGTTTGCAAGAACAAGCATTCAGCAATTCCTATGATTTTTGCATTATTGACTCAAATCAGTTTAGTAACCATAAAAATTAGAAATCTGAATAAATAATAACAATAAATAATAAGAATAATTAATAACAATTCTAACAAAATTGATTTGTTATCATAAAAATTAAAATTGACTCAAATCAGTTTAGCAACCATAAAAATTTCAGCCATATTTGCTCATTATTACGTCATAAAAGAAAAAAATAAATTTTTTGTCCCACTATTTAGAGGGAGGCAGTTGACTAGAACAGGGCTCTTCAAACTGGGGGTCCCAGTGGACATTATAGTGGCTCATTATAGTGGACAACAAGCAACATTATTAATTAATGCAAAGAAAATAAATGTCGTAAATTATAAAATTTGTTTGATCGAATTTGCTTTGTTTTGCAAATAAAAGATTATGAATTTATTTTGCTTCTAAGATTTAGGGATAGTGGTTTACTATCGCGCTTCGTTTTATTTGTTGAGGATTTGTTTTTTTTTATTAGCATTTAATTAAAACTTGTCGTAATGGTGTAAAGCGGACATTAGCTGTTGGGGCAAAACGGTCATACTAGTATCCTAGCTAGTACTGGTAGTAAAGTTGTCTGTAGACGTATCATGGTTGTATTATACTGCAATAAAATTTGGTAAAGGTTGATATAATTAACTTTAGAGTGAGGTTAACTGGTTAATGATGATTTTGAGTTCGTTAGTAATTAATCAGCTAACTGTTTTTTAACTTGCAGAAAAGTATAGTAATTATATACCTATCTCAAGTGTGCTAAAGCTTGATAAAATTGACATTTCATTGCAATGGTTTGAAATTATAAAAGAACTACAAAACGCTTCGTCAGCTTTAACTTACAAGGACAATGATGTTAAAAAATGTCGTGAAGCAAGTTAGTTGGAAAAGTTCTAGCAGATTGAACATCTTTTGAAACAGTAATATATATTTAGTAATTTTCTGGAGCTGTGGTCACCAAAGTACGGCTTGCGGTTCGGATCGAAAATCTGTCAGGCTCGTCGAAATCTGACGCAAAGAAACTAAAATATAGAAAAGTATAAACTAGTGGTCACCAAGCTACAACTGATCAAATGATTCAAAAATGAAACACTTTTTGAAAAAATAAAATCTTTTTTACTCAGTGTCTAGAAAAGTTTCATTAAAAATTATTTATTGATTTTTTTATCTTGCTTTGTTTGCTGTAAACCAAATAATTGAATAAAATTCGTAAAATTTTTATCTTGTCTTTTTTCTCTCCAGACACGCTTGCGTCTTGAAACAAGAGGGAAAAAAAATGCGTCAGCAATCTCTCAATTATTATTATTTTAAAATTTATTTCATCTCTATATTTATCCTCCTGACTTGCAGGAAAGCGACGGAGGCGCTAATACTTAGGGTAAACATTTACCCCGACCTGCTTCCGGAGATGCCTAGATATAGCTGTCCGCTTTAAATTTATAGAGATATAACTTTAGTATAAAACTACTTGTCAAGACCAACAAGCAGGGGAAAATTCCGTGAAGTGTCTTTCCCAAGGACACAACAGAATGAAGCGAGTAGGATTTGAACCGAGACCATGTTGATCGCAATCGCGTCTCTTTAACCACTCGACCACGCTGCCGACGCGATGCGGCTACACGCTGCCGATTTGAAGCGAAGACCTAATTTTGTGTGCATAACTGATTTGTTGAATACGATATTTATTAAATTGAAGTAAAACTGTTTTTAGATAATTTGTTAGCTTACTGATAAGCTCTCCGCTTCTATTTCGACATAAAAAAATTTTGTTTAATTTTATTTTTATTAAATTTTAACTTTATTTTAATTTAAACAATTTTAGCTTATCATGGAAGTTTTATGAATAGACTACGGTTAAACTGTTGCAAAAACAGCAATTTACAATAATTTAGAGCAGGGGTCTCCAAAGTACGGCCCGCGGAGCTCTCTTTAAAAAACATATACAGTCACTTTGAACCACAGTTGGATAGAATTATGTCGGAAGTGCCCCAGTTTCATGTTTCTAATACTAATCAAGATTAACAAATAACTGGTTAAATATATATGTGTATGCAGTGACGGATATTCAAAGTTAGGGGCCCGAGGCAAGGATTTCCAAAAATTGGTGTTCTCTAAATAAAAAAAAGATCATTTCGTATTTTTATCTCGTATTTCTCTTTTTTTTCCCAAAATCATCGTGATCTCTAAAAAAAAGGTCTTCACTTTGAATCGATCTCGTATTTCTGTATTTTTCTCCCAAAATCATGGTGATCTCTAATAAAAAAGTCTTCACTTCGAATCGATCTCGTATTTCCCACTTTTCGTCCCATGACCTTCTATAGACACGGCCTTAAATTAGTAGGCCATGTTCGTCCCAACTTCATAATGACTTCTAAAAAACATACTGAGTAAAATGAAACTACATGCGGTATTTTCAAGGAGACCGGAGGTAACTGCCTCAATAGCCTTACCCAATATCTACCACTGTGTGTATGGTTTACATTTTAACTGTGTACTGCAACAGATTTTTTTAAATAAACACTTTGTTAACATTTATTTATTAACTGTTTTTTACGAATTAAGTTTTGGCTTTGGCCCAAGGAGGTCCAAAAAAATGTATACATGGCCCCCTGCTCGAAATGTTTGGATACTCCTGATTTAGAGAAACTATAATTTTATTCCAGTAGTAAGTTAAAAATTTCAATTTGCTTTGTAAAATTGACGCTAAAGGGTTACAACTAATTGATTAGATAAATTGAAGAATCCCTGATTTGAATTTAAAAAAGAAAATACTCACAGTATTTATAGTTGTTTGAAAATTTACAAAAATAAACAAGAAATGAGTTTTTGGAAGTAAAATTTGATGCAATTGAATTGTGAAAAATTTTGACTTTATTTTGACTTATGAACTGACTGAACTCATTAGAAAGACTCATTGACAACCCAAACGAACATAAATATGTAAATTTTATAATGTAACAAAGCTCCAAAAATTTTTCACTTTATTGACTTCAGCCGGCACTACTTATTCTAATAAGAGTAATCATGTATCAATGAAATCTGTCACTGAGTTTCAATGCTATTTATTATTTGCGCTTTTCCAAAAGTTCGATAACTTCTGTTGTAGAAAAAATTACAAGAACCCAAAATGAGCACGGAATATTTTTTCAAAACTGTTAAAAAATCTGAAACTGGTACCGTAAAACGGGGTGACAAATACCAACGGGGGTGACTAATACCACTGGTCAAAAAATGATTTTTTCGACTTTCGAAGTTAAAGTTAAGATTCATTTTATTTTCAAATCTATGTTTTCATTCACAATATCTGAAAACTATCTCACTTTTGTTAAAATTAAAGCTACGAATCAACGCACAATTAAATGTAAAAATTTGAAACAATATTTGAGATACATATCAAAATTTCCAAGGTCAAATTTTTTAAAAAAACATAAACCAGTCAATGTTTTCACTATTTTTGGTATTTGTAAACCTCGCCATAGGGAGACAAAAGCTTTACGAAAATCTCTTCCTTTGACCTAAGTTAAGCTCAAATGATTTTAAGTTCTTATGCTTTTTGCAGGGTATTACGTAGGGTTGTGGAGTCGGTAAAATAATTTCCGACTCCAAATTAACAAAACTCTTCGATTCCGTCTCCAACTCCAAGTGATAAAAATTTTTAGACTCCGACTCCACATCTCGGAAAGTTTCTTCTTCTACTTCATCTTTAGAAGACATCTGAAAATGTTTTTGACACCAAAATTCATGACTTTGAAAAATATCATTTACAATTCACATATTACCTCTAAAAAAAAGCGTGGCATCTATGAGATCTTCTTTAACTGATTTTCGTAAAGCTTTTGTCTCCCTATGGCGAGGTTTACAAATACCAAAAATAGTGAAAACATTGACTGGTTTTGTCACCCCGTGCCGGGGTGAAAAAAACCACCACTGTTTATGACCCTACATGTCATGAAAATGCGATCACAAAATTAAAAAGTTTTTTAATTCAACAACATTCATCCTTCCCCCTAATCTAAAACTAATAACAGTCCAATTTACGCAAAGTTAAAGAAACTATCAACTAAAATAGCCATATAAAAGTTTTAAAATTTTTCTACGTAATTTTATGCTGTCAGCATCAAATTTAACATACAATTTAGGGAGAGAGCATGCTTTTTTTAACCATATTTAACACTTTCAATAGAAACAATCCTACATTCAGGTAGAAATAATACCTTCAAAACTTGCTCATAAAATTTATAGACAATTTAGTACACTATCATTTTCGAGTTTGCAATTCTTTTCAAGAAACAGTAAAAGCTAGTCTTCGGTAGTTTAAATAGTCGGCGTCAAAGATAAGTTAATTGGGTAAATAAGGACAGTTTTAGGAGCTTTTTTTAAATAAAGTTTGCATGGCTGCGCAGCCGCGCAGCTAACCTAGAACCCCCGCGCAGTATTTTCGTTTTGCCGCGCACTGCATAAATATTGGCAAGACAAACTAAATACGTACTTTCAAGTAGAAGCAAGCTCCACACACTGGTGGATATTCAAATAGCTTTCATCTTATCTTTCAGTTTTTACTCCAAAAGTTATGATGATTGCGAAAAAAAGGGTCTTAACTTCGATTTCATCTCCAATTTCCCTATTTTGTTCCCGAAATCAAGGTGTTCTCTAAAAAAAAAAAGGTCTTCACCTAGAATCGATTTCTTTATTTCCCAATTTTTGTCCCGATTTTTCGAGATTTTGTGCTATTATCGATGTTAAAACCTTTTTTTTTAGTTAACACCTTGATTTTGGGAGAGAAAACTGAAAGACGAGATCAAAACTCCTTTTTTTTTACTGAACATCAGTTTCTGAAAATCCTTGCCTCGGGTCACTAAATTTGAATATCCACCACTGGTCACACGGCCTTTCATTCCGCGCACACAAAGCAAGATCTTAGAAGGAACGTTGGGGGATAAATATGAATATAAAATAAGTAAAAAAAGTAATAATAACACTGGTCAACAAAAAAAGATTTTTTTATTGGTGCCTCAAATATTAGAGCTGTTTTGGAGTATATTTGGGGCGCTGATTCCGAAAATGACGGCGGTTTTTTCGCATCAGCTCTAGTTTTTGAGATACGGTATACCGCTCATATTTGTTTGCTTGTAAACCTGTGTAGAGCATTTACGTCAGTGGATTAATGGAAAGAGACGAAGTTTACAGTTTGGTGTCACAATGGTTTGGAGGAAACCTAAAAATCCTCACCACGATTGCTATTTTTGTATGGTTAACATTAAGTGAATCAACCGTAACAATAGAAGAAAATGGATATACCCCGACTTAGAATCAGCAAGACGGCCTGACCCGCATTCAGACGAAGTTCCCATTCCTGTGTTTGACCACCTAACAGAACTAATTGAAAGCTCTGATGAATTAGTTCTGTTGATGCAGCAGTGACCTGTAGCAGTGAAAGTGAGTTTCAGGGCGCAGTTGCTACACCGCTGTGATTTAATCAGTTGGAGCTGAATGACCTGGTCAGAGACCTCAATCTTTCAAAAGAGACATCGGAAACCCTCGCATCCAGGCTAAATGAGAAAAATCTTCTTCAGCCAGGTACTAACATTACGTTTTATCGTAGAAGAGAAAAAGATTTACTGCCCTATTTTTCGAAGGAAAACAATCTGGTTTTCTGCAATGATGTTGGGGGGCTTCTACAAAAAATGGGACTAGCAGAATACAATCCACAAGAATGGCGCCTTTTTATTGACAGTTCTGTAAGAAGTTTAAAATGCGTTCTACTCCATAATGGCAATAAGTATGCTTTCATTCCAATAGGCCATTCAATTAGTATGAGAGAAGAATATGATTCGATTAAACGAATTCTGGAAAAGGAATTTAAGGTAGCATACCTTAAGTATCAGTGGAAAATATGTGTAGACCTAAAAATGGTAAACTTTCTTCTGGGCCAGCAAAACGGTTATACAAAGTATCTTTGTTTTCTCTGTATGTGGGATAGCAGAGCAAAAAGTGAACACTGGACAAGAAAAGAGTGGCCTTTGAGGAAAGAAATGATTGCAGGCGAGAAAAACATCATTCATCAACCCTTGGTTACCACAGAAAAGATCATTCTCCAACCGTTGCATATAAAACTTGGTCTTATGAAGCAATTCGTCACGGCATTGAATACAGATGGAGCATGCTTTCGATATTTGTGCAGTGCATTCCCAGGGATGACTATGGAAAAGATTAAAGCAGGAATTTTTAATGGTACACAGATCAGGCAGCTTATAAAAGATTCGCAATTTGCTAGGCATATGACCGAACACGAATCAGCTGCTTGGACCGCATTTGTGCTAATTATTAAAAACTTTTTGGGAAATTACAAGGCAAGCAACTATGTAGAGCTTGTAACTAATATGTTAAGCAGCTTTAAAGATCTTGGCTGCAACATGAGCATCAAAGTCCACTATCTTCATAGCCATTTAGACCATTTTTCAAAAAATCTTGGTGACCTAAGCGAGGAGCACGGTGAAAGGTTTCACCAGGATATAAGAGTAATGGAGGAGCGGTACCAAGGAAGATGAGATGAAACGATGCTAGCTGATTATTGTTGGAGTTTGCAAAGGCACTGTCCTGATACTAAACACTCCAGAAAGTGCTACAAAAGACACTTTTTAGATGTTATGTAATTACTAGAATAAAGTCTTGCATTTTTCAATGTCTATTGCTTTCATCGGGGTATTTTATTATTTTGTGTTGTTGAAAATACGTCAAACACATAGTTATTTGACATACCTTTAAACAATCTTAAACAAATTCTTTGTTGCTTAAGATCCATGTATAACAGATAAAAGTCAAAATTATAGGGGTATGCCGTAACTCAAAAACCAGAGCTGATGCGAAAAAACCGATGTCATTTTTGGAATCAGCGCCCCAAATATACCCCAAAACAGTTTTAATACTTGAGGCACCAAATTGTGTGTTGACCAGTGTAATATACTAGAGATTGCTAACGCAGCATTTTTTCTCTTTCGTTTCGAGACGCAAACACGTCCGGAGAGAAAAAAGACAAGATAAAAATTATACAAATTTTATTTAATTATTAGGTTCACAGCACGCGATGCAACTACACATGGGAAAATACTTTTTTAATTATAAATAAGTTTTAATTTACATTAATTTACTTTAAATGGTTATTTCTTAAGAACTGATTTTTATTGGTGAGATGTCATGAATTTATGTAATAAAATCTTATTTGCTCCCTGCGTACAATTATATTTATTTTTGTTCAAACAGATTTTAAGGAGGACGACGAAGATGATTGTCATTCATTATGTTTCAAAGAAGACGATGCACATGATGAGATCAAAGAATGTCAAAAATATTTTTTCACGTTTCTCAAAGAATTTTTTCGAGACCAAGACCGGCAAATTTCGTGACCTACGGTTCGAGACCACGAGCAAAACCAATCGAGACCAAGACCGAAACCGAGATCGAGCTCGCAAAATTTTAATGCAAAGTTGCATTTTTATTAACAAATGTTTACTTTATTTCTTAAGAATGTTAAAATAGAACCTTACTCTATATTCTTACGTCATTACACAAGCCGTGAAAATTCCTTCAATTAGAACAGAAAAAGTTGCTTAAAAAGACAGGCACAAAACATGGTTAACAAATTCAAAAAGAGTAAAATATTCATTATCGTAAATTTTATCATTTGAAAAAAAATATCTATAAAAGAACAATCATGATTGTACTCTGGAGCAGTGCTTGTCAACCGGGTGTATCGTACGCCCTAAGGCGCATCGCGCTGGTGTATCGTACGCCGGGGTACGCCCTAGGGCATACCAAAATTTTTCAAGGGCGTACCACCATGATGGGGCCTACAGGGACGTACCAGATACTTCATTTTTAAGAACTATATGGGGCTTGATCTTTTCTAACATCGTAACATTTTTTTCTTGCTACGATAGGTGTTCTGAAGGAAACAATAAGAAATAATTTTTCATTAATTTGAATTGAAATTTCGTAAGATTATCTACCCGATGTAAAAGCTGCTAATGCGATGTTTTCGCTAACGCTTTGTTCTTTGCGGTGTAATAATTTTGATTGATCGTTTGGAAATAGCCTTTATTTGAAGTATTATTACCAGGTGCTGGCGCTTAGAAGTGTAAATGTGTCATACCATTAGCGAGCGCTTATACACTTTAAAAGTGTAGTTTGTCTGGTTTGGCAAAATAACTTCTAAATTGTACAAGTAACAATGTTAATCTAATATTGTGATTTATTTAAAGTTATTCTAGGTATTTGTTTAACATAAATGAAAATGGATATACGCAATTTCTTTAAGAATAATGTGGTAAGTTCGAGTGAAGTACGTGTGAATGACGATATTAGAGAAACACATACAGCTGAGGACAATGCTGCACAAGTTACTAGAATTAACAATGAGACAGGTGATTGTTCTGTGCAATGGCAACTACTCAAAAGAGAAAGGTATGCAACGTAAAGAAACGCAAATGGAACGATAATTACACTGCTTATAGGTTTTATCGTACAAAAGAAGAAGCTTTGAACCCTTATCCTTCGGCGCGTTGTTTGTTTTGCACAGCTGTCTTTGGAAATACTAACCTGACTCCAGATCATCTCCAAAGACATTTGAAAATGCAACACCCTAGTCATCAAAATAAATCAATGACGTTCTTTGAGTCATGTCTTCAAAATCATTTAAAGCAACTATCTTCATTTGAGAATAATATGGCAAAAGAAAGGTTCTTGCTTTTCTTCAAATGGCACATGTCGTAATGAAAAGAAATCGTCCATATACTGAGTTGGAATCTGTAGTTATAAATTTTGGCAACCGCTGGTATAAAGTATGAGTGCAACCTTTCTGAAAAGACTTCACCCTCACGAGGGTTGCTAACCCTAGATAAGAAATGCTGGATTAATGTGGTGTAAATGTGTGAGGAGGAAAAGATGTCTGAGGACAAACTTTCAAAGTATTATTAAAGTATTTTTTATTAGATCTGTTTGCAGGTCAGTTCGAAACAGTGTCCACGCCACAAAAAAGAACCTGAATAGTACCAAAGAACCAAAGATTTTAATCACAAAATCTTTAACTAGACGAAGACTAAATTTCATATAAGAGGCAAAGAAAGTGTAGAAAATTACCAACGCACGTGTTTTATTTTATTTCTCTTAAGTTTCTAATCATTATTTGCGCGAGCACTCGCTGCCAGCGCCTTTTTTGTTTTACGCTTTATTTTTAATTAATCTCACCTTGAAGCATAGTTGTGTCTGCAGCGCGTTGATTTTAGAGCTGGCCTTTTTGCGTTTGTTCACACTTCTCAATTTGTGAGGCGACCAGCTGCAGTGTTTGTGGGCAGCTGGTTGAAGTCTGAGTAGACTTAGCGTGCATTTAAGATATTCCCGTTTTCCCCGTGAGTCAGCACCGAAGTGAACTGCTCGGTAAGACACCTATGCGTTTTCTTTTTGTGTTTAATTTTTAGTTTGTTTTTATTTATTTACAGATTATCGTTTCCGCTTTCGTTTCCGCTTTCGTTTTCGCTTTTATTTCCAAGTTTCAACGTTTCAGTTATAACTTATTTTATATTAAATTATTTTCCTTGGTTATTATTTCCTTTTAATTTGTTGAAGCCGGAAGCGCGTTCATCGACACTTCACTTTGCGGTAATCGGCTACTTCAGCGCCGTTTACCGTTATAAAAAGTAATCGAGCAATTTCGGTGAGTCCGTATTGTTCTTATTTTTATGATAATGTCGTTGGGTGACCCAAATGAAGTTTACAAGGCTCTGCAAAATTTGTATGTTAGAGCAGAGAGTTTAATGATGAAGCCTGAGGGTTATAAGCCGCTGTTAACCCTTTTATCTGATATTCGTCAAAAATTTGAAAATTTGACTAATTTGTTAGAAGCTCTTGATGAACAAGAAGCCTTGAATTTAAATTTTAGTAAGAACAGCATTGTTGTAGAGAATCAGCGAGTCGCGCTTTTTCGTATGAACGCTCCTCGGTAAGAACTGGCAGTCAATCTACCTCTAGTTCGATTCGTAGCGAGAAACAAAGGTCACTTGTAAAATTAAAAATTGCCACGGCAGCTGTCCAGCAAGAAAGTGCCAGAGTTTACGAAACGAGACAAAAAACTAGAGAAAGAGCTGAAGAGATGAAAAGAAAGCTTATGCGAGAAGCCGAAGAAGCAAGACAAAGAGCTGAGCAAGAAGCCGAAGAAGCAAGACAAAGAGCTGAGCAAGAAGCAAGACAAAGAGCTAATGAAGCCATGGAAGAGGTAAATAGACAAATGAAATTGGAGGAAGAAGAATTAGAAAGAGTTTTACTAGATAAAAAGCGCAATGAAGAATTAGCAAGGATCGAGGCAGAAGCTTGGGAAGAATTAAGCTGTGGAAAAGCAGAGGAAGGCACTAGCACACGAAAGGTGCCGCATTTAAAAATACGTGATTATTCCAAACCGTTTAGTGAAAATGTTACAACTGTTAAAAACGCGCCATTGCATAATTTTCCGCCTCGTACTTCATTGCTTACTGACATTCCCAAAAGTTCTGTTCAAATCGATAGACGATCAAGATTTGCGTATTAAAGTTAAAAACTCAAGCTTTAGTCAAAAACCGGAAAGTCAGTTTAAGTCTAAATTTGATTATCGCAACACAGAGCAAGCGCAAAGACAAGAAGCTTTTAATTCACCCTCGTTAACTTTGCCAACTAGTTTTCATAAATATAATGCCTCTAAAATGCGTCCTGCACCGCCGATTGTAATTCAAAAATTTAATGGTGATCCTATGGAATATTGGTTGTTTGTTAGACACTTTGAGGCTCATGTATTAGGAAAGGTTGAAGATTACGAATTAATTTAGTTATGTGTCGAATCAGTCGCCTGTAATTGCGTTTCAAAAAGCATGGGATATTCTTTTTGATGAATATGGTCATCCCTACGAAATAGCTAGATGTTGCGAAGAGCGATTAAAAAATGTTCATAAAATTCCCGATGATGACAAAAATAAGCTTAAATCATTGTCTCAACTTCTTAGAGTGCTGTGTGTCTCTAAAAAATATTGAACAAGTTTCGAGTTTAGATTCAATGCATGTGATTATGGGCGTTGTTAACAAACTGCCAATTAATTTGAAACGAGCTTGGGTAGAATATGCGGTACAAATTGAACAACAAACTGGTGAGAGAGCGAAGTTTTTTGATTTGTCCAAATTTGTTACAGAAAAAAGTCGAATTGCTAATTCTATTTTTGGTAGAGAAACGTTTCAAACTAATTACAAACCTCGCCGCGAAAGCGCGTATGTTTCTGCAACGACAAAAAATGTAAAAGACGCGTTGAGCGTGGAAAAAAGTCGATGTTTTTATTGTGAAAAAGTACACAAGCTAATTATTTGCGATAAGTTCAAAAATTTAACGTACGAAGAAAAGTACAAATTTGTTAAAGCAAAGGGACTTTGTTTTAAATGTTTAAGCGGTAACCATTTCGCTCGTTACTGCAAATCGAGTTGCAAATGTTTAATTACTGGTTGCAAAGGAACCTTTCACCATACTCTTCTTCATAAAATTACTGACACTGAAGTGACGGGTCACGTCGACGCCTGTAGTTTTGTTCAATTTAATAAATCGACTGGTAATGTCCAGCATGTCTTTTTAAATGTTGTTCCGGTGCGCGTTCGCTGCGAAAGTAAAGAAACAGAGGTATACGCATTTTTGGATCAAGGTTCTACCGCCTGTTTTTGCGACCGCAGTTTGGCAACGGAATTGCAACTGAGCGGCACGAGTCGACAGCTTAAATTGCAAACGTTGACAGAGACAAAATCTTATAGAACTGTGTCTGCAGAGATGGAAGTTAAAGGTTTGTTTGACGGAGATTGGGTCCAGCTTCCAGACGTTACAGTTGTAGATGAAATACCTGTACAGCCAAATGTAATTCCCACATCACAGATATTAAGCGATCATAGCTATTTAGCTGATATTAATTTTTCAAAGCTTGGCAGGCAAAACGTACAGCTTTTAATTGGTGCTAATGTCCCTAGAGTATTTAGATTAGAAGATTTAAGATCTGCTCCGGATAAATTATCACCCGACGCTGTGAAGTCACCTTTGGGGTGGTCTTTGCTTGGGCCCTGTTCTAAATTTAATTGCACAGTATCCAGTAGTGATAAAAATGTTTACTACGTTTCAACTTTACGCGACAATTTCGAGGAGGATGATAGAAATTTCATATATGAATCACGCAGAAATTTTTCAAATATTCAGTTTCAATGTTATGACGAAGATAATTATTATTCGAAACCAATTTCGATAAATGATTTTAAAGTTTATAGAATGCTTAAAAGTTCGATCAAGCTAGTTGATGACCACTACGAGTTACCACTACCCTGGAAGTATGAAGACCAGATTATGCCAAACAATAAAAATTTAGCACTTAAGCGATTAAATCATTTAAAGCGAAAATTAATGCGTAACAGCGATCTGAAACAGAAATATTCAATTCAAATTCAAACAATGTTAGACAAAAACTACGCAGAACTTGTTCACGACAACTTTCAAATAACTTCTAAGAAGGTTTAATATATTCCCCATCATTCAGTAATAAACCCCCATAAACCCGACAAGTTGAGAGTGGTTTTTGATTGCAGTGCCGAGTATAAAGGTATTTCTTTAAATAAATCTCTGATGCAGGGGCCCCACCTGATGAACGATTTAGTTGCCATTCTTTCCCGCTTTACTACCAGGTTCAAGTTTCACCTCGTGATCGTGACAGTTTAAGGTTTTTGTGGTGGCCTGATGGAAATCTTGAAAGCCAACCAGTAGTGCATAGAATGAAAGTTCATTTTTTTGGTGCAACCTCGTCTGCGTGCTGCGCAAGTTTTGCGTTGCGTCAAGCGGCCATTGATTTCGGCGCTCAATTCGAACCTTATATCAGTTCTGCAATTGAAGAACATTTTTATGTTGATGACTTTTTAATTAGCGTACCTAACGTTGAAATCGGACTTAAATTAATGAAAGATATAAAGCATCTGTTGTCGAAAGCAAGTTTTAATCTTACGAAGTGGTGCTAAACTGCCCTGAAATAATAAAACATTTGCCTGAGAATGAACTTTCGAAATCACTACAAATTAACGCTCTGGCCAAAATTTCTAGTGAACGTGTCTTAGGAGTAAATTGGAACCTCAATACTGATTGTTTCTATTTTGTAGTAGAACTTCCGGATAAACCATGTACGAAACGTGGTGTTTTGTCTTCGATCAACTCCATTTTCGACCCGCTTGGATTTCTGTGCCCAGTGATTGTTGAAGCCAAGCTTCTCTATCGACGACTATGCGAGCTGGAGTTAGAATGGGACGAATCTATTCCTTCCTTAGAATTCAATAAGTGGCAACAATGGATCCGAACGCTGGAGCATCTGAAGTCGATGTCTATCCCAAGATGGATGGGTTTGCATACCAATTTAGGCAGTGAAAACTATCAATTGCATTATTTTGTCGATGCCTCTAAGCATGCGTATGGCGCCGTTTGTTATCTTCGTTCGAGCGATATTAACGACTATGTCAATTGTAACTTAGTTATTAGTAAATCTCATTTAGCTCCTAAAGACGAATTTTCTATTCCCCGTCTAGAACTTCTTGCTGCTGTGACTGCCGTAAAATTAGATATTTTTTTAAACACGAACTAAACTTACCGCGGTTGAGACCAGCTATTTTTTGGACAGACTCCGCTGTAGTTCTTCAAAGTATAAGAAATGAAGAAAAGCGTTTTCCTCTTTTTGTGTCCCGTCGTTTAAAGTTTATTACGAAAAGCACTTGCACTTCTAATTGGAGGCACGTCCCTAGTGAACTCAACCCCGCTGATGTTTTAAGTCGTGGATGTAGATCCGACAAACTAATGAAAACTAAATCGTGGCTTTCTGGACCAGAATTTTTGAGTGAATCGCCAGACAGCTGGCCTTGCCGGTTTGCGGAGACGACATTAGATGTAGAAAATGTTAAAGCATTTGATAAAAAAGCCGCGTCTGCATTTTTGATTACCGAAATGATTGATCCACTTGACAAGCTCATTGCGTATTTTTCTTCGTGGTTTAAGCTAAAGAAAGCCACTGCTTGGCTTTTAAAATTTAAGACCTTTTTAATAAATTCCAACTCTGTCTATCATTTTTCTCGTTCCTTGTCTGTCTCTGATCTTCGAAAAGCAGAAATTGAGCTTATTAAATATGAGCAATGGAACTGTTTCGGCGACATCATGTCGAAGATGCAAACCAATGAAAACTTTTCTCTACCTTCCAAATCTCCACTTCTAAAACTGAATCCTGTTATTGTGAACGGTCTTTTAAGAGTAGGCGGCCGTTTAGATAGAGCTTCTGTTTCCTTTGATCTTAAACACCCAATTATCTTGCTCCACTCCTCGCACTTAACCAATCTTATTGTTCTTCATTGTCATTGCATTACAGGTCATGGCGGAGCAAATATGACGTTGAACCAGTTACTACAACGATATTGGATTTTACGAAGTACAGCTGTTGTTCGCAGAGTGCTTAATTCCTGCATGCATTGCCGACGACGCTATGAAAAGCCGGGATCACAAAAGATGGCTGATCTTCTCCCGTCGCGTCTACAAATCGATACTCATCCCTTTGCATACTGTGGCGTTGACTACTTCGGACCGTTGCTCATGAAACAACGGCGTTCTCAAGTAAAAAGATATGATTGCCTTTTTACTTGTTTAACTTGTAGAGCAATTCATATTCAAGTCGCGATGGATCTGACAACCGACGCCTTCATCAACGCCTTACGTCGTTTCCTATCAAGAAGAGGTCCCGTTCTGCACTTCTTCTCCGACAACGGAACCAATTTCGTTTCCGCCGAGAAGACCCTTCGTGAAGCCCTGCGCCAGTGGAATCAGCACCAGATTGAAGATTTTCTCCTTCAAAAGGAAATTCAATGGACTTTCAATCCCCCAAATGCCAGCCACATGGGTGGTGCTTGGGAGAGAATGATTCGGTCAGTCAGACGAATTTTAACTGCATTGATGACGGAACGAACTCTCGATGACGATCAACTTCACACCTTTTTATTGGAAGCAGAGTCTATTTTAAACTCTCGCCCTTTAACTCCAATCACAACTGATGCAGATGGTTTGGAACCATTGACGCCCAATCATCTTTTGAAATTGTGTCCTACTGGCAACTTCCCCCCTTCACTTCCTTCTGATGAGCACTGTTGTCCCAAAAGACGTTGGAAAAATGTACAATATCTAGCTGACCAATTTTGGAAAAGATGGTCTCGAGAATATTTAAAGACGATAATCGACCGCCAAAAATGGTTTAAGAAGAAAACCAATTTTCAAAAAGACGATGTTGTTCTACTCGTGGACGATTCGATTCCTCGTTCGCAATGGCGTCTTGGCAAAGTTGTAAAGCTGTTCCCCGACGAACAAGGCTTGGTGCGCCAAGTCGTAGTAAAAACGCGTGGTTCTGAAGTGCGGCGGCCCGTTCATAAACTGTGCTTGGTGGTTCCCGCGAATCTTGATGTTATGCCGCGGAAGGACTCTGGTGATCCCGCAATTACCGTAAAATAAGTTTTAGAAATGTTTCCGTTAATGTTATTTGTGTTGTGTGCAGCGTTGGTAATTTTTTTTTCTTTTTCTTTTTTAATTTCTCAGGTGTTGGGAGTGTAGAAAATTACCAACGCACGTGTTTTATTTTATTTCTCTTAAGTTTCTAATCATTATTTGCGCGAGCACTCGCTGCCAGCGCCTTTTTTGTTTTACGCTTTATTTTTAATTAATCTCACCTTGAAGCATAGTTGTGTCTGCAGCGCGTTGATTTTAGAGCTGGCCTTTTTGCGTTTGTTCACACTTCTCAATTTGTGAGGCGACCAGCTGCAGTGTTTGTGGGCAGCTGGTTGAAGTCTGAGTAGACTTAGCGTGCAGTTAAGATATTCCCGTTTTCCCCGTGAGTCAGCACCGAAGTGAACTGCTCGGTAAGACACCTATGCGTTTTCTTTTTGTGTTTAATTTTTAGTTTGTTTTTATTTATTCGTTTCCGCTTTCGTTTTCGCTTTTATTTCCAAGTTTCAACGTTTAATTTGTCGAAGCCGGAAGCGCGTTGATCGACACTTCACTTTGCGGTAATCGGCTACTTCAGCGCTGTTTACCGTTATAGAAAGTATTTAACTTTTCAATTATATAGCCCATGAAAAGTACAGTGTGCTGTGCCCACAAAAGTAAGAAACATTCTATTAAACTTCATCAGATATTTTAAAATTAAAAAATCAAAAATATGGCGAAAAAATATTGAACAAATTTTTGAAAACTTTTTATTAGTTTTAACATTTATCATATCAAACAACGTTAAATGACTTGATGAATAAATAGTAGTTCGAGCTCAAGTCAACAATTATTCAAATAACAACCTTTTGTGTTTTTACCATTTTAACGTCTTTTTTTTTTCGGCCATATACATCTAAACTGTTCCTTTTAACCCTCGACAGGATTTCTTTTGGTGGATTTTTTGTTGCTAGACTATTTTTGGGTCTTACTTTTTTTTATTACGTTTGTTGTTTTTTCACCGATGATTATGCAACATTCCTGTCATATGCCTCAAAAGTGTTCGTTTAAATTATTATAATTAATATTGCTTTTTTTCTCTCAATAGCAATGCGCTCTTTGAGTACCAATAGATTTTTTATTTTTATTAATTTTTAACTTATATTTTTTATAACTGAGCGGTTTGTTTTAAAATACAGGGATTGTACAAAATTACCAACGCACGGATTTGTTCTATTTATTTGCTTTCCTAATTATTATTTGCGCGTGCACTCGCTGCCAGCGCCTTTTTGCTTTACACTTTAATTATCAGTTAGTTTCTTTCTCGATCATAGTTCGTTTTTGCGGAGTGTTCGTTTAATGCATGCTCGTTTGCGTTTCTTTCACTTCTCAATTTGTGAAGCGACCAGCAGCAATAATTGTTGGCGGCTGGTTGAAATCTGAGAAACTAAATTTGTGTACTAATCGTGACTGGATATACTTGTTTGTGTGTTTCCTGTTTCCCCATCAGTCAGCACCGACGTGAACTGTTCGATAAGGCATGGGCTTTTAAATAAGAAAAAAAAGCGCGATCGCGACAGCCGTCGACCAACAAAGCAAAAGCGAAGAATCGCGATTTAGAAAGGAACTGCAGCAGCTAAGTCATTTAATGTATGGAGAGTTGCACCAGAGACAAATAACTGAGTGAAATGAAACGCTGTTAAAAGTAAACTTGTGTGTGTTTTCACAACAATAGTTGGAAATCAAGTGAAAAATTATTCTATTTGTACAATATTCCAGTTAACCGTAAAGGATATTACAGAAGCATTACTATTCAAAACTATCGTGTTCTATTCAATTCAAAACTATAAAATAGGTAGGATTCAAAACTATTCAAAACTAGAAATTAGGTAGGAAAAGTTAAAAGTGTTTTTTTTAAGTAATATTCAAGTGTTTATAACGTAAAAATAACGTAAGTGTTTTTTGATTGCTATAACGTTAACACAGAGTTTGTTTAATGTAAAAACTGCGTCAAATATGCTTATTTGATAATCTAACTCAATTTTTGTAAAATTATCACTTTTATTATTAGTAGTTTACCATTAATATCATTATTTATTTGTTAGCGTTAATATGGGTTTTTAACTTCATTTTGATTTTTTCTATTGTTGCTATTGATTTGAAAATAGGCATTTTCATGCGCAATGGTTAACAAATGTGCAGCCATTAACTGTCGCTCTGGTTATGCCAAAGAAAAGAAGGATTCCAATATCACATTTCATACTTTTTCATTTAATGATGAAAAACTTCTTAAGCATTAGGTTGAAACAAATTGCAAGAAAAATTTCAATCCATCAAAGAATGCCAGAATTTGTTTCCTTCATTTTAAGGTAGAGGAAAAATAAAATTGGTCAAAAGAAGGTTGAAAGACAATGCATATCCTTTTATTTTTAACAATTTGACTCTTATTATATTTATAAAAGCATCCCCGCTCGTTCAGGTGTCGCTTCATGTTCTTCTCGACATGAAAATACAGCAGCCAGGCTGGAGAAACAATACGATACTTTTTAAATGCCGATAAATTTAATTTTAATGATCTTCTTGAAAAAATATTTAAAGAAATTCACCACCAAGAATATTTACTGCATCAAACTGATGTGGGAGTTAATTTGTTCTACTTATCATTACAACAACCTCTTTCCTTTAAAGCTTTAATATTTATAAATGCTGATCTAGAAGTGACCAATTACCAAAATCAGCAAGTGATGCCACCACTGCTTACTAGCACATTATTTTCGACAATAAAATAACTCTGATTTCACAAGTTAAAAATTTGATGGCACTGGCAAAAAATGAAAAAGAAAGCGAAACGAAAAAGACCGAAAAATTTCTATTAAATATAAACAGATTGCTGAACGAATTTTTTCTTTTTACCAAAAATGACCAAATTAGATCTTTCATCCAGTTTGTGATAGAACAATTTCAACTAATTTTTACCAGCAAGAAGCAGAAAAAATATTTATCGGAATTACTCATGTCGTACGTTATTTTTGCCAGAAGTGCAAAAGCATATGAAAGGTTACTTGAGAAGCAAGTCATTATGCTGCATTTGAAAAAAATTTGAGAAAATTACAATGAATTTAGATAAAAGAATCGGACTAGATGACGAAAGATATTTACAAATGCGATACTCACAACTAAATGTATTTGATCGGAATATAATTGTTATGATTGATGAAATTTATCTTTCTAAACGTATTGAAGCTACTGGGGATCATATCTTAGGTCTGACATATAACTGCGAAATTGCAAGCACAGCTTTGTGCTTCATGGTCTAGTCCAGTGATGGCAAGACTTTTCAGTTGGTGTGTCAAAAAAATTTTTTTTTGTATTTTTTTCTCATCGCGTGTCACTTTTAAATAACAGTTTTTTAATTTTAGGTATATTTATATTTTTTATTATTATTGTAAACTAAAGTGCTATCATCAATTAACATGACATAGGAGTTAATTATTATCACAACGCATTATAATGCTTGTATTCAGTGATGGATATTCAAAGTTAAAAGCCCGAGGCCAGGATTCCCAAAAATTGGTGTTCTGTAAAAAAAAGGTCTTTGATCTCGTATTTCCCTTTTTTTTCCCAAAATCATCGTGTCTCAAAAAAAAAAAAAAGGTCTTCACTTCGAATCGAGCAGCTCGTATTTTCCACTTTTCGTTCCAACTTAATAATCATCTCTAAAAAAACATCTGCAGCAAAATGAAACTATATGCCGTATTTTCAAGGGGGGCCCGAGGCAACTGCCTCACTCGCCTCGCCCAATATCCACCACTGCTCGTATTAAGGACCACCGAAAACTTCCTGTTAACTTTTCACTAACGTGTCAGACAAAATCTCTTCGCATGTCACTAGTGACACGCGTGTCATAGTTTTTCCATCACTGGTCTAGTCATTTTCGAACGGATACTAAGACATGGTCAGTATTTATCCGGCCAAAAATTTGAAAGCTAAAACTCAAAAACAATGCTTTAATAAAATTATGTATCTATTGTATCAAAAGATTTATTGCATCTAAATTATTTTCAATAATCTTTATTTAGTTTGGATTTTTAAGTTAGTAGTCTGTGAAATATTTTGATAAAGTGAGCTGCGTCACTCAGTCACTGTAGTTAAATGCATATTAGCGTGTAACTTTGTTTGACCAATGGCGTGCGGTGACCCCTGAGACTAATCATGCAATTGGCATGCCAAAACCAGGTCATAAAATTCTGTATATTCAAGACCAATTTTTGTCCTAGATTCAAGGTGATCTCTAAAAAAAAAAAGTCATTGCCTGAAATCATTCCGGGTAATGCACTTTTTGTCTAAGAAATGCAGTGATCTCTAAAAAAAAAAGGCCATCACTTCTAACCAGTCTCCAATTTCTTATTTTTCGTCCTAAATTAACGATATTCTCTAAAATAATACCAAAAAATAGGTCTTTGTCTCGCATCGGCCTCAGATTTCATCCGAAACAAGTAATATTTCTCACCGAATTCAACGATATTCACCTCATCGCGTGAGAGTTCGTCATGCAATTCCTAAAATTTGGTCATGCAATGCATGACTTGCATGCCCTGACCGCACGCCACTGCTTAACACAAAACCTAACCCTAACCCTAACCAGATCTTTTAAAAGTTAGATCGCATTCTTAACTAGAGTTAGTCAACAGACTTTTTTAAAGATGATAGACCGCATGTTTAACCAGCACAACACATTCAATCAGAAGTGAAGATTTTTTTGTTTTTCACTTTTATGTGAAGTCAAATTATTTGAATATTACAATAAAAAAAGCGTTGTGATAAAGTGTAAACTATTTATAGCCAGGAAAAGATGGAAAAGATCATTTCTAAACTTTTCATTGGGCACACTTGTCAGGAGATAAATGTCTGAATGAAGGAAAAAAAAATTTAATTGATTGTCAAGTAAAAATGAACGAAGATCTGGTGTGGGCTGGAAAAAGAACAATTGTATTGCCCATGGCTAATACGCAATTGTATTATTGCTTCATTTCAAACTCTATCGATTAATGGTTTTCCTGACACTGACGCTGAAAATTTTCACTGATAGACTACTATCTGAGCTGAATACAAAGTTATTAAACCAAGTAATAGCATCAACAAAGGCTTTTGTAAACTTAACGCCTGATAATAATCTACATGTCTTTAGGTTTTTTGTGATATAACCGTTTACTTTGTGCATTACTTGATTGCATCTCATTATTGATAAAAACTGACTGACTGTCGGGAGAAATTTGCACCAAAAGCAAATAAGCTAAAAATTTCATGTAAACAAAACTTTTGAAGATGCAATTGTACCCATGCGGCCTGTTAACAGTGTAAAACTATGCGGCCTGATAAAGGTTAAATTGAATTAGCTTTCATTTTTTAAGTTTTAAAAAAAAGTTCTTATAGAAATTAATGGCTCTGATTTTTGTATAAAATTTATGGGAATATGTGTTGATTTCTACATTGTTTTAACTGATTTGACAATTACTTTTAATATTTTCCCAACACTAAGTTCTCTATAAAGCTTAAGTGGCAACGCGAGAAAGCAATATAAAACTTCTACAAAAAAGCACAAGTTGGAACTGAAAATCAGAAATACAAGATTGAAATGATTGCAAAAATTTTATTTCTTAACAAACGTTTGAGCTTCAAGTACAACATCAAATTCATTTGAAAGTATTTTTTTACTTGATTTCAACGATCTAATTTGTTTGTTGTTAAATAATTTTTTGCAAACAAAAAACACAATTCTTACCTGTTTACATCTTTCCAACTCAGGCAATCGACTCTTTTATCTTTTGTAGAATTAAGCGAAATACATTGATAAAGATTTTCACGAATATCTCCACCTTCAATGCGAAGACTGCATTGAAACTCATTCTCGGAACAAGAACATTCTATCTCATCGGAACCATCTTCGCAATCTTTAACTCCGTCGCACATGTATTTTGTGGGAATGCAATTTCTCAATTTATTGCTGATAAATTTATAAAAACCATAATGAATTAAGAAATTTTAAAGTATTATAAAAGATTTAATTGTTAAACTATATTTAGAACTCATTTCTATATTTATTGATACAATTCATAATATTATCTATCTTAAGAAAGTTATTTAAAAATATATTTTTTAAGCTATGTTTGATTTTGGTCTCTAAATTTGTTGACATAATAATTTAAAAATAAATTGATTTGGCTCTATTGATTGATTTAATTGTATTCTTTTCATTTTAAAACAGGAAAATTGTGACCCTAAAAAAACCGAAATATTCCCAAGAACAAACATGAAGAAACTAAAAAAACTCTGAACATAAATAACATTATGATGTCACAGACGGCTAAAATGTTTCCACATTTTTAGTATCAACATGCCAAAAAGAATATTTTTCAACCTTCAGTGAAATCAACTCTTGCTTCATTTAGAGCCACAGTGGACAACTGGTGATCCTGAATAATATTTCGTGTGGCTGTAATCATTCACTCATTCAACTAATTTAACCGAATAAAATTCTCTCTTTATCGCAGCCTTGTTTTGAAATGAGGCAATACAACAAATAGGACTACAAATTGTGGAATATAGTTTTCAAGCAAACAAAAACGTTTTCATGGGAAAAAACAGAAGATAAAAAAAGAATTAACTTGCGATTAAAAGTCAGTAAGCCATGTTCAATATTTTTTTTGCAGTTATTTCGTGTCTTCACCTGGTTTTTTAGGCTTTAGTCAAAACTAATTTTGTAAAGTGACCGGCAATAACAAAAAGGTTGTGCGTCATTGGTTTAGAGAATGAACTTTGCATTAAAATCACTGGTAGCGATGAAATACGTTTATGACAATAATGAAAAATAATGTTGAATAACGTAGTTTAGTTTATCTCGTAAGTTATTTTAACTTTTGTAGTAGGCTCTGCATAGTTATTTTAATTGTCCGCATTGTCGGCAGCGTGGTCAAGTGGTCAAGAGCAAGCTTATGGAGTCTAAAGGATTTTTTCCGATTTCAACTCAGAATCCAAAGCGTTTAAAAAACAACTCCAACTTTACTCTAAAATATGCGACTAAAGTTTAAAAACAACTCGGACTCCGATTTCTCCTTAAATGCAACTCTGGCGACTCCGACTCCACAACCCTGGTTAAGAGCGCTATGATTGTGATCGACGTGGTTGCGGTTCGAAACCTACTCGTGTCATTTTATCCTTAGGAAAGATAATTTGTGGCAACTTTCCCTGCTTAGCGATCCAACCAACCCAGTTCTAAATTTTATTCATATCTTTATAAGACTAAAAAACAAAATGAAAAATTTTAACCGGACAGCAATATCTTGGTATCTCCGGAAGCAGTTTGGGGTAATTGCTTGCCCTATGTATAGCGCCTCCGTCGCTTTCCTACGAGTTAAAAAGATAAATATAGAGATAAAATGAAATGAAAAAAATCAATGTATCTTTAAAGTTAAAATTTGATTATTTCTAATAAGCGAGATCTAAACAAAAAAGTAGTTACGGAATTTTGAGGCTTTCCATTAAGAAGGATCTATTTTTTAATTTTTTCAAGACTAGTTAAAGACCTCTTTAAAAAAAGTTATTTTCATTGATCCAATAAACTTTGTAGGAAACTCAACTTCTACAAATCGTTCTTACTGCTTCAAAGGTGTTGATTTTATAAATTGTCATATAAAGTTTTATTTCTTTGCTACATTTTGTGTTTCATTTTTTGCTGGCAAGTTTCAAACCTTTAGTTTTCAATTGTTATTTTCTTCTTTCATTTGTGTTGGTCGGTCGTAAAATTCAATTTGTGGCGTCTTTATTGCTTAGATAATTAGCGCACAATCTTATTCAAAAACTGCCGGTCGTTTAGAATTCTAATGATTTTACTTTAAAAAAATAATACTGCAATCATCCAATAAAAACTCGCTTGTTTAAATTCTGGAACTGAATAATAACCAGACTTTCTGACTCAGGGGCCAGACGTAGAATGAAACTTGAGAGTCTGGATGGAATTATGGAACAGAGCGAAAACAAACTTGGGAAGATCATCCGTGAACAGTTAATATAAAGTTTTGTTTTGTCCAGTAAAGTTGTTGTCGTTAACTTTATGTGATTTGCAACTATACCAAGATTTATCAATGCTTGAAAAAATGCTTTTTGCTCAATCAGGTTTGCCTTAATATTTAATTTCTGATCAAAGTTTTGTTTCGAATTTATAAATTAATTAATTAATCTTCCGCAAAGATTAGGACGCATCATTATAAAAGTGATGATTTTACTTGCACTGCTATCTGTTCGAAATAGCAGATCATCAATTCTTTATTGAACCATATATATGAGTGATGAGAAACTTGAGATCAGTTTTAGTTTTGATTATTTGTGGCCTTGATCTTAAAATTGTGATGGTGGTTTCGAGGTCATGTGGTCTCGGTCTGGCATTTTAAAAATTGGTCTCGAAACTGGAATTTTTAAAAATTTTTTTACTTGATGTGATAATAAATTTTTTCAAATTGATTTAAAATGAAACTCAATTGACAAGCTTTGTTTTAATTTTCAGTTGCAAAGGAACCTGTGTCCGAATTTCTTTAATTTCATAATTTTGCTGCTTTCTCACGTCTAATCTGTTAAAGATTTTTATTGTGATTTGCTCCATCTGTGCATGAACTGGACACCTGCAGAAGTCAATATTTGGTGTTTGAACCCGTCTGTACTCGTCGGTATTTTCGTATATGCCGATTCTACCCGGCTCATAACTCTTCATTTTTGCATACCTTCATCATCAATGATTAAAAGTTTTAGTACAATACAACAGCCTGGGGTAGTAAAAGGATGAACTATCGGCTCTTGCTTGTGTCTGACCGAAGTGTCCCTTAAAACGATGACAACGACGACGACAAAAGTATGAAAATATAAAAATCAACTTTTTATATAAAATAATGCAAACTCAAAATTAAAAATTTGCACAGTATGGTACATTCATTTTTTTAAAAATTGTTTTGGCCCGTCTGTACTCGCCAGCTTGGGCCAGCAACCGAATAAAATAATAAGTAAAAAATCAAAGTTTCGCTCTGACGTCAGCCAAAACAAAAAAATGTGCAAAATTGTAGATCCTCTTTAAGTGCTGCCGTTAAATAAGCAATTAAGATTTAAGTTAATTAAACCAGTTAAATTAAAACTAAATAATGCAAAAGAACTAGAACTACATTAATAAGATAGATTGTGTATGTTTTAATTTGAATAAAGCGGTAGGCGGAGCGAACATGGATTTATAAAGTTTGACTGCAGCAGTTAACTTATGGTTACTATGAAGCTTAAAAAGAAATTAAAATTTTTGTTTTGGATTTTGATTTAAATATATGACGTCATAAACAATATGTTTTGTATTAAAAATGATTAACTTTGCTTAAAAAAATCTTTAAAGTTTTTAATAACTTGAAGTTGGATGTTTCTAAACATCGAGTTTTAATTTTGACTTACTCAAAAGCAAGTTTCTCTTGTATAAACTTTAAAGCCGAAAATAATCTTGGCATCTCCGGAAGCAGGTCAGGGTAATTGCTTGCCCTATGTATAACGCCTCCGTCGCTTTCCTGCGAGTCACGAAGATAAATATAAAGATGAAATAAATGCATAATAAACCAAACCTTGGAAAGTTTCTGAGAAACTATTTTGAATTTTGTTAAGTGCTCCGTAATAAAACAAAAAGAAAATTTAAAAACAGGTAGCATATGGCGAGTACCTCATTTGCCTAATTTAGTGTTTCCCAAACTTGTTTGTCCGCAAACCAAGCAAGTTTATTAAAGATACCATGCAATTTTTAATAGGGATATATCATAAAACTAATATTAATGATTTTTTACCAAAGTAAATTATTATTAAGAAAAAAATAGATCTACAAAAATTCAATTTGGATTTTGAAGAGATAGTTTATTCAAACCAGGGATTTCCAACCTTTTTTTAATTCAAGGATCCTTTTTTGCTTAATTTTGATTAAAATATAATTTGGTGGACCCCCATACAAAAAAGTGCAAAAATTTTTCTAGAAACGAAAATTGAAGACCTTTTTACAGTCTTCACTTCTCTGAGGGCTAGCATATACAAAATTCCTGGCTCAAATTAAGTTAAAGACTAATAAAAAACAGTCATTAAAATAATAAACTTGTAAAACTACTCCGAAATTTTCTTTCAAATTAGAGTGAAGTTCTTTTGTCGGTCTTTGACAATTAAAGACACGAACTTTTGGCATGGTAGTGGTCAGAGTATTGAGGACCAAAAATTAGGTTTCCTTCACTTTAGTTGGTAAAAGAATTTGGGGAGTAAATGTCAATTGTATTGATTTGGTGACCTTTGTTTCGGTCTTTGATGCACGGGTTGTTTTGTTCACTAAGTTGTCTTTTTTATTCTATGGGGATTTTTTAGGTTTAGGGATTTGGGGTTAGAGTTAGGATTAGGGGTTAAGGTTAGAGAGCGTTACGGTAATAAATGTACTTGTTAACTACTGTAATCTGTACTTGGCAACTTATACCGTGATAAATCAACAACAATCAACAAACAAAACAAACCATCAACATGTGTAATATTGTGGTGGATTACACCCTGGATTATACTCATTATTATTATATCTTTATTTTTTACCTCCTGACTCCCTGACTCACAGGAAATTATCGGTGCCACTATACAAAGAGCAACTGTCAAGCTATTGCATTGACCTGCTTTTGGAGATGCCAAGATATTGCTGTCCGGTTAAAATTCTTTTTTTTATATTTTTTATCTTTACGATCGAAATTTAGCACTGCTTACTAAGGCCACCAAGCAGGGTAAAGTGCCATAAAGTGTTTTTCGCAAGGACACAACAGAATGGCAAGAGTAGGCTTTGAACTGCAACGGCTTTAATTACGTTTGCCGTCAATCACAGCGCTATTAACCACTCAAACACGTGCCGACAAATGTAAAATAAGGTGAAGATCATTTTTTTGCTTTTCACTTTTTTGTAACCCTAATTCTCTTTTAATTAAATAAATTCTTCACTTTATTTTAACAGTTTTTAAGCTGTTTTAATGCTACTATGAAGCTTGAACGATTATTCTTCGTGGAGGATTTTTAAGCCCAACCCTTCCCCTTTCCGCGCATGCGCCTATGGATTCATTGATCACAACTTTTTTACTGGTTATTAATCGGGTCCTAGGCAGCGTGGTCGAGTGTTTAGAGCGTGGTGATCATGATCGAAAAGGCCGCGTTTGAAAACCTACTCGAGCAATTTTGTTATATCCATGGAAGAGTTTGCGGCACTTTCTCCTGCTCGGCGGTCTTGGCAAGCAGTTGAAATTTTAGTCGTATCTCTATAAAATTAAAAACTAAACTAAACATTTTAACCGGACAGTAATATCTTGGCATCTCCGTAAGAGGGTTGGGTTAATTGATTGTCCTAAGTATAGCGCCTCCGACGCTTATTCTGCAAGGCAGGAAAATGAAAATACAAATGACAACAAAAAAATAAACAAACTATAGTGTTGGGCAAAACTTTGTGACGCAGAGGACCACCATCTCTTTACTTTTATAAACAATCGCAGGCCATAATGAATAAATATATAAATAGAGTGTTCAAATTATTGCATACATTAATTTCATTACAGCAAAAACTTGTTTGCTTCATTTAGAAAAAGATACTTAGTATCAAATAATAAATTTTTTTTGGAGGAAGGGTTTTGATCATTAAAATTAAAGACCAAAACAAGTTTTATCACTGTAATTTTGTATCGATTGCGGCCCAGAAGATATTTGCAATGAAGTAGTAAAAAGCTAAGACTCGAGCTTCTTAATTTTCTATTTTATTTTAAGCATGCTTAAATTGCTAATAAGACGAAGTAGAAAAGGAGGAAAATAACTAAAAACTACTTTGATTAACCTACCCAAAGATAGACTAACAATAAACATGGGTAATACAGAAAAAAAACCAGCAAGTTGTTAAGCAGCTTTTACTCGTTTGTATAATTCGTTATTATTTCTAATCTTTTTTCTGTAATTAATTAGACTAATTCTATTCTACGTAAACCTAACATAGCCAACAAATACAACAAATACAACACAACAACACAGTTAACCGAGCTAATCAAATATTTGAATGAAGTTTTGGTTCTGAGTATATTCCACTACGGTAAATTTCACAACGGCACAATCCAGCAAGTTAAATTCCACCACGGTAACCTACTGTATATTCCATCAGGGTATAATCCATCATGATATTACACATATTGATGGTTCATTTTGCTTGCTGATTGTTGTTGATTTATCACGGTATAAGTTGCCAAGTACAGAGTACAGTAGTTGACAAGTACATTTACAGTATTACCCTAACGCTCTCTAACCTTTGTAGAAGTTAATTCTAACTGCTACCTAAAAATTATTGCCAATCTGTATACAGTTGTATTAAACGAATTTATTGCAGAAAAAATGTAGAAAGGTTATGAAAGAATTACTGAAGATGTAAATTAGAGTATCAGCAAAGTTCGTGGCACAAACGCGATATCAATACAATAAAGAGACAACCGAATGACAACCGATATGACATTCGATATAACTACCGTTGTAACAACCGATAAAGGGCAGTTGGCTACTGAAACAAGAGAAAAATCTCTATGAAAATCCAGCCGCCAACTGTGTGAAAATTATTATTTATCAAAACCAAAAAAAAATGTAACTTGACTTGAATACAAAAATAAATGACAATTATTACCTTGTATGAAGCGGGCGACTCAGTTATGAAACCAAAAAGTAGAAGCCAATACTGCTGCAATTTAAAACCTTGCTACTAGCAGCAACACGTCATCCGAAAAGAATGAAACAAGAAATTTTGGGCTATTTACGGCATTCCAAGCGGATGCACGAACGCTACGCTGTATAATAATTAATTTTAATGCGGAAAAAGTGAAATTAACGTTCTCTAACCTTAACCCCTAATCCTAACTCTAACTCTAAACCCAACCGCCTAAACCTAAAAAATCCATGGTTCTTCATGCACAAGCGTGGTTTTCCAAGGGAAAAATTAACGTAAAATTAGCCTACACATGATGGGTTCGCACAAAAATTTATTTTTTGAAATGGGGTGGCAGAATAAAAAACTTTGAGAAGCCCTGATATTTTTTTATTTTTTTTATCCTTATATTTATCCTCCTGACTCGCAGGAAAGCGACCGAGGCACTAATACAAAGGGTAAGCAATTACCCCGATCTGCTTCCGGAGATGCCAAGATATTGTTGTCCGCTTGTAATTTAATGGATATGTATATCTTTCAATTATTTCTAGTGAATTTGTCATTTACTTTGTTCATACACGGATATATATTTTTTTATGCATTTTGGTAAAAATTCTTATGCGCAGAAGAACTTATATCGTACTTTGTCAATTTATATAAACCATTTCAATAATAGAATTAATAAAAATCGTAAATATTGGCTTTTTTTATTGCTTTTAATAACCCTTTTTTGTATTAAGAGGTATCAGAAATGTCATCCTTTGCAAGCTTGTAACCTCTACTGAACTAATTAGTTCATTTCCGGTAAAATTGTTATTATTAACACTATCGTTAATTTTTTTTAAACTATCTTATTTAAGTCATACAGGCACCATATAGCTGGTAAAATAATTTTTATATTGCAAAACAATAATTCATGTCGTATAGGGTTAAACCGAATTTAGTTGATGTAATGCAAAAGTATTAAATGCACAAATTCCCTCTCTAATATCATAAACTTCCTCTATTTTTTTTATCCTTTTATTTAAAGTGTCTTTCCCAAGAACACCACAGAATGGCTCAAGTGGGTTTTGAACCGAGATTGTGTTGATCGTTAGCACGGCGCTTTAACCACTTGACCACGCTGGACTCCTCCCTCTCTAAAATCATGAAATTCCTTCCTGAAGGCACTCACATTTCAAAACCTGTCCCACTATTCTGTTGTGTCTTTAATAAAAACCTACGGCACTCCCCCTACTTGGCGGTCTTAGCATGCAGTTTTAAACTTTGGTCATATCTTTATAAAAACTAATTAACCAAACTAAAAAATTTTTGACATCTCTGGAAGCAGATCGGGGTAATTGGTTGCTCTATTTATAGCGCCTCCGTCGCCTTCCTGCAAGTCAGGGAGATAAATATAAGATGATATACTGTAAAAAGATAATAAGTGCCAAGAAGCCTCGACCTTTGAAAATTCGTGAGAAACAATTTCGAATATTGTTAAGTGCTGCAAAATAAAAAAAAGAAAATAAAAAAGCAGATGGCCAATGGCGACTGCCTCAACCGTTTAACCTACTGTTTCCCCACACTTGTTTGCACAAACTTTGAATAATTTCTTTGAATTGAATTTGACTTTGAACAAACATTCAATTAAACACAAACTATATTTATTTCCCCACACTTGTTTGCACAATCTATGCACAAACACAGCAATACATTAAGAGTCACAATCGACAACATTTTTTGTGTTATTTACATTGTGGTCAGCAGGCTAATTATGTTTTTTCTAATCATAGACACCAAAAGATTTTTGGGGAGAGAGGAAGCATTTTTTACACGGTACTTTTTAAGTTGAAAAAGTATTCTCCACAAACGCAAACTTTTGCTAATTGGAAAGACTTTTTACTTGAAAATTAGGTAAAGACAAAAAAGTTCTTTATTGGTATAATTCTGCCGTGGTGTTTCATTCACTTGGCCCCCGAATATTTTTGATAAGCCAAAATGTTTCGTGGGTCAAAAAAGTTGAACACCCCTGTCTTAATTGAAGATTTTTTTATTGGTGTTCGCTTTGCATTAACAAAGATTTTTAAGTAAAAGCATTTTTTTTGTGTTCAACAAGTTTTCTTGTTTAAATTTTTTCCGATACGCTAAAATTTGCGTTTGTTAAAGGCGCTTTTTCAAAGAAAAAACTGACTTTTTTAAATGTTATCTTCCATATTAAATTTGTCACTGTTATTTGCAATGTGACATTTCAAAAAAACCTTTGGTGACCACCTGGTTGTCTAAATCAAAATTTTATAAACTTTATAAAATTTACTGTTGTTCGAGATTATATAATCATAGATACGGATCTGACGCAACGCATTTGTCCACCAAAATCAGAAAGTCACTATTTTCTTTTTAGTCTGCAGAGTTTTAAAAATGTTTTTGGAAAAGGGAACAATTTTTGCTTTTTTCCGTGTTTTTCCTTTTTCCGGTTTTGGAACCCTTGTTTGTAATATTGCTTTATAAGCGCTTACTATTCAATAGCTGCCATAGGTTTGCGGACTATCAAATTGACATCAACATTTTCAAAACTTCAGTGACTTGAATTAAAATTACTACGTAAACTTTATTTTTCACTGCACGAAATTAAAATTAAAAGCCGAAATTCTTTCTACAGCATTAAATGTAAACTTGTTGAAATTCTGTATTGAATTTATAAAAAGTCAAATTTACATTTTGACCGGGAGAAAAGTTGACAGAGACGAGCACTGGTTCGCGGACCGGCAATTTAGAAACACTGATCTAACTCATCACATTATATTTTGTTCATCAAAACTTATTTACAGTAGCTACACAACTTTGTAGCGGCATTTTGACTCGATCTTAAAAACCAGTATTATTAAATCATACAGTAAATGTTGTATGAGAGAGATTTCAAGTTGGTCGAAGCTTACTTAAATCAGAGCTTTTCAACCATTTTAACATTGTGCCCCATTTTGTGGCTCATTTTTTACTGAAAATTTGTCATACGACCCACAATAAGATATGGTGAAAAAAACAAAAAGAACACAACAAATTTACTTTTTATGCAGAAGTTGAGCTTGCTTGTTTGGAGATCAAGTCGAGGTTTGATAGAAAACAAACTTACACACAAAGTAACATTAAGATTATCAGTTTTAAGATTGTCTTGTTCATTGTAATTCTTGTTGAGAAACCCGATTCACACATATTACGTATTATCACCAAAATATTTTCTTGTATGACATCATAATAATTCTATAATTTAATTTATTCAATTTAGGAATTTAGTCGCTTTAATTTGAAATTAGACAAGCTAGTTTCGAGTATATTCTGTGTTATTAAAATAATCATGTGTGTATGCTTTGAGATTTAAAATTTAAAAAAATGACTGCAATTGAAGTTAACGTTTCTAACCCAATGAGGACTTGAGTTAGAGCAAAACGTTCGTTTTTTTTTGTAATTTGAAATCAAGGCTTCAAAGCTCGCAACAAAATATTAAAATTAGTTGCTCAAAACGTTGGTTTTTTTATTGTAATTTGAAATTAAGGCTTCAAAGCCCGCAACAAAATATTAAAAGTAGTTGCTCTACTTATCTTAGCAACTTTGCTGAACTTGCTGTCGGCAGCGTGGTCGAGTGATTAAGGCGCCGTGCTTATGATCAACATGGTCTTGGTTCAAAACCCACTCGCGCCATTCTGTTGTCTCGTTGGGAAAGATACTTCGGCACTTTCCCCTGCTTGGTGGTCTTGGCAAGCAGTTCTAAATTAAGTCATATCTCTATTAATTACAAGCGGACAGCAACATCTTGGCACCTCCGGAAGCAGGTCGGGGTAATTGCCTACCCTATGTATTAGCGCCTCCGTCGCTTTCCTGCGAGTCAGGAGGATAAATATAGAGATAAGATAAATAAATAAAATAAAACTTCTAGATACAGTTATTTCAAAGTTTTTTGAAAGCAAAAATCCTAAACACACTCGTAAAAATCTACGCTCAAAGTTAACAAAACAGCTTTTAGATAAATAGAAAATCAACTACAGCATGATCTATTTTCTATAGGAAAAATAGAATTCTTTAATAGTAATACCTATTCTTGAATTGAACCAGGCTATAGCAGTTGCATGCTCAACGATAGAGATATAAAAAGGACGAAGAAATCTGCTTATTTTTTGAATCTTTACAAATTCTCGGCAGCGTGATCGAATGGTTAAAGCGGTAGGCTCGTGACCAACACGGTCTCGGTTCAAAACTCACTGGTGTTCTTGGAAAAGACACTTTACGGCACTTTTCCCTGCTTGGTGGTCCTGGCAAGCAGTTCTAAATTACAGCCATATCTCTATTAAATTACAAGCGGACAGCAATATCTTGGCATCTCCAGAAGCAGGTCGGGGTAATTGCCTACCCTATGTATTAGCGCCTCCGTCGCTTTCCTGCGAGTCAGGAGGATATATATATAAATAAAGAGAGATAAAATAAAATAATTCTATGTTTAAGCTTGGATTAGCAAGCATAACAAAATATTGAATATAGTCATAATTGACAACATTCTTTTTGTTATTTACATTATGGTCAGCAGGTAAGTAGTCTTCTTTGTAATTAAGTGTTGTGATATTGTGCAATAGATGACGTAGTGTTTTTCTTAAACGCTCTAATCTTAATCAGCGCCTTCTGCTCAAACAATTATTGGACGCGCGCGTCTCCAGGCATAGTTGTTACTAGTTAAATATGCGCCTTTATTTTGGTTTAGCAGTCAGTTCGAAGTATCAAGCTACTACAGCAAACGAACTAAAAAGCATTATATTTCAATACGGTTGTTTTTTTTGCTAAGTGATTTTTGTGAATATTTATTATTGTTTTTTTATAAACCTGTGTATTCGTGCAAAGATACAACAGGCAAAAGTGGCGATGAGGATTCAAGGAACTCAACTGCGTCAAGAAAAAAAAAAGAAAATTTGTTGAATCTGCATTAAAGCTTGAATTGTCAAAATGAGTGAAATTTCTGAACTGATTTTGTTGTTAAATAAGCAACACCAAGAGCAAATGGCAGTTTTACGCGACGAGCATCGCGAGCAGAATAAGCAATACCAAGAGCAGAACAAGCAACATCAAGAGCAAATGACAATGCTTCAAGAGCAGCTGAAAATTCTACAAAGCAGCTTGAACAACCCGCGAGAAAATGTTCCAACACCGATGGCAAGTTTTCAACCATTCGATTCCACATCTGAGTTATGAACTGATTATTTGGCAAGGTTCCGAACATTCGTCACTGCTAACTCTATTCCCGACAACAAGCAAGCACAAATTTTTCTTACCAACCAATTTAACTCCGTTTACAAAATGCTTAGCAACTTAGCGGCTCAGCAACAACCTGTCAAAAGCATACATGAGCTAACGATGAATGATATTCAGACGTTTATGGCAGAGCAGTTTGAGCCAAAACGATTTGTTGTCAGAGAACGTTTCAAGTTTTGGTCTGACAGGAACCGCAAACCTGGCGAAACTATTACTGAACTGTTCAGTAGACAACGAAGCAGTTTTGAAGACACTCTTCAAGCTCAAGGACGATGAACTAAAGTTTAGCAACGCCATCAGAGTGGCTCAAGAAGTGGAAGAAGCAGCCAAGGTAGCAAGGGAAACCGTACACGGTCAACCTTCTACGTCGGTGCAGAGAGTTTATCACGCAAAGTCCAAAACTTCCAAAACGCAAGAAAAGAAAACCGCCTGCTTCAGGTGTGGAAATTCTGGACATTTTAGCAAAGCTTGTCCCCACATTAAAGCTATTTGCAGCTTCTGCAAGAAAACAGGTCATCTGCAATCTGTATGCATGTCTCACAAAGTCCAATGTTCTGTTTCACCCATCTATCAAACTATTAGACTTAATGACCACAGAATTAAGTTTGAAATTGATAGCGGAGCCAGTGACACATTTTGCTGTGGAGCGACGTGGCAAACGCTGGGTAAACCCACTCTACAACCTGTAACAATTCGATATCAAGTTGCTGAAGGTAGCCCGCTACCCGTCGTGGGACAATTCCAATCAACTGCAAGTATTGATGGAAAATCACCTGACGTGACCTTTCCTGTAATTGTCACTAAGGTGCCCAATCTAAATTTACTAGGTCGTCTGGCGAAGTTGAAACCTAAGTTGTGCTGAATCTACTGCAACGATAGAGCACGTCACTACAACTGGTCCAGAAAACTCTTTAGATGCGGCATGTATTCAATTATGTGGAGAGTTTCCTACTTTATTTGAATCAACATAGGGTTGTCTAAAAGATTTTTCACTGGACATACGGTTTAAACCTGAAGCTAAACCTATTTTCAAGAAGCCAAGACCTGTTCCGTTCTCAATCCTACAAGATTTAAACGAAGCATACGAAGCAGGAATTAAGAGAGTTGTATGGGAGCTTACAGATTTTAACTCGTACGGCACCCCCGTGGTTCCTATTCGAAAGTCTCCTTTGCCAGGTCAAGCAAAAGCAAGCATCCGTGTTTGTGATGATTATTTGTGGAGATTATTCGCTCCCAGAAGATCTAATGCGCAAGCTAGGACGTGGTTACTGCATTAGTAAGATTGATCTAGCTAATGCATATAATCAAATCTGTCTTTCTCCTGACAGCCAGAAGAAGCTGGCTCTCAGCACTCACAAAGGAGTTTTACTGCAGAAAAGACTTCCTTTCGGAATTAAATCCGCACCAGGGTATTTCCAAGAAATCATGGAACAGTTAACGCAAAATTTGCGAGGATTTGGTAAGTGGTGACAACGCAAAAGATCATTTGATGAACCTGCGAGCTTTGTTCAAAAGACTAGAAGAAAAAGGTCTTCGCTGCAACCGTGAGAAATGTGTTTTCGCCCAAGTATCAATTGATTACCTGGGTCACACTTTATCAAGTCGAGGAATTGCAAAAGGGTCCAAAGTTGATGCCATACTAGAAATGCCTACACCCAAGAACATTTCTACGTTAAAATCTTTTTTAGCATCTGTGCAGTTTTATTCTAAATTCTTACCTCCATATTTTTCGGAAATCATCGAGCCGTTGTACAAGCTTACACGCAAAGGACAACAGTGGAAGTGGGGTGAAGTAGAAGCGACATCTTTCAAAAAGATCAAACGGTTACTATGCACAGAGACTGTACTTGCGCACTATGACCCATCTCTTCCGTTGGGTTTATCTTGTGACGCCTCAGAATGCGGAATTGGAGCGGTATTATTTCATCGCTTTGCAGACGGAAGCGAGCGTCCGCTTCTCAATATTTCTAAAATTCTATCGGCAACACAAAGACGCTACAGCCAAATACAGAGAGAAGCACTATCCTTAGTGTACGCTTTGAAGAAATTTCATCAGTTTCTGTACGGTCGTAAGTTCATTGTGGTCACCGATCACAAACCTTTAGTGACCATGTTTGCCCCTGATAAAGGTACTCCTGCAATGGCCGCGAATCGACTTGCACGATGGGCATTACTAGTCCATCAATATGACTACACGGTGGAATACCGTAGAAGCAAGGACCATGGCAATGCCGATGCTCTTAGTCGCTTGCCATTTTCAAATGACACAAGTTTTGATGGGGAGGAGATGGAAGATGATGTCGATAGCGTTTGTTTAGTTCGAACAATCAGTCGTCAAATCAATCCTGACAATCCATTGCTTGTGGTCAGAGAGACTGCCAAGGATCCAATTCTTTCCCAACTAATGCGATTTGTGAAGGAAGGATGGCCGCATGCATTTTCGGAAGAGCTTAAAGACTTCAAAAAGTTGGAAAATTCGTTGTCAACAGAGAATGGTTGCGTTTTTTACGGCTTACGGGTAATAATTCCTTCAACCCTACGTAATCATATTCTTAAATTATTACACCTTGGACATTTCGGCATGCAACGGATGAAACAACTTGCCAGGTCAACTGTCTATTGGCCAAGAATTGACTTTGACATTGAGGATTTATGTCGCAAATGCACTTCCTGTGGCCAATTTCAAAATAAGCCGGATAAACCTTCAATCCATCCGTGGATGATGCCAGAAAAACCATGGTCAAGACTCCACTTGGACCATGCGATCAACTTTCTGGGAAGAAACTGGTTAGTCCTTGTAGACGCTTATTCAAAATATCCTTGCATTCATCCAACAACCTCAACGTCTTCGAAAAGTACTACTGCTATACTTGAACAAGAATTTGCTCATTTCGGATATCCCCACACGTTGGTGACCGATAATGCCACAACATTCATGTCTCAAGAGTTCCAAGCTTGGTGCAAACAACGAGGCATTGTACATCTCACCGGAGCACCTTATCATCCAGCAACAAACGGTGCTGCCGAGCGTTTGATACAATCCTTCAAACAGGCATTGAGAAAATCCTCGTTACCTCCAAAGGAAGCTTTGCAAGAATTTCTAATGCAATATAGAAGAATTTCTTTTGCATCGGGACTGTCACCAAGCGAATTGTTGAATGGAAGAAGAATTCGCACCAAAATTGACACTTTGGTTCCATCCATTCCGCATCTCCTGCAGGGAAGACAGTCAAAACAAGCGAGCAAGCATTCAAATGCTGAAGACTCGGAAGTGGTTTCGAAAGTCGAACATCATTACTCACTAGGAGACCCTTGTTACGCACTGTACTTCGGCCCTAGAAGAGATCGTGACCCACGATGGGTGCCTGCGATAGTTACGAAAGTCCATGGTACACGAAGCGTCAATGTACGAGTCATTCCTCGAGGACCAACTTGGAGAAGACATCTTGATCAACTTCGACCTCGATACGGTTCGGATCAAGATGATGATCCCTGTGAAATCCCAACGAGCGTTTTGTCTACAGAAACACTTCCAGCCGGGACTGATCACGCATCTAGTTCTTCTTCGATGAACCAACGCAACAATCCGAGACTACCAACCGGAGACGAGTACGGGCGACACAATCTACGACGATCAGCGAGAACAAAGAGACCTCCAAAAAAATATTGTTGCTAAAATGTATATATTTTTTTGTCGTAGTTTATTTGGGGAGGTGTTGTGATATTGTGCAATAGATGACGTAGTGTTTTTCTTAAACGCTCTAATCTTAATCAGCGCCTTCTGCTCAAACAATTATTGGACGCGCGCGTCTCCAGGCATAGTTGTTACTAGTTAAATATGCGCCTTTATTTTGGTTTAGCAGTCAGTTCGAAGTATCAAGCTACTACAGCAAACGAACTAAAAAGCATTATATTTCAATACGGTTGTTTTTTTGCTAAGTGATTTTTGTGAATATTTATTATTGTTTTTTTATAAACCTGTGTATTCGTGCAAAGATACAACATTAAGGGCGCCTGAAAAATTTTTAGCTAGAGAAAAACAATTAAAAAGAAACCATAGCAAACATAAAATTTATCGTAATGAAAAAAATATTTTAGTAAAAAATTCTTAAAACAAAAAAAGTTCTTCATTCGTAAAATTTAGCCGCAATGTTTTATTCAATTGGCTCGCGAATATTTTTGATAAGCCAAAATGGTTTCGGTTCAAAAAAAATTAAACGTCGCTGTCGTAAGTAAAATTTTTTTATTGGTTTTCAATTTGCATTAAAGAAGATTTTTAATTTGTAATTCAAGTGAAGAATTTTTTTTGTTTTGAGGAGATTTTTGTGGCAAAAATTCTATCAAATGCGCTAAAATTAGTGTTTTTTGGGGGTGCTTTTCAACAAAAAAAGTGAGTTTTTATAATGCTGTCCTCTACCTTAAATTTGTCACTGATATTTGCTACGTGGCTTTTTAGAAAAAAACGTTTGGTCACTTTTGGTTTAAATCGAAATTTATAAATTTGTTTGATTTAATTTTGATTGAGATTATATGACCATAGAAACGAATTTAACTCAATGCTTCTGCTGGGCGAATTTCTAAGGTCCTTCTCCCCGGTTTACTGTGTTTTAAAAAAATACTGATAAGAGGACAATTGTTTCCCCGCTTCGGGTTCTGGCACCCCCAATCGTAACATTGCTTTTTCATGGTCGAGTGTTAAGGGCGCTGGGATTGTGATTAACATGGTCTCGGTTCAAACTTTATGGTTTTTAATCACCTTTTTGGGTCTTCAGCTATATTTGAGCAAAAAAATTTAATTTTTAGTAATTATCAATAATTTATATTTAGTAATAAATTTAGTAATAAATTCATTAATAAATTTAGTAATTTATATTAAGCAAAAATTAAATTTTAGTTTTAACTTATTAAACTTCTTCTTCTTCTTTTGGCTTCTCTCTACTCGGGGTCACAGAGCGCGACAGAATTCTCCATTTCACTCGATCTACTTTGTCTCCTTCCCTAGCTCTAACCCTTTCCATGTCTTCTCTCACCAAATCTATCCACCTTCTCCTTGGCCTTCCTCTTTTCCTTCTGCCTGGCACCGCCATCTCCATCATCCCTTTTCCCCACGTAGTCTTCTTCTCTCTTTTTTACGTATCCATACCAACGTAGCCTTGCATTTCGAAGTTTATTTCCCAGCTTTGCAATTTTCGCAGTCTCTCTCACGTATTCGTTTCTTATCTTGTCCTTTCTTGTCACTCCCATTGCCCATCTCATTATTTTCAACTCTGCAACTTCCATTTTTCCCACCTGTCTTTCCTTCACTACCAGGCTGCTGTACTGCCATACCAGGTTTTACTATACCAGGTTTTACTATACCAGGCTTTTACTATACCAGGCTGCTGTACTGCCCAGATTAGATGCTTGCAATGATGGTGTTGTGCCAACATTCAGTTTCTTCATTCAAAACCGTTAGACTTCGTGCTCCATGCTGTTCCCGACGTATGAGGCACGCTGTTAAAGCGTAGTCTGCCGTTTGTTCATTGGCGCTGCACTTGCAATTTGGTGAAGGAGCAAGACCCCATCTGCGCATGGACAAATGGAATCGCTCAACACTAGTCCGCACGCGATTAAGCTTAATGGCCACGTATAATTCACGTGTGTAGCACAAATCAATTACTGTTTTAGCTTATAACGAGTAAGAGCTGCTGGTAAATATGAGTTTACATTGCTGCTCATATGTTTCTATGGCATTATGTGATAGGCGTTTCTTGATATGGCAAATTCAGAAACATTTAAACAAAATAGTCGGCAGCGTGGCCGAGTGTTTAAGAAACAGTCCAATTGATGGCGAACGTGATGGACAGAGTCGGTTCAAAACCTACTTGCGCCATTCTGTTGTGTCTTAAAAATGATAGTTTGAGGCGCTTTCTTTTGTTTGACGGTCTCTGCAAGCACCTTTAAGTTTTAGTCATATCTCCAGATAAAAAACTAAAAAATAAATTTTGGGTATAAGGTCGGGGTTATGTTTGCCTTGTAAATAGCGCCTCCGACGCTTTCCTACAAGTCAGGGGAAATAAATAGAAATAAAAAAAAAAAAACTGTTTTTCCCAAGTACAAAACAGAACGTCGTGATTAGGTTTTGAATCACGACGCTCTTAACCACTCATCCACGCTACCGACGAATGTAAAAAAAAGTAAAGACTTTTTTGTTGATCTTCACATTTTTTCAAGCCTTAAATCTCTTTTGATTGAAAAAAAATCTTCATTTATTTTAACAATTTTTAAAGTTTCTTAGTGCTGTTATGAACCTCTGATCATCTCTCTTCATTGAGTGTTTAACCCGCAACCTTCTTTTTCGTTCATAGGTCTATAGATTCATAGATCACAACTTTTAAACATACTAGACCAGGGTCGGGCAAACTCAGAGGGCCACCTATTTATTTTTATAATTAATCGCTGGCCATAATTAATAAACGTAGAAATATGAGGTTCAAATTACTGTAAACATAAATTTTGTTACAACAAAAACTTGTTTGCTTTATTTAGGAAAAAAAACACGTAAGATCAAGATAATGACGTTTTTTGGTTCGTGTTCAACTTCACAATGAAGATAATTCAAAATAATTGTTAAAATTAAAGCGAAAAAAAAGCGTCATTATTTTGATTGTTATACCGATAGCAACACACGGGTACACTAGTAGAAAAAAGATGTGGTTTCCGCCGTGTAAAAAGTTGGACACCCTTGATGTAATCTAATTGTTGCGATATAAAAATTGCGTGACCTTAACTGCAAACCTACCATATTGATACCTTATTAAGACAAAAAAGAATTCGTAATCAAAATTTTATTCAGATTTGTCGCGAGCCATGTTCTGAGCATTAGCTGCTATCATAGCTGTGCACCCAGTGATGGATATTCAAAATTAGGGGCCTGAGGCAGAATCCCAATCAGGATACGCAAAAATTGGTGTTCTCCAAAAAAAGTCTTCGATCACGTATTTTCCTATTTTTTTCGCAAAATCATCCTGATCTCTAAAAAAAAGAAAAGAAAGAAAAAGTCTTCACTTCGAATCGATCTCGTATTTCCCACTTTTCGTCCCAACTTTATAGTGATCTCTAAATTTCCGGAATAAAATCTCGTAGGGCCCGAGGCAACTGCCTCACTCGCCTCACACAATATCCACCAATGAACACACCAAACAATTTTGGGGGCAATATGTTTTTGACCAATTTTTTGGATAAATATAATTGGCCAAATCATAATCTCTCTTCAGATCACGGAGATGCTGACGTCACTCAGATTTAGTTATCCAAAGAACTTTTTTTGAAGACCACTTTAAATGATATTTTAATAAATGAAATTTTAACAACTTTATCGTCAACATAGCGTTATTATTATTGGATTCTAGACTCAATTTATTTTAAGAAGTTTTTAAATCGGATGTTTATCTAGAAAATTTTATCTTCCAGCTTAGCGTTAACTTTTTAACAACTATAATAAAAACATATTGTTTATGACGTCATGCATTCAAATCAAGGTTCGAAACAAGCATTTTAATTTCTTTTGAAAGCAACTTTTGGCAGATGCTAAATTTTAATGTATTTGTAGACCAACTGAAACAGACAATATTTAAAAATCTATGTTTCGCTTTCTTTGGCTACTGCTTCATTTAGGCTAAATTAAAATTATACTGTATAATCTATCTTGCTGCTGTAGATCTAGTGTTTTTGTATTATTTCATTCTTTTTTTTGTTAAAACTATTTTATTAACCAATAAAAGCTAGCTTTAAAAAATAGTTTCGTCATCGAATTACTTAATTTCTTGAAATCGAATTAATTTAGTATGAATGTTTTAACAGTAAGAGTGTGAGTAGGAACATTCAAAGCATTACCAGACTTGTTTGTTGGCCGAAAGAAAAAATTAAAATAAAATTTTTTTGCAATCGAATTAGCTTGTTACAGATGGCCCAGATCACAATAATTTTTCAGCGTTTTCACGATCGTTGAAATTAACGTGAGAAAGATGGAAAATTAAGAGGTTCGACTCTTAGCTTTTTACTACTTCAAATTGCAGCAAAGCTGGTCGATTGAGTGTCAGTCTTAAGCAAATTGCAAAATTCGTAACAATAACATCAAGTAATAGAAATATCAAAAAATATCATCTCAAGACAAATTTAAAAAACACGAGACCAGGAACAAGACCGAGCCATCAGCACTTGCATTTTTTTTCCGGACAAACAAGTGCGGGGAAGCAGTAAGTGAAGCAATTGAGGCAGTCGCCATTGGCCACCTGCTTTTATGTTTTCTTTCGTTCTATTTCGCAGCACTTAATAAGATTCAAAACAGTTTCTTACGAACTTTCAAAGGTCAGGGCTTCTTGGCACTTACTATCTTTTTATATCATCTTATATTTATCTCCCTGACTTGCAGGAAAGCGACGGAGACGCTATAAATAGAGCAAGCAATTACCCCGACCTGCTTCCGGAGATGTCAAAAATTTTTTAGTTTGGCTATTTAGTTTTTATAAAGATATGACCAAAATTTAAAACTGCATGCTAAGACCGCCAAGTAGAAGAAAGTGCCGCAGGTTTTTTTAAAGACACAACAGAATAACCCGGGTAGGTTTTGAATTGAGACCATGTCGATCACAATCACGGCGCCTCTAACCACTGGATCACGCTGCCGAAATAAGATTTATATAGACCCGATATATAAAAAATGGACACTATAAAGGAAATAGCATTTTTATAAAGGAAATATAATTTTAATTAACTATAAAATTTTTGCGTTTTAGAACTTTATACTTTAAAAATTTGTTAGTCAATATTTTGCTATCACCATGCCTCCAAAAAAGAAGATAAGATATGACGATTCATATTTAAAATTTGTTTTTACAATGATAAAAGCTGATGGAGAAGGAGTGCCGCGAAAAATTTTGAAAAAAATTATCTTGGGACGTCCGATTTTGCGGATTTTGCACGTGAAATAAGTAAGATTCGGAGCAAAGACCGTTTTTATTTAGAGACAACTAATTTTGGGAAGGAAATCGACAAGAGAGAACGTGAATTTAGTCGAAGATCCTTTCTTTTTAGAGAACAGCTTAATGTTGGCGCGAAAATGAGGAAATCAGAGCGGAAAATTGTGGTGAAAGCATTTTTCCTTTTTTTTTTTATTTTATAGGAAAAACCTGAATTTTCAGATGAAAAGCAGGAATTTGGTACATAAAAATTGATGAAGACCTATTTTTTTTAGAGATTATGTAATTTTGGGACGAAAATCAAGAATCCTAATTCAAGTGCGCCGCGACTTCGAAAGATACCAATTATGTGCCGCGGCCAGACCAACGATAGTTTTAGAAAACAACCAATTTTAGTGACAAAAGCTAGAAATCTAAGTCCAATTATAAGTGAAGACCTTTTTTTTGAAGATCACCTGATTTTGGGAACAAAATTTAATAAAAACAGTTTAAAGGTGAAGCGATGTTTGAGGAATTTCAAAAATGTGCCGAAAGGAAAAGCTTGAGAAACACTGCCTTAATTCATTAATCAAGAATGTAGATTTCTTCAAATAAAAAGCTGAAACGTTGATCAAGTCCAGACACGATCAATCAGGAATATTTTGGAAAGACACTACAAGTGGTCTGAAAGTCTCTTATGAGGTTTCACAAAAAATAGTTGCCGCTAAAAAAACCCACGACATTGGAAAACAGTTAGTATTGCTTGCTGCAAAGATTTTATATCAAATGTGCTGGGAAGTTCTGAACTTCAGAAGCTAAAACACGTCTCTTTGTCAAACAGTACTATTAGCAGGCGAATAACTAAGCTGTCTGATAACATTCTGTCGCAGGTAGTCTCAAAGATTCAAAATTCATTGTTTTACTTTTTTGCGATCCAAATTGACAAAACGACGGATGTAGCAAACTTAGCCCAACCTTGCTTCTTTGTACGTTATGTATAGGAATCTGGAAGGCAAAGTTTTGTTTTGCGACACCCTCAGCACCAAAATACCGCAAGGGAAATATTCGACAAAGTGGATAGATTTTTTGAGGTGCATGGTATCAGGTGGGAACACGTTATTGGCGTGTGCACCGACGATGCTCCAGTGATGCTTGGTTGCCGTTCCGGTTTTTAGACCTTGGTGAAGGAAAAGTTCCCAGATGCGATTGGTACACACTGCATTATTCATCGTCAAACACTGATGGTAAAAATTATGCCTGATGAGTTGAAAAGTGTCCTGAACGAAGTGATTAAGGCAGTGAATCTGATTAAGGCGAATTCACTCAACTCATGTTATTTGCTGATTTATGTAAAGAAAGTAATTCCAAATTTGAAACTCTTTTATTGCACTGCATGTGAGATGGCTTTCAAAGGGAAAAGTATGAAGAGAGGTTTTTGTTCTTCGAAAAGAAATACACAAATTTCTGCATGAAGTTACAAATAATTTACGAAATATTCTCGGTCGACCGCTTTCTGATATGCTTCTTACGTAACAGTAACACATAGACACCCCGAGGCCGAGTTGCATTTATTATGTAATAGTTCTATCTTCAAATTCCTATGTATGAGCAAAAATGGAGTAATTTGAGAATCTTCCGCAGAAAACTGAGCAGTCCCAGTGAAAGAGTAGTGATTTATAATTAATTAATATACGTATTTGGCGGAGAGAGAAAGACGTTTCAGTCTGTAGGCTTAAACTTATTGCTGTACATCAATAGAGGTAACTTTATGCTTAAAATTTCAGGTTCTAGTGGTCACTGTTTAGCCAATTTATCTATTGTTTGAGATAAGTACTAAAAAGCAAAAATTTGAAGAATCTTATATGCAGTATGGTTTTAATTCTATTGTGTTTAGCAATTAAGAAAGACCATAGTGTTTACTTTGTAATAATGTACCAGAGGTGGAGTTGAGACACGTTGCTTTTAGACCGAGACGAAACTTTGGGGTAGCGAGACCGGGACGAGACGAGACTTTGGAGTATCGACACCGAGACGAGACGAGACTTTACATAAGTTGTTTTGGTTTAAGCCAGGGTTGTGAAGTCAGAGTCCGAAGTCGGAGTGGTATGTCTTTGGTTGGAGTCGGAATCGAAGTAGTTTTTTAAATATGCTGAAGCCGAAGTCGCATTTTTAGATGTACCCGAGCTGGTATGGGACTCGTATTTTTTTTTGCTCATCCCAACTCCAATTTTTCGTTAATTTCTGGAAGCTATAGTCATGCTTATCATTTGAATGATTCAAAAATAAGCAAGCAAAAATACGGCGAGTACTTGGATAAGTCACCTTTTCGACTTTAATTTAAAGTGCAAACTAAAAACGATTTTCTTTTATATTGACGACCAAATGTGAATTTTTGTTTGCAAAATTAAACTTAAATTTTGGTTTAAAAATTGTTTTTAAAAATTCAACTAAAGATTAAAAAAAGATTTTTATTCGAAAAATACGTCAAAATGTGCTTAATACTTTTTTAGTTTTGAAAGTCGAGTGACGAATAAAAAGAAAGCCTTTATTTGAATTTAGCCCTCCCTAAAATGTCGAGATTCTTTAAGAATTGTGGTCACTTGTTGTAAGCAATCGCTTGTAATCGTTTATCATTTTCAATACTTATAAAATGCCTTAACTTAACACAAAAAAGTGCTTTGGTCAGCGGTTGAGTGTAACCAGAGTAAGAATAAAAATTTTCTAATTTTAATCTATTTTAAACTGACAAGAAAAGGTATTATGGAAAGCTAATTCATTAAATAAGGTCAGGGGTTCCTAAACGGGGTACATGTAATACACCCCTAGGGGTACATTTAGGCTTCTCAAGGGGTACATTATTATGTGAGAGAATGTCCTTATTTAAGTTAAATTCCGTATCCGGAAGAAATAATAGACTCAACTGTCTAGAATTTTTGAATCCAGTCGATTGTAATTACGTCAAACAGGACAATTAAGAGGGAAGACTTTTTTTTATAGATCACCGTGATTTTGGGTTTGAATGGGGAAAATTTGTGGCTGCTTAAAAGGGAAGACTTTTCTTTTTTTTAGAGATCACCTTGATTTTCGGCATAAATTGGGAAAATTTGTATCTGATTTAAAGTAAAGACCTTTTTTTTTCAGAGATCACCTTGATTTTGGTCATAAATTGGGGGAAAATTAATGGCTGATTCTAACTGAAAGCCTTTTTTTTAGAGAAATGTCACAAAATTTTGGGGGTACATTCAAACCTGCTACAGTGTCCAAAGGATACCGATGAACTAAAAGTTTGGGAAACCCTGGATAAGGTGGTGTCGCTTTCTGTTTGCTGGATCCTCCCTTGTTACAAAGTGCGACTTCTAACCAGGATTGTGGATTCAAAAAATTTTCTTCTGTTTTCCGTATATAAAGAAAATCTTTTTTCGACTCCGAAACTCCAGCTCTCTAAAATTTTACGATTCAAACTTTTACTCTAACACATCTGAAAAAACGACTTTGACTTCATCTCTAAACGTGGGACTCCAGCAATTCCGATTTCACAACCATGAAGGCCTAATTGTCAAGTGCTTAAAGCGCATTAAAGCTCCGTGATTGTGATCGAGATAATATTGGTTCAAAACCTACTCGAGCCATTCTGTTATGTCCTTGGAAAAGACACTTTTATGGCACTTCCCTTGCTTGACGGTCTTGGCAAGCAGTTCTAAATTTCAGTCATATTTCTCTAAATCAAAAAAACAAACAAAAAAATTTCTATCGGACAGCAATGTTTAGGCTTCCGTTAACAAATTTTGCTTTGCCAGTTCAAGGCACGCCAGTGAGTTTTTGCAGTGCCAAGTGAATGACTACATCGCTTTAACAAAAAATTCGAAAAGATTTGCTGCTGAATTCAACTGATGTGGAAGGACTTTTTTTAACGCCATCAGAAAGCAGCCAAAAAAACTATTTCACGTGGTCACTAAAACAACCTTACGCCGTATTGATATGCAGAGTGTGAAACGTTTTATGGAACTTTACTGCAGTAAAACACGACTCGATTTTGGGAGTTATGGCCTTATTGACCAGACTTAATGAAAAATTCAGAGATCGATGGTTTCGATCCGAACAACTACTTTTACACTCTCGTCGAAAAGCATGGAGTATGTTAAAATAATCTCATAAGTTGGTCACAACTACACAGCCATCGGGGACACTGGTTTGGCTCAGTGATGGGCTCAGATGGGCTCAGTGAAAACAAGAGGAGAAAGAGAGGAAGAAGGCGAATGAAGAGACAGCGGGAATGTGGAAACACTCATAAGGGTTGGTACTTTAAATGATGGAACAATGATTGGAAGGGGAGAAAACTGGCAGACATGATGAAGCGAAGGAATTTAGATATACTGTGCGTACAGAAAACAAAGTGGAAAGAGAGTAAAGCAAGGAACGTTGGTGGTGGCTGCGAACTATTCTACAATGGAGCTGATGGAAGAAATAATGGAATAGGGATAGGGATAGCGGTAAGGGAGGAACTGGTTAAAAGTGTTTTGGAGGTGAAAAGAGTGTCAGAAAGACTAATGGTCATGAAACTGCAGGTAAAAGGGTTTATACCAAGGGTGGCCAAGCTGTGGCTCTTCGGACCCTTGCTTGCGGGTCTTTGAACTTTTTGAAAAATTATATTAATTTTTCTTTTGTAATTAATAGCAGTCAAAGGCCAACATTTTATCGTTTATACTAGCAAAGTTTCTTTTGAAATATGGCGTTGTGTTATAATAATTACTGAATTGTCATTGCTTTTAAATTAAATTATTAATATTAGTGTGAGCATAAACTTGAGAAAACTGTTGTATATATTGCAGTTTAATTGTATCTAATTGTCATCATAAATTGTGTTATCTTTTTTTGAAAGGTCGAAAACGTTCAGTTTTTTTCTAAATAAAATTTTGCTTGTATAAATGATAAAATTTTGGCTTTTAATTGTTATTATTTACAAGTCGATTTTAAAAATTACCTTTCATCCAGAGTCATAATTTTTTTTTACTGCATTAAGTTGAGTGTTTATTAATTGAGAATTTTGTTGCGCAAATATTATCGGAAAATAGCAAAAAGAGAAAGTAATAAAAAGAAAATAGAACTTTTAAATTAGAATAGGAAAAAAGAGTTTCAATTTACTGATATTGGAGGTAAAACTGTGTGTCTTATCTGTCGTGCTTCGTTCAATCATTAAAAAATCAGCAAATTGAAACATCAATATGAAGCAAAACACAAAAAATTTGCCATTAATTACCCACACAATTGGACTTACGGAAAAACAAGCTTAGGGAGTGGTTTTAAGATCTCATGTTTTTTACTGGTATAATGAAATATTTTGAAATTTTAAACTTGGCATTTTAAAGCAAAGATCATCTTGTTTCAAACCTTTTCGAAAAAATGTTTAGTTTTCAAAAGTAAGCTTAAAAATTTTTAAAAGGGATTTATTGTTCAAAACATTTCATCTTAACCTGACGAGAATAAATGCATTTCCTTATGTTAAAATAAATGACAAAAAATTTTAAGAATACAAAAGCAAATTGCAAGAATTGCTTTATAATTTCCAGACTAGGATTATTGATTTGCAAAAGCTAAACCCTTGCTTTTCTTTTCTCGAAAATCCGTTCGAAACTGATGTGGTCACCAGTGTGTGTCCGATTTCCGAATCATTGGTGTCTGAAATACCTGCAGTGGAAATGGAACTATTGGAGCTGCAGGAAGATCTCGCTTAAAAAATGACCCATACACCCCTGACTAAATTGAGTTTTGGAAACAAATATCAGAAGCTAAACATCCGCACTTAAAGAAAACAAGCATCCGGGTGATTTCTGTCCTCAGCACAACAAACTGCAGTGAATCATTTTATTCTGTGATATAGTTTGTAAAGTCAGAACATCGAGTCACTCTGACAAATCAAGACTTGAAAGAACTACTCCGAACGGCCATAACGTCTTACCAACCAAATTTTAAACAACTTGCAGCCCAAATGCAGACTCATAGTATCACCACGCAATAATAAATATTAATCGTTAACTTTTTTATATGAGTAAATAAATTCATGGTTTAGATTTTTGTGTTGCGGCTTTTTAAAAGTTTGGTTTTATGATATGCGGCTCAAACATAATATAGGTTCGGCCACCACTGGTCTATTCTAAATATAGTAAGCGCGTATTGTCCACAGGTTGGCAACTGCATGGAGGAGAAAAATAATCTTTGGCAAAACCTGAATGGGTTGAAAGAAGTGTATCAAAACAGAAGATAATAGTGCTAGGTGCGGATCTAAATGAACATGTGAGCGAAGGAAACATAGGGGATGAGGAAATAATGGGAAGGTACGTTGCTGGAACAAGAAATAAGGAAGAATCGATGGTTGTGGATGGAGTATGGATTTGGCGGTTCTCAAAACTTATTTCAAAAAGAAAGACGAACATAGGGTGATGTATGAAAATCGCAGAAAAAGTACCCAAGTAGATTATGTAATGTGCAGAAGGAGGGACCTGAAGAAAATGTGCGATTGTAAGGTAATATTGAATAAGTGTGTCCAAAGCAGCACCATATGGTGGTATGCAAAATGGGTCTCATGGTGAAAAAGAAAAAAGCAGAGAAAGTAAAGCCAAAGATACGATGGTGCAAACTGAAGGAGACAAGCTGTCAAGAAGGGTTTAGACAAGAGGTGACCAGGATTTTGGGAGGCAAGGATGGGTTACCTGATGACTGGTACAAAACAGCAGAAATGCTAAGAAAAACAGCTGAAACTGTGCTGGAGTGATATTTAGGAAATGAAATGGAGATAGGGAGACATGGTGGTGGAATGAGAAAGTTCAGGAGAGCATAAAAGAAAATAAAGAGCAAAGAAAGCATGGGACAAAATAAGAGATGAAAATACAAAAATGATCTACAAATAAAAGATAAGTAAAGCAAAGAAAGCAGTTGCGATGGCAAAGGAACGTGCGTATGAAGATTTGTATGCTAGATTGGAAACAAAAGAAGGTGAAAAGGAGTTGTACAGATTGACAAGGCAGAGAAACAGAGCAGGGAAAAATGTACAGCACGTGAGAATTATAAAGGATGAAAACGGTTATGTGATAATAAGTTCGGAGGCAATGTTAAAGAGATGGAAGGAGTACTTTGAGAAACTGATGAACGAGGAAAATGACCGAGAGCCTAAGACAGAGGAAGCAGAATTGGTTAACAAGGAGGTAAATTGTGTCAGTAGAGAAGAGTTGAAGAATGCACTGAGAAGGGTGAAACAAGTTAAAGCGGCTGGGCTAGACGAGTTGCCAATAGAAGTTTGGAAGTGCATGGGAGAAACGGGGATAGAGTTTTGAACCAGACTGCTTAACAAACTATTAATGGGTGAACGGATGCCAGAAGAATGGAGAAGAATTGTGCTTATCTCAATCTATAAAACAAGGGGATGCACAGCGCTGTGGAAACTACAGAGGTATAAAGTTGATGAGCCATACAATGAAGATATGGGAAAGAATAATTGAAGCCAGGCTAAGGGATAGTGTAGAGATTAGTAAACAGCAATATGGATTTATACCAGGAAAGGGAACTACCGATGCCATGTTTGCCTTAATAACGTTGATGGAAAAGTACAGAGAAGGTTAAAGAGAGCTACGTTATGTATTTGTAGACCTAGAGAAAGCTTACGACAGAGTTCCAAGAGAAGAGCTGTGGTACTGTATGAGAAAATCAGGAATGGCAGAAAAGTATGTGCGATTTGTACAGGATATGTACGAGGAAAGCAAAACAGTGGTCAGGCGTGCAGTAGAAACTACAGAAAGTTTCAAGGTCAAGGTCGGACTGCACCAGGGATCAACGTTAAGTCCGTTCCTGTTTGCTGTGATTGTGGATAGGCTAACGGACAAAGTAAGGACATTATCACCGAGAAAATGCTGTTTGTTGATGATATTGTGATTCGTGAAGAGACCAGGGAAGAAGTGGAGCGGAGACTAGAATGCTGGAGGTATGCGTTGGAAAGAACAGGGATAAAAGTAAGCAGGTCAAAAAAGATCAAATATCTGTGCGTAAATAGAGGAAATGACGATGAAACAGTGAAGATGGAGGACACAAAAGTGCCAAGAGTAATGGAATTTAAGTATTTGTGATCAACGGTGCAAGAAAGTAGTAGTTGTGAGAGGGAGGTCAAGAGGAGTGTGCAGGCAGGATGAAACGGACGGAAAAAAAGTATCAGGAGTAATCTGTAACATGAGGTTACCAGCTAGAGTAAAAGGAATAGTATACAGTTCAGTGGTGAGACCAGCAATGTTGTATGGACTTGAGACTGTCGCGGTTACAAAGAAACAAGTACAAGAGATGGAAGTTGTACAGGTGAAAATGTTGAGGTTTGCTATGGATGTGACAAAAAAAGATAAGATTAAAAATGAATACATCAGGGTTACAATTAAGGTAGAACGGTTAGGAATGAAGATGAGGGAGGACAGGTTGAGGTGGTACGGACATGTCATGAAGAGAGACCAGCAGTATGTAGGAAGAAAGATAATGGAAATGGAGTTAGAGATAGAAATGGAAAGAGGAAAAGAGGGAGGCCGAAGAGAATATTTCTGGATGTAGTGAAGAAGGATATGAGGGAACTTGGTGCGAGGAAGAAGAACATTCAAAACAGAAGGCTGTGGAGAAACATGATACGCTGTGGAAACTTTTAATTAAATGGAAAGGCCAAAATAAGAAGAAGAAGAAGCAGAAGAAGATTGGTCACAACACTCTCTTCGTCGGTACAACACTTTGCTTGTTTGTCGGTACAAGACTGATGTTGGGCGATTCCATTCGTCCATGCACAAATGGGGTCTCGCTCTTTCACCGAATTGTGAGTGTGACGCCTCTGGACAAACCGCAGACCATGTTCTAACAGGGTGCCCTATACATTGGGCACCACATGAAGTACGAGGTCTGACGGTCTTGGATGACGAAACTCGATGCTGGCTTAATAACACCACCGCCAGCATCTGATTCAGGCAGTTTAGCAGTCTGGGGTAGTAAAAGGATAAACCCTCGGCCCCAGTCCTGTTTGTGTCTGACCTGGAGTGGATACCCTTCAAACGACGGCGACGATTTGCTTGTTGTTTAGAAACGGGAGATATGAGGCTGTTCACTGCAAGTCAACTCGACTTCTTTTCCAAAAGATGTTTGACTTTTAGAAGGCATCAACACCAGAATCAGTAAATCATCTCGTTTCGTCACAACCTTGTGGCATTTTTGAAAAAATATCTTCCCACGTTACGCTGTTGCCCTGTATTCGGTCTACTCGACAGCCGAGCACTTTGCAGCGCACTTGCTTGCCTCATAAATAGCATCTTGACTGACGCTTTAAACATTTAGATGCTTAAATCTTTTATTATTTATTTTAAAGAGTTGTGGGTTTCTACCAAGTGCATTACTACACTGAAAAAAGCGGCACTGTGCATCACGCACGCCGATGACCAGATGCTAGAAAATATATCCAGTTGTGGACAGACAGCACAAAAAATGCCATCTGTTGCATTGTGCATCACGCATGCCAAACCCAAGGTCACTGCCCGACCATGGTTTTGAGTTTTAAACTCTTATCAGGGACAGTCTACTTAGCCAGGTTTTGTCGCAGAGCTGGCTATATATAAAGAGAAAAATCTAGGATTTATAAGCTTCTTTCAGATGCGTTGCTACACTGATAGAAGTGGCAAAGCCTGGGAAAGCAGACTGTTCCGGATGAGAGTTTAAAACTCGAAACCATGATCCGGCAGTGAGCTCAGGTTCGGCGTGCGTAATGCACTATGAAACAGATGATAGTTTATAGTGCCATTTTTCCTATAGCTCGATATATACTGTATATTTTTAATTTTTATTGTGTAATATGACGAAATTTAAAGCAACAAAGTGCCTTAAAGTATCTTTCCACAAGGACACAACAGAATCAAGCAAGTAGGATTAGAACTGTGATTGTGTCAATTGCTTAATGCTTACACACGGAACTTATTATAATGTCATAAAACAGTGATGTCCAATCTTTTTTGGTAATGGGCCAAATCATAAATTAAAGTATGTACATTCAGCGGGCCGCAAAATTACAGGCAGGCCTATATCAAATTTCCTCTTTTTAATTTTATGTGCCATGATCAAATGATGAGTTAAAATATAAATTTAAAATTGATTACTAATTAAAAATCTAACTGAAATATGAAACTATTAAAATCATTATGTAATTAGTATTAAAAATGTCCATGCTGGAGCTGCTTTGAAGTCCCAGTTACGTGAGTTTCTTTCTTCCTGTTTGCACCGACTCAAAATTTCCAAGATCTGGATAAGAAAGCTTGTAGTTGCAATCACAAAACCGATGAAGATCGTGGGGAGCCCAAAGGGTTATCTCTGCTCTGCTCTGTGTTTTCTATAAGATCCTCGAGAAGCTTATCTACATCCGCATCAAATCAATTAGTGATCTATTGCTCCCTAAAAAGCAGGCTGGGTTTTAACACAGAAAATCAATCTTGGATCAAGTCATTCAATTGACAGAAAACCAACATCGAGGATTTTTTTTTGTCAAATATGTCGATTTGACGTCGGCAGGACTCTGTCTGGGACCATGGCCTTACATGCAAGTTGTTGAGACTTCTTCCAGGGTAAGCAGATAGTCAGAATAATCATGGAGCTTGTCCGAAACCAAAGTTTGCCCTTACTAACAGGAACAGCAAGCCAAACAAGATTTTCTTTTTAAAAAACGGCGTTTTTCAGAGATTTTTCTTGGCTCATTTCCTTTTCAACCTCTATATATTTACGTATATATCTATACTCCACGATTACCAGAAAGTTTACCAACGCAGGAGAAGCAGCATTGTTGCACTCCTCCAAAAACTGAAAGAACCTTTGAGAGAACTTTAATTAAAAACATGACTACACTTTTAGTGTATCATTAGACTTGGAAGCTGAAGCTTAGTCACACTAAGACGGTGACGGTAGCCGTTAATTTAAACAACAAAAAGGCCAAACGTAAGCTAAATGTTTAGGACAGCATCAGAATTTTATCATTTTTTCCAACTCTACTTATTTCATGGTAAAACCAGACAGATTGCTCATGTTTCATCACCATCTCGAAGCATTGTACAAAAAACTATATTAGCGCGTCACACTATTGAGGCAACTTGCAGGCTCAGGATGGGGTGCTGATGCTAAACCACTGTGCGCAGCTGCTTTATCTCTGGTCTACTCAACAGCTGAATATGGAGCACAAGTTTGGTCTCGCAGCGATTACACTCGCTTTATAGACAGTGTTCTGTGTGACACTTTGCACATTGTCACTGGATGCCTGTGTTCCACTTCAACAAACCACCTACCAATACTTTCAGGCATCCAACCAGTTGAGCCTTGCTTTCACCGACTTCCAACATCCTAAAAAATCTATACAATCCCCTTTTTTAGCACTAGCAGCATGCTGCTACTACTGTAATCTTATTCCAAATCACTCCATATTGGTTCAAAGTTACTATCTTTTATATCACTATACTCATTAACAACTATCATTTGATATTGTAAAAAAGGTTTGGAAATACCACATTTAATATAAATTTAATCGCAAAAGAATGTGAATACGGAAAATAATGCTGGGTGCAAGCGTCTTTATGATAAATCCCGCCTATAAAAGCTTTCATAGATCAGTTTATTCTTATATTAGCTTTATAATTTCTCGAGCACCTTATATGGTGTCCAGGCGTTTTGATTGCCATGCATAAAGATCAAGGTTGCGGAGTTAGAGGTTTTAAGAAGGAGTTGGAGTCAGAATCTTAAGAGCACAAAAATCCGGAGTCTAAATATTCTATCCTACTCCGACTCCTGATGTCCAATTTTTTTAGAGAACACTACATTTTAGGGACGAAAATCAAGAAATTCGAGACAGATTCCAATCAGGGACGAATTTTTTCTATCAACGAACGTCCCGGTTCATCACTTTAAAAATATGGTCAACCTAATTTTAAGCAAATCGTATTTTGCATAATGGTATTGCCCTCATCGGAGAGTCGGTGCAAGGAATCGGAGTCCTTGAAATTCTAGAACAGCGCTTTTCAAACTTTTTTTCACTGCGGCACACTAATAAATTCTGAGTTTGACTTGCTTCATGAAGGTGAAAGCCTACTTAATACACTCTTCAAGTTTACATACAGAAATTATATTTAATATATAAGAGCAACACCTAATAAAAGGGCGTGCCTACAAAATTGTTTTGATACTGGGTAGAATATCTGACAAACACCCCTCAGTTTCCGCTCCACACTTTCTAATCCCAATGTTTTCTCAGAAAAAAAGAAGAAGCAGATTTATATTTTGTAAATAAGTCGTTGTGAACGACAGTAAAATATGTTCACAAATATCAGGGGACTAAGACCGTTCATTTCTTTGTATTTTAGCTGCAAGGAGCAATTCATGCTTAATTTTAATAATTGTCCTTCTGTTACTAAATCTAAAAATGAATAGCGCCGCGGCCTACTGGTGAGCCACAAAGCACTTACATTTGAACTATTTGAATTTGGCAGGTGCAAATAGAAGCTCTTTTATTTTGAATGATTTTTTATCGTCAGTTAAAACTGACACTAGCAGTGGAAAGCCACTTTATTTTTTCTGCAAAAAGTTGTGTAAGTAAAGTAAGAACTTTTTCGTCTTCACTTTGATCTAGCACGTTCTTTTAACAAAGTGAAGTGAAAATGCATTGCTGAGCCACAGCTGTTGCTTTACGACTTTTTTAGTTGCTAGCAATCAATTCTGTTTGATAGCAATCTCATTGCTTACACTTATATTCTTTTTTTTGCTTATTTTTAATAACAAGCCGCTGGATAAAATTGGTTGTTTACGTCCAAAAAACAAACAACTTTATGCAAATAAGCCTCTTTCCTTTTACATTTTTACTGAAGCAGTCTATATTTAAAATTTTTACCAATAGGTCTACTAAAACTACATAAAACACATAAGTCATCTGTAGACCAAGACTCTATGGCTTTTGGTCAAATCACAAAAATTTCCCGGCACCCTTTAATTCCTTTCACGGCACACAGTTTGGGAAAATATGTTCTAGAAGATGGAGTCGGCATCCTAGAAATTCTAGAAATCGGAGTCAGATCTTAAATCTTTTGACTCCGTAACCCTGATAAAGATTTCCATAATTCTTTTCTACTGTGATTAATAAAAATTTAACAAGAACAATAACGTTCGAATGACTAAAAAACGTACAAATAATCTATTTATACTAAAAATCATGACATACGTATTTACAACACCTATAAGCTTTGTCGATATCGCTGCAATGTCTCGACCTGGATTCGAGACACAGTAATCCGAGACCGAGATGAGACTTTGGGGTTACGAGGCCGAGACTTCAAAAAACGTGTCTCGAGGTATCCATCTCTGTAACTTACTAAGTAACGATTCAATGAGGCCAGCAAAACTTAGCAGCGTTTAAATAATGTCTAATCGCAAAACAAAGATAAAGGCAGAACCTATATTTAAGTACACAGCAAAGCTTTGAATAAGATGAGACTGAATGCTTCAGGACAATTTTTAGAAGAGACTGCAAGATTTTTTAAGCTTCATGTGTTTCATGTTCATCTTTTAAGCTTCATGTTCTTGAAAATGCAAAATAGAAAAAGCCCCACACCATTACAGAAACAGTAATCAAGCCTTATTCTAAATCGTTCTAAAAATAGTTGATAATGCTGAAAAAACATTTCGAAAAAGCTGGCATTAGTTTCACTTTCCAATAACACAACCTTAAGATTAATCAAAGATTTGTCTAATGACGTCAAATTCCTGGTTGTAGATCACATCAAATTTGCTTCTTTTGGTCTATTTGCAATTCCAATTGATGAATCAACAGACATCGTTTGGAGCTCATTAATCATTTTTATTCTACAGCATGGCAAGTATACCAAGAAAACTGTCTGCTGCAATTCTTGATTGTTGAACAGTCTTACCCAAAACAACAAAAAAACTCTAAACACTCTTACACATTTTGTATTGACCAATCTGTGCAAGTCAAGATTTTTTTACTGCTGCAAATTAAAAGCAATACAAAAATAAACCTGATATTAAAAATGACTTAAATGTGCACTTTCTCAGACTGCACCCCGTATTCGACTGCTTTGAAATAAGCAAGGACAAGTATCGCATTAATTTGAAAGTTTAAGAAATTCGTTATCTTTCCTCGTTTTTCTAATGATTCTAGTAGTATGCACTACGCTTGGGGGAGAATGAAAAAATTCAGAACAAGCAAGGGAAGACATGCAACAAAAAAGGTTGAGAACCGCTGCTCTAAAGCCTAAACGTAAAATGTGGTTTGAACTGGTTGGGTTAAACGTCTCAAATCAAAATAATTCATTAAAATCCAATTAAATTTTATTAACTTGCCTTTTGTTCTCACATTTCATCATTATAATAATTAAGCGAAATGATTAAAGTAATTTGATGAAAAATAGCGTTGAAAATATTAAAAAACATTTTCAAAAAGTTACAGCAAAAAATAGAAATAATAACTGCTGGACAAACCTAAGCAAAAATTAAATTTGACACAAATTATAAAAGCAAGGTAGAAAAATTTTGCAACATTTTATGACTTCTCTTTTTTCGTTTTGGGGATATGGACGGGAGCTGGATGGTCTACTAAATGCCCGGACGCAATTTTCAATTTTGTAGCCAAGGAATTGTAATCTACATATTTTCAACCGATCAAAAATCGAAAATTTTTTTTCTTATCATAAAAATTCTATCACTCAGCACTTGGAGCGATAAAGGAGCACTCCATGTTAGTTGTCATGGCAAAGCTTTTTTTTTAGCGACTTTTTTGATGATAAACGAATCAATCTGCTTCATACATAGCGTTTCCAAATGTACCAAAAAATAAATATGATTGAACTGTAAAGAGCTGAATGAGAATTTTTTGACCAGAGAAAAAAAATTTGGATTTTTTATAGATTGAAAATCTTTAGATTATACAATTCCTTGAGTACAAAATTGAAAATTGCTGCCCGGACATGTTTCCATCAGCCAGGTCACCAGGTTCTTGTTGAAGTTTAAGAGAGCACGGGCTCCATTTGGATGGTGATAAGTGGGACAAGATGTTATTATGTGCTTAGCTCTCTGCTCCTTTGCGCCACACTCACAGGTCGCCGTAGAAGCCATACCCATTTGTACGTTTCTGAGCGAAATAGACTAATATCGGTTCGAAAAATCGTTAGCCCGTCGTGCTACACTGATGCCTGACTGGGCAAGGTTGTTCAGCAGTTCTAATGCAGCAGGCACAAAAGGGTGTCTAAATTTAAGTTTTTCGCAGCTTTCCACGAAACGGAGACAAGAGCTTTTCATATAGGAGGTGTTCTGACTCCTGAGCGCGGCAATTTGAATGCTTTATTTTTAGTGATTTTTAAAGACTGATGATGGTTTTAAACTAAAATCGGCTTTATTATTTTAGATGATTTAATTTTTAATGAAATTAATTTGAAAAAATTTGCTGTGGTGGTTTTCGAGAGATACAGTAATTTTTTTGTTTTGATTCAGATAGAGAGCTTTCTTACTTTTATTTCAACTGTAGGTCGATAATTTTTTTTTTTTTTCAATTAAAATCAAGGAAATCTGCTGTGCATAATGTGTCAGGAAACAGCAGTTAGACCTATTTTATTTTATTATTTATTTCATCTGTATATTTTTTCTTCAAAGACAGGAAAACTTTGAAGGCGTCATACTTCAGGCCCGTGCTTTTCAATTTTTTTTCACTACGGCACACTAATAAACTCTGAATTTTCCTGCGGCACACTTACATTATGAAGACGAAAGCTACGGCACACTTACAATACTGAATACACTCTTCAAGTTTACATACAAAAATTATATTTAATATATAACAGTAACACCTAATGAAAGGGTGTGCCTACAGAAATTGTTTTAATACAGGGTACAACAGAGGTGTCCAACCAGTAGTGGATATTGGGTGAGGCGAATGAGGCAGTTGCCTCGGGCCCCTTGAAAATACCGCATATAGTTTCATTTTGCCGTATATGTTTTTTGGAGATCACCATGATTTTGGGAAAAATAAGGGAAATACGAGATTAAAGCCCCTTTTTTTAGAGAACACCAATTTTCGGGAATTCTTGCCTCGGGCCCCTAGCTTTGAATATCCGTCACTGTGTCCAACCTTGTTTTAATTTGGGGCAAATTCTAAATCAAGCCAAAGTCGGTGGGCCGCAAAAAGCTTGTCATGCAGAATCTCGCTGCAATTTCTTGATTTTTGTCTCTAAAATTAAGTGTTCTCTAAAAAAAAAAATGGACCAAGACTCCATCTATGGCTTTTGTCAAAACACGAAAATTTCGCGGCACACTTCAATCCCTTTCACGGCACACCAATGTGCCGCGGAACACAGTTTGGGAAACCTTGCTTTAGGCAACCGTCAAGCGATTGCTTCGATCTAACTTTGAAGACGCCAAGATATTTTGTCCGGTTAAAAGTTTTTATTTGTTTTTTAATTTTTATTTAAAAATATGACTGAAATTTAGAACTGCTTGTCAAAACCGTCAAACGGTGGAAAGTGCCCAAAAGGGTCTTTTTCAAGACGCAACAAAATAACGAGTGTAGTTTTGAACTGAAGCTGTCTCAATTGCTTGAGTTATTAATACGTGTCTTCTCTACTCGACCACGCTCTCGGCATTTGTGATAAAAAAATAAAATGCTGCTATTTGTCCTTTATAGCAATTGCAGCCCGCGAAAAACTCGAAGAAAAATTTTGGTCCACAATACGTAAAAAGTTGGGCAGCCATGTTTGAAATGTTTGTTAAATAAAATAAAAAATGCTAAACGCGCTCTCGCTGCTATTCACTATGTACATCACAAATCAGTAAGTTTTAGTCCAGCCATCTAGGAGTGTTGCTATGCCCAACAAGCTTTGTCTTTCTTTGTCTGATATTAAGTTTTCACCGCCAAATCATGAAATAATGGCTTATTTTGATGATTTGGATTTGAGTTGACTCTATAAATTAATTTAAATTTTACAATCTGTTAGCAAAGTAATGAATTTTTTGCTTTTACTAAGCTAAACTTTGCTTGTAGTCAGACATTTAAAAAAATTTTCTGAACATCTTCTACATCGTAGCTTGCGTTAGTTTTGTTTTTTAAGTTAGTTTAAATTTAATGTTACATAGCTTAAGTTAAAATCAAAACTAAGTTGACAATGCAACTATTTTGTAACTGTATCTTATGGTAAGCTTATTTTGTTACTTTATTTTACAAATATTAATCATTTATGTTTGTGTCAACATTTTTTGTAGAAATAAATAAAGCAACTACAATTTTTGTTTTAAATAATATTTCGTTTGGTTTTTGCGCTTATGTGTATTCTTGTAACTTTTTGTATCTCCAATCTTATTGCAGTTAAATTGCACGACATAATGACTTTCAGTTAATTTTTGTTAATATGTTGAGACAATTGTTTAAAGACACGCGTCACTACGCCAATATTTGGCCAGTAGTAACAAAATTACAAAATTGTAAAAGTTACTCACGTCCGATTCCAATCTCGATCCTCGCATTTGCAGTTAAACTCGCCGAAGCAATCAAGATAGTGGCACGATCCTACAAAAAGAATTTCAAACCATTTCCCAAGTAAAATTAAAACTAAAATTTTTCAATCACAAAATATTTGTTCAACAAAAAGTAAGTGATAAAAAAATTGTAATAAAAATAGCAAAATATAAAAACATATGTAAATGCCATGTAATAAATAATATATTCAGAAAATTCTGAAAATAAAAGAAAATAAAAACAGCAAAGTCACGAGCACGCAGTGTACGCGGTGTGAGTCGCGAGCACGCGGTGCACACCAGAGCCATCCGGCCATTCCGACCGCATCGTGTCCATGCGCCTCCCTCTGAAGAACAAGCATTATGCAACGCTTTTTAGTGTATATGCTCCGACTCTTCAAGCTGAGCCAGCAAAAAAAGATAAGTTTTACGCAGAACTCCGCATCCTCCCCCAAGGCATCCCTGCAGACGACAAGCTGTTTGTTCTTGGCGACTTCAATGCTAGAGTGGGCCAAGACGCAGTTACCTGGAAAGGAATACTTGGCAGACACGGCGTTGGAAACTGCAACGACAACGGGCGCTTACTGCTGGAGTTCTGCATGGAGCAACAACTTGTCATCACCAACATTATCTTTCAACAAAAGGACAGTCTGGAGACAACTTGGATGCACCCTCGGTCTAAACACTGGTACCTAATTGACTATGTCCTAGCCAGGGCCGGATTTAGACCATGAGAGGCCCTAGGCTATTCCATTTGTGAAGCCCCTTCCTATTTTTGAACTCATACACAACATGACATTGCTTAATGTTAAAATAATTCTCCCGATTCATGGTTGCAAATTTTCATGGTTGCAATATGGTTCAATATGGTTCATGGTTGCAAATAAAAAAATAAAATTTTAGTTAAGACAGTTTTGCTTTTAATTTCAATTTCTTTGATGAAACAGCCGTTACAATAGTTGTAAAGTTTATTTACAAGGACATAAAAAATAATAACAGCTATCAAATAGAGTAAGACTAGGCTATAAAATTTTTTTTCTAGCTTTCGTCAAAGCAAAATCATGCAACATTTCATCAAAATTTATCTGTTTAAGTTTGTCACTCTCAATGCACAGAATGCTCAGTCCAGACAATCTTTCTTGAGACGTGGTGGATCTCAGTCCATTTTTGATGCTTTTGAGCCTTAAGAAAGATCTCTCTTTCGAGCAGTTAGTGACCATTAAGCTTAGAAACAGTCTTAATATGGCTTCTACATTAGGAAAAACTGTGTGAATTTTTCCTTGCACATAATTTGATACAGGTTTTCATGAGACAAGGAAATAGATTGCTCTTCTGTGAGCCCTTGACTTTGTGTTTGTCTCACGTACAAATAAAAATGTCGAAGTTTATCAATAAGTTTTGGGTCAACATCTTCTGCATATGCTTCCTTTAAAAGTTTTACACCTTGTCCAATTTCCAGCTCAGTTTCTTTCAGATTAACAAGAAAAAGGGACATTTTTGCAACGTCACTTTAAACAATAGATTTTTTTCTTAAATTGGCTTCAAGTGCTGCATCAAGCATAGGAATAAAGAAATTTATTCTAAATCTATTCTTTCAAAAGAGTTTACTTAAAGCCTCAGGTGCACTTCTTTGTCTCCTAGTGACAGCTCTGTAGTTAATACTCGGCAAGGTAGCTTTTGCTTGCTGATCAAAACTCATCAAATTCATCTATACTTTCGCTTAGAAAGTCTACAAGTGAACTGTACAATTTGGCACAAGTACTTAATAACAAATCAGATTTCTAAGGGCTTTGCTAACCCTGTGAAAACGACCTAGCCCTCTGGTCCAAAACTGCAACATAAATACAAATTTCAATTTTTCTATTTTTTGCAAAAGATTGTTAGCATGAAGCCTGGTATCACCCTTCTCACTTATGTCGGAGTGCAAATGACTGAGTGCATTAGCAATGGCACTGTAACTTTCCAAAATAGCTCCCATGGCTTTTGCATGTGCATCCCACCTAGTATCTAACAAATGTTTAGGCACCTTTGACTGAGGTTGTAAAAAAGATTTTAGAACTGCCACCTCTTTGTGGAAGATAAAAAAAAATGTAAATTTTATTGATAATGCCAAAACAGTGCACTGCATCAAGACAACAATTAACCATTGAGCGGCCAACCAAATTTAAGGAGTGACCAGTAAATGGAATAAATTTTGCAAATTTATTTCTTTTTAGAATTTTTTGCTGCATACCATTGTACCTACCAGCTATATTTGCAGCATTGTCATAAGACTGCCCTCGGCATTTATTATAATCATGATGAAGCTTTTTAGTAAAATATTTATGCACTAAATCTGCCATGCCAACCCCAGAGTGGTCTTTCAGCTCAAGGAAAGTTACAAATCTCTCACTTAGTAAATCGTTTATAGAAGACACATATCTTATAATCAAAATTATCTGATCGGTATGTAAAATATCGGGAGTAGAATCCACAGAAAAGCTGAAATATCTCACTTTTTTCATTTCAGCCACAATTGACTCCTGAACTTTTTTGGCCATGAGCTAAATCATCACTTTACAAATAGTTTTTGACAAATAAGAGGAATTTCCTGATCCTGATTTTCCAGGACGATTGATATGAGCAAGAAAAATGGATAAAATTTTGCTACTAATTCTAAAAAGCCAAGATAATTGTCGTTATTAGGAGATCCAAATTGTTCATTGTTTCCTCTAAAAGGTAAGCTTTGTTCTGCAAGAGTGCAGATTACAGCAGTGATTCTTTCCATTACATGCCACCAATACTGCTCTTTTGCTTTTATTTGCTCCTCCAGCTTTGAAGTAAACGTATATCCTCGTTTCCTTGTTAGGTAGGTCAACGTGGCATTTCTGTGTTTTTCTGAGTTTTCATGAGCTTGGGTAGGATAAGAGTTGTGCCAGTTATCAAAACCATCAGAAGCTGAAGCCGAAAAAGATGCATGGTTTGGAAAGAGTTTACAAACAAAGCAATATATTCGTCCTTTTGCGGGGGAATAAACAAGCCACTCTCTGCTATGTGTTTCACCATTGACTTTTGTTGAATAAAAGAGAGCTTTTGTGCAAAACCTGGATTGCTTCTTGTACACTCGCTTAAAACTAGAAAATGGTCCACAATTGTGCTGAACTGAAGAAGGACCTCTCTCTATCCAGTAGGCTATTTCCTCATTTCATAAATCTTTTCACAAATCAACGTTCTTTAAACGTGTATATGTAGATCTATGTTCGACATACTCTGAATAAGTATCTATAATAGGCCTACCTTGGGATTGATTTACTTTACCAGGTGTGAACTAAAAATTTTGACTGTCTCCATTACTTTCATGTGTTTCTTTTTTCCCTCCCTTTGCAGCAACTGAGTTTTGAAAGATATTTGTATTTTCATTTTCGCTGGGTATGGTTGCTTCCTCATTACCAAGTTGCTGTTCAACGTCCCGCATTGCTTTTTCAATAAGATTTTCTTTTGGCTGATTAGCTTGATCATCACACAGATTTTCTTGTGCTAGGGTCAATGCACCTACTTCAGTGCCAGCACCTGTTGCTTCTGTCGGAGGTTGATGCAAGAAAGCAGTGATTGGTTTTATCTTTTTTACCATATCATTTTCAATTTTCTTTCTCTTGCGCTTGCTAACTCCAATTTCAAATCTTTTACTCATAATAAAATTAGAGTTAGAAAAAGTAAGAAATAAGATTATTGCTTGATCTAAACGCAGGTAAGCAATATCAATATGTCTAATAATAAAATAAATCGATAACATTTGTAAATTTCTATTGATAAAACGTATATTTTATCACAAAAATAAGCAACACACTGTCTGTAAGTTATTTTAGCAACATGTCAACTACTGGTACTGTTTTTTGCAGAGTAGACTACTTAGTAACCTTTATAACTACGTTTACTTATAACCTATGTAGAAGATATTTAGAAATACAGGTATAGGTTCTGCTCTAGGTGCGGTTTAAACTTGTCAAGTTTTTATTAGAATTACAAACTTCGAAACTGAATTTCAAGGCCCCTGGACGTTGAGGCCCTAGGCTTCAGCCTGCCTAGACTATTGGTAAATCCGGCCCTGGTCCTAGCGCGCCAAAGAGACCTCAAAGACATCCTGCACACCAGAGTGATGCTCAGCGCAGAATGTCATACTGATCGTCGCCTAGTGCGCTGCAAACTCAAGTTGCTCTTCAAACCTAAGCCAAGGAAGGGAAGGCCCCCCCAAGAGAAAGTCAAGCTCAGCAAGCTACAGTCAGCTGAAGTGAAAGCTGACTTTCAGGCAGACTTAGAGGCCAAGCTTGAAAACAACAGGTGCCCAGAAAATCCCTCTCCCGAAACACTCAGGGACAAACTAAAAATCACCATCCTGCAGACATCTGAAGAAATCCTTGGGTTTACCACTAAAAGGAATAAAGACTGGTTTGACGAAAACAACGAAGAGATTCAGAAATTGCTGGCGGAGAAGAGATCAGCCCACCAGGCCCACCTGGCCCACCCGTCCTGTCCTGTGAAGAAGGCTGCTTTTCGCCACATTTGCAGCAACCTCCAGCTCAAGCTTCGAGTGATGCAAAACGAATGGTGGACCAACCTCGCAGTTAGAACTCAGCAGTACGCAGATGCTGGTGATTTCAGAGGCTTTTATGAAGTTCTCAAGGTGGTGTATAGCCCGACACATCAGGCACGGAGTCCTTTGCGCAGTGCGGATGGACGGGGACTCCTCAAAGACAATCTATCCTGAGCCGTTGTTCTGAGCACTTCCAGGAACTCTTCAGTGCTGATCGAGTTGTCCAGGACTCAGCGCTTCTCCGCATCCCCCAGCTACCAGTCAAAGTGGAACTGGACAAACTGCCCTCTATGCAAGAACTTATTAAAGCCATAAAGCAGATGAAGAGTGGCAAGGCAGCAGGAGTTGACGGAATTCCACCTGAGTTCCAAAAAAAGATTTTACTGCATTTTTTCTGCTTGGTAGTGTTGACAAACAACTCTAAAGTGTAGTTATACAAGGTGGCCGCCAGAAAAGCGGGAAATTTGAGGTTATAAATTTATAAACTTTATTTACAATTTAATGGTAAATAAAATTTATAAAATTTACAAATTTCCCGCTTTTCTAGCGACCACCCTATATTACAAATAAAAAATTTTAAACTAAGAAGCGATATCCTGGCAATTTTCAAAGCAGGTTGGGGGTATTCTAATTGTTTAACTTTAACATCACGAACGTTGTCTGGTAGAACAAAAAGGTATTTTTACCTCAAGCAAATTACGTTACTTTCAGACTTTAATCAAAAACAAAAGAAAAAAATGCACTTGGTTAAGGTTACTTTTTGAGAAAATTTTACTCCGTTACATCAGCTCGCGAAAGCTTATGGTAATAACAAACAAAGTCTAGTAAAATGCATTTTTAGAATATTTTTGATTGCTTTTAATAGCTGACAAGGCTTTTCCATGTTTATTCATTCGATTACAGACTTTTACAAAAACAACCACAATGCCTCGAAATAATAAACTTAATCATCGACCAACATATACAAAAGCAATGTTGACTTATTCTTCTTCTTCTTTTGGACTTTCCCTTTAATCAAGGGTTGCCAAAGCGTATGATGTTTCTCCACAGCGTTCTGTTTTTAATGTCCTTCTCCCTCGCACCAACTTCTCCATATCGTCCTTCACTACATCCAGAAATCTTCTCTTTGGCCTCCCTCTTTTCCTCTTTCCCGATAACTCCATTTCCATCACCCTTCTTCCTACATACTCCTAATCTCTCCTCATGACATGTCCATATCACCTCAGCCTCGTTCTATCATAACTGTTGACTGTAACCAGTTATTCAGGCAAAACCAAACGTGAGACTTCACGCTTTTCATTTTCTTTAATAAAAACAATTTCTTCAAGGTCTTCTGACCATAAGTTCGCTCTCTTCAGTCTTATTATATCTGATTTAATGGAGAGACATGTTTTATCACCGCAGAGTTTGGGATGCTGGTATAGTGCTTAGAAACACTTGAATCCAAGCTCGACGGTAAGAGAGCTCGAAAGTAAGTACGATACGATAAGAGAGTACGTGATTGCAAAAGGGATTAGACAGATTACTACTACTTCATCTCGGACGACTTGTGTGCACTTCAATTAAACAAACAAACAACCCGGAGATCTACTACATTTACCAGAACAGTTGGTCAGCAGGTAGTCCAGATCAGGTCAGCCCATGACGAGAGCTAATGAACTGTACACACAAGCCATCCGAGATGAAGTAGCTGCTACGGAATTTCTTAGGCGCTATGAACTTCTTGAACAACCAGTTGATATTGCTCCTTGTAGCAAATGTGAAGGCGAAATAGCTGAAAAGCGAAGGAAAATAAAAGGTGAAAGCCGTCCTGTTTTGCGCTGCAGAAGGAAGGGGTGCCAGACATTTAGATCTGTTCGCCATGAAAGTATCTTCTTTTATTACACTGACCTGAATAATAAAATGAATTGCAAGTTGACGCTGTACGAAATTTTGGAACTGGTTTTTTACTTTGTGAAGGATTTGTCATTAGACCTAACGGAAGAAATGACTGGAAGAAGCAGGCCAACTATATGTGATTGGTTCAACATGTGCAAAGAAGTTTGCTCTTCAATAGTGTCTGTCAATAGGAGAGGTCAAATAGTGGAAACTGCAGTAAATCCTGTTGAAAGAGATGAAGCACGCTTTGCTGGAAGAAGAAAATACAATCGAGGTCGTCTTCTTAATCGTGATGAAAGAGCCGAATCAACTGATAGTGAGCTATCTTGATATTGTGCCGTTTTTTATCTTTTTTTAGTATCTTTTTTATATATTTTATTATTTATTTTTATCTATCTATTTTATCTATTTATAGTATTTTTTTATCTATTTTAAACTATCGTGGGCGTTTTTTAGGTAGATCACAAGCTAAACCAGAAACATGTAAGTAGATCACATACTAAACCAGCACCAAATTTTTTTATAGCATTTTAGTTTTAAATTTATTAGAAGCAAATTGGCTTTATGGCAACTACAAGGCTTCCTTGATTACTTGCATTTCGTTTATCTGGCATTCAATTATCCGACCACTATATTTTGTACAATATATTTTGAAACATCACAGCTGTACAGTAGTGCATACCACAGTGCATTATTTCAAAATTATTTCGAAATCTACTGAAAAAACGTGAATTTACTCGCAAACAATGCAAAATTAATTCATTTTTTAGTACAGTGTAGATCTAAAAAGTGAATATTTACGTACTGTATACTTTTGTTGCTTTGACAATAGAAATTCAATAAAATTAAGAGGTTTTTGCTTTTGACAATAAAAATTAAGCGTTTTTTTAGCTTATCCGCTCATATTTTTGAAAGTAACTACCCAATTAGACCGGATAATCGAGGAAGCACTGTACTAACTATAATGCTTTTATGTTTACGTTACTTTTAGTAGCCTATTTACCCGACAAAGTAAACTTCTAATGCTTACCCATTCTACTTGTCGCGCCTTTGATTAAGTTAATTGTAATTGAAAATGCTATTGAATAAAAAACAGGATTGGTAATTTTACGTTATATTTGTAAATTGCTTCTACCAGTTAACAAAACCTTATTCTAAAGCTCATAATCAGTGATGGTCTTACAAAAAGGGGAGCCGGTAACAGAAAAATAGAGAGAACCACTTTTTTGTATTCCAAACCAAAGCGATCTCTAAAAAAACAGTCATCACTTTAGGAGAAGCCATCGTTATGGTTCTACTATAAAGAAATAGAGCAATATTTCGCTTAGAGGGGGCCACTTTTGGACTTTTTTTAGGGGTCCGGTGCGGTTGCTCCGTTCATTCCGTACTAAAAATATCATTGCTCATAATCATCTGAAATATGCACATCAAAAAAAACAAAATATGTCTTCAATCTTGCAACAAAATATTTCGAAACTTGTAGGAAAGCTAATATGGTACTCTGAAAAAACTAGAGTTTTAAGAAAAATCATAACAATAACCACAAAATGCTAACCTTCATGTAAATAATCGGCGGCATGGTCAAGTGGTTAGAGCGCCCGGGATTGTGTTCGGTTCAAAACCTACTCGCGCCATATTTCCCTGCTTTGGTTATCTTGTCAAGCAGTTCTAAATTTCAGTATTATCTCTTTTAAATTTCAAGCGGGCAGCAATATCTTGGTATCTTTGAACGCAGGTCGGGGTAATTGTTTACTCTATGTATTAGCGCCTCCGTTGCTTTCCTGCAAGTCAGGAGAATAAATATAGAGATTAAAAAAAAATTTTTATCTTATAAATGTTGTTCCATGTCAACCGCCGTTTTATTCAACTGTATTATGTTTTAAGACACCGAATTGTTTTCGAAAAGTTGTGCGTTTTTTCAAAAAATATTCATATTCCAAACGAATTAAAATACTAAACGAAGTAAATGTCAAGGCCTGATAATACTGAGTTGCATAGTAGAACTTCAAAAAAAAGGTACCGTAAGCAAATACAATTATATATAGCGCCATTCAAATCCTGACTATCAATTTTTTTAAACACACTCCGTTAAACTAAGCAAAACATTGAATTTTGTTACGAAATCATGATTTCTTCAACTAAAAAGTTTCGAAATCAAGTTTCAAACAATGAGTCTTTGTAAAAAATCTTTATTTTCCATCTAAATTTTTTTACAACATATTTCAAAATTGGCAAAGAGCTATTGTGGATGTTGACTATAAAAGTTACGAACCAGTAAAACCTAATCCATTCCGAGTTAATTAAACGGCTTTACAAACAAAGCAATGCGGGAAGCTGTCAAACAGTGTCTGTTAACTGTTGAATTGCTTCAGAACAGAAAAAGTTGCGCCATGAAACAATGCGATTGCCAAAGACGAGTTTTCTGTTTTGCGCAGGAAACGGGTTGATGTAGTTATGATGATTTACTGCTTTCTTCACCATAAACAACTCCCCTTGCGAAATAAAATTAAAAACCTTTTGTTGACCAGTAAAATTTTTGAGTAAACAGAGTCAATAAATGGTTTAGCTAGCGGTTTTTAACGTAAATTTTGGGAGGCGCGATTGTTAAAATGTTTTACAACACATTCTTTATTAATTTTAAAACTCAAAATGACAGCGAACTTGACCTCAGCAAGAATCGAATTGAACAACGAAATCCAGCAAGCTTTTTTTAATTAGATTTTGCTCTTACAAACGGTAACTGTGAGTCCCAATTAAAGTACAAATAAAAACTCATGTATCTGATTTTAAAAAAATTTAATCAAATAAAATTCTCCTATAGATGAGAAGCAAGAAACAAATTACAGTGCGAAATAGGCGACATTTTTGATGAAGCACAAGAACAGTTTCTCGAGTTAAAATTTAACTCAGCAGCCAAAGACAAATTTAAAGTACTGGACTTTGAGGCGTTTTGGGCCAAATACCTTCCCGTTTACCATCTTATTACTACGGCACACTAATAAATTTTGAGTTTGCCTGCGGCACACTTACTTCATGAAGGCGAAAGCCTACTTAATACACTCTTTAAGTTTACATACAGAAATTATATTTGCTTCGATTTGATCTCATATTTCACTATTTTTCTCCCAAAATCATGGTGATCTCTAAAAAATCATATACACAGCAAAATAAAACTATATGGAGTATTTTCAAGGGGGGCCCGAGGCAACTGCCTCATTCGCCTCACCCAATATCCACCATTGACTCCGTCAAAAACACGAAAATTTCGCGGCACACTTTAATCCCGGCACAGAGTTTGGGAAACCCTGCTCTATAGTATAAAGTTTTTCTCATAATTGTGACCTGATTAGCTAAAATATAATTTATTACATTGAATAAATTATCTCTATTCCGTTCGTTACGGGGCTTTAGATGTTTTTTGGTAATAAAAAATTCTGACTTCAAAACAACGCACAGATGTATATAAAAAACTTGCGCATTTGCTGGGGTATTGTGACGTAAACAAGACTTTCTTTATGCGACCACATAGAGCGAGACTTTTTTATAACATGCTGGGGATGCTAGTTTATTTGAAACATAGCTTTGGAATTTTGGAAAAATAAAAATTAATGTCGTTAATGAATTAAATTTTTTTTCGAAAAATATACTACAGCAAAAATTTGAGCAAAGCGAGCGCTATCTTTTTTTTATTTATTTCTCGCCCCCGAGACACGCTAGTAACTTAAGAATAAAAGAAAAAAAAAGATAGTGCTCGCTTCTCTCAGATTCGCTTCTCTGTAATGAAATTTGTATAATCGTTATATTACACAAGTCTAACAGATGAAGATTTGAGAGAATTAATTCACACTGCTTTTGACTTCATATCGCCCAGATTTTCAAAAGCTATCTAATAAAGTAGAAATCCACAATAGATCAAATGCTGGTAAAATCTCGGAAAAATTGTAAATCGTGTAACGTTGTATTTGTTTTTATTATTCCATTAAAACTTGCTTTGTTTACTTTATTTGCATTAACACCTCTAGCAGAATTTGTGGCTTTTCGGCAGTTTTGAATTTTCACATGCGGCTCTTTCATTGAAAACTTTGCCCACCCCTGGTCTATACTCTTTAGCTTTATTGACAACAAAAAGATAATTGGCCATTTTGAAACAGAAAAAAATACTTTAATAGTTTAAAGCAATATTGCTTGACATAGCGTGTTTTTATGATTTTTTACAAAAAAAATACAAAAGTGTTCTGCAAAGGCATCAGTCCATGCAAAATCAATGACGTTACAATCAGTCCATGAACTATAAACAAGTTTCATAAATTGAGGCATTATAGTTGTTTACGAATATGGATATTGTATACAAATTTTTTCACATATTTTCTGATCGGCGTTCACGAAAAAGACGTTCAATGACGGTTAAGTCGGAATGACTTTGATTAATTTTTTTAACTTTCAGACCACAAATATTTGTCTTAACAATGTGTTACGACTATTAGGCTAGTTAAAGGAGCTGATAAGGATGCAAGAATAAGTTTAATTACTTAAGATTTAGCTTCGTGGTTTTATGTTACGGCACGTAAATTGCAATGACAAATGTAAATGATAGACACCGTTTTCCAGCTCCTTAATATTAGCTGTAAACCTGCTGAGCTTTCCACCGATTCAACTTTTTCCATTTGCCAAATAAAGAAACTGGTTAATTACTTTGTTTTTAAACTGCTACGGGCAAATCTTTGTATTCAATTTGTTGAAAACAATTTTTAGCAAAAATTTCTTGTCTATTTCAGCTGGAAATTACTTTTTGAAAACACAAGCTATCAAGTACGTCATCCCCATGTACGTTTCGACCGATTTGGCTGCTGCCGTTGCTCAATCAAAAAACTTGCTAATTTTATTTCAAGAAGAGTAAAGATTAATTTATTTCACCTACATTAAAAAACATTTAAAACCATTGAAATTCATTGAATTATTATGACGATGATGCGTCATAATTACCAGAACAATGTAATAATTCAATGATATTTTTGTTTTCAATAAATTAAGAGCGACCTCTCGTGACAAAACGTTTTTTTGCAGCGCTTGCAAACTTTGTTGTTGTTTTTATCATTTGGTGTAAGTGTAATGTGATGACTTCAATATACTTACAAAAAGTTTTTATTGGTAGATTTGTATTTTAAGTTATGCAAATCAAAATTAAATAAAATTATTTGTAAGCAAGCAATAGTTAAAATCTGTGTTTGTTTCACTCTAAAACATAATTCTGTTGTAAATCTAAAGTAAAAACATTCTAAAGCAGTGTTTCTCAACTTTTTTGGCCATGCCCCACCAAATCATTTCTAAAGCTTTGATGTTCCCCATTTGGTGATACAAAGGTGTAAGAGCTCAAATTTTTTCAGGTGGCAATACAGGTTTGCCTTAAAGACTAGTGAAAACTAAAAAAAAACTTTATCACTTCCAAACTGCATCTAATTTCTTCATTTTTACCCCAAAAAACTAGTGAAGACTTAAAAAAAGGTCATCACTTTGAAACTGCATCTGATTTTTTTATTTTTACAAAAACTTCAACAAAGGCTTTTGCTCAAAGCGTCCTTGTGTTTTTCCACCAAAATTGATTCCTAGCGTCCTAAAAATACCCATTCCTCACCAAAATTTTGCCAGGCCCCACCGGTGGGATGCACACCCCACATTAAGAACCACTGCTCTAAAGCTTATCTTTAGTATGCGTGATTACTTCTACTTTTACAAAATTTCACAAATGCTTGCTGCAAGCTTTTACAATATTAACCAATTTAAAACAGAAAAGCAAGACATAATTGAAAACTTTTTCTCAATACTTCAACTCGGTGTATACCAGGGCTTCTTAAACTTTTTTATTCTGCGATCCCGTTTTAAAAAAAAAAATTTGTGTGACCCCAATATGTGTAAGCTAATTTTACGTTAAATTTTTTCTATGAAAAACCATGCATGTGCATGAAAAACCATGTAATAAGAACGAGAAATGAAAATAGTGACCTAAAGAAAATTAACAAAATTACAAAAACCAAATGTTTTCTAAAAAAAGTCTTCACTCAGAATCGAACTGCGATTTATCTATTTTCGTCGCAACCAGGGGTGGGTATTCAAATTCAGGCCCCGAAACGAGAATTTCCAAAAATTGATGTTCTCTAGAAAAAAAAGAGCTTTGATCTCGTCTTTCACTTTTTTCTCACAAAATCATGGTGACCTCTAAAAAAAAGGTCTTTTTTTCGATTTCATCTCCGATTTTGCTATTTTTCTACCAAAATCATGGTGATCTCTAAAAAAAAACCAAAAAAAGGTCTTCACCTCGAATCAATCTTGTATTTCCCACTTTTTGTCCCAACTTCATGATGATATCTAAAAAACATCTGCAGCAAACTAAAACTATATGTGCTATTTTCAAGGGGTGCTTCTAAAATCGATGGGATCCCAAAAAAAGGGGGGACCGAGGCAACTGCCCCATTCGCCTCACTCAATATCCACACTGTCGCCAACTTCAGGTGTTCTCAAAAAAAAAAGGTCATCACTCAGAATCAAGCTCCGATTTGTCAATTTTTGTTCCCAAATTCTCTGATTTGCCAATTACAGATGCAATAATCATAATTTTTTCTAAAAGCTCCGTGGCACTACTGGGATTTTCAAAGTTTCGTGGCACAAAGCACAAAATTCCAATTTGTTTCGCGACCCCAAAATTAGTTTAGGTGACCCTGTTTGGGGTCGCGACCCATAGTTTGAGAAGCCCGGGCACAATAAAGCACAAAGACTGGATGTTTTTAAAAATCAAGCCGCTTAAAAGACGAGAAGCACCAGACACTGCGAATCGAACTTAACATTCTGCAATGAGATAAGCATCATGTGATCAAGAAAATACAATAATCATGAACTATGTAATCAACAAAGTTCTTTATGATGATTGCCACGCATTGCGCCTTTTCTCCAACGCGTTGATTTCTGTCGTTTCTGTTATTTCACATTCCGTTTACACTTTGGTTTTGTCAGTTGATATTTTGTCGAATAGTTGAAGGTCGTTTTTCAGGTCGTTCATTTCAATTAATTCCTTTATTGGTTTTTTGTTTTAGAGTTTAAGTGTATTTAATTTTTGGTTTAAACTTTTATTAAAGTCTTGTAAAATGTTGTTACTTCACTGACGAGCTCTAACAAGAGCGAAACTCGAGTCTGGTATTCTAAATCCTCATTATTCTTGTACTGTATGTTTTATTCACAAGTCAGAAAAATACAATCGATTTATTTTTCACTGAACAAAGGCTGATCATTCAAATCAGACATTACAGCATTTTGCTATTGCTAGAAAAAGATGTAAGAAATTGGCTGATTTCAAAAAGTTTCTTTAAAAAGTTCAAATTCTAACTTTTTGTCTTTCCTGCTGGTTTGCAATCTGACAACAGCAGCTTCAGCTTCATACAGATAAACAATATGCAATAATCATTTTTTTCCGAAAATTAACTTTCAAAAGACATGCTTCGGGTGAGAAACATCAAAGTAGTATACCAATGAACAGGATTTTGAGCAATATGTTTCTAATGAAGGCAAATTGTTGAAAGTGTTATGATTCTTTTTTCAAAAATATTTTGACAGTGACTGTGTAAAATAACTTGAAAATTGATTGATAAATAAAAATTAGCACATTTTTCACACTGACATTTGTGCTCAAGTTCTTAAAAATACTGTGTAAAAACTTTGACAATCGAAGTCTGGCATTCGGCAGCTTTTAGTCGACAAGCACAAGCTGTAAAATACACAAAAGAAAAACCGTGAAGGCGTTTTTGAATTGAACTTTAAACTGTGTAAAGGGCTTGCAAGAAAAGTTAAAATTTTTATATTGCTTACACTTTTAAAAAACTCTTAAAGTCTGCAATTGTGAACTTTTAGACAACATATTTACATGATTTTAAATTCTTCAAACACAAAAAACCGGCAAAATTCTACAAAACCGTGATTTAATCAAGGTTTTCAATGTTTTTTCAACGTACGTATCTGCTTAGCAACAACAGAACGTCAGTTGCAAATTTTTGTAGAAAAGCAACATTGGTTTAATTTTTAACTTTTGACCCAAGTCATTTAAAGTTTTTCTAGAATGTTGTAAATTTTCAAACTTCGAAGCTTGGGAGTATGAACTGCTTTAAGTATAAACGTTGTTGTTAAACAGGGACAAAACTTTATAACATTATTTTGCACGGTTTGAGATTTCTTTGTTTGCATTTCACTCAATTTTTCTTTTGAAAGCGATACAATATAATCATTTGAAAACAATACAGTTTTTTCAATACTGGTGAACCTATCTTTTCACCAAACAAAGTAAAGGCGTTTTTTATTCAAATTATTTTTCAAAAATACCGGCAGAAAAATCACGACCCGAGACAATTTAGGTTTGTCTCATAAAAGTTATTGCGTCTGTCACAATTTTTTAAACAATGACTTGGGTCAAAAGTTAAAAATTAAACCCAATGTTACTTTTCTACAAAAATTTGCTGCTGACGTTCTGTTGTTGCTAAGCAGATACGTACGTTGAAAAAACATTGAAAACCTTGATTAAATCACGGTTTTGTAGAATTTTGCGGGTTTTTTGTGTTTGAAGAATTTAAAATCATGTAAATATGTTGTCTAAAAGTTCACAATTGCAGACTTTAAGAGTTTTTTAAAAGTGTAAGCAATATAAAAATTTTAACTTTTCTTGCAAGCCCTTTACACAGTTTAAAGTTCAATTCAAAAACGCCTTCACGGTTTTTCTTTTGTGTATTTTACAGCTTGTGCTTGTCGACTAAAAGCTGCCGAATGCCAGACTTCGATTGTCAAAGTTTTTACACAGTATTTTTAAGAACTTGAGCACAAATGTCAGTGTGAAAAATGTGCTAATTTATATTTATCAATCAATTTTCAAGTTATTTTACACAGTCACTGTCAAAATATTTTTGAAAAAAGAATCATAACACTTTCAACAATTTGCCTTCATTAGAAACATATTGCTCAAAATCCTGTTCATTGGTATACTACTTTGATGTTTCTCACCCGAAGCATGTCTTTTGAAAGTTAATTTTCGGAAAAAAATGATTATTGCATATTGTTTATCTGTATGAAGCTGAAGCTGCTGTTGTCAGATTGCAAACCAGCAGGAAAGACAAAAAGTTAGAATTAATTTTAACGATGTTAAAGAATTTAACCTGATTTTTTTTTTTTTAAACCACCATTGAGTTTGGAAAGGATGACTGATAACGGGTTTTTGCGCTATTGACGATTAAGGCCCGTTTCCACTACGAGCGTGGAAAAGTGCATTCTTTCTCTCTTTTATTCATCTTCGATTGAAGCGAGCGGTTAAAATTGAAGCGAGCGCAAAAAAAAAGCAATAAAACAAACAAAGAATGCTTTTTTCCACGCTCGTAGTGGAAACGGGCCTTTACCTACAAGGAAATCATCTTTATTGTGACGCGAAAAAGAATAAGCTTTCAAAAAACCTAGATAAACAAAGTTGTAACAGATTTTCTTAGAAATCTTAAATAGACAAAACTGTAACAGACTGCTGTTAAACGTCTTAAAATTATTGAATTAAAAAAATGCCTGAACAATTCAGTTGGAAGAAACAAAATGAAAAATGATGCGATTTATAATAGACTAAATAATTACAACTAGATTTTCTTGAAATCAACAACTGTATAGGCCCGTTTCCACTACGAGCGTGGAAAAGAGCATTTTTTCTCTCTTTTATTGATCTTTGATTGAAGCGAGCGGTTAAAATTGAAGCGAGCGCAAAAAAAAATCAATAAAACAAACAAAGAATGCTTCTTTCCACGCTTGTAGTGGAAACGGGCCTTAAAACAGACACCAGATTGTCTTTTCCATTAGAAGAAACAAAAATATTGAAAAAAAAATCCGGTTTAAGGCTTTAATATTGAAAAAAACTTTTTAAAGAAATTAATGAAATAGTAAAGCAGTTCTTACACTTGATTGCAGCTGCTTTACAAAGACAATATCTAGCATGAAAATCCTTACACATACGAGGTGTGTTTGAAAAGTATCGGGACTGTATGCTTTGCACAAACAACACTTGCAACAGTGATAAAAGCTTTGTTTTTTAGATGGCGCAATGTCTTGTGGTTGTAAAAATGTAGTTTCAGCATTCTGTGACAACCATATGCTTTTTTACAGGCTTTTCTTGAAAGGTGCTTTACTGTAGTTCGTTTTGGGATAATTTATTTAGTAAATATTTTTTTCTTTTTTTTTCTTCTTTTGTTAACAAATAATGAGCATTGAACAAAGAATCAACTTGAAGTTTCTCGTTCGACTTGGAAAAACTCCAACTGAAACATTCAATTTGCTCCAAGAAGTTTACGGAGATGCTACGATGTCAAGAACTCGGATTTTTGAGTGGCACAAGAGGTTCAGAGAGGGAAGAGAGGATGTGGAAGATGATCCTAAGAGTGGAAGGCCAACAACAAGCAGAACAAACAAAAATGTTGAGCGTGTGAGAGAAAAAGTGTGCAGTGACCGCCGCCTTACTGTTAGAATGATAGCAGATGAGTTGAGCATGAATAGTGAGAGGGTGTGGAGGATCATTACAAAAGATCTGGGGATGAGGAAGGTTTGTGCGAAAATGGTACCAAGGTTGCTGAATGATGGGCAAAAGGAAAATCGTGTGCAAGTGTGTCAAGACATCCTGAAACAACTTGAAATTACACCAGATCTGCTGAGTAGAGTTGTTACCGGTGATGAGTCGTGGATCTTCAAGTACGATCCACTCATCAAACGGCAGAGCCTTGAATGGAAGAGTGCACCCTCACCAAGACCCAAGAAAGCAAGGCTGTTCAAGTCCAAAATTAAGGTGATGCTGATTGTTTTCTTTGATGTTCATGGAATTGTTCATCTAGAATTCTTGCCACAGGGCCAAACCATTAACCAGAATGTTTACAAAGACATCTTGCGACGTTTGATGCGTTCGGTAAGGGAGAAAAGAAGAGAATTGTGGGAGACAAAGTCATGGCTGCTTCATCATGACAATGCTCCTGCTCACAATGCCTTAAGCATACGACAATTTCTTGCAGAAAATAACATTGCCGTGCTGAAGCAACCACCCTACTCGCCAGATCTGGCTCCCTGTGATTTTTTCTTGTTTCCTAAGCTCAAGGGAGTCATTAAAGGAACCCGTTTTCAAGACTCAAAAGCCATAACAACAGCCGTAACGAAGGAACTACGAGCGATCCCAATGGAATCTTTCCAGAAGTGCATAGAAGCATGGCAGCAGAGATTAGAAAAGTGCATTCGAGCTCAAGGAGATTACTTTGAAGGGGACAAGTTGTAATTTTTACGTGGCATTTCAAATAAAATAATTATTTACACAGTCCCGTTACCGCAACTTCGTTGTTCAGCATGTAGAGGCATCATGTTTTTTTTAGTGTGACTTCATAGATTGCACTCATTCCTGTAACTGGTCTCTGGGCAGTTTTCTAAGTTAAGTATAAAGACGTCTTATTTTTTGCTATACGTCATGGATTGCATTATGTTTTTTGTATTGGAAAGACATCCAAACGTTTAAAATCTCTGAGCAGATTACTGATCTTTGCAATAGAAGAACATTGTTAAAATCCTTGACCAGATGACTGATCTTGCAATAGAAAAACATTGTTAAAATCTTTGTTCAGATTTTAAACACAGCTTTGTTGCTCAGCATAAATTGTGTTTAGACGCGACTGAGTCGCTCTGAGAAAAATCAAACTCGCAGATAAATGCAACTTTGTTGCTCTGGGTGGAAATTAAACTCACATTTAAACACAACTTTGCTGCTCAGCTTAAAAATGAACCTGTGATTAGACACGACTGCGTCGCTCTGAGTAAAAATCAAACTCGCAGATAAACGCAAATTCGTTGCTTTGGGTGGAAATTAAACTTACATATAAACGCAACTTTGTTGCTCAGCTTAAAAACGAACCTGTGATTAGACACGACTGAGTCGCTCTGGGTGAGAATTAAACCCATAGTTGGTCGCAACTTCGTTGTTCACAGCTTAAAGAAAGATTTTGTGGTTAAAAAAAACTTCGTTGCTCTTGGTGGGAATCAAACCCGTGGTTGGTCGCAACTTTGTTGCTCAGCATAGGTTATGTTTAGACGCGACTGCGTTGCTCTGAGTAAAAATCAAACTTGCAGATCAACGAACTCCGTTGTTCTGGGTGGGAATTAAACTCACATAAAAACGCAACTTTGTTGCGCAGCTTAAAAACGAACCTGTGGTTAGACGCGAATTCGTCGTTCTGGGTATAGATTGAACTCGTATCTAGACGCGACTTAGATAGCCGACGATTAGACGCGGCTGCGTCGCTCTGCCTTTTTTATTTTATTTTTTTATTTTTATCTCTATATTTATTCCCCTGACTCGCAGGAAAGGACGGAGGTGCTATACTTAGGGTAGGCAATTACCCTGACCTGCTTCTGAAATACCAAGATATTGCTGTCCGCTAGTAAGTTACTAGAGATATTACTGTAGTTTAGAACTGCTTGCTAAGATCACCAAGCAGGGGAAAGTGCCGTAAAGTATCTTTCCCAAGAAAACAACAGAATGGCGCAAGTGGGTTTTGAACCCAGACCATGTTGATCACCAGTCCGGTGCTTAAACCACTCGACCATACTGCCGACATATGTCCATACGACCTGGAAATCAAATTCGTAATTCTAGTTAGAGCTAAGATAAGGGTTAGGGTTAGAGTTAGGGTTAGGATCTCCCTCCAGATCCGTTGCTTATCCAAGGCTTCATCCGACGCAGATTCAACGCAATTCACGTCAAAAGTTTCCTTTTAAACTACTCACAATTCTCAACTTCAACATTTTCCTTTGTCTCGGCCACCGTCGCCACAATCTCCGAATCATTTCTGCGTCTCTCGCAGTCTCTATCTCCGGCCCGCTGTCCGGTCTCTATCAGTGACCCAGTATCTCTGTTTTTCTACGCATACCACAAGGTGGAGCAAAATATGCATATACGTTCCCGGCGGGTGACGTTGGCGGACGAACAACGCAAAAGAATAAGTGAAAGAAATCAAAGTTGAACCACAATGTTGCAAAAACCAGAACAAGACACAAAGTAAAACAACAAATTTATTTGCATAATCATTCCATGCAATTAACCTTTATTTCTTGATTCTATGAAAAATGATGTTCAGAGTTTGCAACAATGAATTGAGTTAATTTACCGTAAAACCTCTAATTGAGCGCCACCCTGTTTTTTCAAAAGTCACCCTAAGCGATTTTTGTTTGTGCAACTAACCCGGATTCCCCTGCGGTTACTATCGCTTCTTGAGAGATCCATTTTCTCTTTGTTTTTTTTTTCTTCCATGCTAATGCTAATGCTGAAAGAGGGATTTCGTGTTAGTTTCACCGCAAAAAGAAATCGCTTACGGCGACTTCTTGAAGAGACAGGGTGGCGCTAAATTAGAGGTTTTACGGTAACCTATTAAAGTACAATGAATAAGAATGGAAGCAAAACGTCTAAGCAAATGCAAGAATGGAGGTCGAGAAACTGAAATAAAAGAAATGAGCTCGAACTAAATTTTGTAAAGCAATTAATGAAGATTCGAAATCTTAAAGCTTTATTTCAGCTTTATTTATTTCAGCTTTATTTCAGCTAACTTTATTTCAGCTTTATAAATAAGAAAAACATCTAATATTAACATCTCTTTTTTTCAAAACAATTAAAACGCGAAACGTAAGAAACCAAAGCGGCACATCTAAATCCAGAAAATGAGGTTAATCCCGACCTCGCATATTTCAATAGGCCACTAACACTGCACAGATAGACATCAACTATGCATAAAACACAACTAAGATTAATACTTTGACCGACCAAATTAATGATCTTTGTAAAAATTCTGCATTTCATTCAATGAACTGAATTTGTAATTGAAGCCGTTTATTGCAAAAATTAGTTTAAAGAACTAACCAGTGTTTCTAATTTATTGCTTCAGTAAACACTTCTCAGTTTAAGTCTTTTCAACTGATCATTTCATAAAGCAGCAAAATTTTTTGTGACGTAATAAACCAATGCAATGACGTCTCACAGCATTAATAACATTTACAAGTTTACTTACCCAAATCATTCCGATCCAAACTATAACTTTTCAATCTTCGACTCGAAGCAGAACTCACAAATAACAACGCAATTAACTTTAACAACTTCATTATGACCAAATAATAACTTTCAAAACTTTATAATTTCTCTGACAAATATTTTAAAATATTAACAAGTTTTATTCAATCGATGAAACAATTTTGTTGATTTAAGTTTTGCAGAAAATTAATTTATTCATATAACTTTCTAACTCGCAGAAAATTAATTAAAAATTAATATAACCTTCTACAGTAAATTAATTTAAAACGAGACACAAAATAACTAAATCGTATTTATAGAAAGACCGGAGTCTTCACACCCCTGTAAAAGTAGAATACTTTTTGAATCAAAAAATTATTTTAACATAAGTTTATTATCTTTTAAAAATTTTATTTTAAATGTTATAAAAAAGTGACGTAGCCGCTGTTATGACGTAAAATAATATTAAAGCAGAATTTGATTAGATTGAATAGATTTGAATAGAATTTATTGAAACATTAGATTGAAATAAAATTGCTTGAGATTGTCACGCTTTTGCATTAGAATCGTGGAGTCAGAATCGCACGAATTGTATATTTTTGGGCTGTGTCAAAGCTATTTTTTAGATAAACTGAAGTCGGAGTCGCTATTATTTTTGGTGACTCCGATTTTCAAACTTTCAGCAAATTACTTGTAAGCTATAGTCAGATTTACCATCTCAATTGACTAGATAATAATCACGTTCAAATATGGTGAATATATTTTTGAGAACTGGGCTGCTTTTTGGCCTTTAATTCAAAGTGAAGACGAAAAAAACAGTTTTTGCTTGAAAATGATTTTCAATACAAAAAAGTAAACTCAACTTCGGTTCGGGATTTGTTTAGTAAAATTTAACAAAAAATTAAGAAAGAAAAACTAAAAAAGTTGTTTTCATCTTTAAAAGTCAAGTTACCACAAAAAAAGTCTTCACTTTTTACCCAAAAATCAGCCTTTTTAAAAACTTGTAAATCTTGAAGAATCAAGCTCCTTGTCTGAAGCCACCGCCTCAACTTAATTTTACTGTAACTATAAACTCTTGACTATATTTTGAAATTTTGAACCTTGTTTCGGCGCAAGCAGACAAGCCTATATTCTGCTATGTATTTTAAAAGCAGACTTTAACCCAGACATGGGCATTTTACGGCCGTGGGCCGCGGGGCGCATGCAGTTCTTTGTTTGGCTCTGATCAGCCCGTGAAAGAATCATAAGAAATTACAAAATAAACGAGTTTTTTATTCTAGTAATGCCTGGATTGAATGTGAATTGCTTTGATTTTGAATTTTGAATTGTTTTATTTACATCGCGCATGCGTGTTACTTAATTGACGTAGTTGAAAGCAAGTTGCAGGTATCGAGACAACTTTTATCGAATTTTTTGTTAAATTTTATGTCCCGAAGGAATTTAAAAAAAACTCCCAAATCTCCGGAAATTTAGTATTAACTAAAAACAACGTGCGATTTTTTAAGAAAACACATTGATTATGGGACAAAAATAGCAAATTCCAAAACCGATTCTAAGTGAAGACCTTTTTTTTTAGAGAACACCATGATTTTGGAACAAAAATAGGAAAATTTGAGATCGATTCGAAGTGAAGACCTTTTTTTTTGGTCTTCGTCCTAGATTCGTAAAAAAATTTATTTTGTCCGCCTCTTCAAAAATTTTTTTGTTGGTGCGCTTATGTCTGTCCCGAATTCCGCATATTCAGATATGGCAACCCTAGCGTAGATTGGCTTTCTCTTTTTTATAAAAAAAAAAAGTCAATTTTAATTGACTCTTTCATATGATTAGAAGTGACGTGTTAAGGGTCACAATACCAAAAAAATTCAAAGAAATCCTATAAAATTTTAATAGTTTGCCAATTGCCATTTCGTACTCACATTCAGTAATAATAACAATTTAGCTAAATGGTAAAAATAGTTTGACGGAAAATAGTTGAAAGTATTAGAAAACATTTTCAAGCAGAAGTTACCGCAAAAAACTAGAAATAATAACTGCTGGGCAAACCTAAATTAAAATAAGGTGGCAATAAATTACAAAAACCAAGAAAAAAAAACTTTTGCAGTACTTTATGACTTGACATATTTTTAGTAAAAGAAACAGCAAAAGCATTGTCGGCAGCGTGGTCGAGTGATTAATGCGCGATGCTTATGATCAACATGATCTCGGTTCAAAACCCACCCACGCATTCCGGTGTGTCTTTGAGAAACACACTTTACGACACTTTCCCCTGCATGGTGATCTTGGCAAGCAGTTCTAAATTAAAGTCATATCACTATTAAATTTCAAGCGGACAGCAATATCTTGGCATCTCCGGAAGCAGGTTGGGGTAATTGCTTACCCTACGTATTAGCACCTCCGTCGCTTTCCTGCGAGTGAGGAGAATAAATATAGAGATAAAAAAAATTTTTAATTATTTTGTAGTATCTCAAGCAACATGTCTATACAGATGAGACTATAGATATTCGTCATTTTCAAAACTTGATTTTTGTTTATAACTGTAACACGTTGAATATATAGAATATAAAATCAAGTTAGCAAATTGGCTTTTTTTCGACTTAGACCTACTGGATAGGTTGCTACCAATCCCCAGTATAGGAATTCTACTCAAAAATCTGTTGTGTCTTTGCACGAATACACAGGTTTATTAAATAACAATAATTAAAATTCACAAAAATCACTTAGCCAAAAAACAACCGTATTGAAATAGAATGCTTTTAGTTCGTTTGCTGTAGTAGCTTGATAACTTTGAACTGACTGAAGAACCGAAATAGATGCGCAGATTTAACTGGTTACAATTATGCTTGGAGATACGCGTGTCCAATAATTGATCGAGCAGAAGGCGCTGATTAAGATTAGAAGCGTTTAAGAAAACACTACGTCATCGATTGCACAATATCACAACACCTCCCCAAATAAACTACGACAAAAAATATATATACATATTAGCAACAATATTTTTTTGGAGGTCTCTTTGTCCTCGCTGATCGTCGTAGATTGTGTCGCCCGTACTCGTCTCCGGTTGGTAGTCTCGGATTGTTGCGTTGGTTCATCGAAGAAGAACTAGATGCGTGGTCAGTCCCGGCTGGAAGTGTTTCTGTAGACAAAACGCTCGTTAGGATTTCACAGGGATCATCATCTTGATCCGAACCGTATCGAGGTCGAAGTTGATCAAGATGTCTTCTCCAAGTTGGTCCTCGAGGAATGACTCGTACATTGACGCTTCGTGTACCATGGACTTTCGTAACTATCGCAGGCACCCATCGTGGGTCACGATCTCTTCTAGGGCCGAAGTACAGTGCGTAACAAGGGTCTCCTAGTGAGTAATGATGTTCGACTTTCGAAACCACTTCCGAGTCTTCAGCATTTGAATGCTTGCTCGCTTGTTTTGACTGTCTTCCCTGCAGGAGATGCGGAATGGATGGAACCAAAGTGTCAATTTTGGTGCGAATTCTTCTTCCATTCAACAATTCGCTTGGTGACAGTCCCGATGCAAAAGGAATTCTTCTATATTGCATTAGAAATTCTTGCAAAGCTTCCTTTGGAGGTAACGAGGATTTTCTCAATGCCTGTTTGAACGATTGTATCAAACGCTCGGCAGCACCGTTTGTTGCTGGATGATAAGGTGCTCCGGTGAGATGTACAATGCCTCGTTGTTTGCACCAAGCTTGGAACTCTTGAGACATGAATGTTGTGGCATTATCCGTCACCAACGTGTGGGGATATCCGAAATGAGCAAATTCTTGTTCAAGTATAGCAGTAGTACTTTTCGAAGACGTTGAGGTTGTTGGATGAATGCAAGGATATTTTGAATAAGCGTCTACAAAGACTAACCAGTTTCTTCCCAGAAAGTTGATCGCATGGTCCAAGTGGAGTCTTGACCATGGTTTTTCTGGCATCATCCACGGATGGATTGAAGGTTTATCCGGCTTATTTTGAAATTGGCCACAGGAAGTGCATTTGCGACATAAATCCTCAATGTCAAAGTCAATTCTAGGCCAATAGACAGTTGACTTGGCAAGTTGTTTCATCCGTTGCATGCCGAAATGTCCAAGGTGTAATAATTTAAGAATATGATTACGTAGGGTTGAAGGAATTATTACCCGTAAGCCGTAAAAAACGCAACCATTCTCTGTTGACAACGAATTTTCCAACTTTTTGAAGTCTTTAAGCTCTTCCGAAAATGCATGCGGCCATCCCTCCTTCACAAATCGCATTACTTGGGCAAGAATTGGATCCTTGGCAGTCTCTCTGACCACAAGCAATGGATTTTCAGGATTGATTTGACGACTGATTGTTCGAACTAAACAAACGCTATCGACATCATCTTCCATCTCCTCCCCATCAAAACTTGTGTCATTTGAAAATGGCAAGCGACTAAGAGCATCGGCATTGCCATGGTCCTTGCTTCTACGGTATTCCACCGTGTAGTCATATTGATGGACTAGTAATGCCCATCGTGCAAGTCGATTCGCGGCCATTGCAGGAGTACCTTTATCAGGGGCAAACAAGGTCACTAAAAGTTTGTGATCGGTAACCACAATGAACTTACGACCGTAGAGAAACTGATGAAATTTCTTCAAAGCGTACACTAAGGATAGTGCTTCTTTCTGTATTTGGCTGTAGCGTCTTTGTGTTGCCGATAAGACTTTAGAAATATTGAGTATCGGACGCTCGCTTCCGTCTGCAAAGCGATGAAATAATACCGCTCCAATTCCGCATTCTGAGGCGTCACAAGATAAACCCAACGGAAGAGATGGGTCATAGTGCGCAAGTACAGTCTCTGTGCATAGTAACCGTTTGATCTTTTTGAAAGATGTCGCTTCTACTTCACCCCACTTCCACTGTTGTCCTTTGCGTGTAAGCTTGTACAACGGCTCGGTGATTTCCGAAAAATATGGAGGTAAGAATTTAGAATAAAACTGCACAGATGCTAAAAAAGATTTTAACGTAGAAATGTTCTTGGGTGTAGGCATTTCTAGTATGGCATCAACTTTGGACCCTTTTGCAATTCCTCGACTTGATAAAGTGTGACCCAGGTAATCAATTGATACTTGGGCGAAAAACACATTTCTCACGGTTGCAGCGAAGACCTTTTTCTTCTAGTCTTTTGAACAAAGCTCGCAGGTTCATCAAATGATCTTTTGCGTTGTCACTTTAGAACACAATTTAGAACACAATTTAGAAATCCTGTACCGACCCGACAAATTTGCTGGAAAGCATGATCACGAGCAAACTAAATTTATTTGAAATAAGAATTTTAACAAGAATCTTCAAACTAGATTAAAAAAAGTAGATAAGCTTCCTTAATTGACGTCTACTATATACTGCTTCCCCTAAAAAATTATTTTCTGCTTTGAAGCAACAATATGACAACCTGCTATCAAGGAAAAGAAAATCTAGGACTGGGTTTCTAAACGGGGTCCACAGAATTTTTCTATAAAACAATAATTTGCCATCTACATTCAACTTTATCCAAAAACATTTCTAAAATGATAAGAACTTGTCAATGATAAGCGCATTGCCCAAAAAAGTTTAAGCTCGTAGTCTTTACTTGTTGTTGAAGCATCAAATTTTTTCCCTAAAGTTAAGTAAAGTGTCAAAAAAAAGTCATCAATTAAAGTTCTGTTACTTTTATTAGTAAACGTAAAAAAAGACCTTTTTTTTCCTTGAATTTTAGAAAAAAATTTTAGACTTAAAGTTTATAGAGTTTTATAAAATTAGCCCACAGCTTCACGTGATTCAACAAACTTATCTGTATGGACATGTTGCTTATGATACTATAAAATAATCTGGAATGGTTTTGGTACTTTTTCACTAAAAATATGTCAAATCATAAAATGTTGCTATAGTTCTTTTTTCTTGGTTTTATAATTTTTGCGTTCCAACCAATTTAGAAAGCCTCATCTAGGATGCTGAACCGGTCTTAATTTAACAAAACATTATAATTGAATTAAAACAAAAGATTTTTTATAATTTTTATCCGTGATGTTAGAAGATTGAGAAGCACTGGTGTAACCAATTCTGCACTTTAATGCAGTGATTCTCAAACTTTTTGCGTCCGCGGCACACTTTGCTACCTTTCCAAATTTCGCGGCACACTTGGACCAGAGTGCAGATCTCTTTTGCTCCTGCACTGAGTTTTCCATATTTTCTTTACCCGATGCATTATAGTGCAGTGATGAAGGTCTTGCGACCAATCAGGGTCTCGGTCTCGGTCTTTTGCTTGCGGTCTTGATCTTGGTCTCGTAATGACCTGGTCTCGGTCTCGTACTTTTTAAATTGGTCTCGAGAACGAACATTTTTTGATATTTTTATTATTTGATGTGGTTATGATGATTTACTGCTTTCTTCACCACAAACAATTCCCCTTTCCAAATGAAATTAAAAGCCTTTTATTGCCTAGTAAAATTTTTGGGTAAACATAGTCAATAAATGGTTTAGTCCATTTTCAGCGGATACAGTTGGTGATTCTTGCCCGCCAGAGGTGCCAAACATTTTTACAAAATATATAAACAAGCGAGCAGTGGTGAAATGTTGGGTAAGGCGAATGAGGCAGTTGCCTCGCGCCCCCCCACGAAAATACCTCATATTGGCTCATTTTGCTGTAGATGGTAATTTAAGGAGTATTATGAAGTTGGGACGAAAAGTTGGAAATAGGAGTTCGATTCGAAGTGAAAATCTTTTTTTTTAGAGATCACCATGATTTGGGAGAAAAATAGCGAAAAATATAGAGATCACCATGATTATGGGAGAAAAAAGGGAAATACGAGATCAAAGCCATATTTTTTTTGAGAACATCAAGTTATGGAAATCCTTGCCTCGGGCCCCTAACTTTAAATATCTACCGCCGCAAGCGAGAAACAACCAATAACACATATCAACACCAAGGGTACAGCTAAGAAAATACTTGGAAAAAGTTTTAACAATGACTGTGTTGCCTTCAAATATTTTGGATTTTTGGAAAGAAAAATCTGAAGATCTGCTCTTTTCAAAGACGCAAACCACGCCTTGTGCGTTCTTGCTTCGTCTGCTCCAATTGAGCGGAGTTTTAGCGCCGGCGGTTTGATCATGCAACCACATAGAGCAAGGCTTTCTTGTAACATGCTGGGGATGCTAGTTTATTTGAAATGTAACTTTGGATTTTTGGAAAAATAAAAATTAATGTCATTAATAAAATTAAGTTTTTTTACGAAAAATATTCTGGTCTCAATCTCGATAGTTTCTCGTCTCGGTCTCGAACCTTAAAAAATTTTCCGGTCTCGATCTTGATCTTGGTCTGGAAAAAATTTTACGGTCTCGGTCTCGGTCTCGGTCTCGGTCTCGGTCTTGGTCTCGAATCATGTGGTCTCGACTGCATCACTGTATTACATAAAGGCCTCGAATTTTTATGTAACTTTCTATAAATAAAGTAAAAACTTTCTTCTATTATTCTTCACTAGATTTTATACTGTTTTTTTTCATATAAAATATTTAGGTTTTGCATATCGTGTACCAGGTATGTCAAACTCGCGCAGATATGTGGGCCGCATCGGTAAATTTTAGCCTGAAATTTTGCCGCTAGCCGCAATCTGGATTTAAAAGAAATTGAAGGCCAATAAAAAAAAGTCTTAATTTGAATTGTCTGGCTGATCCAGTTTATTCTTTTAAATTTTACCTTGAAATCAAGGTGAGGACCTAAGAAGAAGTCTTCACTTAATTGGTTGGTTAATTTTGGTTAGAAAACCAAGTTCTTGCTAATATACCTTGTCATTTTAATTATTTAAATTTAGTTCTGAATTTATCATTAATTTGATTTCGTATTGAGCATCTGATCGAAAAATTCGTTGAAAGACTTCGCGGGCTGCGAGTTTGAAATGCCTGATGTACCGAAACAAGTCTGAAAGACAACTGATCACCAAAACTTTACGTAATGAAAATTACATTTAAAATTTTTAAGCTTTTTGATCGCAGCTTTTAAAAAAATATACTTTTCCTCTGTTATAGAGTGTGTTTACGTTGCCATTGCGGAGCCTGGATTAATGTATTTTAAAAAGTTTCGCGGCACACTTAGAAATCTCTCACGGCACACAGTTTGAGAAACACTGCTTTAATGGCTAGCTAGCTTATAACTATTTTTAATTGTGATTAAATCATCGAAAAGTAACCACTCAATCAATTGAATTTTTAATAGTTCTCGTTCCTATTAATAACAATATTTAATATTAGATCTTAAAATTTTTGTTGTAGCTTATTTAATTTGGTGTTAGCAACTAACGTTTAACTTGTCAAACTTGCATTTTAACATGTTGATTGACACAAATACGTATTGTGGCTGTGATAGCCCGTGTAACAAAAAATGTTGTTTTTTGTTTTTTTTTGAAATTACCGCGATATTATACAGTATATTTCAGTTTAAGCGCACACCTTAAAAAAAGCTCATCGTCTGCCACTAAAGGAAATTGCAATAAAACATTGACACTTACCGGTCATTTCAACTTATCACAAACTGTTTTATATAAAGAAAAACAATTAATATTTTTCAGATTTTAGCTCAACTTTTCGATCTGGCTTTCTATAATATTTTATTGTTGTCATGTGACCCCATGTAAAAAATAATTTTCATTCTTGTTTTAAAAGGACAGTTGTCTCAAATTTTTACAAAAAACTTGTGCATTTTAAATGGCATGAGCTAAAAAATCTAAAGCAGTGTTTTTCAACGTTTTTTTGGCTGCGGTACATTTTTTACTTTCGAAAAATGTCCCGGAACACTACTAACATAAAGTTAATAAAATAAACAATTTCAAAATAAAAAGTTAATTTTGGATTTATGTGTCAACATAATTCAATTAGTGTGAACATTGGGCTTGCTTGGATAAACACAAATTAGATATTCTGGCAGGAATAGAGGAAAGGCACATACGGAGCTTTTGTTCTACAGCTGTCTATCTTTCTCTGTACTTTGTTTTTATGGCAGTCAGGTTTGAGAAGCTAAACTCACACAAATACAAAACGGGAGCAACATTGAAACAGGTTTGTTTGATAGAACGAGGAATTCCTTCGCAGCAGTTATCCAGAACTGTCCAAAGGTACTTCTGCAAAACATAGCTTCAAACTACAATCTTGCCTAATTTCAGTTAATTCCTCTTGCTCTTGCAACGTCATGTCAAGTGCAACAACTGCGGATGAATCCTATGGGTCCCTCACCCAGCAAAACGTTCAGTGCAAGCTGACGAAAAATATAACGACAGTTTGTCCTTCAGAATTTTCAATTGTTTGCTTATTGTCTAACAAAGAGCAGCATTACTGGCATTTTGGTGTTTTGGGGTGAGTGGATACATTTCAAGATTGCCAATATCCACGTGTTGCTGCCAGAGGTGCAACTTTGACCGAAATCCGTTAATTTTATTGATACTTGTAAGCAGATTTTCGTTTCGGCCTTGCATTCGTGTATTTACTTCATTCAGATGGTAAAATATATCTGCCAAACATGCCAAATTTGCACACCATTCATCACTTGCAAGCAGCTGTGCGTAATCTGACCTTTGATCAGTTAAAAACTCCTTAAGTTCTTCCGGCAACTCATACGCACGGGCCAGCACTTTGCCCCGCGACAAACATCTCACCTCTATATGGAACAGTAACGTTGCTTGCTCCGCTCCCATTTGCTCACTCAACAGAGCAAACAAGCGACTTTTTACAGGTCTTATCTTTACAAAATTTACCATACTCACCACATCATTTAAGACAGAAACTAGATCTGCTGGTAAAGTTTTGGAAACAAGTGCCTGGCGGTGCAAATAACAGAGTGTAAAGATGACATTTTGATTTCTTTCCTTCACTCTACTGACAAAACCTTTATTTCGTCCGACCATAGCTGTGGCTCCCTTCAGTAAAGATACTTATAAAGTTTTCCCACTAAAGATTTCTATTTTCAAGATATTCCGTTGTAATACGAGAAATTTCTTTTCCTGTTGTTTTTACTAGTGTTTTGCAAAATAAAAAGTTTTCCCTAATGGTATCTCCATCCACAAAACGCATGTTGGCCAATAGTTAAGCATTTTTACTTATATCTGTATTCTCGTCCAATTGCAGAAAAAAATGTTTGCCAATGGGAATCTTTTCCAAAACAATAGTTTCGATATCTACAGATATGTTATCACTACGTCTGCTAATTGTGTTGTCTGAGAGAGGGACTTTAGTTACTTCTCAAACCGTGTCGGGGTCGAGCATTTCTTTTACAATGGCTTTGCAGGCAGGTAACGTTAATGACTCTGCTATAGTGTGCGGTTTTTTTATTTGACTACAAGCTCAGCTACATGGAAGCTAGCTTTGAGAGCTTTCTCATTTACTTTTACGGCTCTATTCATAAAGGTGGCCTGTTTCTCTGTGTGTTTGATTAAGCGAGGAAAATATTCTGCCGGCTTGTTTTCAAGCGCGGGTGTTTCAACTGCAGAAGGTGTTTAAGTTTGCTTGGGATCATAGCACTGTTGGATAGCTTTTCGCCACGTACTACGCACAACGGAGTAGGTTTGTGACATCCGCAGTGAAAGTAAATCCGAACAAAAGATAACTTTTGTTGTATTTTCTTCACATCACTGTTTTTGCTTTTTTTGATCACTGCTCGTGCTAGGAATTTCTTTTGAGAAAGCATTATTTTGCTTTAGTTCAAGTTTGACTTTTCGACTTCTATTCAAAAATTTATCCATTACTTTTACTACCGTACTACTTGTCTTAACACAGTTCTACCTAAAATTTTAACCAAAATATTTTAGACTCTTAAATTTGAAATTAGACTGCCTAGAATTTTAGCCAAAATAACAAAAAAATTTTTGGTTTAAAATTAATTACTCTTTAATTCCTTACTTTATCTAGACTCGACAATCTAATCGAACACCTTTTAATTCTTTAAGAAATTTTAAGATTGTCCTCAAAAGGGATTTCTTTCTATGGGGAGTCGGGTATAAATTCAATAATAAAATTACCAGGTGAAATAATTCTCAGATAAAGATTCTTTGTTTTTTTAATTTCCACCCCTTTTTAACTAGCTGTTTAAGCATTAAAAGCGAAATTGCAAATGACGTAATAGTTGCACAAAATGTTTCTCAGGAAGAGAAAAAGGTGACGAATTGAGCGAATTGACAATTTTGACCGTGGCGAATCGGATGAACTAAAATGTACGCAAAAGATAGGAATTCTGCCAGGACCGAGAAAAAAGTGACGACTTGAGCGAACTGACGAATTAAAACGATGATGAATTAGACAAGTTCTACTGTAGATGAAACTTGGACAATTTTCTGCAGAACACCTGGCACGGCACAGCGGTTGAAAAATACTGATCTAAAGCAAGCATTGTTATTATTATTATTATTTTTTTTTTTTGAGAAATAATAAAAATAATTTATAGTGTTACAGTTACTTGCTGCATTGCTATTTGCTAGATTGAAATCCGTTTTATTTTGCTTTTATTAAATGTTTAAGCAATTTTTGTTCAAAATCTAAGAAGTTATAAATTTTACTTATGTCATAATCATTTTTCGTTCTTAAATTTTATGGAATTAATGCTGAAGTTTACGCTGACGCTAACACCTTTAAATTTTGTTGCTGCAAACGGTTTAGCTTGAGGCCATTAAGATTTTGAGGAGTTGACGTTGACGCTGGCGCCTTCAACATGTTTTGTTGATACGCACAAGACTGTGTGCTTGCATTGCAAACTTGCAATGCGCTCATAATTGGCATGTCTTTCAAGAAAGAAGAAATTTTTTGTCCCAGAAAATTTTGGCCATTAACACTTTGCTTAATCCAATAGATACAAGTCAAATCTCCTTACTATGTCACCTCTCTACTATGCCACTCTCGCTACTATGCCACTTTTGATCGTCCCCAACAAAATTCAATAGAAAATAAATTTACTATGCCAACCCTTAATCTCGCTACTATGCCACGTGAATTCTAAATGTATGCCACGTTTTGTTTTACATTTTGTTTCACAGTGTTGTAAAGTACAGTATAGTATTTTTGAATTCTAAATTTTGTTTCAAATTTTTCTTACAATGTCAACTAAAAAGCCAAGCTAACCAACTTTACGTTGAAGGAGAAAAAGGAGCAAATCAGTCAAAACTGGCCAGGGAGATGAGCAAGAAATGGGGCATCAATGTTAAGCCAACCACAGTGAAGGGAATTTTCAGCAAGAAAATGCAAAGCTTCCATCAAAGCTATAATTCCATCAAAACGCATGAAGCTGAAGCCGGCTCAACACTCGAAGCTCGACGACGAGATGCTCATATGACTGAACCACACAAGAGGACAGAATATCTGCCTGTCAGCGGTAATCTGATCAAGGAGAAAGCTTTGATAACTGGCCGAGTTGATGCACATTCCAGATTTTATCGCCAGCGACGGTTGGATGGACAATTTCAAGAAGCGCCACGGCATCACATTCAAGACAGTTCAGGGCGAAGCTGGAGCGGTGAATTTACAATCCCTTCTTGATTGGAAACAACAGGTTCTCCACCCTTTACTCAGGCAGTTCTCCGCAGACGACGTCTTTAACCTGGACGAGACTGGACTCTTCTGGCAGTTGCTTCCGAACAAGACCTTGAGTTTCAGGAGAGAACAGTGCACTGGAGGAAAAAAGAGCAAGCAAAGGATTATTCTTCTGGTAGGGGCAAATATGAGTGGCACAGAGAAGTTCCCTCTTCTGGCGATCGGCAAATCCAAGAGACCCCGTGCCTTCCAGAACAAAGAGATTATCATCAAATACAAGCAAACTCGAAGGCGTAGATGACGGCAAAGCTTTTCGAAGATACGTTACGTGCGTGGGATGGACGACTCGGTCAGCAGGGACGAAGACTTACTGCTCTGTCTCGATAACTTCTGTGGCCACCCTACCGAGCTCCAGCTGGATAACATCCAACTGGTCTTCTTCCCACCCAACACGACAGCCAATTCTCAACCAATGGATCAGGAATTCATAGAGAACCTCAAGCGCCACTACAAAAAGATTTTGCTGTGTCTTCGGCTCGAGATCATGGACATGGAAAAGGAGTTTGAGTTCACATTGCTCGACGCTCTACACATTGTCCGGTGAGCCTGGGAGCAGGTCAGCGAGTCGACGATCAGAAACTGCTTCGCGAAGGCCAAAAGTTTATCGAAGAGGAATACCAAACTGAGTCAGACGATGCTGAGTTGCTCGAGATCTGGGAAGCTCTGCCTGCCGAGGAAAAGATGTACCAGAACGAGGAGATCGAGCTGTCTGACTTTCTCGAAGCCGATGAGCGCCTCGAGACTAGAGGATCTTTCACATTAGAGCAGATTGCTGAAGAGATGTTGGGCAACAAGGAGCTGGCGGAAAGCGAAAATGATGAAGTAACTGTCGAGGAAGAAATCATTTTGTTCAAGAATGCCCAGCGGCCATGGAGCACCGTCCGGAAGTTAATGCAGCAGAGAAGCGGGAAGTTGGGTGTGATGCAAGTATGCGATCGGTTAGAAGACGAGATCCACAAGATCCGCCGAAAGAACATGCGGCAGCTGACGATTCTTCAGAGTTTTGGGCTGAGCTAGGTAAATTGAGAGACATTATATGTACATACACTGTAGCCGTTTACAAACCCTTGTTACTCTGCCACTTACCTCGGTCCCAATAGGTGGCATAGTAACGAGATTTGACTGTACATGTACTTTTATTCCTATGCAATTAGTTTTATTCCTATGCATAAATGCTATAAGTTTTATTCCTACGCAATTAAAAGGATTATGCCATAAATTGGTATGCAATTAACCCTAATTTTCGTCATGCTGTAAATATTGAGCAAATCGTTATTCTTTTAAACACAGTAAAGAACATCATACATTCAGCTTTCAACATATTGCAAAAAATTTCCATAAGCATGAAGCATGAAAAAAAATGATTGAAGAAAACTATGGGCTATATATCGTGAAAAAACCCAAAAGGCGTCTTCAGTGTTAGAAATATATGCAATTGAGAGTTAATTTCGTTAATAATTGTTTGTTATTGTTTTTCGGAGAGATTAACCCAGTATTGCGAAATATAATTTATATATTCATAGACCAAGCTGTGAGTTTTAGTCAAATGAAACTAAAGTTAAATAAAATTTGCCATAATTCTTGTTGCAATTTTGACAGTTTTAAACTTTTATTTTATTTTTTCTGTTTCGAAAATTTTTAAATCCGTGCAGCAGCAAGATATTTCCCAACTGCAAGTTGTTATCGTGTGAAGAAGATTATTTTCGTGGAATGCAAACTTGTGTTCGAAACAGCTGCGAGTTCAAACCAAGAATATGCAATAGTTGCTACAATTACTGATTGAGCCCAAAAAATTACGAAATGAAACTGATTTCAGCTCAAAGTTGCAGTTTTTTCTTATATTTTTTACGCAACCGCTTTCAGTTTTTCAGTAATAATTTGCTTTATTTTATTCAAGGAAAAATTTGGAAATGTAGAATAAAATATTGGACGTTTGATGCTAAAAATGAATAAATATTAGGGCAAAACTTGCTTCATAAATTAAAAAAAAATCAGTGGCATAAGCGTCTGCGCAACTAAAAAATTGTCGCCGACAAATGACACCGTCAACGCACAAATTGGTCTTTAAGGTGGTTAAAAAAACTGAAAACATCTGATTTTATATTATTACGCAATCTTGGTATTCAAGCATTTGTTCTTTAAAATTTGTGGTTTTCATTTAGCGAAGTTTATACTTTACAAAATCCTGTTGAATTTTTGAAGGCCTTAATATGGACACATTTTTTTGTTTAAAAAGCAAGTACAAAAAAAGAACTAGCAAAACAAACAACTATTCCGCAGTATTTTGAGCAATAAAACAAGACGTTGCCTTATTCCCTGCTTTGTTTACGTATTTTTTTACTAATTTAAAATAAATGCATAATTTGCTCAAATTGCATAAAAAAACTAAGCAAATTTATTATGCGATTATTTGGGTTCGTCAATAATATATTTCCAAAGAATGATAAAGAAAAAATGACAGAAAATATGTTGGAAATTGCTAAACACTGCGAAGATCGCTTCGAGCCAAAATCGCAACATCACAAGAAAAACAGAATTGCTTGGGCAATGCAGTTTAGCAAATTACTTCAACTCTCTAACCAAGAAAAGAAACTAAAACCCAAAGCAGCTATTGTATATAGAAACCCACCAGACATTAGCTACTAAATTAACGAATTACAAAAAATTATCACAGATTCTTTGTAATACAGATAACTGAGGTTCATACCCATGTGGAAAATGTGCTTTATGTGGAAACTTTAAAAACTATAATAATATGGTTAAAACAGTTGGTTCTATTATTTCGCACTCAAATAGAAAAAAGTTTAATTTAAAACAACATTTTACTTGCAAAAATTATGGTATTTAGATCGCAGAGTGTAAATTTTGTAAAATGCAATACGTAGGACAAACAAAAATAAATTTTCTACCCACTAGAATAACCACCGCTCATTCTGGAACAAATTTAACGTTAAGGATAACAATGACCGAGCTGCCTTCCTTAAACATTTTTATAAATTTCATTTCGACGCTTTCAATGGTAAACTTGACATCACTGAATGTTACGTGATCATATTTGTAGAACAACCGGATAAAACTTTATTGGATTGGTGTGAAAATAAATGGATTAATAATTTGAATGCTAAAATTAATATAAATGGAATTTTTCTGTCTAACAATTGCGATTGAGTTCTAAACCCGTTTATTAAAAAGACAATTAAAGACAGTTTCAGATAATAGACCTTTATTATAAAAAAACTTCAGTGTCCAAGTTTTGCACAAAAAACCCAAAAGACGTCTTCGTTGTTAGAAATATATGCAATTGAGATTTAATTTTGTTAAGAATTGTTTGTTATTGTTTTTCGGACAGATTAACCCAGTATTGCCAAATATAATTTTTATATTCATAGACCAAGCTGTAAGTTTTACTCAAATGAAACTAAAGTAAAATAAAATTTGCCTTAATTCTCGCTGCGACTTTGACAGTTTCAAGTTTTTATTTTATTTTTTTTGATTTCGCAAATTTTTAATTAAATCCGTGCAGCAGCAGGATATTTCCCAACTGCAAATTGTTATCCTGTGAAGAGGATTATCTTTTTAGAAAACAAGCCGCTTAAAAGACGAAAAGCACCAGACTCGAGTTTTGCTTTTGTTAGAGCTAGTCAGTGATGCTTATCTCACTGCGAATCGAACCGCAAAACTCGAGTCTGGTGCTTCTCGTCTTTTAAGCGGCTTTTTTTCTAAGTAATTCTAAATCCTCATTTATCTTAACTATAAGGATTATTTTTGTGGAATGCAAGCTTGTGTTCGAAACAGCTGCGAGTTCAAACCAAGAATGCAACAGTTGCTACAATTACTGATTTTGAAGACCGTTTGATGGACGTCGCCCAAAAACTTACGAAATAAAACTGATTTCTGCTCAACGTTGCAGTTTTTTTCTTATATTTTTTACGCGATTGCTTTCAGTTTTTCAGTAATAATTTGCTTTATTTTATTCAAGAAAAAATTTGGATATGTAGTATAAAATATTGGACGTTTGATGCTAAAAATGAATAAAGAGTTTACGGCGAAACTTGCTTCATAAATTAAAAAAAAATCAGTGGCATAAGCGTCTGCTCAACCAAAAAATTTGTCGCCGACAATTGACGCCGTCAACGCACAACATTGGTCTTTAAGGTGGTTGAAAAAAACTGAAAACATCTGATTTTATATTATTACGCAATCTTGGTCTTCAAGCATTTGTTCTTTTAAATTTGCGGTTTTCATTTAGCGAAGTTTGTACTTTACAAAATCCTGTTGAACTTTGAAAGCCTTGACATGAACACATTTTTTTGTTTAAAAAGCAAGTACAAAAAAAGAACCGGCAAAACAAACAACAGTTGCGCAGTATTTTGAGCAATAAAACAATCTTTTGCCTTATTCCCTGCTTTGTTTACGCGTTTTTTTACTAATTTAAAATAAATGCATAGTTTGCTTGAATTGCATAAAAAAACTACGCAAATTTACAGTATAATGCGATTATTTGGGTTCGTCAATAATATATTTCTGATGATTAAGATTTTCGGGCATTACGTTCTGAAGATTAAGATTTTGCGCATTATCGTGAGTGAGTGATACTCAACCTCTTCGCTTGAGATCTTTTCTCAAAATTCGCGGCACACTTGGATCAGAGTGCAAATCTTAATTTTCTAATGTAAATATCTCTAAAACTAATGTTCTTAAAAAAAAAGTCTTCACTTTAAATTTATCTCGGATTTTTTGGTTTTCATCCCTAGAAAGTAGTGTCTACTAAAAAAAAGTTGCCCAGTAATGAACAAATGTTTTTTTAAATCTTTCATGGCACACTTGGGAATCTCTCGCGGCACACTGGTTGAAAACCATTAATTTGAATACAAATAAAATATGGATCTGCTTACTAAGACCGCCAAGCAAAAGAAAGTGTTGTGAAGTCTTATTCCCAAGGACACAGCAAAATCACCCGAGTAAGGTTTGAACCGCGACAGTGTCGATCGCCATCAATACAGCGCTTCTACCAACTCGACCACGCTATCAACACAATTAATCATAATAAGGTTCATCGTCATTATCGAACGCGCATTGCAAGCTTCTATTAACTATTGATGTTATTATCTTGATATCAACTTTTGGGTTTTTATTTTTATTTGCAGACGAGACTGAAATATTAAGATGCTTACTGAGACCCCAAGTTTGTTAGACCGCCAAGCACAAGACAAGCAAATGTAAAAGTCATATGTGTTGACAGTACTATAGAAAAGGAATTTTGGTTGGTGTTTCCGCTAGGGCGCTAGAGAGCAGGAGGCGCGCAGGCGCACTGACGTCATCGGTGGCGGAGGGTGGCGCGAGAGAGCAGTGGCGGATCCGGATCCTATTCCAAATCCGAATCCTATTTTAAATCCTAATTTTATTCCTAATCCGAATCCTAATCCTACTCCTAACCCTACTCCTATTCTTAATCCTAATCCTAATCCTAATCCTAATCCTATTCCTAATCCTACTCCTACTCTTATTCCTATTCCTATTTCTATTCCTAATCCTAATCCTATTGCTAATCCTACTCCTATTCATAATCCTACTCCTATTCCTAATCCTACTCTTATTCCTAATTCTACTCCTATTCCTAATTCTAGTCCTATTCCTAATCCTACTCCTATTTCTAATCCTACCTCTATTCCTAATCCTACTCCTACTCCTAACCTATTTTAAATCCTATTTCAAATCTTACTCCTATTCCTAATCCTATTCCTAATCCTTTTCTAATCCTATTCTTATTCCTAATCCTATTCCTATTCCTAATCCTATTTTTATTATTTTTCTTAATCCTAAGAAAGACGATGATCCTGAGTTCAATTCTTAGCCAAGACAATATAAAATCTAAACCTAAGACATTCAGTAGTCCTGAGTTTGATCCCCAACCAAGATAAGATAAAGTTTAATCCTAAGAAAAACAGTGGTACTGAGTTTGATTCCCCACCAAGATAATAGAAAGTTTAATCCTAAGAAAATAGATGGTTCTAAGTTTGTTTGTCAACCGGGCGAGTTTGGGCAAGTCAGTTTTGCTGCACGATAAGCAGTTGTTCCGTGGGGAATTTACTAGGTTTTTACCAGGTTTGTTTGTATAAGTTTCTTTGTCTGTTGCAGAAGTTTGTATTGGTTTTAGTTATATCTATGTTCAATTTCTTAATTTTTCCCTAAAAAGTTTGGTTTTCAGATATTTTAAAACTTTTTTTCTCTAAAAAACCGTGATTGTTACTATAACTTTGTTGAATTTTTATCTAGTCAAAAATTGTTCTTGGTCAACCTTGTTTTCTAGATAAATTCTATTTTTGTTACAACTTTGTTCAAATTTAAAACTTTTTCTCCAAACAACCGTGATTATCGTTTTAAGGTTTTTTTTCAATCAATCTTGATTTTGATATACCTTTGCTTAATTTTTTTCTTGACAACCTTGAATTTTAGTTACTCATCTTCAATTTTTTTTGTTATACCTAAGTTGGATGTTTTTCGTGACAATCTTGGTTTTTTATTCGTACTCGATTTTAAATTAATTGTCAAAAGGTTTCTTAAAGCGCACAATAAGCGAGCTCGTCAAAGGTTAAGAAAGTTATAATATTATGCAGCTGCTGTCTGGATTTATATAAATTGATGAGACAGAAACCCGTCAAAGCTTTTCCTGTTTGTCGTCATACAATAACTAAATCGTGAAGAAAGTTACAGTATTATGCAGCTGCTTTTTGTTTTACCTATATTTAACTTTTTTCTAGACAAGTAAAGAGCTTCTTAGTGGTACAATAAATTTCTAGACAAGCTTGATTTTTTGTTAGAACCTTGTTAAATTTAAAAAAATTTCTTGTTTTTATTCATAGTCAAAGTAATTGTTAAAAGTCTTAAACAAAATTCGAAAAGAAAAAGTAAGATGAATTCTATTGAAAACGATTTTAAGTTCTAGACAGTTACGACGAAGCGCGTCATTTCCTGTTCTGAATCGTATCGATTTGACCTTAAGTAAACTATTTTCAAAAAAGCGATTGAATATATTTTAATCTCAAAGACAATATTGGTGCACGTTTAAGCATTAATTTTTCTTAGACCTTCACTTAATTTTTTCTTGATAACCTTAATTTTTGTCATACCTATCTTTAATTTTTCTTAAAAATCTTGATTTTTATCACAACTTTGTTTAATTTTTTTCTTAACAACCTTGATTTTTTATAACTATATTTAATTTTTTCTAAATAAATTTTTGCTATACCTTTGTTGAATTTTTCTTTAAACAACTTTGGTTGTTGCTGTAGACCAATCGTTTTTACGTTCTAGTAGACCATTCATTTACTATGTGTTTCAAGTCGATTTAGCTTCAAAAATTATTTTAGTGTTAGTGTTATGCAGCTGTAAGATTTATTGAAAATAATTTTAAGTTCTAGACAGTTACGACGTATTTCCTGAAGCGTGAACGTCGTTTCCTGTTCTGAACGCTATTGATTTGAACTTATCGTGTTTAAAAAGAACCAAGTTACTATGTTACTAGCTTTTAATCAATATGTATGTTCATCAAGAATTATCACCAAGTGTAAAGCGAACAACCTTGTGGATTCAACCTCTGTTTAAGATTTAGCCAAAAGAAAAACATCGTGAGAAAGCTATCTCTACAGACAGCTGCAGAACTCTGGTTTGTCACCAACCGTTCTCCCGTGGGGATTTCCCTAGGGCGTTGGGAGAACATTGCAAAATACTGGCGCAATCTATTACTAAAAATAGCACAGAGGTTTGTTGTGCAATAACTTCCCACAGGTATATAAGCAGACGATTCTGGTGAATTGATTATTCTACTTTAAAGTCGTTGAAGAAAGAACTATTCAAGATGTTCAAATGTGATATTTGCGAAAAGACCTTTACCAGAGAGCGTGATATGCACCGTCACAAGAAAACCGTTCACGGGAAATCAACTGGAGTTTGCTGTAACGAATGCAACAAAACTTTTAGTAGAGTTGATAACTTAAAAAGGCACGAAAAAGTGTGTAGTAAGTATTTCTTTTTTTAATTTATTTGATTTTGAAATAAAATATTTTATTCGAATGCAAATCTTCAGTTAAAATTTTTAATTTAAAATTAATTTTGTTTTCGTTAAAATGGTCACAGACCCTGGAAAATTTATCAGAAATTCTGGTTGAAAATTCAGTCGAGGTTGTAAATAGTAAGTTTATTTATTTCAACGGTTTAATTTGGAATGAACACAATTGTTTCTCTTAGATAGCGCACCCCCAACCAAAAAGGCGAAAATTACTTCTCAGAACACGCCGGACTGATGATCAACATGGTCTCGGTTCAAAACCCACTTGCGCCATTCTGTTGTGTCCTTGGGAAAGACACTTTACGGCACTTTCCCCTGCTTGGTGGTCTTGACAAGCAGTTCTAAATTACAGTAATATCTCTACTAAATTACTAGCGGACAGCAATATCTTGGCATCTCCGGAAGCAGGTCGGGGTAATTTCTTACCCTATGTATAGCGCCTCCGTCGCTTTCCTGCGAGTCAGGAGGATAAATATAGAGATAAAAAAAAAAAAAAAAAAAAAAAAAACACCAATGGTACGTTTATATGAAAAGTGAGTTAATTTTGAAATAATTCTTGTTTTTGTTGTAGAACCCCAGAATTCTGCAAAAAGTTTATTTGAAGTTGGAGAGCTAAACTCAAACGGTACGTTTTAATAAAAATTTTTTTTGTTTTGCAACTAATGTTGGTTTTTGTTAGATCGGTCACAAACCGATACCTCGCCGGAAAATTCATCCAAAATTCCGGCTGAAAATCTGGTTGAGGTCGCAAATAGTAAGTCTATATTTCATAATTATTTTGTTTGTAACCTAAAGATTGTTGTTTCTCATAGATAATGGAGAAGCACCCCCAACCAAAAAAGTAAAAATTGATTCTCAGAATACCAATGGTAAGTTTTTATAGAAAGCGAGTTAACTTTGAAATAATTTTTTTTTTGCTGTAGAACCCAAAAATTCTGCTAAAAGTTTATTTGAAGTTGGAGAGCTAAACTCAAACGGTACGTTTTTTGTATAAAAGAGCTTGATTTGAAATTAATGTTGTTTTTTCTTAGAAGTGGAAGATGAGGAGATCAACACCCTCATGAGAAAGCATTTTTCCAGCATCCGGACTTTCTACAAAAAAGGCAAAGTGCAATCCATATTTAATTTTTGTTACAATCAAAATTTAACAGTGTTAATTCCAAAAATTATTCATCAAATTCTGCAACTACAATTCCACCGTTTTAAAATTAATTACAGTTTCGGTTATATTTTAAAAAATATTCATGATAATGAATTACGCTATTACCACGCATCGTTCAACAACAGTGTGATGATGGAAACTGCGCGTTTAATTAGCAACCGCCAAGAATTAATAGAGTTTTTGAATACGTTATCTGAAGAATCCTTTTTTGAAAAAATTAACCGCCCTGACAGCAAATGGAAAGTGGTAGACATCCCCAATATTACCTTTTATATCAACCACTTAAAAGACGCCCCACTTGGCGCCCCAATTTCTCTTCCTGATTATATTATGAACAACCATGGTTTAAGGAATGTAAGTTCTAGCGACAATTTGTGCTTTTTTCGTTGTTTGGCAGTGCACCGAGGTGCAAAACCCCACTGGTGTGAGAAGACTGCCAAAAATTTATTTTATAAATATTGTGCTCATTTTGACGTTGCGCCTGCAGATTTTGCGGGCGTTCAACTTTTTGATTTTGTCCACTTAGAAGATTTTTTTGAACAGAATCTCATTGCATATGAGCTCGACGGTAAGGTTGCCAAACTGGTTCAGCGGAGCCGCGAGTTCTACAAGGAGACAATGCGATTGAACGTTTACGAAAACCATCTAAGTGTGATTGTAGATTTTGAGCGCTATTGCGGTGTGTACCAATGCTTACACTGTGATAAGCTGTGGTATAACTCTAAACATTACAACCAACACACCAAAATTTGTACCACCACAGTGCGTGAAGTTTTTCCTGGTGGCATTCACAAAAATCCTGCCACTATTTTTGAGAAATTGGAGGAAATAGGGATTGTTGTTCCACGGTGTGATCGACATTTTCCTTTTTTTGCTTGCTACGATTTTGAAGCCTATTTTTCAAAAACTAAAATTTTTAATAATTCGATGTTGACACTAGACGCTTGCCACCTTCCTTTGAGCGTTGCAGTCGCAAGCAACATCCCTGGTTATGAGTCAGGTGTTTGCTTCGTGACTGAAGGAGATGAAGAGCGTTTGGTTCAAAAACTAGTTGACTATCTGGAAAACCTCTCCGATATTTGTTATCAACTGCTTGTACAAAAATTCGATTATGTGTTCGAGCAATTGGACAGGAGTGAACACGTGAGGAAAGAAAAAATTTTAAATGAATTTCACAGTTATTGTAAGGAATTGGTTGTACTTGGTTTCAATTCGGCTTCATACGATTTAAATCTTATCAAACCCACATTAATTCAAATTCTTTTGAAAGACATTCAATTTGTAATTAAAAGAACAAATAGTTATCTTTGTTTGAAAACATCAAAATTGCGATTTTTGGACATCAAAAACTTTTTGGCTCCCGGTTTTAGCTATCGAAAATTTTTGGTAGCTTATGGGGCACAACTCAGAAAGTTTTACTTTCCTTACGAGTTCATTACTAATCTTGACAAATTAGAAAGCGGATTGCCCGAACACGGTGATTTTTATTCTTCACTTTCGAAGTCCAATATCACCCAAGAGGAATACGATCTTGTGGTGAAAACTTGGATGGAGAAAGGTTGGAGTTCTTTACGTGAAATGCTAATATATTACAACTTACTCGATTGTGTGCCTTTCGTACAAGCAGTTGAAAACCTACTCCAACCTTATCTTATCTTGACCAAGGTTTGGATATTTTTAAAACATCTTTTTCGGTTAGTGGGGTAGCTAAACTACAAATGATGAAAAAAATTGAAAAAAATGCGTTCTTTTGTCTTCCCTAAGCGGCATGGGGATTTGTATAAATCACTTCGCTCTCAATTGACGGGTGGTTTAAGTTTGATTTTTTGTAGACTTGCGATTTCGGGAGAAACCAAAATTCGCTCCCACGAAATTGAAAATCCCGAAACCGTAAAAAAAGTGATCGGTTTGGACGCTAATTCTTTGTATTTACATGCTATTGCTCAGAATAACCCCACTGGTTATTTTTGTCGGTATAAAGAAGAAGAAGAGTTTCGACCTGATCCTTGTTCCAAATTCGGTTTTCAGTCGTATCAGTGGTTAAGCTATGTTGCATACAAAGAAAATACGTTTTTGCAAACTAGATTTAATATGGGGGAGAGAAGAGTGAGTAAGTATAGTTTGCCAGTGGACGGTTATTCTGAGCAACAAAACACTGTGTATCAGTATCTTGGTTGTTTTTTTCATTCTTGTGATAAATGTAAAACGAATCGAAACTCTGACGGTAGTTTGGAAGTTACGCATCCTCTTAGAAACATTCCCCACGAAACTATTCGGGAAGAGACAAAAAATAATAAAAAAAGGTTGGAAGAAGAAGGGTTTCGCGTGGTGGAGATGAGGGAGTGTGAATGGTTGAAGATAAGAAAACAACCGGAAGTCTCTCGTTTCTTAAAAACCTTAAAATCGGTAACACCTAAAAGTAAATTGTCTTTTGAAAAAATTTTAGACGGCGTTCGAAACGAGAGTTTGTACGGTTTTCTTATCGTCGACATCCACACTCCCGACGAGTTAAAAGAAAAATTTAAAGATTTTCCTTTAATTATTAAAAATAGTTTTATTTCTCTGGATGATATTGGTGATTATATGAAGAGTGTGGCAGAGGAGCATGACCTTTTAAAGAAAGAACAAAAATATTTAATTAGTAGTTATTTTGGAGAGAAATTTTTAATTAATTCGGAAATGGCCAAATTTTACCTAGAAATGGGTTTAAAAATAACCAGAATTTATGAATTCATCGAATTTTTTCCGCAAAAATGTTTTGCTCCTCTGGCACAAGAAATTGTAAATTCCAGAAGATTGGCTGATACAGATAAATCCAAAACAGTGATAGCTCTTACTAATAAATTAACTGGGAATTCACTTTATTCTGCTAGTTTGTTAAATAAAGAAAAACATAGAAATATTACATACCATTCGGGGGACACAGTCAACAAAACCATCAACGACCCTCGTTTCATTCATTTGGACCAAATTAAGGAAGATATCTACGAAGTAAAAAGTTTAAAGAACAAAATTGTGAATGATCTTCCAATCCAAATTGGCCTCAATGTATATTTAAATTCCAAACTACACATGTTAAAATTTTTTTATTTGTTTCTCAAAAAATACATTCCGGATCGTCATTTTGAACTGCTAGAAACCGATACCGACTCTATTTATTTTAGTCTTAGTAAAGAAAATCTGGATGACTGTGTACCTCCCCATTTGAAAGCGAGTTACTTTCGCGATAAATTAAAATGGTTGACTTCGGAGGTATGCCCCAACCACGAAGAAACCTTCATCCAGAGAAAACTTGAAGGTCGGGAGTGGGACGCACAACCTTGTTGCACTTCATTCGAATTATTTGATAAAAGAACTTTGGGCAAGATGAAGTTGGAGTACGAAGGGACAACCAAATTTGTTTGGCTTCAAAATCGTACTTTTGCGAAGGGAAAACAAAAAAGCAAGTGTGTAAAGGGGTGTCCATCGCTCAAAATCCTCTCACCTTTGATCAGTATGTGCGTGTTTTGGAGACCGGTGAACCACTCCTAGTGGAAAACCGCGGGTTTCGCTCCAAAAAACACAAAATTTTTAGCTACACTCAAAAGAAAAGAAGATTGAGTAATTTTTATCCAAAGAGAAAGGTGTTGAGCGATGGGGTTCATACGGTGCCGCTAAATTTATAATTTTGTTTCCAAATTTTACTTCATCAAAAAAGGCTCACGCACCGTGGGTTTTTTTTTTTTTTTTTTTTTGTGAATTTTTCTTCCATCTATTTAATTATCAAAGTTTGTGTATTTATCCATGTTTTTCTGTGTTTTCCGTGAATTTTTCAACTATCGAAGTTTGTGTTTTCATCCATGTTTTTCTGTGTTTTTAGTGAATTTTTTCAACCATCGAAGTTTGTGTTTTCATTACAAAAGGGTTATGTGATGACGTTTGCTTTCATTTTACCCCACGAAGAGCTAGCATAATGTCTTTGCGATTTCAAAATCCAACTAGTTTTGTGGTAAGCGGACCTTCCGGAGTTGGAAAGTCTTATTGGGTCCTACGTTTTATAGACAGTCTAAAACAACTTTGCCCTGAAATCAAGCAGATTGTTTATCATTACGAGGTGTGGCAAGCAATGTTTGATCGTTACACGGATAAAGTAAACTTTAAACAGGGCATGCCAAGTCTTGAAGATCTAAAAGAAAGTCGAGACGCGTTTCTAGTACTAGACGATTTGATGTTTGCCAATTCTGAATTCTTATCCAAAATCTATAGCGTCTACTCCCACCACTTTCATTTCAGTGTTCTCATGACCGTGCAAAATTTGTTTCATAAAGGTTTGCGTGAAATAAGTCTCAATGCACAAATTATAGTGCTCTTTAAAAGTTGTAGGGATGTGAATCAAATTGCGCATTTCTTACGTCAGGTCTACCCCAAAACATATAAAAACGCACTGGAGGCCTATAAAAATGCTGTATCATCCGACAGAGGTTATTTGGTGATTGACTTACGCTGCGAAACACACGATAACCAACGTCTGCGTTCAGGGATTTTTCCAGAAGACACGCATTATCTTTATCAATGAACCGCTTGCGAAAAAACGGACCCACCTTGCGTTTGCTACAAAAAGCCCCTGCACCTTTGCAAAAGCGTATTTTAGACAAAGCATCGCCCGAGTTAATACGTTGTCTTTGTGACTGTGCTCACAACGTGCTGCAAGGAAACGTCGAGATATCGCATCATCACAAGCGGAAATTAAAATCGCACAAAACCAAACTTCGGAAGTTGGCTGATCGTAAGGTAGCGTTAAAAACAAAACGAAGAATTATACAAAAAGGTGGATTTTTACCCATCTTGTTGTCTGCACTCGCTCCGGTCATTAGTGGTGTGGTAGGGAGTCTTATAAAATGAGAAAATTAATTGCGTTGGAACCTGAAGTGTACGAAAAACTCAAAAACAAACACGAAGTCACAGATAAAAAAGTGCTTTCTGAACTGGATGCTAAAATGCAAGAAATCTTAACTTCCAACCGACCCGACAGCGAGAAAGTAACTCTATATAACGAGGCGTTGCAAAAATCAAAGTTATTTCTGAAAAAGTTTCAACCGAAAACACCAATGAAAAAACCCTTGTCTGAAAGTGCAGTGTTAAAGCGTTTTAAAAAGCGAACCAAAGCCAAAAAACTGTTCAAAGACGCCACTAGCAAAAAGAATTTAGATTGGAATGAAGACGGACAAATGCTTTTAGACGATCGAGTGGTACCGGGATCCCATATCGACGATTTGTTTCAATCTACTCTAAAGAAACGAGACCCAACTTTACCCGGTGCACGCGAGTTTGAATCGATGCTATGGGAGAGCGTTTAGATTATTACGTCCCTAAAAAAGAAGCTTCTTTCTCGGGAGCCCACCGTTTTCCAAAACTAACCCAAGAATGGTTGCAATCGCAAGACACTTATACGCTTCACAAACCCGTACGAAAAAATTTCAAGCGCCGAAAAACAATTGTTCCTGGCGCCAACTTTCAAATGCAAGCCGATCTCATTGATTTTTCTTTGCTCAAGTCGTACAACGACCGATATAAATACATTTTGGTGGTCGTTGACGTGTTCTCCAAAAAAGCCTTTACTACTTACTTGAAAACCAAAACCAGCTCTGACATGATCCAAGTTTTTGAGCAGTTAATGCCTGAGATTGGTAAGTTTCAAAAATTGCAGACGGATATGGGACGTGAGTTTCTGAATCGACCCTTTCAAACCTGGTTGAAACAACATCACATAGAACATTTTCACACTCAAAATTTCGACACCAAAGCAACCGTTGCTGAACGATTTATACGCACTTTAAAGGAGAAACTATGGCGTTACTTTACCTACACCAACAGCCGAAGATACGTGGAAGTGCTGCCTGCTCTGGTTGAATCTTACAACAACACCTATCACCGATCCATTCGACGTGCTCCAAATTCAGTCAACTCTGAAAACCAAGAAACGGTTTGGCTCACGCTCTATGCCGACCCCGAGTTAAGAAAACCAAAATTGGAAGTAGGTGATCAAGTCAGACTGTCCATGACTCGAATGAGGTTCTGCAAAGGTTACTTACCTGGTTGGACAGACGAATTGTTTCAAGTTGCTCAAGTGTTTCGAGACAATCCTCCTTATTACAAAATAAAAGACTTACAAGGCGAATGGTTGGAAGGAACTTTTTACGAAGAAGAGTTGCAAAAAATCTATAAAAAGGATGACGTGTTTCGAATCGAGCGTATTCTCCAACAACGCAAGCGCAAGAAAGGTGTTGAATTTTTAGTAAAGTGGTTTGGATATCCTGCTTCTTTTAATTCTTGGGTGTCAGAAAAAGACATGGTATGTCTCCTTTGAGAACCTTGACATTGTATTGTTTGGTGCTCAAGTTTTGGTGATTTACGTAGTCGTGTCGATCAGTTTGTACAATTTAACACAAAGCAACGACAACAAAGAACTCTGGATTAGTCTGCTTAGTAGCTCTGTAGGTTATTTGCTCCCGTCACCTATTCTTACCAAACATGTTCCTCACCCTCCCCAGTAACTCGTCTATGGACATTTATCCTGAAAACAAACTTTCGGATTACATGGTTCACTTGCCGAAAGAAATCAATTTGTCTGGATCGTGGGAGTTGGGTTTGTCCGAGATTCTGTACCCCAACACTTGGTACAACATTGACACCAACCAATATTACATTTTCTACCAACGCGGTGATTTGGAGTTTGTAGCAGTGCTTCCATCAGGTTATTATCAACAACCTCAATATATCGTGCGTCAGATACTTCAAGAAATGAGACAAGAGTTTCAAGATAAAAACAAAACGCTTGTCAGTGAAGGAGTGTTGACGCAACCAATTGACTTTCTCTTTGATCTCACAATCCTCAAACACAACTAACCACCATGTCCATCCAACACAAAAAAGGAGCACCTACGACCGACCGCAATGGTACCACGAAACCGGATGTGGTGGTGACGCTTTCGAATGAGTTGGCTTCTATTTTGGGTTTTCGAGAGACATGGTATCGGGAAATCGGAGAGTACACTTCGGTAAGCGTTGCCAACGTAGACACCGTGAACGCCATCTATGTCTACTGCAATGTCATCGAACACAGAACGGTTGGTCATACTCTTGCACCCTTGATTGGTGTCCTTCCTGTAACAGGGAACCCGGGTGCCTATGTTTCCAAAAGATATGACAAAATACAATACCATCCCGTCTTAAAGAAAAATCTTAGTGACATTCACATCTCGCTTCGTGACGATCAAGGAAAACGAATTCGTTTTCGCAAGGGCAAAGTGATTGTGACTTTACATTTACGACCCAAAAAGTTAAATTCGTTATAAAAACCAGATGCAAAGGAAAACGGGTTTATTGTAAGAAATCGACGGTAGTACAAACATGCGTGTCAAATATTGTTGTGATGCAAAAGCTTATGAAAACTATTATTTGTCTCAAGTCGGTCATGGCATGCCTTATTTTGCTGGGGCACGAGTGCAGCAAGGTTATGGATTAGGAAATCTGTTTAGCTCCATTGCCAAAAGCGTTCTTCCTTTGGTCAAAAAAGGTGCCAAAACCCTCGGAAAACAAGTTTTACAAAGCGGTGTCGAGTTTGCTTCTGATGTCTTACAAGGTAAAAATGCCAAACAAGCTGCCATCGATCAAGCAAGAGCTGCTGGTTCCAATCTCTTACAAGTAGCTAAACAACAAGTAGGAATGCGAAAAGCAGCTAAACAACAAGTAGGAAAGCGAAAAGCAGCGCCGAGAAAAGTACAAAAGAAGAAACGCAAGAGGCATCACGACATTTTCTCGTAAACCATGGCGACGTTAGTACATCCCAGTTCGGCAGAATCCACCACCTCTCAACTGGATTTGTTTTCGGTGCCACCAAGTCAAACTAGTTTGGAGGAAGGAAGTTTAACCGAATACCACCCTGTATCTGTATTGACCTCCACAGGTCCTATTGAATTTACGATTAGTGCTGAAAACTCCAACTACATCGACCATGCCAATAGCTTTCTTTATGGGCGTGCAAGCGTGACTACTGCAGCCGGAGCTGATTTGGAAAAGAACGCGGAAATTGCGCCTGAATGTAATTTTCTGCATACACTATGGACGCAAGTGGATGTTTATTTGAACGGTTCGCTAGTGACACAATCCAACAACAACTATCCTTATCGAGCTTATATTGAAAACTTGCTTAGTTTTGGACAAGAAGCAAAAAATTCACAACTTTCTGCTCTGTTGTGGCACCGCAACACATCAGAACATTTTGATACTCGTGGAGCTACCAACCTAGGTTATACCAAACGAAAAGCTTTGGCTGAAGAAAGCAAAGAAATGGATATGATGGGGAAATTGCATCTTGATTTGTTTTTTCAAAATCGATATTTGTTGAACGGAGTCGAAGTGCGTTTGCGTTTGATTCGTTCCAACGATCTTTTTTGCTTGCATGGAAACGCAAACCAAGCAGATAACAAAGTGTCTTTGAAAGAAGTGACCTTGTTTGTTCGTAAAGTAAAACCCAATCCCGCTGTACAGCTTGCTCATGTCAAAGCTTTGCAACACGGCACTGCAAAATATCCGCTTCGACGTGTGGAAGTCAAGAGCTTTACTGTGCCGACCGGGAATCGAAGCATCACCAAAGAAAATTTGTTTTTGGGTCAATTACCCACACGAATGGTGGTCGGTGTAGTGGACAATGACGCTTATAACGGTGTCATCACCAAATCTCCTTTTAATTTCAAACACAACAGCATCAATTTCATGACGATTTACTGTGACGGAGTTCAAATCCCTTCCAAACCACTGCAACCAGATTTCACCAACGATCGTTTTATTCGAAGTTACGTTCGTTTGTTTACGCAAACGGGTCAATATTATCGTGACACAGGAAATGCTATTTCGCGAGAACAGTACAAAGACGGTTGTGCTTTGTTTGCTTTTGATCTCACACCCCAAATGGATTCAAGCGAGGTCGGTTTTGAATTGATAAAGTATGGTAACATACGCATCGAAATTCATTTTGCTACTGCTACTGCACGTACTCTTACGGTCATTGTGTTTGCCGAACACGACAATCTGCTGGAGATTGATCAAGACAGAAACGTTGCTTTTGACTATACGGCATGAACACGTTGCAAATCGAACGCTTGCTCAAGAAGGATTGGAAAACCAAAAACATCTTTAAAAAAGTCTGTGCTTTGGATCAATTGGAAAAACCTACTTTTCCGTCTGCTTACGTCATCAACTCGGACCCGAGTAGTGAACCTGGAGAACATTGGGTTGCGGTTTATTTCGACAAGCGCGGTCGAGGGGAATATTTTGATAGTTATGGACTACCCCCTACCTTGGTCGGTCTCGAGTCTTACATAGATGCCTACTCCTTATCAGGATGGATTTACAATCGCAAAACCTTACAAGCGTACTTTTCCAGTTTTTGTGGTCATTATTGTGTCTATTTTATTTTATTTCATTGTCGCGGCGTACCTTTGCATGTTATTGTATCTGATTTTACGTCAAATCTAACTGAAAACGATCGCTCTATCTCTCGCTTTATTCGTGATGTATCACAACATTGATTGTACACATATCGTTTATTAATAAAATACAAAAAACAAATCAAGGCGTGCTTGCAATAAAATCCACTTTTCGCTTTTTCCTTGGTTCAGGTTCAGTTAAAAGCTTGACAAAGGTCTCCAGTTGTTCATGGTTGTCTGGAGGCAGGTGGCAGACATCGTCTTTTTGCACTTTTAAAAAGATGTAGTTGTTGAGTAAGTAGAGGAATTGACGTCTTGCAGCTGGTACATTTTCCACCACACAACGCAATTGAAACTGATCCACTGCTATTTCTTGTTTGATGATTTCCATTTTTTTTTGCACTTCACAAGCAGCATCGTCCATGTTGGTGGACCAGAATAGTAAAACAACATATTCTTTTGTTTCGGATTTGGGACGAAAAAGGATGTAAGGAAGATTCTCCATCATCACATCAACCACTTGAACAAGTTGATTCATCGAAAACATGACTTTACCTCTTTTGACACTAATAATCGCTTTTCGCAATAGCGATGAAGTGGGTATCGTCAGTCCAGATGCAGCAATTTCCTGAAATTTTTTTCGAATGTCTCTAGCTGCACTTTCCATTTCTCTTGCTCTGGTGATAATCTCTTCAAATTCTAACAAACTTTCGTAACAACTTGTATAAGGAGGAACGTAGTCGGGGTACTCGATTTCGTTTGCTTCTTGATAAAGATCGTCCGCTTGACTCGTATACGTTTCCATAATGTGAGGTTTTGCAAATGCGTCTCTTTTTATAACCACTAAACCGGATATTGCGCAACGTTTTGAAATAGACTTACGTCACACTAATCTTGCGCAACGTTTTGAAATAGACTTACGTCACACTAATCTTGCGCAACGTTTTGAAATAGTCTTACGTCACACACTAATCTTGCGCAATCAACATTGAAAGACACGAATTTTTTCAGAGATCCGTTGGGAACACAACCAACAAGAGGGGGTGTCTTGAACGCATGTCCAACAAAGCACCATGTGTCCACAGGGTATGCATACTGCATTTTTTTCTGCATTTTTACATTTTAAACATTTGTCGTCTTTTTTAAAATCTAATACAGCGTTTAACAATTCTTGACGATTGGAGAAATTGCATTGATTTTTTTCCATTTGATTTAATAGCGCATAACTGATCTTGGTGTCCTCCACCCCAATACTTTTTGCGTATTTTACATGAGGATCAAACAGCATAAGATCCTCTAATTTTTTATTTCTTTGCTTTGCCGCCGCATTGTTTCGCATTTGATCAAACAACATACTGCGTAAGTGGTTCGCTGCAACAGATCGAGTTGGATTTTTATGCCTGGTCGATGCAAATCCGAATGTTTCTGGCATACTTTCTCCACGTAGTTGACTCCTTGCTTTTTCAAAACATATTCACACATAGGGAACCACTTGGCATGTTCGTACCAAGGATTGTTATGCGGTTTCCAGTAAAACAAACCTCCACCACAATAAAAACAAAGAACACGGTCGCCAGAACCTTTATAATAAAAACCTGCATCCACCATTTCGCGTGGCGTTGGGCGCTCCTCATCACACCAAGAGGCAGGAAAGGTTCTCATGCGATCCTCTTCATCACACATAAGCGGATTTTGCGGAGAGGAACAACGAAACATTTGCGCTTCCCATTCTCTTTTGATAGCTTCAGAGTTTTGAGTATCAGATATCGCTGCAACATCAACACAATCTTGATCCATATTTTAGAGTGATAAAATATACAAAAACGTTGCTTTATATACCTACCGTTATGGATTACATCATAGTTTTGCAAAAAAAAACTTATACAAACAAACCTGGTAAAAACCTAGGGAATTCCCCACGAAACAATTGCTTATCGTGCAGTAAAACTGACTTGCCCAAACTCGCCCGGTTGACAAACAAACCTAGAACAACTGTTTTTCTTAGGATTAAACTTTCTATTATCTTGGGTTGGAATCCAACTCAGGACCACTGTTTTTCTTAGAATTAAACTTTATCTTATCTTGGTTGGGGATCAAACTCAGGACTACTGAATGTCTTAGGTTTAGATTTTATATTGTCTTGGCTAAGAATTGAACTCAGGATCATCGTCTTTCTTAGGATTAGGAAAAAGAATAGAAATAGGATTAGGAATAGGAATAGGATTAGGAATAAGAATAGGATTAGAAAAGGATTAGGAATAGGAGTAAGATTTGAAATAGGATTTAAAATAAATTAGGAGTAGGAGTAGGATTAGGAATAGAGGTAGGATTAGAAATAGGAGTAGAATTAGGAATAGGAGTAGGATTAGGAATAGGAGTAGGATTAGCAATAGGATTAGGATTAGAAATAAGAGTAGGATTAGGATTAGGATTAGGAATAGGATTAGGATTAGGATTAGGATTAGGAATAGGAGTAGGGTTAGGAGTAGGATTAGGATTCGGATTAGGAATAGAATTAGGATTTAAAATAGGATTCGGATTCGGAATAGGATCCGGATCCGCCACTGCTCTCTCGCGCCACCCTCCGCCACCGATGACGTCAGTGCGCCTGCGCGCCTCCTGCTCTCTAGCGCCCCTAGCGGAAACACCAACCAAAATTCCTTTTCTATACTACTGTTGACTCTCCTGCGATGCTTTCCTGCAAGTTAGAAAGATGAATATACAGATGAAATAAAACAAATGAACTTTACCTCAGCCATAATTAATATCAAGCTTAATCACAACCTAAAACTCATCAGCACATTTTTTAAACTAAAAAAAATACATAAAATTGTATATAGGCCTACAAACTTTTTAAAGCATAATTTTCTTATATTTATTCTCTGAAATGCGACTAAAATTTGTTAAAGTAAAACCAGTGCAAGTGATTTTTAAAGCTTTTTTAAAACTTTAGAGAAAAAGTTTATAAAGTTTATTTTTATATTCATATGTTAGGCAAAGTTTCGTTTGGTTTGGTTTTGAGTTTTGAAAGGAAACGTTAAAAACTGGTCTCGAAATCTCTCAAGTTGATTTGAAGTGAAAGCATGAGTTATTGAAAAAAACAAACACATTCAACTTATAAAAATTCAATTTTAATACACGAAAAAGTAAAAAAGATTAGCTTTTTTAGCAAGAAAAAACTCTGTATAATTAAAAGTAAACAGAGAATTATTGCTTAAACTTTCACGCTAAAAGGTAAGCAAAAATATTTTAGCATTCCAACTCAAAAACCATATTTACCCAATCGAGAAAATGCGTACTCATTGCACAAAAGTAATTACCTCTTCAGTCTTGCTTTTTTAATGGGGGTGTTGTGTATTTTGATTTAACGCGTATCGAACTCGAACGCGTTTCACATTTCGTTTAAGCGCGAGCTACTGCGTGATCTTTATTTGGGCCTCGAGTTTCTTCTTGTTTGTATTTTCATAATTACCGCGCCTTAGACTTTATTGTACTGTTTAAATATTGCGTTTTAAAGTCTTGGGATTCAGATTAAATAAGATTAGAATAAAAGAGATTTACTCGTGTATTCGTTTACGAAAGAGTCATTTGTTGTTTACCGAGTAAGGGAAGTTTAAATAACTCTGTTGAAAAATACAACAGGGCCAAAGTTTTAAATTGCTTTTTTAAAAAACAAAAAGATTTTTATAGAACTTGAGGGTCGAAAAATGTTCTTTGCTTTCAAAAGTCACGTGATTACAAAAATAAGAGTTTCCACTTGCTTGTTTTGGGTGAAATTTTGCTTTATAAACAATCGTTTTAAAATTTAAAGTAGTTGGCTTATTTCTCTTTAGACCTATAAATTAAAAATACTAATCTTAGGCAATTTGCATTCGTAAATTTTATAAAATATTCGATATTGGATTCATTGTCTTTGTTTTGCTAACACTTTTTGAGTTTTGTGACTTGGGGAAAAAAGCAATTTTAATTTATTATGCTCTTGGCCAAAAAGTTAAGAAATAGATAAAATACAAAGAGCTACTTCCCAAAACAAATATTAATTTTCAAATGTTGAAAAACACGTAATTTGTTCTAGTGAAACAGTTTTACAATTTAAAAACCATAGTTGGGAAAACCAGGGCTACAGACACGAACTCGATCAGAACTCGAGGAACTTGATCTTATTTGCCAAACTCAAACTAAAAAACAATAATTCTTGTACTCAAACTAAAAAAAATCGATTGGATTGAAGTTCATTATCTAGCAAGCATAGGCTACATAAATTAATTATTGTTTCCACCCGACAAACAGTGGAATATTATTTTACGACGTTACATTTGTGTTTCTTTTGTTTTCGATGGTAAAAAAAATAAATAAAAAGTTATATTCGAGTTACCAAAGTTATTAAAGTTACCATAGCAACGGCAATTTTCTGAAAAATCTGTTTTGTTAACTATTTCGTTTGTTCGTTCTACGAATGCAAAGTTGACAAAAACAATGTGCTGAAAATTTTTCCTTTTTACTTACGAACTTTCAACGAAAAGAGAAAACAATCATCGACAAATTAACTGAACTTGTATGGCACTATCGGAAGTTTCGAAATCGTGCTCAACGAGGCTACTTCTATCTGTCCAAGCGGCTGCTTCATATGAGGTGAATCGATTTCTGGGTGATTTTCAGAATGAAATGCTCATTGTGATATAGCTGAAAATCTTGTCTTCATAATAATAACTAATACTTTTGCATAAATTATTGTAACATAATACACTTTGTTATATTATGTTATATTAATACTTTGTTATATTAATATGGACCAATATTTTTAGATTCATAGTTTGCTGTTTGGTGCAGCGTGTTCGCTTCAATGCAAGATAATGATCTCGGTAATGTTTTTAGTGTTATCCAGTTATAATTTATGGTGTATTTTGAATGTTTGTGATTATATTCACTTTTTGGATCATAAAAAATATATCAAAATAATTTTTTGTCATCGTCGGTAAATATTGAGCTAATGTCTTTTATCAGCAAAATTTATAATTGCACAAGAATTTAGATTATGTTAAAAACTAAGCCACATAAGCAAAAAGTCCAATTGTCGTCCACTTGAGTGGGTCTAGTGGAATGGTCACTGTGCATGGAACAGCATCTAGTCGGTTCGAATCCCAGTGGGATATGCATCACTGACGAGCTCTATCAAGAGCAAAACGTGACTCTGGTGCTTCTCGTTTCAAGTGGCAAGTTTATGATCATTAAAGTAGTAGAACTGATTGTATTCCACTAAATTTTTATTGCAAAGACAATTGAAACAATCGCCGTTGTAAACAATAAATTTTTTCCAAGTTGTCTAAAGGCCCGTTTCCACTACGAGCATGCAAAAGAGCATTCTTAAAGGCCCGTTTCCACTACGAGCGTGGAAAAGAGCATTCTTTGTTTCTTTTATTGATCTTCTATTAAAGCGAGCGGTTAAAATTGAAGCGAGCGCAAAAAAAAATCAAGAAAACAAACAAAAAATGCTCTTTTCCACGCTCGTAGTGGAAACGGGCCTTAACTGAAAATGTAAAACTATAACTGAAAATAACCACCCAAATATTTTGTCGGCCCTGAAAATGATTCCCTTAACATTCAAATTTGAACTTGAAAAATTAAAACAAAGAACTCGAATGAGAATGTCAACTCGATTAAAAGCGTATCGAAATTGTAGCTTTGGGAAACATAGTGTTACATTGCACTGCAAACAAAATGTTTAATGACTTCTTCCTACAACTTTACTATATTTTACAAATGAAAATTAAATGTTTTTTCTCCTCGACCATTTGTTAACATTAGTTTAGTTTGGTTAGTCTAAAAACAAATTAAAAATTTCTTTTTTCTGAAAGTCCTGTGAATTATAATTTTCTAGCTGGAATATTTTTAGAAATTTTCAACTTGAAACATTCACTATGTTTATGCAATTGCAATAAAGTCTACAAAAGATTTTTTTCTATTTTTCGGTTCATTTTAACCAGTTAAGCTTGTACGATTACTATGGATACCAAAATGTTTATATTCTAAGTCTGTTTACCAAATTGTACAAAATAATATTATGCTTATTTCCAACCTACCAAATTAAGACTGTTTTGCAAGCTGCAAAGATAACACGTGACTTTTCTGAATCTTCAAAATAAAAGAATTTTTACATCTTTAAAAACAACAATTATTCTTATAGAATCGAAATTCACTATGCTTACTTTAAAAAAGATTTTAGAATCTTCTGCAATTACACGATTTTTTTACAGCATCAAATTTTCCGGGCTTACACAAAAAAATTAACAGAGTTCTATGTAATAAGATGATTTTTTTTCTTTTAAATCATTTATGAAGAATCGAAATTCTGCATCCTTACGTAATGTGAGGTTTAGTATTAACACGATTTTTTAGTTTTACAAATAACATTTATTTTAAAACCGACTAGTAATTTTAACTGCTACGAAATTCTGGATTTTAAACTAAAGTAACTTTTGGTAAAAAATTTGACACGATTTATTAAATATCAAATATGTTTTGATCTGATTGTTTTAGTTGAAAACAATAAATTGTGCAAAATATTTTTTTTATCATGGACGTCTAAATTTTAAGCCCAGGACAATTTGGGCTTAACAAAATTTTTTGCGGGTTAAGTTAATAAAACACCGCAGCTGAATTCACAAGTGAAGACCTGTTTTTTGGTTTTCAGTTCACGTGAAATATATATATATTTTTTGAAAACACTATTAATTTATAACTTAGTTTGATTATTTAAAGTTTCATTTCATCATATTTGTTCAATTATCTGATTAAAGCATTTTAAAAACTCCGCTATTGACCTGCAAGCCAGAAAGATATATAAATGATGAATGATAAACTTATTAGCGGAGTTATCACTAGAGAAAGTTTTTGTTGCAATAAAATTGTGAGAAATTTGCATTTATTTTTAACAGAAGTTGCAGTAAAAAGTTGCATTTATGCACAAGCATTTTAAACGACATTGATTTACTAAAACGATTTATTTGCATATAATTTTAAAGATCTCCAAACATTATCGGGGAAAAATTTTTGCCAACAGCTTGTGTAGCATACTAAAACTTCTTTTTATAGGCATGAAGTTGCTTGGCAATTTAACAATTGGCCTACAGTTCTGGAGTGATGTTTGGCTAAGTCATTTTTACAATAACTTTTAGGTCAATATTAAGTTTGTCTCAATTAAGTCAATAAAACTCCTTTCGTCGAGAGAAGTCTTCAGCGAATCAATCAGAACTTAGCCGAAGCCAAGAACTGCATAATTGCTTTTCAACTTTTTTTCTAGCGACCCAAACCTTAAGTGGAAATAGAGAGCAAAGATTTGCTAACCTAATCTTTTTTTTAGACTTTATTGAAAGCATAAAAGTGAATCAAACACAAGACAATTTAACATTTTCATTTCATTTCATCTTTATGTTTATCCTCCTACAAAATTTAAAAAACTTTTCACTAGCGGAACATAAATTTCAAAAACTCTCCAAAATTTAAAAAACTAAAATTTGTGGAAGTAACAAGTATTAAGTAGCTTTTGACGGTTGTCGAAATTGCAGTCGTGTTTTTCCAATTGTTGCATGAAAGCATGACGGATTTTGGTGTCTTTGACTCCTATTTTCTTTGCAAATTTTAAAATGGGGGTCAAATATCATCATTTCGTCCAGGCTTTGTTTTGCTTCTACAAAGAGCATGGAACGTATTTGATTTGCTACTGTAGACAGAGTCGGGTTTTTTATCTGGGGTCTTTTTAAATCCAGGTGTTTGCTACATACATTTCTCACGTATTCCACACCTCGCTTTTTCGGTACATACTCACACAAAGGAAACCATTTTGCATGCTCGTACCAAGGGTTGTCGTAGGCTTTCCATTGAAACAATCGTCCTCCACAATAAAAGCAGCAAACACGATCACCGTATTTTTTATAGTAAAAACCTGCATTGACCATTTCCTGAGCTGTCGGTCGTTTCTGATCACACCACGAATTGCGAAAGGTTTCCATCCAATTTTCTTCCTTGCACATGTGGTGTTTTCGGGGGAAATAGCAAAGAAATTCCTCGGGGTTAGATACAGCAGCAGAGTCAATGCAAATTTGTGACATTTTTAAATAATGATATGGAAATCAAAACGTACTCTTGGTCAGTTTCGATCTCTGAACAGTTTTCAAATAAAAAGTTTAGATAGGTTTTTGTCTTTAAAAACAACACTTGTTAAAATCGCTTCTTAGAAAACTGTTTAAAAATAACGGATTGTAGTTTTACACGACTTTGAACTCGTTTGTCCTTGTTGGAACTGTCGGTTAGAAAGCTAGTTGTTGTTTTTTAATGACGTGTTTTTCAAGATAATTGCTTATGCTTGTAAACTTATTAAAAAATCATTGGTTAGAAAGCTAATTGTAGTTAAAAATATACGGTTCTACTTGTTTTTCACAAGACTTCGTTTGTGTTCATTACAACGATTGGTTAGAAAGCTAATTGTTTTTCTAACGCGTCTTTGAAGGTTGCAATAAAATTTATGACTAATTTTAAAACAAGTTCTTGACAGGTCAGAATTGTTTCAGAGTGAAACTCTTCTGGTTAACTTTTGAATATAAGGTTGATCATCGATAAGGTCTTAATCTAATTTTACATTGATTCGCTAGATCTTAGGATGATTTGATTTGAATGATTAAAAACTCTTGGAAGGTTAAGGATTGAATATTTAGAATCCAACTTGGATTAGCTAGAATTTAGGTTTGATGGCATAATAGCTAGATATTTGATTCATTAGAATCAGAGATCGAACCTGTTTCTAGATGAAATTAGGTGATCAATCTTAGGGTGACTTGATTTGAATGATTAAAAACTCTTGAAATGTTAAGTTTTCTTTTTTTAAAAAAATGTGTTTTGCTGTGACAATGAGAAAAGTTAACTCTCGAAACGTCAGCGTCTAAATTAAATCTTTTCAACTGCATTGGCTCTTTGCTTTTTATTCAATGAATATTTATTGTTTTCAATTAAGACATTTAATATTTTTGGTATAAGTCTTTTTGATTTAAGCAAAGGTGAAAAAGTAGCTAATGCAAACAAGTTAAAAAATATGAGCCTTGTTCTTTAACAAATTCACTCTCGTACAACCAAGGGATACAAATTTGTTAGAAATCTATGCTTTATAGCAACCGAATCTAAATATCCAATCAAACACAAAAGTGTTTGTAAAAGATCTACCTTTCCAAGATGCGTATTTGAGGTTAAGGATGAAACGTAAATGGCAGTAAGCAAATAATCAAACCCTTCTGAATCTACTTGATGCTTTAGGGGAAAATAAACCGTTAATTTAAAAATTAACAAATGTGATGTACATACTAATCGCATTGATATCAGCACCTCGGTTTAAACATTGTTTGACGTCATCGTATTCAAGCAAGCAATTTTTGGTGGTTCGGTTCGGATGATAATTCCGATGATAAGTTTATCATTCATCAATTATTTATCTTCGTAATTTTTGGGACAATGGCAAAATTTTTCAAAGTTATCTAAGTTTTTTTATTGCAGGGATGTCCAAACTTTTTTCATTATGGGTCAAATTGTAAATTTAAGTATATTCGGCAGGCCGCATAAATATATGTATAGAAAATTTCCTCTTTTTGATATTAGAAGCCATGAACAAATAATGAGTATTAAAACAAAATTCAAAATTCATTAACAATTAGGAATTTTAGTAAAGGGTAAAAGTATTAAAATTATTACGTAATTAATATTAAAAATATTTATGCTCGAGCTGCTTTGAAGTTCCAATCACGTGACTTCTTTTCTACCTACTTACACCAACTAAAAAAATTTCCAAGATCCGAAGAAAAGGGCTTGTGGTTGCCATCCCAAAGCCGATAAAGCCCGCAGAAAACCCAAAATGTTTACGACTGATATCTCTGCTCCGTGTCCCCTACAAGATTCTAGAGGGGCTTATCTAGGTCCGCGATTGTTGATCCATTGCTCCTAAGAGAGTACGCTGGGTTTCGACGCGAAAAGTCAACCGTGGATTAAGTCGTTTTGTTGACAGAAAGTATTAAGAATTTTTTGTCAATTTGTCGATCTGACTGTGGTGTATAACTCTGTCTGGCACCGTGGTTTCACCTGTAGGCCTAAGCTGCTTCAGACTTCTATCGGATAAGCACCTGGTCAGAATGATCATGGAGCTTGTCCGAAACCAAAATTTTACTCTTATTACCTGTGAAAGAAGCGTTTTTCAGGGATTGGCAGCTTTCTTTTTCAAATTTATATTTACGAACTGCCCTCCACGATTTTCAAAAAATTTACCAATGCAAGCAATCTAACGTTATTGCTTTTCTCTAAAATTGGAAGGTCTTTAAGAGGACTTTAAATCAAAGCATAACTACACTTTTGACCTATCTCCAAACTTAGAAGCTGAAGCTATGTCACATTAAAACTGTCATGGCAGTCTTTATTAAGTAACCCAGAGGCCCAACTTGAGCCGTACAACAGCCATAGACTTTGTCCAACTCCTACTTGTTTATGATGAAACTAGACAGATCGCTCACGTTCCATCACCACCTGGTGGCATTGCACAAAAACTATCTCGCACGTCACACTGCTGAGGCAACTTGTAGGCTCAGGATGGGGTACTGGTGCCAAAACACTGCGCACAACTGGCCTATCTCTGGTCTACTCAACAGCTGAGTACTGCGCACCAATCTGGTGTCGCAGCTTCATACTCGCCTTATAGTCAATGTTTGTGACTATGAGGCGAGTATAAAGCTGCGAGTGATTAAGAGGGCCGTGATTGTGATTAACATGGTCTCGATTCAAAACCCACTCAGGTCATTCTGCTGCGTCCCGGAGAAAAACAACAACAACTCCTCTCACAAGCAAGGGAAATGGAAAGTGCAGCTAGAGATATCAGGACGCAATTTAAAGAAATTATTTCATCCGGGCTGACAATTCCGTCCTCAACCTTGTGGAGAAAAGCTATAATTAGTGTGAAGCATGGAAAAATTATGTTTTGTATCGATCAGCTTTCTCAAGTCGTTAACTTGTTGATGGGTAACCTCACGCACATTTTATTTCGATCTGAATCCGACACCAAGGAATACGTCATCCTGTTGTTCTGGTCTACCAACTTGGACGATTCTGAACGTGAAATTCAGAAAAACTTCGAAATTATCAAGCAAGAAATCGCTGTCGACCACTTTCAACTTCGCTGCGTTGTGGAAAACGTACCGTCTCCGAGACGTCAATTTCTATACTTGATAAACAACTACGTGTGTTTGAAAGCGCAAAACGACGAAGTCTACCACCTACCGCCGGACAACAAGGAACAACTAAACAACTTTCTCCTACTCCTGAAGAATCCTGGACCGAAACGAAAACTCTTAAGCACACTTTGATGTGTATTATTTTATTAATAGAAGACAATACAATCAACGTTGTGGTAATTCACGAATAAAACGAGAGATGGAACGATCGTTTTCCGTTAGGTTAGACGTAAAATCAGATACAATAACATGCAAAGGTACACTGCGACAACGAAATAAAATGTAATACACACAATAGTGACCGCAAACGTTCGAAAGTAAGGCTTGTAAGGTTTTGCGATTGTAAATCCAACCGGATAGGGAATAAGTGTTCATGTAAGACTCGAGACCGACGAAAGCAGGTGCTAGGCCGTAGCTATCGAAATATTCTCCTCGAACGCGCTGATCAAAATAAACAGCAATCCAATGTTCTCCGGGTTCGCTGCTCGGATCGGAATTGATGACGTAGGCAGAAGGAAAAACAGGTTTTTCCAGCTGATCCAAAGCACAGACTTTTTTAAAGATTTTTTCGTTTTCGAACAAACGTTCGATTTGCAGCGCGTTCATGCCGTGTAGTCAAAAGCAATGTTTTTGTCTTGATCGATTTCCCGTAGGTTGTCGTTTTCAGCAAACACAATCACAGTAAGAATGCGTGCAGTAGCGTTAGCAAAATGAATTTCGATGCCCATGTTACTGTGCCTTATCAATTCCAAACCGACCTCACTCGAATCCATCTGAGGCGTGAGATCGAAAGCAAACAAGGCACAACCGTCCTTGTACTGTTCTCGCGAAACAGCATTCCCCGTATTGCGATAGTATTGACTTGTTTGCCTAAACAAACAAAGATAACTTCGAATAAAACGATCGTTGGCAAAATCCGGTTGCAGTGGTTTGGAAGGCATTTGAACTCCGTCATGATAAATCGTCATGAAATTGATGTTGTTGTGCTTGAAATGAAAAGGAGATTTGGTAATGACACCGTTGTAAGCGTCGTTGTCCACCAAACCGAACACCAATCAAGTAGGTAGCTGACCCAAGAACAGGTTTTCTTTGGTGATGCTTTGATTCCCTGTCGGCACGGTGAAACTCTTGACTTCCACACGTTGGAGTGGATATTTTCAGTGGCGTGTTGCAAGGCTTTGACATGAGCAAGCTGTACGGCCGGGTTGGGTTTTACTTTGCGAACAAACAAGGTCAATTCTTTCAAAGATGGTACTTTGTTTTGTGCTTGGTTTGCGTTTCCATGCAAGCAAAAAAGATCCTTAGATCGAATCAGACGCAAACGTACTTTCACTCCGTTTAACAAGTAACGATTTTGAAAGGTCAAGTCAATGTGCAGTTTTCCCATCATATCGATTTTTTGCTTTCTGTCAAAGCTTTGCCCTGGGTGTAGCCCTTGTTTGCTGCAGCACAACTATTGAAATGTCAGCTAGTATTGTGATGCCATAACAGAGCGGAAAGCTGAGAATTTTTTGCTTCTTGTTCAAAACTAAGCAAGTTTTCAATGTAAACTCGATAAGGATAATTGTTGTTGAACTGTGAAGTTTACATGGTGGCTCCATGTATCTCTAGACTTAATTTCAAGGGTCTCTATACGGCTCCTGTAGTATTTGAAGTTTACATGTGGGTCTATGCGGCTCCATGCAGCTCCATAAAGCTCCATACATCTCTAGACTTATGATGTTCAACGGCTCCTGTAGTATTTAAAGTTCACACGGTGGCTCCATGTGGCTATATGTGGCTATATGTGGCTATATGTGGCTCCATATGGCTCCATGCATCTCTAGACTTCATTTAAATGGCTCCTGTAGTATTTGAAGTATACAAGGTAGCTCTATGTGGCTCCATGCATCTCTAGAGTTCATTTAAATGGTCTCCATACGGCTCCTTTAGTATTTGAAGTTTACACGGGGGCTCCATGCAGCTCCATGCGGCTCCTGTAATATTTGCAGGTACCGGTTATTTTGTGCTTTTCTGTGCCAATGTAATTGTTACAAACCAAAAGTTTGTCAGCAATGTAGCTGAGTAAATATAGCATTTTATTCATGGCAAATTTGCTTAACATAATCTCTGTACAAAGCCTACTTTTATCATTCTTGGAAAAACACGATTTGCAAAGCTTTCTATTTTAGGTATTGGTATAAAAAACAAACTTAAATTAAGCTAAAATGGAGATACTAAAGTTTATGATTAATCAAGACAAGATACTAGTGTTTTTGAGTATGTTTGAGTAGCTCAATATTTATCAATTAATACAAATGCCTGAAGCTGGCTCATGTGCATTTGTATTTTGATTAATTAAATTGACTTTTTAGCAAGTAACAGTATTGCTGTACAAAGGACAGATTTGACTCATAATTTATTTGTAGTTTCTGATATTGTTAAAGAATCTGATTTTCTAATTAAATTTGTTACTCATTAGTTTTTATAAAGCAGTCAAATAATGCAACTCGAAGTGTGAGTTAAACTAGGTTTTTATAAAATAAATGCCATAAAAATAGCTCATATCATTGTTAGATGTACTGCCAGCTTGTAGCAAGTGAAATCAAGCAAATAAAGTTTATATCACAAAAAAATTTTTTGCATGACTTCTTATTAGTAATATTTATATTTTATTACTTTATTTCCTTTATGATTTCTCTTAATGCAGTTTATTTTATAGTAAAGTTTGTATTGCTATATATACAGGTTTTATATATGCTTGGTTAGCAATTATAAAAGGTAGTTGATGGTTATGATGTGACAATCAAGATTTCTTTTTTTGTTAGTTAACATATTATAATTATATAACATAGTAATGATTGAATAACTACTTATTATTTTATTTATTTATTTATTTATTTTACTTTGTTAATATATGCATGTTTTTTGTTGTTTTTTTTGTTTTCATTTTTATTATTATTATTTGGCTTGTTTGTTTTGTTTTCCTATTGCTTTTCATTTACTAGTATGTATAATTGTTTTAAGCATATTTTATTACATTTTCTTGTGGTATGTCTTGTCTCTCCTTGTTTGTTAGAGTGCTTGGGTGTTGACGTGGGCACCATAGCGTTGTATATAAAATAAAATAAATATGTAAGATTTTTATAATTTAAAAAATATTGGTGATTTTATTCATGTGTACTTGGTCATGTTTTTCCATTGCTTTCTTGTTTTATAAGATAGTAATTGACTTATGGTAATCTGCTGATCTTGCCTTTTTATTGAGCCATACAAGAAACAGTGCTTAACAAAAATTGATCCAATTGATCAAAAACACATTTTATTGCAGTATTTGGTTTGACTTTTTCCTGGACCCAGAGCAGATCCGGATATCATAATATAGAAGCAATGTGGATCTGGTATGGACCCAGTTCTTTTTCTTGCAGACCCAGACTGGATCCAGATCCTACTTTATGTGGATCCAATCACCTTTGCTACATGGTCGTGTCTAATTTAAATAAAAAACAATTGGAGTGAGAGTAAAAAGAAACAAAACTAGTTGCTTTAAAAAATAAAAAGAGAAAAAAACGTTGCGCAAATTGTTCTTGCAGGCTTAAAGTGAGCACAAAATTTTTGAAATTTTTAAAAATTTGTCAAGATGCTCAAGAAAAACTTAATTTCTTTTGTACCAACTTCTTTCATTCAGAAACTAACCCTGTATCTCCCTAAAACTAACTCTCACTCCAATCAGCTTCTCTTCAAATTAGATGCACTCTACTACATGACCACTTTTATAACTTGTCTGTATAAAACACCCATTGTCTTGGGTTTAAGGTGGTCAAAGCTATTTTAAAAAGATTAAGGTAGGCTTAAAGTTGGCCAAAAATTGTTATTGAAAATATAATGCACCTTTAATTTAAATGGGCTCTTGTTCAGAATGCGTACAAATTGGCGATAAAAAAAATAGAATGCGCACGTTCTACTTGAAGCAATATGGTTAGCAAAATAGTTTTTTTAAATTATATCAAATACAGGTCAAAAAAGTCACAACAAAATTAGCATAAAACATATCTAATTCTAATGAAATGAACAAGATCCAAATCAAAAAAAGTTAAGAAAGTGAACATTTCAATTTCTTAGAGAAATATCATTTTTTTAAACAAAAATTGTTAAGAATTTTTGATTGAATTATTTATTTTTACTTATGGTTTTTAAAATACAACTATTTTTGTTTATTTATTGAACTCAAACATGGAATACATTAAGTCCCATTGGCCATTTTGTAAAAGAAATTTGTACTATTTATGAAAATTCATCATTCATAAAAAAAATCATATTGGTGTAGTGTTTCCCAAACTTTGTTTTGTTTTGGATGTACTTGATTCACATGATTGTCTTCAGTAATTTTTTTGCCTCAAAAATCATTCTGTAAAGACCAAAGGAGATGAAAATCAAATGGGTGAGGTCAGGGGAGTATGTTGGATGGGGTAGAACAAACTAGCCAAGTTGCAAAACCTTTTCTTGTGTCATTTTTGCAGCATGTTGTCTTGCATTATCATAAAGGAAGACAACTGTTTTTTTGTTGGCAAATGCTGGATGTTTTTTTTCAGATTTTCCTTCACATGCTGCAATTGTTCACCATACAAGTTTGCATTTTGTGCTTTGTTGTGGTCCAAAAACTTTTGATGGATAATGCCACATTTATCCCACCAAAAGCAAATGTTTTTAAGGTGCCTTCATCCATATCTGATGAGTGCCCAGGGCAGAGCTTATCTTCTAAGCTAAAATCCTTGGAACAAAAATTTGTAAACCAATTTTTTAGTTATCAATCTGTTAGAACATCTTGGCTACAAATGCTGCATATTTTCTTTGCTGTCTCTGCTTTGTCATTTTCCTGTTTAAATTCTCACAGCATCATATGTCAAATATGTAACTTTAGTTCTTCTGTTTCAATATTAGGATTTATAATTGTATTGCAATGCAAGTGATAAAATAGCTTTGAAAAAATGGAAAAATAATTTTTATTTACTTTTAGACTAGTAAACCAAAATTTAAGGTGTTTTAAAATAACCCAAAAGCACTTCTAATTTGCATCAACAAAATTAAAAATTACTTATGAATCAACCTAATATTTTATGTATGCATAAAATTTTGTATCCAATTTTTTCTTTTTAAGCATTTCATTTATTGCTTTTTATTTTAGAATTGGATATGTAGTTGTATATATACATGCCAGACATCACAATTTAAAAAAGATAGTTTATTGCTGTAGTTTCCTGTATTGTTACTCAAATATTTATGCTTGCTGTATGATTTTTAAGTTTTTCAAAAAATACTGGCCTGAAAAAACAATAGCAAAAATTGTACCACCTTTTAGTCATATTTGCTATCATTGTTGTCTTAGTATTTTTGTTAAGTTTTGTAATATTTAGAAATAATAGTCATAATTGCTATTGTAGCATATATGCCGGCAGCATGGTCAAGTGGTTAGAGCACCATAATTGTAATCTACATGGTCTCAGTTCAAAATTTACTCAAGGCACTATGTTGTGTCCTTAGTAAAGACACTTCATGGCACTTTCCCCTGCTTGGTGGTCTTGGCAAGCAGTTCTAAATTTTAGTCATATCTTTATTAAATTTCAAGCAGACAGCAATATCTTGGCATCTCCAAAAGCACATTGAGGTAAATGCTTATCTTATATATTAGCACCTCTGTTGCTTTCCTGTGAGTCAGGAAGATAAATATAGAGATAAAAAAAATGCTGGCATTCATATGTAAATATTTTAAATAGCTTTTTGTTGCTTGTATTAGTGTGTTTTAAGTTGAAATTATGTACTTTATGTATTTTATAAATTTCTTTTTGTGGCATGTGATTTAGTTAATGCAATTTAGTTGACCTATTGGTTTTTTTAAACTTTTTGCTGAACCATGCAAGCAACGACTGCCTGGCAAAATTTTGAAACTTTTTAGCTATTAAACATGCATAATTTTTAAGTCATATTTTACTGGCAGTTACTTATAGATGGCTTTAGCATGAAGTGAAAATGGAGCAGTTGCACCAGATTCCTATATAGTGGTACCATAACACCTTGAAAAATGCCAGCAGCTTGGTCAAGTGGTTAAGAGCATTGTGATTGTGATAGACATGGTTTTTGTTCAAAACCTACTCCCACCATTCTGTTGTGTCCTTGGGAAAGACACTTTATGGTACTTTTCTGTACATGGCAATCTTGGCAAGGAATTTCAGTCATATCCCTACAAAACTAAAAACAAAATATCAAATTTTCACCAGACAGCAATATTTTGGCATCTCTGGAAGCACATTGGGGTAATTACTTTCCTTATGTATAGTGCCTATGACATTTTTCTGTGCATTCAGAGGATAAATATAAAGATAAAAAAATGAAAAAAAAAGTAATTTATTTCAAGCGAATAGCTTTTTTATTTTTTGGTCTCAGGCAAAAAACCATTCAGTTTGTGCAAAACTCTAATTCTTAAATTTTTGGTTTTTTGGGTTCCCAATTTACTTTAAAGAACAAAAAAACAAAGACCAAAAGAAAGTTCTCCATTTTAATTGCTCATTTTTTCTCTCAAAATAGATTCTGTTATTTCTTGCAGCCTCTCTTCCAGCATCACTGCTGGTTATTCCTGAGCAATCTTGTGAGACTGTGTAGTCGGAGTTTTACCTGCACATGGCAAACTTTGAAGTAATGTCTAATAGACACAACTTATCCAGCCACATCTAGCAATTGGTTAATACTGTAATGCAATCATTGCCAGTTGTTGCTTTGTTAAATAAAAGTTAATACACTTTTTATCTTTATTGAAAAAAGTATATGGTGATGTGGCATTTCAGAAGTTTAAAAATTGCATTGGTTTTGCATCAGATGGTGGATGTAGCATTGCTGGATCCAATAATTCAGTTTGAACTAGAACAAAAATTTTGTTTGTGTTCAATAAAAGTGTGAATGTCATTCATTACTATTGTGCATCAAAACTACCATTCATTACTGTTGTTCAATACAATTCATTACTATTGTTCAATTATTTGTGTCTACAAACATAGGTTTTTGCAAACAAAAATACTGAATTTGATTTGACATAGCAATCGAAGACAATTTGGATGTACATATAATTTTTAATGGTAGTAAAAATGGTTTGGCTTTTTTATTTCATGTCTTGAGTTTGTTTGATTGCTGTCATCTAACACAGATTTTATAAGAATGGTGGCTGAGCACATGATTTACGAAAGTAAAAGTTTGAGATTGGTATGAAATTAAAGTTAGAATTAACATAATTGATCCTAGTTGAGAACCTTAAAACTAAATATTTAAAAATTTCAAACGAAGAACCTTAAAACAAAATTTCAAATACCTATTTTTTATATTTTAAATTTCTTGGTTATTAGAAACTTTAGATGTAAAATCTAGCAATATGCAATTAAAATTAACAATATTTAAATATTGCCAAGGCTACAAATAAGAAAGTTTCCTAAAAGATACTTGACGTTTCATTTTTTCCCAAGCTAAAGTTGTTTTTTTTGGAATATTAATTTTAGCTACTCAGCATTTTATTGAGATATTTTATACGTTCCTGACATCAAGTATATTTATAAAAACTTTTCTACCTGCAATCTTTACAATATTTACTTATTTTAAATTTTAACTGGATACTGCAAGATTTCATTTTTAAAAATTTTTTAATGCCTTCAACAGCAATCTGCTAATGATTATCAAGTGATCAATTATGATAGTTTTGCAATAAGATTAGTCTCTATTAATAAACATATTTGTGTTGATTACTAGCTATCATAACAGAATTAGGCCTTGATTGTACAATTATAGTGCCACAAGTTATTTGTTTCTTTGTACAATTAATAATTTTTATTTTATATTTGGATAGTTTTTAAAAATGAATCATCATGTCAAGCTGTCTATTAAACAGCTTCAGTATTATAAAAAAAATTTCTACCATATCCCTATAAAAAATTGTAAACTGTTAGGGTTAGTACAGAGCGGCTGCACTAGGCCCCCTTAAAAAACATCAAAAAGTGCTCCTTTAAGCAAAATATTGCTCTATTTCTTCATAGTAGCACCATAAAAGTGGCCCCTCCCCTTGTCTGCACCTTAAGGACAAAAGTAGGGATATTGCACTCGGTTGACAGTAAAGACCTTTTTTTTAAAGAACACTATGGTTTTGAGGTGAAAATGGAGATTTTGAACATAAATTAAAAGTGATGCCTTTTTTTAAAAATGTCTTTATTTTGTGACAAAAAAAACTTTGCACACAAAAAATTAGCCCCCCATTTTTCTTGCACCAGGCCCCCCTTTTGTAAGGCCATCACTGTTCATGCAGACTTAGAGGACTGTATTCAATGATTTACAGTTGCAGAATGCTTTCAAGAAAAATGAACTAGCTACAATTGTGGCATAAATTTTGAATGTGATTTGCTTGCTTATCCAGAAGTTTAATTATTTTCGTTTAATATATTGATTGTGTTTCAATAGTACTTGCCATTTTTGTTTCTTGCTTATTTTTATTGATTACTTTCTTTTTTTTTCTTTATATCATTCTATTAAAGGTGCTGCAACCATACATATCCTTTTTACCTACTATTTTGGTCTTATTGCATGATATTAACGTTCAGCGTTTTTTTGCTTCTTTTTTTTGTTCTGCTTGGTGTTGTGTGATCTATTGTTGTTTGTGTCTTTTTTTTACTGGCGGGACGAAAATAAAAGATACTGATACTTAAATAAAAATATGCTCATGTAGCATAAATTGAAATTTTTGCAAATGTTTATATTTAGATTTAGCTTTAATTTACAGTAATTTAAATTATTGATTTTTATCACCTTGCAAGAAAAATGACTTTATTTCAAATATTTTATGTAGAGCTGAAAAATTTTATTTGACAGCACCTAGAATTGAACTCACGACTTAAAAAGTTTTACTTCTAAATGCAAAGTCAAATAAAAGCAAATTATTGTAAAAAAAAACTTTACTAATTAAGCTGTATGCAGTGCTTTTAAAGTCGGGGCAAAGTAAAAAGGCTTCCACTTTGCCTCACTCCCCAGCAAAGTGAAGTGATAAATATGCTGTAAAATCTAGCACAAAGTGAAACTTGCAACCAACCGGCCAGCTAGAAGTAGCGGACCATTAATGCGACAATTAGAACTTTGAACAAAGTTGTTTCTTTGCATGCTAAAGAAACCACAGGTTAATATGCTAAACTGTTTCGCTTGCTCCATCTCGTGTGAGGCCAGTCCGTGGTCTGATTTTTTGTAATTGTTTTTGCAACTTATCAATTCTTGTTTCAGAAATTTATTTCGAGTGTATCCAACTTGGTAACTTGTATGTTGAACATTAATTTTAAATGACGTCAAAACGCCGGCCAGAGCATCAAGCTCCCCCCCAGATATTTTACGATGACGAAGAAGCGAAGAAATACACAACCAGCTCGAGAATGATCGAGATCCAGCGCAAAATGTCGGAGAGAGCGCTCGAGCTCCTCGCTCTCCCGGATGACACTCCGTGTCTGTTGCTGGATGTCGGATGCGGATCCGGACTCAGCGGAGATTTGCTGACGGATTACGGACACGAGTGGATCGGCATCGACATCAGTCAATCGATGCTAAACATCGCGCAACACCAAGAGATCGATGGTGACGTCATACTTAGTGACGCAGGTCAAGGGGTTTTCTTCCGTCCAGGCATGTTTGATGGCGTCATCAGCATATCCGCCTTACAGTGGCTTTGCAACGCCGACCACAAGTCGCACCACCCGCAGAAGCGACTGCATAAATTCTTTTCTACTTTGTACGCTTCCATGAGGCACGGGAGCCGCGCGGTTTTCCAGGTCGGTTCTTTCTTCCAGTTGCTTCGAATTGTTCGTTGACCCAACTCTTTCTAGGTTTACCCTGAGTCTCCCCAACAACTCGAACTCATCACATCGAGTGCGATGAAGGCTGGCTTCGGTGGAGGGGTTGTTATTGACTACCCGAACAGCTCGAAAGCGAAGAAAATATTTCTTTGTTTGTTTTGTGGACTCGTACCAAAAACTCTTCCCCAAGGTCTTGAAGCGCATGCTCAGTCACAGAGCAATGTTGCTTATAGTAAACGAACGACATCTCGTGGTTCATCCGACCGACTTCGAAAGCCGTTAAAGGGCAGTCGTGAGTGGATCGAAGCAAAGAAAGAAAGGCGGAGGCGCCAGGGCAGAAGTGTACGCCCCTCAAGTAAATATACTGGTCGTAGACGAAAGACAAAATTTTAAAGTGTTGCTGACGACGCAATCGTCGTTACTTATGACTCTGCTCTGGTATTAGTTTGCGATTTAAACGCGGATCGGTTGAGTGGTTTCGACATTGGTTGTCAATAGAATCGAAAACTCCTCCAGTTGTCTCTTCAAAACATTAAAAATCAGCTATCGTAAACTCTCTGCTTGTCGGTACTCTGTGAGGGTTTATCATTAAATTTCTTGTCATCAACACTTGAATTTGAAGGTTGCTTGTTGCGAACATCCCCCAATCGGAGTCGTTTTACGCATAAACTAATTAAATCGCAGCTTCTGTTTATTAAAACTTGTGCTCTATTAAATGACAAGCAAAATTACCGTGTTTACCAATGTGTGATTTTACGCGGTAAATAAAAGTGATTTATAAAAATAATCTTATTTTCAAATCCATCAGTACTTCGGCAAAATTGTGTTTTAAATTTTTTCTTATAAAATTCAATTTTTTCTAATTCATGAAGTCAAATACTTGGATAGCTTCTATGCAGTTAACATTTGTTATGTGCATTCCATTCAATAACATTAAAAAAGAATTACGTATTAAGTAGGCATGTTTTTGCAATAAAATTTGATATTTTTAACAAAAGTTGCATTTGTGCTCAAGCATTTTTTATAACGGCGTTTTAAGAAATTTATTTACATACCATGCTAAATATTTTCAAACATTACCTGGAGAAAAATGCAATATTTTGCCAATAATTTGCTTAGCAAGCTGAAATTTTGCTCCATAGTGCATCAAATTACTTATTCCTTTGTTTGGCTGAGCCATTTCGTCAATTGCTTATAGGACACTATTCAGTTCAAATCGGTGATCCAAATACAATTGTATTCCTGCCAAAGTCAAATGTGTAACTTCTTTCATAGGATTGAGCAAAAGTATATGTCATTGAAAGTGAAACTCAGCTAGTCCGTCATATGACTCATTGTTATGCAAGTCGAAAGAAAATAGAACTGTTCTGAAATAGTTTTTAGCATAAAGTTGCATTTTACAAAATGCGCTATGGGCCACTTTAAAGTTTATGTAAAAAAAAAGTTGCAATATAAAATTCCTGAAAACAGCTTGAAACATCGCACTGCGTAAATTCAAAGTATTTAAGAAGCGGTAAAAAAAAGTTGCCATAGTAATGAGTTTTTAGCAAAATACAGCTACCCTATTAACTATAGTCTCTACATCAGGGCTCTTCAAACTGGGGGTCGCGAGATTTTAAATTTTGGATTTTTAGAGATTACCATGATTTTGGAAGAAAAGTAGCGAAATACCAGATTAATTCGAAGTGAAGACCTTTTTTCTTTTTTTTTTTTGTTTAGAGAATCTCTTGATGTCGGGGGAAAAATAGCGGAATCAGAGATCGATTCTAGGTGAAGACCTTTTTTTTTTTTAGAGAATACCTTGATGTTGGGGAAAAATAGCAGAATCAGAAATCGATTCTAGGTGAAGACCTTTTTTTAGGGATCGCGAAAAAATTTGGCTGTGCAAAATGGGTCTCGATGAAATAAGTTTGAAGAACACTGCTTTACATCATACCTGCTAGTGCCTGATAGCTGAAATAACATTGCTGTAGAAGTTGATCTAGTAACTCGGTACGTTGTTCAATCGTCTAACTTTTCGATGCCTGCAAAAAGACTCATCAAATAACACAATCCTGGCTGCCTACCACAAGATAAAATTATTAAATCTTCTTACTGGACCTGCCCTAGGAACCAGTAACAGCAAAAGTATAGTCTAGCTAAGCCACAGCTAAGACTACCACTATTAAAAAATATGCCCCAATCCACTTAGGAGCCTGCAATAGTATACAATCAAAAACAGGTAAAGCTCAACAGCTTAATTCTTCACAATAACGTAGGCAACCAGAGACTTGTGATCAAAAACTATGAATTCCCACAGTTAACAAAGTTCCAATACTAAGTTAGCACAACGAATCATAATAATGCTTCCGAGCGAGCCTTATTTATATCACTCGGTCATAAGTATCTGGAACGTTCTGAAATTTATTTAAATCAAGTTAATCACAAACAATGACTATTACGTCATAGTCAAAACAGGTCAAGCGGATAATCTAGAATTTACTCCAAAAATTACGAAATTAAGCAGTGTTGCCATTTTCTTGTAAATAAATGCAAAATATTTAAATTGCTTATAAAAACGCTATTTCTTCGGCTATTTGAACCGGACCAAAGCGAAATCAAAGAGATTTTTCAGGAGATTGTAAATATACATAATGGGGGCGATTTCTAAGAACGGAACAATTGCCTATAACCTAGTGATTACTTTTCATCACTTTTTTTTTATAGTTTATTCTCTACAACGAACAAACAAATTTAATAAATATTTAAAAAAATTAGTCGACACAAGTTTTATCGGCGAAACTAAATAAAAAACGTTCAAAAAAATTGTCATCTAGTCATTTTTAAAGCTGTTAATTTTCAAAACTAGCAAGTTAATTTTCAAATAATGTCACTAAAAAATAACAAGTGGTAGCATTTCCAAAATTTACCTTTTTCCAGGATAGGAAACAACAGTTTGTATACTGTAAATTATCAAACTGTACATCTAACAAAAATTTTGTTTTGAAAAAAGTAAAAATCCTAGGAATTGTTTTTAAATTGACTCACCACATTTTGATTATTACTTCACTGTAACACAAATCTCGACACAATAGTGTCTTTAAATTCAGAAATAGAATCTTTGTTTTGCAAAAAAAACAATATAATATTGATTTAAATAAAAGCTTATAAATTATACGCTTTGTCACAAATTAACTTAACCACTTCGAGACGGTATTTTTCTGCGTTTGTAATTTTCCTGCAGAAGGATATTTTTATAATTGTTTGAAATTTGTAGTGTAAAAAGTATGTGGTCAACAAATCTATAAGTACTTGTTTATCAGGTTACATTTGACTACAATTTTTTTTGCTTTGCTTAACGCTCGCTTTAATTTTAAGCGCGGAAAGATCAATAAAAGAAATAAAGAATGCTCTATTCCACGCTTGTAGTAGAAACGAGCCTTTAGACTTGCACGATATTACAATTTTACAAATTTCATTACAGAGAAGCGAATGTGAGAGAAGCAAACACTATCTTTGTTTCTTTTATTCTAATGTTGCCAGCGTGTCTCGGCGGGCGAGAAGTAAATAAAAGAAAGATAGCCCTCGCTTGGCTCAAATTTTTGCTATAGTCCAAATGGTCCTCAACAACAAATAAAGAAATGCTTTATTTCTAAGCTATAACCCGACTTAGCGCCTAATTAGAAATCTTCGTTTGACCCAAATTCAACTATGAATTACAATTGTACATTGTTTGATTTTGTTATTATTGTTTAGCTAGAAGAGCCGCAAACGAAAAGTCCGTGAGCCGCAATTTGCCCACAGTTGCATAGTCCAAAAACGTATTGTTTCGGCAGCGCGACCTAAGAGGTAAAAGCGCCGTATTGATGCCAAAGCGATCGACGCGGTCGGGATTCAAAACCTATTCTCGTTATTCTGTAGTCTTGGGTAAAACAGTTTCCTCTGCTTGTCGTTCTTACAAGCAGCTCTAAATTTCAATCATATTTCTAAATACAAAGTAAAAAACCAAATGAAAATTTTCAATCAATCAGACATAGCAATATCTTCGCATCTCCAAAAATAGATCCGGATGATTACTTGACAGTTGTCCTAAGTTTAACGCCTTGGCTGTTTTCCTGCAAGTTAAAAAGATGAACAAAGATGATACTAATAATAATAATGATACAGTAGATTAAATCATAACTGGTTTAGTAAATTCCGCCGAAAGACGAAATCCTTACCCCCCATAAATCCACCCTTGTTTGATGGCAATTTTGAAAGCATGGAACCACACAAAGACCAATGCCACAAACATCACACTGATATCTGGTATAGTTTCATTCTTAACAAAAGAGACAAGATTAGTAGCTTTCTTGCAAATCAGTGGTCTACAAAGAACGCCAATGTACAGCACAAAAAAGTAAATATTCTCAAGGATTTTCTGTGTTGCTAGGCAACCGAAGATGCTTCACCATGATTTGTTTTGCCAAACTTTATTTCAAAAACTCAATAAAAAGCGAAACGTGTGTATACGGCATCTGTACTTTTGGCCAACCGCTGCGATGTACATATACGTCGCCAATCCTCAAACGCTAAAATAGTGATGACGTATAGGGGAGACCGGGGAGTGTTGTTACAATTTTCAGTTAAATTAATATAGCTCTTTTCCTGTTGCAGCTATGGTGCTATTTTTTTATGCAAAGTAGCCTAAGATCTCACTATTACAATGCTACCTTTAAATAAATTTTACTTAATATCTATGACGCAATAATTTTACTTTTATGACTACCTGTCTGTTGTAACAACTAGCCCCACAACTGGGGTAAGTTGTTATAGGCATGGGGTAAGTTGTTACAGCAGTTTAACTGTTTAGTTTTATGATTAATTTAATTGTTTTTTTATCTTGGCTTTATAATCACAATGATTTAAAATATAAAGGTGGTTTTATGATGTAATAATGAAACAAATCAATGCAGTTTAATAGAAAATAATTGCACAAACTGAATGTTGCAAACTATATATACAATACAGGCAACAAAAGAACACAAAGAAATTTACTCATCACACTTTTCACAAATATAATTGCTGCTTTCAGCATCGGTACAAGCTTCATGAGCCCAACCTTTGCAACTGTGACACTGTAGCCAAATTTCTTTAGGAGCAGAGTTAGAGTAAGAGTCAGAGCAAATAATGCAAAACCATTCTTGTTTTTTTGACTTTTTCAGTTGACTTGGTTTAAAAATATTTCTCTTGGGCTTTTTTTTCTTGACAGATTTTGCTTGTTTTTCTTCTAATCTTTGTTTCTCTGGGGTGGAAGTAACAACAGCTGAATGGCGCTTGCGAAAGTTTCTCTTTTTTAATTGCGGTTGGGCTTTTGGAATCATGATAATCGCCTGACGATATTACGACGATACCCCAAGTAAGCCTATAGCCCGGAGCGTGAAAAATATTTTGGTGGGAGAGACAAAATTTTAAAAAGACCACTTTTTGGTTAAAAAGCAGTTTGAACAAAGACAAAATTTAGAGCATTAGAGAACAATTTTAGACTAAAAAACAGCAAAAACAAAAAGGTCCTCACTGTAAACTCGGCCGTGGTGTTTTAACTTTTTTTTGTTATTTTTGTTACTCTAAAAGTAAGAGAGAGAGCCGGCCTCGAACAATGCGCCTCTAGCGTTTTTATTTCTTGCTTAAAGCGACATCATACTTTGTTATTAAATGCTTTATGAATACGGTATGTGATTTTTATTTTGTATTTGCAGGAATAACAAAAAATAAAAAATTTTTTATAAAGATTTTTCAATTTTTGTGGGTGTAAAGTTAGTTTTTCTTAATTAAAAAAAGCAACCTTTTTTTATAGCATATCAGTATCAGTATCTTTTATTTCAGTTCCGCCATAAAAAACATAGTGAAATAAGAAATTTGTAAGTAGTAGAAAGCAGAACAGAAAAAGGAAGAAGCATTTAGAATTAGGTGAATGAGACAATTGAGACATAAACTTCTCTAGCGTGCTTAGTAAAGCTGAACAAGAGATTGTTATCGATGCTTGTACTGTTTTTCTGAAACCTTGAGATGAAGTCAAATTTTCCTGCTTTTTTGGGGTGCCGCTCGAAGGTTTTTATGAGTGCGCCAAATAGAATGAAATATAATTATTATTGTATTATAGAACTATAGATGAAAATCAATGAATTATCGTACTATAGAAAAATATGCAGACTCTTCACACAATTGGCTTTACTAACTTTTTTGTTTTTTTATTCGGTTATCAACTGATTTCCTGAATAAAAGTAATCGTTTCATTTCAAAAACCATTTTTTAAAATTAAAGTAAAGATAGACCTACTTTCCTGCTTGCGCATAGCTGTACCGGACCAAAAAATTTTGATAGTCTATACATTTTTTCCGGAATTTCTAAATTATAATCTTGCATTATTCCACGGAAATGCCCAAATTTCACTCTTTTATTTCATTTCTGTATTTTTCCTCTTGACTCGCAAAAAAACGACAAATGTCTCTGTCTCTGGAATTCTCAGCCGGGGTCAACGAGATATTTCACGGGGCCCACACGAAAAAATATTTAATTGGTGGCTCATGGTATTATTTTTTGGTCAAAAGGACAACACATATAACGAAAAATTTTTGATTACTCCCTAAAAATTAAAACTTGAACTAGGCCTACAAATTTATTCAAAAACCAAAAAGGTCTTTATTTTGGTTTCACCAAAAAAATTGAAACACCAACAGAATAGATCGAGTAGGTTTTGAACCAAGACCCTTTCGATCACAATCCCGGCGCTCTTAACTACTTGACCACGCTACCGACAATCTATCACTCTTTAACTATCATAGATTTGCGCGTGTCTATCCCGTAATTGATGCGGCAATTTTACAAATATCAAATTTAAGTGATATATAACTGATCAAAATATAATGCCAAAATTTAAATTTTAAAAGCTTTGAACTTTTTTTAAACAATTTTTTTAAAAACAATATTCTCTTAAGAGGGGATGTACCAATTTTTTATCAGATAAAATCTGACTCAAATTTTTGTATTAATTCGAAGAGCTAATTGAATAGTTACTAGATGTAAACAGAAATAAATTTGACAGCAAGAAAACAACAAAATCGTTCAAAGCAATAAAAAGTTCGCAAAACATTGTAGCAGAAATTGAACTAGCCTATCAATACAAAGTTGTCTCAAGCAATAAATATAAAACCTGCAATGTTCTGTTGATGGAAAAAATCGAAAATCCTGGTTCACGAACCTGGATCACAGGCAACAACAGTTGGTACAAAACAAGAATAAATTTTATTTACATAAAACAATAACAAAAGACTGTTTATTCGCTGGGGTTTTGGATGACGATGAGGAGATATTCCTTGTCTGGAAAAACAATTGAATTGAAACAAAGCAAAGTCAACTTGGAGAAAACACAAGGGTACTGGAGCATACCTGGCGCGACCATAATCTCGTGTTTCTTTGATCGCAGTCGAAGGAAGGTGAGATCGTTCTGAGGGTCGATGTCTCGAACCGTGCTTCGAGCCTTCATGGTCAGTTGATGGATCAATCCAGCATACTGGACAGTGGTCGAGTTGTCGAGAGTTGTACGAATAGGAATTCCTGGGAAACGTAAAGCGGAATTTCTACCAACGTTTAGTTGATGGGGTAGGTTTTGCTTGTTTTATTGAACGCGTAAAATCGCTTGCTACTATCAGAACTTTAACATTTTTAAAGGGATAAAATCATCCTTGCCAATTTGATACAATTAGGATGCCTTATGAGATCAACGCACAAGTCAAACATTCGAAACTTGAAGCACCTGAAAACAGATGCAATGTTTGAGGAATTTTTGTAAACTTTTTGTAAAATTTGGTCGGCAGCATGGTCGAGTGATTAAAGTACCGTGCTTATGATCAACACGGTCTCGGTTCAAAACCCACTCGAGGCATTTTGTTGTGTTCTTGGGAAAGACATTTTACAACGCTTTCCCCTGCTTAGTGATCTTGGCAAGCAGTTCCAAATTAAAGCCATATTTCTATTAAAATTTCAAGCGGACAGCAATATCTTGGCATCTCCGAAAGCAGGTCGGGGGCAATTGCTTACCCTATGTATTTGCTCAGTGTGGTAACACTCTGACTTCTGTCAGGAAAGACGTGAGTTTAATGCACAGTTTTTGTGGGTAATTTTAGTTGTACACTAGGAAAGACACTTTATAATTAATACCATAATGGGGTCATGCTGCAGACTTGCAATCGTAACTTTGCATAGAAAAGAAAGCAGCATATAGGCCAATATGTTCTAATCAGCAGTGTGGTCGAGTGGTTAGCATGCTGTAACTGTGATCAACATGATCTGTGTTCAAAATGTACTTGCGCCATTCTGCTGATTCTTTGGGAAAGACACTTTACGGGACTTTCCTCTGTTTTGCAGTCTTGGAAAGCAATTCTAAATTTTAGTCATATATCTATAAAACTAAAAAACCAAAATAAAAATTTCAAACAGACAGCAATATCTTGGCATCTCAGAAAGCAGGTCAAGGTAATTGCTTGCCCTGTGTATTAGCGCTTCCGTCGCTTTCCTGCGAGTCAAGAGAATAAATATAGAGATAAAATGAAATAAAAATGAAATTTCTCAAGTCTTGATAAATGGTTGGAGGTCAACTTGTTCACTTTTTCATTTGGGATTTTTCTTGACTAAAAAATTTTGTCTTATTTCAGACCTTGCATAAAAAAGTGGTATCCCTTGAACTGCCTTAAGACAAGAGTTTGTTGTTTCAAATTTTATTTATTGTCGTGTTGTAGTGACTGCTGTAGCAGGCTGCTCCATCCTGCCTCTGTTGAAAAGAATTTTTGGCTATTGCTTCAACTAAACAATTAAACTTTTTTCTTAAAGTTTGAGACTATATTGGCACTGTCGGTTCTCTATTTGGTTTTGAGAATGAGAGAACTTGTTTTAAATGTGGAGAGATGAGATTTTCGAGACAAAAGGTTGAACGTTCCTAAAATGAGTGCAAAAGTTTAATTTGAAATATTCTTTTTGATTTAAAAAAATCTACAATGCAAAATATTTTGTTGATGGTTATTTTATGGCAAGCAAAAATTACTCTAAAAAGATAAGTAGGGAATCACTCCTAATTCTGCCAATGCTTTAATGAATATAAAGAAAATCACTTTTGACCTGGAATATATTCAACCGATCGAGAAAATGTACACACAGAGATAATTTAATCTCTTTCATCGAGGCAAATGACACATTACTGTGCCAAAGTACAAAGACTCATTCGATTTCGACCAATATCACATTGGTACTTCGCTGTTTACGACCACATTGCGCAAATTTTCAACAGCCAGGACAATTACTGGTAAAAATTGACTTGGTAAAGTGCGAACTATAATCAAGCTAGCTAATTTGGAAAAACGTTTATCTCGACATAGAGCATTAGAAAAATTAAAAACATAGTTTGGGATCCTTGCAATCAATAAACAAACGAAGTTGGAAAAAGAAAACCTAATTTTGCCACAGAAATTACAAGAAATCGAAGACATAGCTTAATGCACGTAGCCTAAAGCCCTAAATGAAGAATACAAAAATGCTATTGGGAAGCAATATCTTTTGCCACACGGCTGTTGAAGTCGGCAGCGTGGTCGAGTGGTTAAAGCGCCGTGCTTGTGATCAACATGGTCTCGATTCAAAACCCACTCGCGCCATTCTGTTAAGTCCTTGGGAAAGACACTTTACGGCATTTTCCCCTGCTTGGTGGTCTTGGCAAGTAGTTCTAAATTACAGTCATATCTCTATTAAATTACAAGCGGACAGCAATATCTTGGCATCTCCGGAAGTAAGTTGGAGTAATTGCTTACCTTACGTATTAGTGCCTCCGTCGCTTTCCTGCGAGTCAGGAAGATAAATAGAGAGATGAAAATAAAATAATAAAGTCTCGTCAGTGACGGTTTGATTTTACAAAATTTTTATTTTATTTTTGTATTGATCCTCCTGAGTCGCAGGAAAACGACGGAAGTGCTAATACACAGGGCAAGCAATTACCTTGACCTGCTTTCTGAGATGCCAAGATATTGCTGTCTGTTTGAAATTTTTATTTTGGTTTTTTAGTTTTATAGATATATGACTAAAATTTAGAACTGCTTTCCAAGACTGCAAAACAGAGGAAAGTCCCGTAAAGTGTCTTTCCCAAAGAATCAGCAGAATGGCGCAAGTACGTTTTGAACACAGATCATGTTGATCACAGTTACAGCATGCTAACCACTTGACCACACTGCTGATTAGAACATATTGGCCTATATGCTGCTTTCTTTTCTATGCAAAGTTACGATTGCAAGTCTGCAGCATGACCCCATTATGGTATTAATTATAAAGTGCCTTTCCTAGTGTACAACTAAAATTGCCCACAAAAACTGTGCATTAAACTCACGTCTTTCCTGACAGAAGTCAGAGTGTTACCACACTGGGCTATCTTGCCAACTAATAAAAATTCTGCATGGCAAATTAATAAATGGTTTTTGATTCAGTTTTATTTGCTTTGCATTAAATTATCAAAAACACATTACTATAGACCAATTGAGTTAAATAAATATAGGCATACGGGTCATTCTATTACAATTGGGCTCAAGCTTGTAACCCCAAATTGTATTTTTAACTGTCCTTTTTATAAGTTTTAACCTTTTTGAATAAAGAAAAACCAAAAAAAATTTGAAATTGGTCAACAACTTTTTGAGATACAATTATCTAAATTTTTTTGTTTCTATATGGCCCATCAATTACTTTTTTAAATATTTTAGTTTTTAAGTTGTTTGTAAGCTAGAAACTTGTTTCATATATTGATTCCAACATTTTCAACTACAGGGTGGAAACACCAAGTGTGGACTAATTTTGTATAATTCATAATTATTACTGATATGTCAATCTTCACTATTTTACTTGTTAAGTAAGTAGCTCATAGCATCTATTAATTAAAACTTACTACCAAATAAAAAAAAGGCTTTAAATGTGGTGACATGGAGGACATACGTAAGACAATTGAAAGGCTTTACCACCACAGAAAGAAGGGTTGTAAAATCATCAAGCTTTTGCAGAGTATTGTGAGTCGATCTGGTGTGTATAAAGTGATAAAATGGATCAAAGAAACAGGCAGTAGCATTTTCTGTGTAAGAACCACTCCTCTTCAACCTGTAAGGACTCCGCAACTTATAAAGAACACACGGCAGAAGATTCAGAGAAATTGCAGAAGCGCTAGGCAACTGGTCAAGGATGCAAACATCAGTCATGTAATGATGCAAAAATTGCTCAAAAACGATCTCAAGAAAACTTCGTATAAAATAGTGAAGTGGCAACTTCTTTCCCAGCAAACAAAAATGATGAGACGCCGAAGAGGGAAAGAGGTTCTTCAAATCCGAATCCGAAGAAGGAAAAAGCTTCTTCAAATCATTACCGACGAAAAGTTATTCACCGTTCTGGCAGTGCACAACTGTCATAATGATCACTATTGGGCTGATAGCAGGAAAGTAGTTCCTGTTGAAGAAAGATCTTCATTCAGAAGACAAAAACCAGCCGCAGTAATGGTCTAGGCTGGTGTGACCGATTCCAGGTTGAAAACGCCCTTCATTTTCATTGAAGGAGTCAAAATAAACCAACACATTTATTTACACCTGTTGAAAGAGACAGTTCATCCCTGGGTTGTTTTAGAAACAGAACCAGGTGGAATAACATTTCAGCAAGATGGTGCAACATTGCATATGGCAAAATTGGTCCAAAATTGATGTCAAGCAAATTTTAAAGAGTTTTGGCCCAAGAATCTGTGGCCTTCCAGCTTTCCAGACCTGAACCCCATTGACTTTGGGGTCTGGTCCATGCCCCACAAGAGTGTGGCAGCCTTAAAGCATAAACTTCAGAAATGCTGGGAAGAAATACCAGCAAATACCCTGCATGCTACATGTGGCCAAGTGATCCCCAGACTTCATGGACTCATCCACTCCAAGGGTGGTCACTTTGAATAATGCTTATTTGTAGTGAAAGTCAAAAGGTTATGCTTTCATTATATCACATTTTGTTTGCTTTATTGGTGTTGTATCTTTAATTATTAAATAAATTGTAAGTCCACATTTGGTGTTTCCACTCTGCAAGTAGAATCTAAAAATAGTATCGTTTTTCTTCTATTACTTATTAATAAAAGGTTATGAGCTAATTAAAATATAATATTGCTCACAAAAAGAGCCCAAAAAACCTTTACAGAAATCATATGAAAAACATAAAACTCTGGCAATAGTATAATTCAGTAAACCTCATATATAATGAACAAGTTAGAACCAGCGATATTTGTCTGCTATATGCAAAATTTGTTATTTATGAAATTGATCCATGCTCACTATACAAGCTCAGATGTATTACATTTGGTGCTCCCAAGTTATTTGCAAGACCCATGCAACAGAGAATAAATGTATTTAGTCATTGTATTATTCAGTACAAAAAGGCTACACAAAAATATGATGGTACAGTATGCTGGTTTTTTCTTTTTGCCATAATGATCTTCCACTAAAAGCTACAATACACTAAAGTTTGATTGAACGCTTTAAAGAGTAAAAATTTAGAGAAGGGTATTGACATCAGACTGATGTTGGTCTCATAAACAGTTGCTATTGTTCTGTCACAACTTTACAACAAGTTGCAATTTTCAATGATGAAGAATGAATCTGTTATAGGCAAGGCAGTTTACATTTTTTTAGGTCAATGGGACTGAAAAATTGTTCCATCATATATAACAAATTTGTTAGAGACAAGTTGAAATGCACTAAAATCAATAGAAAACCATCCAAACTTAAAATTTCACCTATTATGTACAATTATCCATTATACCTGAGTCCATCATATATGAGGTTTACTGTGAACGATATGTCAACTGTAAAATAACAAAATTACAAAAATATGTTTTTTGTCTTCAAATAATTTGCTATACAAAAAGTGCATTTTTATAAAGCATAATTTTCATTTTGTCTTCTTTAGCAAGCCACTTTTAAGTCAAAAATTGTTAACCGATATTTGAATGGTTGATATTGAGTTGTGTTTCAAAAGTTTTTAATATTATCTGCAATTTATAAGATTATAACTGCTTCATGAGATAATCTATTATTTTCAATATTGTTAATATGTAAAAATTTTAATGTTATCATCACTTTAGTTTGTTTTGTGTTAAAAACACTTTTAACTGTCATAGCAAAATTTAAAAGTTTTGTTGTAGAATTTATGGATTGAAGAAAGTAGGAGTAAAATTGTGATCAAAATTGATTAAATAAATTAAAGATCAAAAGTTTATATGTCAAAAATCTTATGAGAAAATACATGTTTACATCAAGATGTGGACTTTTTGTGAAAATTTACTGATCATGGCAGTAAAAATTGTTCAACATTCATAGCATTCACAACGACAATAAAGAAAAAGGTTCACAATATATAACTTCAGATATGGCTAAAGAATGTCTTTTTATCCTGATTTTTATTCGAATAAACATTTGGTGGTACAGAATTTGAAGATTGCTTGAAGTAAAAGATTTTTCTTCCCAAAGCTTTTCATCTGACACTCTTCAGGGGAAATCGTCAGAATGAAGCAGAATTGAAACCGAACTAATTTATAAAGGAAGAAAGTAGAGTTCTCATTGGCTGAAAGAGTCAACCAATGAGAGAAAAGATTAAGAAATTTTTAGAGAGTATACGAATTCTTTTTGTTTACACAGAAGGGGATTGAGAGATTTAATGAAAGTCGCTTCAAGAGCAGAAAGGTGAAAGGAAGAGCGACCTCGAGCGAGAATAGAAAATTTTTCGTTGCTGTAATGGAGGGCACATTGGGCATTGTCAAGAAGATGTTGACCAATGGCGGATTCGTGAAATTGTTGTGGGCGTATGTTGTTCTTGCAAGAGCGGGAAAGACTTTGGCGGTTGGCCGAGGAACGAGGATTGGTGATGGATTTAGGAACGTGTTGTTTAATTTGCTCTTCTAGCCGTTGAGACGTGCGACCAACGTACCGACTATCGCAGTGGCACAAAAACTGGTAAATAACATTGCTGTGATGATGGGAAGGTAACACGTCTTTCTTAATTGCTGGAAGGAGCTGTCGGGTGTTAAAAATAACACGTGGTTCGACAGAGAAAAAGCAGAGTTTCACAGCAGATGTAATCTGCTTTTCGAACCTCATCGAGACGTTTCCAATCCATGGGATGTGTAGGTAGACAGGGCACTTTTTTACTGTGTGGACCGGGTTAGAATTTATTTGTTGAAGTTTTCGCTTGAAAGCCAAATTGATTAAACGTTCCGGGTAGCCATTTTCCAAAAGAATTGAACGAATTTTGCCAAGCTCTTGGTCCAGTTTGCTTTTAGAACAAATCATAAAAGCTCTGTGAACGAGAGTACCAATTAGATTGATTTTCCGTTTCTGGGGACTGACTGGACGGACTGACTACGTTGGAACTCTTTCAGTCCCCAGAAACGGAAAATCAATCTAATTGGTACTCTCGTTCACAGAGCTTTTATGATTTGTTCCTTGTTGTTGGTACGTTGGTCGCATGTCTCAATGGCTAGAAGAGCGAATTAAACAACACGTTCCTAAATCCATCACCAATCCTCGTTCCTCGGCCAACCGCCAAAGTCTTTCCCGCTCTTGCAAAAACAACATACGCCCACAACAATTTCACGAATCCGCCATTGGTCAACATCTTCTTGACAATGCCCAATGTGCCCTCCATTACAGCAACGAAAAATTTTCTATTCTCGCTCGAGGTCGCTCTTCCTTTCACCTTTCTGCTCTTGAAGCGACTTTCATTAAATCTCTCAATCCCCTTCTGTGTAAACAAAAAGAATTCGTATACTCTCTAAAAATTTCTTAATCTTTTCTCTCATTGGTTGACTCTTTCAGCCAATGAGAACTCTACTTTCTTCCTTTATAAATTAGTTCGGTTTCAATTCTGCTTCATTCTGACGATTTCCCCTGAAGAGTGTCAGATGAAAAGCTTTGGGAAGAAAAATCTTTTACTTCAAGTGATTTTTATTCAAGGTAAAAAACTGTTGTAAAACAAAAAACTTTAAAACGATGAGTATAGGGAATCACTCCTAACTCTGCCACTGCTTTAACGAATATGACCAAAATCTCTTTTGGCCTGCAGTATATTCAATTGATCGAGAAAATGCACACACAAATGTAATTTGACCTCTTACCATCGAGGCAAATGACACATTACTGTGCAAAAGTACAAAGACTCATTTAATTTCAACCAATATCACATTGGTACTTTGCTGTTTATGACTGCATTGCACTAATTTTCAACAGCCAGAGTTAGGAGTGATTCCTTATACTCATCATTTTATAGTAATGTCTTGCTTGCCATAAAACCAAAAAAAAACTCTAAGCCATGAGTCAATTGAATTAAAAACTTTAAAACAACAACTAAGTAAAGTTTAACAATGCTTAACTCAATTACCTTGGAAACTACTGGGGAAACCAGCAGATCAAAACAAATCAGGATAAAATATAGGATAAAAATCAGGACAAAAAGCAGGTGTGGTCCAGGCTTAATTGTTATCCAACATTATTGGGCCGCTTTTTTCCTATCCATCAAATCAACAGGCTCGTTTATAAAAATAAAGCACAAAGCATTAATATGTGTACTGTCTCGTGCTTTGTGTTTTGGCTTATTGTTGTATACATATATACATATAATGTTAATATGTGTGTGTTAAAATTTTTACGTGTTAATTGCTTCAGAGAGGCACTGTATATGGTTATAAATCACTAATTTACTAAGCCAATTGAATTTTTTATTTAATTGTTCCAGACCCCTATTTGAACCTTTCACATATCCAGAGTTCGTGCTTTTATTCCCACGACCATAACCAGGCCTGTTGAAATGGACTTGCCCTGAACAGCTTGGGTTAACCTCAATCGCCTTTGGACTGGTGTTGAGCAGTTTTACTCATTCATGCTAAATGGGGTCTCCCTCTGTCACTGAATTGTGATTTCGGGGCTACTGAACAAACCACAGGCAACATTCTAACAGTGTACCCCATGCATTGGGACTTGCATTAACAGAAATTGCATTAATGTATTAATGCATCTGACCTTGCATTAATGCTTAATTGCCTTAACGAAAAACGTTTGCTACAGTGTTGTGCCAATGACAAACTGAATAATGAATATCTTTTTCTGATTTATAGCATTTCCATTTCTGTTAATGCTGGTGTAAAAAACGATAAAGTAATTATATAATGTAAAACTTCAAGCGCATAAGTAATTAGGCTAACGATCTTTCTTCAATTTAATCAAAACAAAAACCTGATATTTAAACCAATAAGTTAAAACAAAATTTTTTAAACCCTTTTTAAGTTATTGTTTTGTATGCACGTTAATAACATGTTCGATCGTTAATAAATCTTTTTTCTACTTTTAATTTTCTACTTGTCTATATCTAGGGTTATTGATATTTTATTATGATTTCATTCCTAAATTTTCTACTTTTCTATAATTTTATTTCAAATATTAACATAACATATTAACATTAACACACCTTAATCGTTAATAACACCTCTCATTTCTAATTTTTTCTTGTATTTAATTGCAAAGCAACATTTCTGTTTCTGATCGCATCTTGCATTTTATTTTCTTTCTTGCGTCTCTTGTATTGTCCTTGGCAGTGAGTATGACAGTGAGTTAGGGACAGGGTAAGTGTTAGGTTAGAGTTGGAGATTAGGGTTAGAAGGTTAGGGTTAAAAGATTAGGGTTAAGGCAGTTAGGGCTAGAGAGTTAAGGCTAGAAAGTTAGGATTGTTAAGTATGCACTTGGCAGAAAGGAATATTTAACTAGTGAGATGCATTGCAATTAGTTACAAGAACAACAAGTTGCATTGTGATTAAATAGGAGAGAAAATTAAAAAACAAGAGTGTGTCAAGTAATCTAAAAGTGCCAAAAATTCCAGGTAAGCCTTTGTCTGGATAGAGCATAAAAAAGTATATTCACTAACACTGGAAGAATTAAAATTGTAAATAGAAGAAACAGACTACCTAAAAAATCATCACTTTGAAAACTTTGTAATCTTTTAAAAACTTAATTTAGATAACTATTGTTTGATTTTAATTCAATTGATTCATTCATAATGTATTGGCTAGTAAAATTTAAAGCTGTATTCTGTATTACATAAGGCTAACATGATTCATAATAAAAGTTCAATTGTTTTGTAATTGCTTATTTTTGTTCTTTTTACTTTGTCTCTATATAATCAATAATTTCGTCTCTATATGTTTGGTTTGGTTTTATTTTGCAAACTAGAATGTAATCATTAGATACACCAATGTGGTCCAAACACTGGCATGCAGGCTGCATGCAGCCCACAAACACTTTTTGAATGTCGTATAATTATAAAATTATAAATTATGATATTACTATCACTAGCTGCACATCCCTAATAAGTCACATAGGATCATGGTGCAGGTCATTATATAACTATTATGGAATAACAAAGTTTTTTTACAATTCATGATGTTACAAGCTGACTCCTAAACTATGCTAACTCTGCAACTTCAGTACTCTAATCTGTAAAGCATAGTAAAGCACAGCAAAAGAAATAGTTTTGTTGTCTGCGGCTGTACCTGAAGAATACTGTACTCCATAATTCAGTTGCAAGTTAGATGTGCATTTGAAAGCACATAGCAATAATTAGTTGAGTTTAGCAAAAATGAGTGTCAAAAAAAAACTGTCAGAGAAAAACAGAAATTTTAATTCTATTAGAGAAGAAAAGTAGTGTTTCTTCACAAATAACAATGGTAAACCACAATGTATGGTGTGCTTACAAGTAATATCTGTTCCAAAGGAATAAGGAATTTAATTTAAAAAAAACATTATAGCACCAATGATGAGAAAACATATGAGAAATACCATGGAACTTAAAGGAAAGCAATTTAAAAGAAAAGAAGAGAAAGTATAACAATTAAAAAGAAATGACAACTGATTTTGTTAAACCTGATTCAGCTGCAGATTTGAAAACTTCAAACAAAGTTGTGCTAATGCTTGCTAACTATAGGAAAGTTTTTTGGGACAGAAAAATTATAAAAGTGTGTGATTACGACACTACTTATTTTTGGTGACAAAAAACTAGCCAAAAAATTTGAAAATGTGTCTTTATTTAATCAAACTGTTGCAAGAACAGTAGCAGAATTGAGTGACAACATGATTTTACAATTGAAAGATTGAAAAATAAATTGAAAGAAGTTGTTCAGCAGTGCAATTACTTCTCTTTGGCTTTGAATGAACTTACCAACATCAGTGATATTAGTCAACCACACTGTTGAATTCATAATAAAACCACATAATATTTATTTTCATCTACACTGTTAAAGAAAATCTTACTGTTTGCAAAGAATTGCTCAAAGTATTTCGACTTCATGGGACTACAAAAGGTATCAACATATGTAACACCTTGTTGCTATCATTGATGCTTATGAAGGTTCTGAAAAGTGTGCATGTATTGTAACAGATGGTGCAAGGGAAATCATAGGGCAAAGAAATGGGCTAGTAGGCATTCTAAAAGATTGTGGTGTGCACTGCCCAACATTTCATTGCATCATTCACCAAGAAGCCTTTTGTACAAAACTTTTGCATATGAGTAATGTTATGATTAGTGTGACTAACATAGTAAACATCATTATGGGTGAAAACAGAAAATTCATCCAGTTCTTGAAAGACGTTGGGGGCCAATAAGATGTAACCTTTATTCCTTTACTTTTCTTTGGAAAAAAAAATATTAAATTTTTTGTGTAATGAAACAGAAGGGACAACTGAGGAATACCAGCTTCAATTGAGCAATGACAAATTCATTGGTTCATTGGCATTCTAGAGAGATATTAGTAATCACTTAAATTGAAATTGCAAAGTAAAAAACAAAATATCTTAACCTGTTAACCGTTCTGGGTGTATATTTACACTTCGCCTATGTTCACTCAAAATGATAGTGGTGTATATTTACATTTGTTTATTTGTGCACTAAACCACAAATGCTTTTGATATAATTTTACACCCATTTCATTATAGCAAGTAATTAGCAGTACTTGGCATTGAATGAAATGGAAGGACAGAAATGATGTGACTCTTTTGAGTAGCATTCATGGTTTAGCTATGGAAACAACTACTTCCAAATATGGAAAAGTGCATGTAAAGCCTGAAGTTGTCATTGATTATAATAAGCATATGGGTGGTGTTAATTTATCTGACAGCTTGCTACATCATTTCACTATGGCAAGGAACAGAATGAAGAAATTTTACAGAAAAATATTTCGGCATTTACTGGATACAGCAGTACTGAATTCATTTATTTGCTATAGAGAACTTGGAGGCAAACTAGACAGAATCAACTTTATTATCACTCTGGGTGAAAACCTAGTAGCTACATATGCAACAAGTTTGCCTGTTCCAAGTACAAGTGGAGGAAGACCTGCTAAAATTATCGCAAAGCCTTCTAGGCTTTTTGGGAGGCATTTTCCTGATAAATGTCCACCTTCAGCAAAGAAAAAGGTTGGACAAAGAAAATGTGCCCAGTGTGCAAAAAGTAAAAAGACCCATCAATCCTGTTACTGGTGTGAAAAATGTCAAGTGGCACTTTGTGTAGTGCCATGTTTCAAGGAGTGGCACACTAAGGTATAAAGAATAGTAAGTACAATTATTTTTTATTTCAACACATTTACATAATTAAAAAAATAATAGAATTGCATTATGTACATAAAATAATACACTCTGCATAGTTAAAATATTTGATATCTTGGAAAAAAAACCTGTCATTTTGAGTTGCCCATAGGCTTGAAAAACTGACGCTTAACAGGTTAACTGGTTGGACACATTGAAGGTTTTTGCAAAAAGCATGTGCTGTGTAAGGCTTTTTTGCAAAGAAATGATGCTACCCATTTTCTTTCATGCAGTGATTTACTTTGTGAAGAAAAAAGCATTAATTTTTCTGCACTTTTTGAGAAAATTGGTGAAACCATGGATGAGTTTAATGATAGATTTGCTGACTTTGATTAGCTGAGAGCAAATGTGGAGCTTTTCAACAATCCAATAGAAATAGATGTAGAGTCTTAACCATTTTATCTTCATCAAGAATTACGTAAATTGCCATTGAATACTTTTTTTGTCAAGAAAGAATGAGCATTATGACACATTTTGGAAGCTTGTAAGCAAAGAGCAGTTCCCCACTTAAGAGACTTCGCACAAAAAATCTTCTCCATGTTTAATAACAAATACATTTGAGAAAGTGCTTTTTCAATGAAAAAGCGAATAAAAAGCAACACAGGGAATAGAATGGCTGATGAAACCTTGGATGCCTGTTTATGTCTGTCAACCACCAACATTAAAGCCTATATTGATACAATTATCAAAATCAAGGAGCAATAAACTGTTTTGCTATTGTGTTGGAGTGCTGTGCATTTTTCTTTTTTGGCAACAATTACTTTTTTGAGTTTAGGCAAACAGAATGCTTTAAATTACCCTAATCTAAAATTGTGTTAGACATGCAAATGCAGAAAACGAGTTGTTTTGCAATGGAATATTTTCATTTCAACCTGCAAAATTTTTTAAAACCGGAATGTGGCCCTTCATGCTTGAACCACCCTGAGATACACTATTGCATTGTAATAAAACAAGCGATTAATTGCATCAACTGTTGCATCTCTAAAATAAAGCTTTCTGCATAATCTCAACCTGCAGCCGTAAAATATTAGCAACATCACTTCTTTACTGATTCAAAATCTTAAAAATTCAAGATTTGCACTATTTTGAAACTGCAAAAATTATGCATTAATAGTATAACAAAAACCTTCCAATCTGTTTTACATTATTTTTTATCCAAACCCATTCAATACATAATCACTTTACTGGATCCAACATTCAAAGCAATTTTGTACCAACCTCACTTCTTATTGCCTTGCCAAGGATTGTCAAAGATCAATTAAATTTCAAATTAACAAAAATCTGGAACTCCATTTCTCAATTTGAAACCAATCATTTAATACATTTAAACATAATATTAAAAACCAATTACTAATTTTTTTATTTATGAATCAGAAAGCAATCTTGCCTTAGATTGCTATCTCATAATTTATTAATCTTCAAAATTGACAAAATCAGCTAAAATTTGTTGGTCACTGCTCGATTAAAAGACCTTTATTAGGCACTTTGTAGTCTACAGTGGCAATTTATTATTAGTTTATCACTGTAGTTGTATATAGTGTATATTGTATTACCTTAATATATTCTTTGTTTATTTTTATGTATTACTTTTATAATGTGTAATAATCACCAACAAAAAAATTATTTATGTCTGTCTCTCTGTCTGCACTTAAATGGGAGCAAGTTAAAAATTTGCCTTAGCTGTTTAAAACTATTTTTTTTAATTTTTGAATTATCTTGTTTGCAACTGGCTTCTCTCTCTCTCTCGTTCTTTCTCACTCTTTCTCCCGCTGTTACTCTGTTGTTCTTTACAAAAAGTGAAATTGTAAAGCTTGGCGAATGCTTTACCAGATGAAAATAACCATGCATGGTTGGGTGAATAATTTACAAGAAATACATTTCATTTTTTTTAAACGACATAATTTTATCAATAAGCAAATACTTTGCAAGAAACAACAAATTAATGTGAAGCAAAAAATACTGTTATTTTTTGTTTTTGATAAAAACAAAGTTTATCGCTTAGCCTACTCTACAAGAAACAATTAAAAACTATTGTTGGGCTAAATAAAATAATACTATTTTTTTTTTCTTAAATTACAATTTCATCAATAATAAAATTATAAACTTGCTTTAAGCTTTCATTGTTGATAGTGTTAAAAATTGACGAAATCTTTACAAGAAGTAAGAGCTGGGCGAATGCTTTACAAGGAATAGATTTCGTTTTTTCAAATGGCATAAACTTATATAATACCTTGCAAGAAACAATAAATAAATTAATGTGATGCTAAAAACACTGTTATTTTTTTGTTTTTGATAGAAACAAAGTTTATCACTTAGCTTACTCTACAAGAAACAATTAAAAACTATTGTTGGGCTAAATAAAATAATACTTTTTTTTTTTTCTTAAATTAAAATTTCATCAATAATAAAGTTATAAACTCGCTTTTAAGCTTTCATTGTTGATGGTGTTAAAAATTCATGAAATCTTTACAAGAAGTAAGAGCTGGGCAAATGCTTTACAAGATGAAAATAACCATGCATGGTTGGGCAAATAATTTACAAGGAATAGATTTCATTTTTTTCAAACAACATAAACTTATATAATACCTTGCAAGAAACAATAAATAAATTAATGTGATGCTAAAAACACTGTTATTTTTTGTTTTTGATAAAAACAAAGTTTATCGCTTAGCCTACTCTACAAGAAACAATTAAAAACTATATTGGGCTAAATAAAATAATACTATTTTTTTTTTTTTTAATTACAATTTCATCAATAATAAAATTATACACTCGCTTTTGAGCTTTTATTGTTGATGGTGTTAAAAATTGACAAAATCTTTACAAGAAGTAAGAGCTGGGTGAATGCTTTACAAGATGAAAATAACCACGCATGGTTGGGCGAATAATTTACAAGGAATAGATTTCGTTTTTTCAAACGACATAAACTTATCAATAAGATAATACCTTGCAAGAAACAACAAATAAATTAATATGATGCTAAAAACACTGTTATTTTTTTTGTTTTTGATAAAAACAAAGTTTATCACTTAGCCTACATTACAAGAAACAATTAAAAACTCTTGTAGGGCTAAATAAAACAATACTTTTTTTTTTTTTTTAATTACAATTTCATCAACAATAAAGTAACATTGCAAATCTATGTTTTTTTGTGTTACAATTTTTGTTCTGAATATATTTTTTGGAATAAATAAGATATTGTTGTTCATTGTTAAAAGTGTTGTTAATATGTGAAAATATTTAAAAAATTCTAGCATATAAAATGATGATTTTTCATACATATCAGACTTTTATTCATTCATATACATGTACAGCATTTCAGCGTTTAGTGTAAAGTCAGCTTTGTATACTTTCAATTAAAAAGGAAAAATGGATATAAAAGTAGTTGTTACCAAATCAGCGCATTTCATTTTGGCGCTAATGGCGATTATTTTATATGCGCCAAAAATTGACATGAAGAAACTTGGATTGGAAGTCCGCAAACAAAATATGCAAGCAAGTCGAACTAGCTGCGGTCGACTTGTAAGTTGGGCTGCAGCAAATTGTCATAGGCTTGTCCTTATGTATTTAAGTATAACCCAAGGTGTTCTGAATGCTGTAAGCAATAAACTTTGCTTTTTTGTAAAACAAAAAACAACAATTTTTTTAACATCATATTAATTTATTTGTTGTTTTTTGCAAAACATTCGCTTATTAATGAGTTTATGTTGTTTGAAAAAAACGAAATCTATTCCTTGTAAATTATTTGCCCAACCATGCGTGGCTATTTTCATCTTGTAAAGCATTTTTCCAGCTCTTACTTCTTGCAAAGATTTCGTCAATTTTTAACACCATTAACAATAAAAGCTCAAAAGCAAGTTTATAATTTTATTATTGATGAAATTGTAATTAAAAAAAAAAAAATAGTATTATTTTATTTAGCCCAACATAGTTTTTAATTGTTTCTTGTAGAGTAGGCTAAGCGATAAACTTTGTTTTTATCAAAAACAAAAAATAACAGTGTTTTTAGCATCACATTAATTTATTTGTTGTTTCTTGCAACGTATTATCTTATTGATGAGTTATGTCGTTTGAAAAAAATGAAATCTATTCCTTGTAAATTATTCGCCCAACCATGCATGGTTATTTTCATCTGGTAAAGCATACGCCAAGCTCTACAATTTCACTTTTTGTAAAGAGCAACAGAGTAACAGAGGGAGAAAGAGTGAGAAAGAACGAGAGAGAGAGTTGCAAATGAGAAAATTAAAAAATTAAAAAAGAGTTTTAAACAGCAAGGGCGAATTCTTAACTTGCTCTTTTAAAAGTATGCATTTTATTTGCAATGATCAAATAAACCAAAAAAAAGATTTAAAAAAAACACTCATGAGTGTTAAAATAAATAACTAGATGAAATAAAATGTATGGCATACAAATGATAATAATTCTTTGGTGGTGACAGAATTATCTTTAAAAAGTTGTTAAAATTAAACAATATTAACAAAGCGATACCTATTAAACTTTCAAGATACAATAAATCAAGAACTTGTTTTTGCATTTAATTACCTTATATTTATCACTAATATTTGTTAAAAAAGACAAATAGGCTGATAAATGCACTATTACTTCATAATTTTGAATACATACCTTCACTATTAACAACAATAATACCTATTACTCCTTTATGACTTTGAATACGTTTAATAGTTTCTTCTACTTCAGACTAAAAACAATAAACATAGTAAATAACCAATAAAATAATAAATTATCTTAATATCACACTTACCATGATAACCAATCAGGGTATTTTAAGACAATATATAGGTAATAATACTCAGCAAACTAAAATTAATCTAAAAAAAAATTTTGTTGCTCAATGATTAAAAATGGAGCCTCTTAAAGAAATGATTGTGAGTGATTTTTTGTCAGTAAAACTAACCCAGACCCCCTTGTGGTACTGTACTATTGCTTCTTGAGAGATTTAATTTCTCTTAATTTTGTTTTTGGATCAACTGTATGCTTAAATTCTGTGCTTGTATGTGTATGCTTATATATTGCTTGAATTTCATGCTTGTATATGTATGTTATGCTGCATGTATATCTATGTGCTACATGTATGTATACTTTAATTTTGTGTTTATATTGAATCAATGCTTGAATTTCGTGCTTTTATATTATATTTATCATATATACTATCTTTGGAAACATTTCTTCATCGCAATATCATATGTTTAAGTGATTTAAAAATCTGTTTTTTGTTGTTGTTGTTGTTTTATTACTTACTGGTGCTGAATAGAAAGATTTTGGTTTAGCTTCACCCATGAAAGAACAGTTATCATCCCCTCTTGTTTTTCTAAATGTACTGTACTGTGTTTTTGTAAGTGTACTGCTGTGTTTTTCTGATAAAAAAAAATTTTTTTTTTTTTTTGTCGCACTATTTAGAGGGAGGCAGTTGACTAGAAGACCTTATGGTGATTTCGCTGCCTTCCTGTGCTTTCGAAAACTTTTTTTTTTTTTTTTCACATATATTGCTGTATTTTTCGTTTTGAAGCACAAAACAAATAAATAGATTGATTGATTGATTCTTAAACAGACGCAAAAAATGAATTTGATAACTGATATTAGGCTTTATTTAAAGTTAATTCAATAATGTTGTTATTTAACTCAATAAATGATACAGGAGAAATACATTATTTAACAAAATTTTCTTAGTAAGGAATACCTAACTTAATTAAATTATTATTAATTTTTATTCGATTTTTAAAAACCAATTTTTATTCCAATTTTTAACCAATTTTTATTCAAGTTTTTATTCAAGAATTAGGCTTAAAAGATATCAAAACACATCTTTAACCAAGTATCTGGGTCTATAAATCGCGTTGCTAAGTGACCAACTTGATAAGGAAAACTAAGGAGTAACAAACAACTGTTTAAAAATTTTAACGTTAATAAGTTTTGATATTCATGTTGCCAAGAAATCTTCAAAAATTCTCGCTCAACATCATTTTCTCTGCAGTTTTAATCAAAGCCAACAGTACATAAATAAATTTAACCCTTTTTCCGTAGTGTAATTATGGTAACGTAAGCATTTTGTTTAACAAGTGGCGAAAATAAAAAACGACTGAACTGAAAAAACCCTCTGGTAACCAGTAGTAGTTCGAAAAGATCAAAAAATTGGCAGTTTTTCTTCTTGTTGGATGAAAAAACATTTTCATGGTCAATTTTTGGCAGCATGGTCGAGCGATTAGGAGCGCCATAATTGTAATAGACATGGTTTTGGTTTCAAACCTACCCGTGCCATTCAGTCGTGTTCTTGGAAAAAATACTTTATGGCACTTTCCTCTTCTTGGCGTTCTTGCCAAGCAGTTCTAAATTACAGTTACATCTCTATAAAAACTAAAACACCAAAATGAAAAATTTTAACCGGACAGCAATATCTTGGCATCTCCGGAAGCAGGTTGAGGTAATTGCTTGCTCAATATATTAGCGCCTCCGTCGCTTTCCTGCAAGTCAGGGGGATAGATATAGAGATAATATAAAAACAAATTTTCAAATTTTAACCTTTTTGGAAGTGTAGCACTGGTGTTACGATGGTTATTAGAGGTTGGAAAAAATAAAAAAAGTTTTTTCAACAAAATAGAGATAAGGTAGATCACTACGTTGTTTCTCTTTATTGTCATTATAGGTTTATATTAAGTATAATTACCTTTCCCAATTCCAAATGGCACGCCCTCATATCAGCCAACCAAAAGCACAACGTAAAAATACGATAAGAATATACATACATGTTAGTTCAACAAAAATTTTTTTCCCAAAATTGTCCCCTAAGACTATGCCTCCAAACCAGAAGCGCCAAAAGCGGGAAGCAAGGGGCTTCCAGTTTTTTAAAAATTACTTCTCTGCCCTTTTCCGAAAAGGAGTATACAGGTTGGAAAATATATGTCCTTTGAAATTCTCAGTAAAAAAAGCGTTGGGTTAAATTTGCTTCTACAATCATAAAAACTTGACCAAAAAATTGATTGAAAGTGAAAACTTTCTTTTTTCGTCTCTACCTTAAGTTGGGACAAGAATTAGAATTTTGGACATGGATTGAAAGTGCATCATGAACTTTTTTCTTTTTTAGTTTTCACTAAATTTTTGCCTAAAAATGGCCGCAGATTCATAGTGGTAATTCTGTAAAATAAAAAAATTATTCGTTCAACGTCAATAAAATTCGGGTAAGATTGTATTTTCCTTACAAGCTTTTTTTTCAGCTTTTACAGCTAGTATGAACAATTCAAAAAAAGTTCCTTTCATTTAAATTTTTTATCGAATGTAGGCAGAATTTAAAAAAGTTATTTTTTAAACTTTGCTCCTCCGTCTCAGAGTTGCGGAGTAGGTCTCGGATGGAGTCCAAAATTTTAGGAAGGAGTCGGAATCGCGATATTTTATCCGACTCCGACTACTGACATCCAATTTAATTACATTTTATCAATCGCACAGCATATGCGGCCGTGCACGGCAGTGCTATGCAGTGCAGTTGCAGTAAACCTTTTATTTATTTTTATTTTTTTATTTTATCTCTATATTTATTCTGCTGACTGGCGGGAAAGCAACGGAGGCGCTAATACATAGGGTAAGCAATTACCCCAACCTGCTTCCGGAGATGCCAAGATATTGCTGTCCGTCTGTAATTTAAAAGAGATACTACTTTAATTTAGAACTGCTTGCCAAGATCACCAAGCAAAGGAAAGTACCGTAAAGTATCTTTCTCAAGGACAAAACAGAATGGCTTAACTAGGTTTTGAACCGAGACCATGTAGATTACAATCGCGGTGCTCTAATCACTTGATCATGCTGCTTTTTCTTGCCGCCGTGTACTGCCTCGCCGCGTACTGCACAACGTGCAACTCGCCAACTCATAAAAAGTTTGCATTTAAATTTTACACCAATCGTATTTTGCATAATAACGTTGCCCTTATTTGGAAATCGGTGTAGGGAGTTGGAGTCAGAAAGTTAAAACATTTAAAAGTCGGAGTCGGATCTTAAACCTTCCAACTCCGCAACCCTGCTCCTCTCAAAAACATTTTTCGGCACCCTTTTCCCTAACCTGCCACGCCCTTACCTCAGGCAACCAAAATTAGCAACTACTTTAACAGCTTGAAAAATACATGCAATTTGAATATGACAAACATGATTTTATTTTTATTTTTTCTCTATATTTGTCCTCCTGACTCGCAGGAAAGCGACGGAGGCACTAATACATAGGGTAAGCAATTACCCCGACCTGCTTCCGAAGATGCCAAGATATTGCTGTCCGCTTAATATTTAATAGAGATATGACTGTAATTTAGAACTGCTTGTCAAGACCACCAAGCAGGGAAAGTGCCGTAAAGTGTCTTTCCCAAGGACACAACAGAATAGCGCGAGTGAGGTTTAAACCGAGACCATGTTGGTCAAAAATGATAAAAAAAAAAAAGATAATAAGTGCAATATAAAACTTATGCACCCAGATAAAGTCAGGCAACTCAAAAATTAAAGTTCTATTTCTAAATACTTTCTAATTCCTAAGTACCTTTTAATATTAAGGACTCCAATAATCCTCAGTACACAAGCTACTTGTACACTGACCATGCTGACTAGTTTACTGTGGAGTCCGATTTCATCACTACACATCACTGTTACTTGCATACTGACTAGCTCAACCTTAATCATCTGCTTTGTTATGCCACAAAACAATTGGGGTCTGGAGTCATACAGAGTAGGCTACAATTTTGCATTTTGAACACCGCCAAGAATGGAAATCACTTTTGCATTGCCTGGATCTTAAAAGTTTGGTAGCCTGAAAAGGCCAGTGGTCAATCTTGTTTTTAAAGAGTACATCAGCATCTGGTGTTGATGCCACAATCCTCTTTTTCAAAGGCGGCAAATTCAGGGATGCAAGAGGTGGCCTACCACGGCTCTTTTTTTTGCATTTCATCATGGTCTTTGAAACCTTAACCTGAAAATTACTCAATAGCATGGGTTTCTTCACATTTTCCAGCTTGCAGTCGTTATTGTGGAGCAGCCATGCATTCACCAAACTTTTCATACAATGTTGAAAACATATATCCAGCTGGACAACGCAATCACAAAAGGACTGTCAACATTGATGTGTTTCTTTTATCTGTCATACCCATAGGCCTACAAGCCAAGATGCTGCTGGGGCAATACAGCTTGGCCCAAATTTTACTACTTTTAACCAAATTGTAACTTTCTAGTGCGTACTTTACGAATATGGAATTTTTTTTTTTTTATTTTATTTTTATTTTTATCTCTATATTTATCCTCCTGACTCGCAGGAAAGCGACGGAGGCGCTATACATAGAGTAAACAATTACCCCGACCTGCTTCCGGAGATGCCAAGATATTGCTGTCCGCTAGTAATTTAGTAGAGATATGACTGTAATTTAGAACTGCTTGTCAAGACCACCAAGCAGGGGAAAGCGCCGTAAAGTGTCTTTCCCAAGGACACAACAGAATGGCGCAAGTGGGTTTTGAACCGAGACCATGTTGATCATCAGTCCGGTGCTTTAACCACTCGACCAGGCTGCCGACTTTTTTTTGTCTCAAATTTAGGAAGACCAAAAAAATCTTTTTTGGTCTTCCTAAAGTTTCCAAGGAAGGAAATTTTGTCTCAAATTTAGGAAGACCAAAAAAATCTTTACTTTTGAATCTGTCTCAGATTTTTTCATTTTTATCTCAAAAAAGCAATGATCTCTAAAAAAAGGTCTTTATCTCAAACCTTTTTCTTTCTTTAAAATCTGTTTTTCTGAATTTGGAAACTTTTTCCTGCGGAGTTAGTTCTAATTTTCTTGTCGCTGCCCTAAAATTTCCGATTTTGCCCAAATATTGAGATTTGGGGGCAATGGCCTCCCCCCTGACTGGTATGACTATGGTCTATTCACTTTGTCTCGTAGTTCCACCACAAGGTATGTGGACATGACTGTGACGCATTTTTATATACACACTCTGAACATTCAGCATACATTCACTAACAGCCATTGTTGCTCCAATGTTATATCAAGTACAAAGGTATGCCATGCCTTAAATTTACGCTAAAATCTTTAATTGCTTTTATTTTTTAAAAATCTTTTCAGTGGTATTGCATTTATTACAAAAGTTTTTCTTTTTTTTAATTGTATTTTTTATGAAAGAGTTTGTCCAAAACGCGGTCAGACAGCAAGCTTGGAAACAGCTAACTTTGTTTATTTACAGGTAGCATGCTGATGAATTGTGTTGCTATTTATCCTTTGCTGAGATACGAGAAATGCAGCTGAAGAGCTACAACGCTCAATACTGGTTAAATTGTGATAGGGTGGAAAGGTGGGATTTTATATTTAATATACCACCGATTGCCAGAGGGTTTTTTATTTTATTTTTGTTTATCCTCCGGACTCGCAAGAAAGCGACGGAGGCTATTAAAATAAAAAGCTTTGGGTTAAATTGTATACAAACTTTATTCTTATTTTTTTTATCCGTAACTGCCTCCATTTAATAAAACAGCCGCCACACGGGAGAAATGGCTGAATTGCTACCAAATAAAGATGCGACCACATCGCGCATTGGTTGGTACGAAGCTGCTAATGCAGCAAGATTGCAGTATTCAGAAATTGCGAAATCAAAGCAGCACAAAATGGCGTCGATAACGAGCAATGAAACCAAATTGCAACAAACAGCATTAAACTCCCGTACAAGCCAGTGACACACTGACAGCTTGACACGTAATTTCATTAAAGGAAATAACTTTTAACAACAAATGCTTCATTTAAAGCTCTTTTGTTAATTAAGTAGCCTTAAAAAAGGCTGTTTTGAAAACCCAAACGTTTTCGTCTAGCTCTCTTCAGGAGGTTTCGCTAGAATGAATTGCAGAACTGAATGTAGTATTTCAAAAGTTATAAAGCTGATTCTGATTGGCTAAAAATTAAGGTTAATAATAGTTATCATAATAATTGAAAAGTATTAATAAATAAAATCACGTTTCGTCAGCGTAAGAAATTTTTTTTGGCAAAAAAAAAAGGAACAAAATTATGCAAGCTTTGTGTTAAAATTTGGAACTAAAAAAGAAAATTTTTACAATTATGCTAACAATTTATGTTTGTAAACAAACTCTTTCTGTCTACACAAATTAGGTTTTCGAAGAGTGATGAAAATTGATTCTAAGACTGATAAGTGGAAATCGGATCGTGCTTTAGAGAGAATAAAAAATTGATTGTCCTTATAGTGAGATGCACATTTTTGGTTATGTAACAAATGGTTTCCAATCGCTGAGTCACAGTGCGGTATTGAAATAGCTAGTTTACCTGGACGTTCTGGTTGTTTACGTTCTTTACTGGTTCTATTCCGAATAGACTTCGGCACATGCTGGCGGATTCTGTCCTGCAAACGTTGAGACGTTCGACCTGAACAATGTGGTCAAAATTCGAGGTAAAATTCGAACTGCAAAACTTTCTATTGAATTTTTGAAAACTTGTCAAGCTCAACATGTAATTCCCACATTTATGTCACATCGCATTAAAGCAGCCAAGGTAAGACAAACTTCTACTATGGAACGAGCTTTTCTTTTGGATGAAATTAGTAGAAGTAAGACTAAATTAGAATCTTTTCGTTTAATCTACTTAAAACTCTGGTCCAAAGTACGACAATTTTTATCTTATTTTGATTGGATTCGCTTTTGCCGGTATCTTGCTAACATTGAACTAATTAAACAAAAACAAATTCGCACAAAGCATTTTAATACCATTAATTGGCTTCGTCGTCAACGCTTTGGTTCGTCTAATCCTTCTGGTAAAACTATTTGTAATTTATCTAGTTACAATCTTTCCGAAATTGAAAAGTTTGTTTTAGCCTATGGTCTAGAGTTTTGCCTTCCGCCAACTAATATTAAACGTGAAGAAGTATTTGCAGAATTTGAAATTTTATTTGCTCAATTATTACATCATAAACCAAAAAGTATTGATGAACTAAGTCTTCTTAAAGCTAAACTTAATGAATTAGCACACAGTTTTTGTGGTTCTCCTATCGATGTGACTAAATTCCCCTTTGATTCTGACTGTCTTCAAGCGATTAAGTCTCTACGTTCTAATAAACACATTTTAATTACTAAGCCTGACAAAGGCTCTGGAGTCGTCATTCTTAATAGATCAGAATATGACAAAAAAATGGTAGCCATTCTTTCTGACGTAACTAAATTTGAATGCCTTGGGCCTGCAAATGAATTTGATAATACTGCTCAAAATGAAACCAAACTTCAACGTCGTTTACTTCAATTAGTTAAAAGTGATGATCTCCCGAAAACCGTTTATGAAGTTATTAGACCCACCGGCTCACAACGACCAAGAATGTACGGCCTTCCAAAAATTCACAAACAAGATGTGCCTTGCCGTCCTATTCTTTCGATGATTGGATCTGCCCAACATGAACTCGCTAAATTTCTCGCCGCCTTATTACAACCCGTATTAGAACTCTACTCAACTAATTGTATTAATGATTCCTTTTCTTTCGCTGAAATGATACAACAACTCAAAGTAAATTCTAATGATTCAATTCTTTGTTCATTTGATATTTGTAGCTTATTTACTAACGTACCTTTAGCAGAAACCATTGAAATTTGTACTAAAACACTTTACGACGGTCACCTCCCTGCTCCAGTTATTCCTAAACATGTTTTTATTGAACTGATGAAAACTGCAACCACTTCTGTTGAATTTAGCTTTAACAACATTATGTACAGGCAAATTGATGGAGTTGCTATGGGTAGTCCCCTTGGTCCCGCTCTAGCAAATATATTCGTTGGCTATTATGAATCACAACTTTTCAATGAAATTTCAAAACCTACCGTATACTGTCGGTATGTTGATGACACTTTTTCCCTTTTTCACAAAGAAACTGAATTCCAAAAATTTTTAAATTGTCTTAACTCGCTTCACCCCTCCTTAAAATTTACCAATGAAATTGAAACCAATAATTCTCTGCCTTTTTTGGATGTACTTGTTACGAAATCTGACAATAAATTCATCACTTCAGTCTATCGAAAGCCCACTTTCACAGGTCAATATATTCACTGGAATTCCTTTGGACCAAAACAACGTAAAACAAATCTCATTGATACTTTAACACATCGAGCCTTAAAAATCTGCTCTAAATCCACATTAAAACATGAACTAGATAATATTCGCTCTATTCTTGTACAAAATGGTTATCCAGAATTCCTTATTGATTTGAGAATTTCTAAAAAACTTTTACGTTTCCAACAAAACACTAAAGAAGGCCCCAAAAAATGTCCTGTCTATGTAAAACTACCTTGGATTGGCGAAAATTCCCTGAAATTTGAAAGAAAAATAAAATTATCCATTAATAATTGTTTTGGAGCGGTCCAACCACGAGTGGTCTTTTCCACCAGACGAATTTTACCTGCTATACATAAAGACGTTCTTCCCACTTTTCAACAAAGTAACGTCGTATACGAATACGTGTGCCACTGTGATAGTCGGTACGTGGGTCGAACGTCTCAACGTTTGCAGGACAGAATCCGCCAGCATGTGCCGAAGTCTATTCGGAATAGAACCAGTAAAGAACGTAAACAACCAGAACGTCCAGGTAAACTAGCTAATTCAATACCGCACTGTGACTCAGCGATTGGAAACCATTTGTTACATAACCAAAAATGTGCATCTCACTATAAGGACAATCAATTTTTTATTCTCTCTAAAGCACGATCCGATTTCCACTTATCAGTCTTAGAATCAATTTTCATCACTCTTCGAAAACCTAATTTGTGTAGACAGAAAGAGTTTGTTTACAAACATAAATTGTTAGCATAATTGTAAAAATTTTCTTTTTTAGTTCCAAATTTTAACACAAAGCTTGCATAATTTTGTTCCTTTTTTTTTTGCCAAAAAAAATTTCTTACGCTGACGAAACGTGATTTTATTTATTAATACTTTTCAATTATTATGATAACTATTATTAACCTTAATTTTTAGCCAATCAGAATCAGCTTTATAACTTTTGAAATACTACATTCAGTTCTGCAATTCATTCTAGCGAAACCTCCTGAAGAGAGCTAGACGAAAACGTTTGGGTTTTCAAAACAGCCTTTTTTAAGGCTACTTAATTAACAAAAGAGCTTTAAATGAAGCATTTGTTGTTAAAAGCTATTTTAAAATTCTGTACCAACAAAAAACTTTTTAAAGGAAATAACTACGAAGTACTCACAAAATTTTTTATTAACGTAAAAAAACAAGAGCGCAAATTAGAACTTGAATTCCTTGTATTTCTTCAAGTTCCTGCCGGTGTCTTGGGTTTGGGCTTTCCGCTTTTTCTACAAAATAAATTCAATCACAAGCAAGTTAATCTTATGCATGGCTCGCGCAACCAACGACAACGTCCTGGTAGGCATGTCCCCCTTGCTACCGGGGGTGGGTCACTATCAACTACACGGAGGTGGGTCACATTCAACTACACGGGGGTGGGTCATTATCAACTACACGGGGGTGGGTCACTATCAACTACACGGGGGTGGGTCACTATCAACTACACGGGGGTGGGTCACTATCAACTACACGGGGGTGGGTCACTATCAACAACACGGGGGTGGGTCACTATCAACTACACGGGGGTGGGTCACTATCAACTACACGGGGGTGGGTCACTATCAACTACACGGGGGTGGGTCACTATCAACTACACGGGGGTGGGTCATTATTAACTACACGGGGGTGGGTCACTATCAACTACACGGGGGTGGGTCACTATGAACTACACGGGGGTGGGTCATTATTAACTACACGGGGGTGGGTCACTATCAACTACACGGGGGTGGGTCACTATCAACTACACGGGGGTGGGTCACTATCAACTACACGGGGGTGGGTCACTATCAACTACACGGGGGTGGGTCATTATCAACTACACGGGGGTGGGTCACTATCAACTACACGGGGGTGGGTCACTATGAACTACACGGGGGTGGGTCACTATCAACTACACGGGGGTGGGTCACTATCAACTACACGGGGGTGGGTCACTATCAACTACACGGGGGTGGGTCACTATCAACTACACGGGGGTGGGTCACTATCAACTACACGGGGGTGGGTCACTATCAACTACACGGGGGTGGGTCACTATCAACTACACGGGGGTGGGTCATTATTAACTACACGGGAATGGGTCACTATCAACTACACGGGGGTGGGTCATTATTAACTACACGGGGGTGGGTCACTATCAACTACACGGGGGTGGGTCACTATCAACTACACGGATCCCAACAAACATATAAACACCTATGGACAGTTTCAAAGGCTCAGAATAATAAAATGGCAGAAAGATAACAGAGGCGACAAACCAAGACTATGAAAGGGAGATGCACTGCAGGAAGGGGTGGCCTGGGCCGTGACAGTGTAAACAAAGCAAGCAGAGAAATATTGCAAGTATTGGCTCGAAGACAAAGAATATCAAAATATCCATAAAGATAAACCTCCGATTCGGAACAAAGGTAAGATAAGTATAAAGCGAGAGAGAGAGGCGACTGATAAAAGAGATTAATAGTTAGAATATAGAGTGACATGGCACGATAGTCAAATGACACGAAGTGGGAAGGTTAACTTGGTGTGATAACAGTCAGTCGTGGGAGCAGAAGAGATTCGACCCGAACAGCTTCCTTTTAGATCTTGCAAAACCACATGACGAAAAACTCTTTTAAAACGGAGTTACGCGACTCACTTTACAATGGTGGCTCTGTTTTAAACAAAAACTAGCAAACAGGACAATAAAGCCATACTAAGTAGGGTGAGAACATAAAAAAATACATCACCAAGAGTTTAAAGAATGGCATAGGAGCAGAACTGGCACTGAGATCGCGCGACAAATCGACGCAACTCCACTCACCTTCTGCTTGGCCGCATGTTCCGCCACCATGTCGCTGAAGTCCTCCTTCTGGACCATCTCCTGCTCCTTGACCCGCGCTTCATACTTCGCCGCCATCGCGACCGTGTCCATGTCCAACTCCTCAGGGTTTAATGCGACCTCGACCCCATCTGCGCCCCCTCGCCGCCCCTAAAAACGTGGCCGTAATATGTGACCGGGTTATAGCTTCGCTAATCAGTAATCGCGTCAAACAACTCCCTCAACAACGTCACTCACTGGATTGACGTCATAGACGTGAGCCGACGCCATCATGTTACGCCCGACTCCTCCAGCCGCGGCTTTCTCCGGGAGGACTTGGTAGAGCTGAGGAGTGTCTCCTCTGAAAACAAGCGCTGTTGTAAACAAGTTGTCACAATGAAACATTCGTTCTATCAGCAAGCCTTGAAATAAATCTATTTTCGCAGTGGGACAAATATTGCTTGATAAAGAAAACTAGTTTGCGGCCGATAAACAAACTGAGCCCAAAGATGACGCTGAACTCGCATTCCAGTGTTTGTTTGCTTTATTCTCATGCACCTGCAGTTGATGGATTTAATCAGATAGTCGTAAGTTTTTTCTTGAAATTGAATAAAAGCGTTAGACTCTGTTTGAACAAAGCACAGCAGACCAGGCTGGTGGTGTTTGTATCTCATTTCACCAATCCTTAGAGTTAGAATAAAAAATCGTTTTCATCACTGTGAAAAAAAACGATGAGCAGTACATCGGGACTTACCCTTCCATAGCGTCCTCAATCTTCTTCTTCCGCAACTCGATCATGTCCGGGGTCTCCATCCCGGTGGGGACAGTTGATATGCCGCTAGGCGTCGCTACACCACTGAAAATACAAAGTCAGCATTTCGGGGAAAACCAGGTAAATCTATGTTGACTCGCCTCTCTGCTGGAGTGACAAATCCAGACTCATCGGGAGCTTTCTTCTCCTCCTCATCACTCTCTTCCTCCTCTGAGGATTCCTCCTCACTTTCAGATTCGAGATCACCCCATGGTGTCCGATCAACGTCATCGCCTATTAGTGACCCCGGTTAAAAACATTGTTGAGACAACGAACAGAATGACGAAACGAGTAGCCAGACCATCCCTAACATCAACTTCGCAGCATATTGATTGACAACTAACTGCTGCTTTGTTATCGTTGTTTGTACAAAGTCGTGTTGGTGGTGGTGGTGGTTTTACCCGACCCATTCCTAGGGATGGGGGCGCGGATCAATTCCGCGGAATCCCAATAGTCGGGCGACTCCCCACGGACGGGACCAAAGGTCCAGAAGAGAAGGAGTGTGGCCGAAAATGGCCCGACGCAGAGGGTCTAGTACAGGGCAGTCGAGCACGAGATGTGAGAGATCCTGTGGTTCAGAACCACAGTTGCTGCAAGAAGGAGTCTCGGCTCGACCAACCCTGTGGAGATAAGAGTTGAGGAGAGTGCTGTGCCCGTTGCAGCGTAAACGGGAGAGAGCACAGCAAGCGGAGCGAGGGAGAGTAAGCTCCTCGGGAGATACTGTAGGGATTTGGTGTTGGAAGAAACCAGATTGGACACTGCGTCTCCAACTGGTGTAGAGGGATAGCCGTTGGGAGGAGATAAGGGGTGTGAGGGATACAGATATACTGGAGGGATCGAGAGAGGCACCGGCTTTAGCTAGAGAGTCAGCTAAGTCGTTGCCTGGGAGGGAAGAGTGACCAGGTATCCATTGAAGATGGACAACCTTGGATTGAGATAGAGAGTTAAGAAGAGATTGGGTATTGGATAGGGATTTTGGGGTTAAATATGGTAGGGGGTAGAGAGAGTTGAAAGGACAGATAAAGAGTCGGAAAAGAAGGTGATAGAGTCGAAATTACATGTCTTGGAGTGAGAGATACACCACTCAAGAGCATGTAGGAGAGCGAAGGTTTCAGCGCTATAACTGGTAGCCCAGAGACCAGTCGAGAAGGAAAGCGAGGTAGCAGTGACACACTTTGTACACTTGATGTGTATCCCTGCACCACCCTGTCCCAGCCCGCCAGGTACCGAACCGTCAGTCCAGGCAGAGATATCGCTATGAGATAGAGAGAGAGAGAGATCTGTTTATTTGCATCAAATCTTTTCAATAAATTACCGCTTAAAACACAAAAAAAGAACAATAATTTTACATTTTGAAATTAAAACAAACTGATAATAAGCCATATATATCAAATCAAAGAGCACTATTAAAGATGTGATGCAGGGGTAGGAAGGGACAAAAGTCATTTAATCACTACCCCCAGCTTATTTAAAAGTTTCATTACAAGCAATTTAATAAATTAAGTTTTTGGTATGTAAAATTGATTATTCACTTAGAAAAACATTAGCATAAGACATTTTACATCATAAATTAAAATAAAATTATAAATCACTTTACAAACATGATGAAAACAAAACAAACAACAAGAAAAACAAAGGCCGCATATATGTAGATAAAATTAAACGACAGAAAATAACTCGGCATAAATTCGATTTGAAATAAAGGCAAATAGTGTAAAAAACGACAGCACGACGATGGAAAAAAAACAAAAAAAACAAACAATCAAACAATCAAACCAGCAGTAAAAGGACAAAAAAAAAAAAAAAAAAAAACCAAAAAACAAAAGCTTATAAGATTAAATTAAACAACAGAAATAGATCTTACCATAAATTAAATTTTATACATCTATATTCATTTTATACATCTAAAATCAATTTAAAATTTGTGTTTTATTTATTTGTATTTTTTTTTACTTTTTGTTTATTTTATTACTTATTATTAATTATTTAGTTTAATTTTTTTTTGTTTTATATATATATAATTACTCATTTGTGCAACATAAATCTTAAGTATTATGACTTTGAAAAAACTTGTATGTCAATTTTGCCAAAAAACAATTAGAAAAGACTTTGTGCCTATTCAATGCCAAACATGTTTAGCTCACTTTCATAAAAAATGTGCTAAAATACTTAAGAACCAAGCAATAGCCTCAAATAATTTTTACTGTAAATGTACTTGTTATGAACATAAAAATTCCCTTATTTCACATAATTCTGGTAAAGAAAAAATTGTAAGTAGACAACCTGAAAAATATGTTAATGCTGAAAAATTAAATTCAATCTTTGTTGATGACAGTAATTCTGAAAATAAAGAATATGATAATTTAATTGGCCCAAATAGTCATCACTTTCAAGAGCAATACTTGGAAATTCAATCTACAAAATCATTGATCTTTAATAAAAAAATTTGTAATAGTTTTCTTATTATTTGTGTTAATATTAGGTCACTATCCAATCCTTTAAATTTTAGTAAATTAGAAAGCTTTGTTCATAATCTAAACCCCAAACCAGACATAATTGCTGTGACTGAAACATGGATTCAGAATAATTCATCTGGCCCATACTGTAATCTTGAAAATTATAATTTTATCTCTAACAGCAGAAAAGTTGCCAAGGGTGGTGGAGTTGGTTTGTATATTAAAAATTGCCATAAATTTAACCTAATTGATGAATTGACAATAATGAATGAAAAAATTTTTGAATCAATTTTTATAAAAATTCAATTACATAATGAAAATTTATTCTGTGGTAACATTTATAGATCTCCTTCTAATGACAATCATTTAAATGAAAACTTTTTGAATAATCTTTACAATTGTATCCATAATAGTAATGAATCACTAAACAAATGTTTTATCACTGGAGACTTTAATTATGATTTATCAAATCAAGATAATGAACATGTATGCAATTTTATTGAAATGATGCTTGAAGGTCATTACTTCCCAGTTATTAACAAACCAACTCGCATCACAGATTCAAGTGCAACAGTATTAGACCACATCTGGACAAATTTACACCAACAGCAAATAAAATCCGGAGTCATTTTAAATCCACTTTCTGACCATCTACCAGTATATATGTGTTTTAATCTTAATAAACAGAATTTGTATAGACCTCAACAAAAAAGATCTTTTACCCCCCAAAGTATAACCAAGTTTAATGAAATGTTAGAAAATATTGATATTAATGCAATACTAAATGAAACTAATCCTAATTTAGCATTTAAATTATTAATGGACAATTACAAATCTACTTTTAACTACTGCTTCCCTTTCATCAAGCAAAATATTGAAAACAAAAATAAACAGCCATGGTTTGATAATGATCTTTATTTATTAATGCTGAAAAAAAACAAGTGTTTTAAAAAGTTTCTGAAAAACAGGAGTGTTTTAAACAAAGCAAACTTTAATAAAGAAAGAAATAAATACAATCGCGCCTTACAAGAAAAAAAACAGAGTTATTTTAGACAAACATTTAAGAAATTAAGTAATAATTTAAAAGAGACCTGGAAAAATATAAACAAACAATTAGGTAAAGTTAAATCATCAGTATGTTCTTCCATATCCATAAACAATAATTTGGTAAATGACTCTCTCCAGATTACTAATTATTTTAATGATTACTTTGTCAATGTTGCAAATAATTTAATATCAGATTTACCCCAAACATCTCATAGTTTTCAAACATTTATGCAATCTCCCACATTGAGCACACTTTATCTTTATCCAACTAGTTTAACTGAAATAAAAAAATTAATCAGTGACCTTCAGCCTAAAAAAAGTACTGGCATTGATGAAATTCCCCCAACTATTTTAAAAAGCACACCAGACAATATATTAATAGCTCTGACACATGTGTTTAATCTTTCGTTAGCTTGTGGTGAATTTATCTCTGACTTTAAAACTGCAAAAGTAGTACCAATTCATAAAAAGGGTAGTGTAACTAATGTATGCAATTATCGCCCAATCAGCTTACTTTGCTCCATGTCAAAAATATTGGAAAAGTTAATGTACAATCGTGTATTATTATTCTTAAAAAAACAAAACTTTTTTTATAAATATCAATTTGGCTTTAGAAAAAATCACTCAACTAGTCACGCAACTTCATTATTAATTGAAAATATTGCTGAAGCTTTTGAAAACAAAGAACATGTACTTGGCATATTTCTTGATCTATCTAAAGCATTCGATACCATTGATCATAAAATTTTATTATCCAAATTATGGCATTGTGGAATTCGTGGTGTAGTGCATGATTGGTTTTGTAGCTATCTTAGCAACAGAAAACAATTAGTTGAAATAAATAATATCTGCTCCAATACTAAGTCAATAAAATATGGTGTCCCTCAGGGTTCAATTTTAGGCCCTTTACTGTTCTCAATTTATGTAAATGATTTAAATAATTGCTTAACCTTAGGAAAATGCATTATGTACGCAGACGACACTAACATATTTTTAAAAAGTAATTGCTATGAAACCTTATATGAAGCTGCAAATAAGGAGTTAGGGAACATAGATAAGTGGCTTCTGGCAAATCGGCTATTTCTGAACACTGACAAAACACATTATGTGATCTTTCGCACACCCAAAACAAAGCCTCCCTCAAAAAAACTGACAATTTCAATTAGAAATAAATTTATCTCTCAGCAACCAAAAACGAAATTTTTGGGAATAATATTTCATGAACATTTAAGTTGGAAATTGCATATGAACTTTGTTCTACGAAAAATCTGCATAAGTTATGGTACTATCAAAAAAATTTCAAAACACTTTGACAAAAAAACTTTGCTTGTATTGTATAACTCCCTGATAATCAGTCATATAAGATATTGTATTATAACTTGGCATATTGGTAATAAAACCACAGCCTCAAAAATTCAACGAATCGCTAATAAATTCATACGATTAACATTTGGATTACATCATAGAGCTAACGTTACTGACATCTTGCGAAACAACAACGTAATGACAATTGATCAAATAACCGAATTAGAAATAACTTGTTTTATGTACAAATATATAAAAGGCATGTTACCACCATGTTTTGATCATTTTTTTCAAAATAACCTGATAAGCGACAAATTCACTAAATATACAAGAAGCCAGACCAAATTCTATCCTTCATTTTGTAGATTAAATGTAACTAAACAATCTTTAAGATACAGAGGTCCTCTTGCTTGGAATAAAGTCCCAACAAGCATTAAACAGATAAAATCATATAGTAAATTTCGTACAGAATTTCAAAAGCATCTTATTGCAACGTAATTTTTAATGGTAATAGACTTCATAAATTTTAAAACTTCTGCTGCTGGTTTTTTATGTTACAGGTAACTCCACCAAATTGTACAAAGAAATTGAAGGTGATAAAAGCCCGATGCGACTTCAAAGGCAACATCCAGATCATTTCGGCCCATCCAGTTCGATGAAAATTCACATAATTTAATTATTTTGCACCTATTCTTGTTCACTATTTGTATGTTCTATCTTATGCATATAATTTTTTTTTTTTTGTCCAGCCATATGCTTTTGAAATGGTCCTTTTGACCCGTGGCAGGATTTCTTTTGGTGGATTTCTTTGCCTGCCTGACCCTTTTGGTCCAGACCCTTTTGGTCTTTGAGTTTGTTGTTTCTCCCACCCATGATTACACAACATTCTCTGACTATGGCTCGGATGTGTGTATTAATTATCTTCTTTTCGCTTTCCTTTTCTTATTAACATCACATCACTTTGTTTAAAGGTACAGCGACCATGCACAACTGACGTTGTGCATGTAATAACGTACTTCGTTTAGTCGCTGCTTCCTTATTCACAATCTTTATTTCTACATGCACTATGATTAATTTCAAGTTGATTGTGAGTAAAAATGAAATAAATAAAATAAATAAATAAAATAAATTGAAAATAAAGGTAGTAGCATAAAACAAACAACATAACAGATTTCAGAGTAGATACAAATAGCACAAATCCAACAGCACAATAATGAAAAGGAGCATAAAAAAACAAAGAAAAGTACAAAAACAAAACAAAACAAAGGCCAATAAGATTAAATCAAACAACAGAATAGGTCTCAATATAAAATTTATTGAAGTAAGACAGTTAGCATAAAACAAAAAACAATAGATTTCAGCAGGCAATTAAGGATTAAAGAGGTGCACAAAGAGCAATACAAAACATAATATTTCTTAAAGTAAAACCTTAAAGACGTTAAATTAATATGCATTATGCATGTAGTTCATTTTGCATTAATACTATGAATTAATAATTTATATGGGTAAAATTTGGATGTTGATTAAATTTCATAGGTATCTAGCAGGTATTGGTACAATAATCTATTAAATGGTTTAATTCTTTGTTCGGTTCTTATATTAATTGGCAGCTTGTTCCACATTTTCATACAATTTACTCTAAGACTATTAGAAGATTTACAAGCCAAAAAATGTGAAATAAAGATGTTGTTATTGCTTGATTGCCGTGTATTATAAGCATGAATTTCATTTACTAAAGGGATTTTATCTTTAAACTCTCTGTCATTGTATAATCGAAACATGAATTTCATTGCAGAATATTGGTACAATTCATTTACCTTTAATAATTTAGAAATTGCATACAATTTATTTAATCTTGTTCTATATGGTTGCATACTAATGTATCATATAGCTCTATTATGCATTTTATTAAGGTTTTTTAGTGTTGATTGATTTGCATTTCCCCACAAAACTATGCCATATTGCAATCTGCTTTTTATAAGTGCATGGTACACGAGCTTTAGATTATTAAAGGAAAGGTATTTTTTTAAATGATACAGCATTCCCACAGATTGAGATATTTGGGTAGTTAATTTATCTATATGTGGTTTCCATTTTAGATTTTTATTAATTACAATTCCCAGGTATTTAACTTCGTCTTTTTGGCAAATTTGACTGTTATTTATATGAATGTTTATCATGTTATTTTCAGTTTTCTTTTCTCCAAACATTATAGTGCTTGATTTTTGGGTGTTTAAAGTAAGCTTGTTTTTGAGCAACCAATTTTCAATTTTTTTAAGTTCTTCATTGACAACTTTTTCTACTGAAGATGAGTTATTACCAGAGGCAAAAAGTGCTGTATCATCAGCAAAAAGAAGAGTTTTTAAGCTTGAAACATTTGGAAGATCATTTATGTATAGAAGAAATAAAACAGAGCCAAGGACACTACCTTGTGGGACACCATGATTTATTAAATTTTTATCTGATTTAGTTGAATTTATACATGTAAATTGGTATCTGTTTGCTAGATATGAAGAAATTAAATCAAAAGGTAGCCCCCTAATACCCATTGCAATTAATTTTTGTTTTAAAACAGTGTGGTCTACTGTATCAAAAGCTTTTTTCAAATCAAGAAAAATTCCACAAGTAATTTTATTGTTTGCCTGCTGATAACGCAAGTAATTTTCTAGTTCAATAAGTGCATCACTAGTGCTTTTGTTTTCCTGAAAACCATATTGATTTTCTGATATGATTTTGTACTTATTAATAAAATCAGTTAAATTATGTTTAAGAATTTTTTCAAAAATTTTTGAAAAGTGGGGTAAGATGGAAATTGGCCTATAATTTGAAGCAATGTCTCTATCACCACCTTTATAAATTGGTAATACTTTGGCAATTTTTAATGGACTTGGGAAAACACCTTTATTAATACAATTGTTGATTAAATAACATAATGTAGGTGCTATTACGTTTTTACTTAATTTAAGAATTTTAACAGGTATATCATATGTATCATCACATTTACAGTTGTCTAATAAATTAATTTCTCTTATGATATCTTCATCAATTACTGGTTTAATAAACAATGAAGAGCAAGTGGAAACAGTATTTAATGGTTTTGAAGGACTTGTTTTTGGAAGAGAATTTGCCAATTTTGCTGCTATTGATGTAAAATAGTTGTTTAGACATGAAGATATGTCTTTAGGTGAAAATAAATCTTTATTAGACTCTGGACACTTAATGTTTGTAATTAAACTATCACTGGCAGGTTTTCGTATTATGTTTTTAATCATTTTCCATGTATTTTTACTATTGTTTTTGTTAAGTTCGAACTGGTACTGAAAATAATTTTGTTTTGATTGTTGTTTTACATGTGTTAGTATGTTATTGTATTGTTTGTATTTTTTGTAATAAATATATGTATGTGAATGTTTACAAGAAATTTGATAAAGTCTATTTTTCTCTTTTATACTTTTTTGAATACTTTTTGTCAGCCAAGGTTTAAAATAAAATTTGATTTTCTTTCTAGAAAGTTTTTGTTTTGGAGCATGAGTCTCGAGACATTCTAGAAATATATTCAAAAATTCTGAAAATTCTGCTTCTGGGTCTGAAAAGTTATTACCTAGGTTGCTTTTGTCGAAGCCTTTTGTTAAAGAATCTAAAAAATCAACTTCAGAAAAATTTGAAAAATCTCGTTTCAATATTTCACATGGTGGTCTACTTGCTGGTGAAACTTTATTTTTGGGTATCATCACAAAAACTGGATTATGATCACTTATATCATAAGATATTGAGCCAGAAATAATATTACTTGTGGAATTATTACAGTATATATGATCTAATAATGATGGAGTTTGCATGTTCATGTACCTTGTAGGACAATTTATAAGATTAATTACACCTAATGATTCAAGAGATTCTTTATATTGAATGATTGAGGGAGCATCACTTAATAAATTTATGTTAAAATCACCCAGTATAAAATAGTTTAATCCTTCTAAATTTATTTTTTCTATGACAGATTCTAATTTAAGTTGAAAGTTAGATATTGATGAATGAGGATGGAAGTAAATCCCCCCCACGACATAAGCTTTATTACAATTATTAGATTTAATTTCAACCCAAATATCTTCAACTAAGTCTTCATTCAAGCATAAGTCAGGACGAATTTTATAATTTAATGGTGTTTTTAAATATATGCCAATACCTCCACTGTTTGTTGGAGAATTTGATGAATGAAAATGATAATTTTCAATAGATGTAATATTATAGTTTATATTTTTAAGTTTTGTTTCACTAATTACCATCACTTCTGGAGAGCAGGGTAACAACCCAAGCAGTTCATCAATTTTATTTATGTTTTTATTAAGACTCCTTACATTCATATGAAGAAAAATATTATGTTTTGTGTAACTTGTTTCACAGAGTAATTTACAAAATTCAGAGATACTCAAATTTGGTTTGCATACAGATTCATGTATGTTGAACATTTTAAAAGAAAAAAAACAACTAAACACATGTTTATATTACATTGAGAAATTAGTGATTTACAGAAGTTGATCGATGTCAGATTTGCAGGTGATTTTGATTCTTTCACTAGTGGTGTTTTTTCTGATAAATATATCACCATTGTATGTCCAAAGAAATTGATATTTTGAGTTAATTTTTTTTTTATATGCTAAGGAGAACAGCTTTTTTCTTCTTGGAGTTAAATTTTCATTGATGAATAGTTTTGTCATGCCATCAATGCCATAGTCTCGTACTCCAATTAAATTTTTTCTTTTTTGAAATATTAAATTCCTTATGTCTCTGTTTGTAAATCTGGCAATTATAATTGGAGGATTATTTGATGAAGATTTTGGAAGACGATGGGAGGTTGAAATATCATTTTCTTTTAAATCGATGTTTAATTTTTTTGCCATGGTTTTGATGATATGGTTAGTATCTTCATTTGGATTTAGGGGGATACCATGAAATTCTAAATTTTCTCTTCTGTTGTACTGGTCCAAATCATTTCTCATTTTTTCCTCTTCAATTAATTGATCTTTGAGACATTGGTTTTCTTTCATTAAATCATCAGTTTTTTTTTGCAGGTCAAGTTTCATTAAATTTGATACATTATTTTTTAAGTATTCAAATTCATCATTCAAAAACTTCTGACTTTTCATTACATCTTCAATTTTTTTTTCTTGATCTTTTAGTTTTGAAAATACTTCATCAATTTTATTATTAAATTTTATTTCCTGTCTCTTCAGTGCTTCTTCGATTGTTTCTTGAATATGTGTCTTTATATTATTTTCCATTTCTTTCATCATGTTGATAATTTCCCTGGTTGGAGCCATAACTTCACAATTTTTAAATAAAAATTTATACAATATTATACAACAAAAAATTTTAATTACCAAAACCTTATTCAAATAGAATCAGTTTATTCAAATAGAATCAGAAGAATGTAAATCAGAAAAGTACAATATTATACAACAAAAAATTTTAATTACCAAAACCTTATTCAAATAGAATCAGTTTATTCAAATAGAATCAGAAGAGTGGAAAGATGGGAGGTAGCTGCAGTGTTGCGAAGGGAGGGGGGGTCTTTGCGAGAGCATGGGGATGAGAGGTGGAGTGAGATTGTGTAATTAGATGGGGCAGACCAGGGGGGTTTTGGAGGGCATAGGATTAGTGGTTCACGAGTGAGATGTAGGTTAGGGGTAAGGTTATGTGATCTGGAGAAGGATCTCCATGAGCACTTTTTGAGACGTGTACGGGGGTTAGAGTTCGCAAGACAGGCTATAGGAAAGGTGGGAGGTAGACGGAGGGCTCGTTCAAAGAAGGAAAGGGATTGGTGAGTGAGGGTGACTCGTAGTGGAGGTAGAAGTGCTTCTATATAAAGTAGAGGAATGGGAGTGGACGATAGACAACCTGTGATTACTCGACAGGAAGATCTATGCATCCTTTCCACGGAGGTGATGTGAGTAGGAGATGAGAAGGGAAACCAGCCTGGGGAAGCATAGGTGAGGATGGGGCGAATGAAGGCTTTGTATAGGGTACATAAGGATTCTTTTGATGGGCCCCAGGAGGCAGAGGCAATGGAGCGAAAAGCACGGAATCGGTTGTGAAACTTTTTCCGTAAGGATAAGACGTGATATCTGAAAGAGAGAGTGCGGTCGAAGGTTACACCGAGAAAGGTTGGATGAGGGTTGAATTTGAGAGGGGTGTTAAGAATGTGAAGAGAGGGTTGTATTCGTGATTGGTAGGGGTCTAAGCTGAAGAAGGATGTTTCACATTTAAGAGGGTTGAGAGGAAGGCGCCATTTTGAGGACCATTCCACCAGTCTGTTGAGGGCAGCTTGTACTACAGCGGTTGCACACTCAACTTTCGGGGAGGAGGCCCAGATGGCTAGGTCATCTGCATAGAGAGAGGTCTTAACAGATGCAGGAAGGAAAGTGGGAAGGTCATTGATATATAAAGAAAAGAGAACTGGTCCTAGAACCGAACCTTGGGGAACTCCTCTTCGGAGACGGAAAGGACGACTGTATGAATTACAGATACGGACTTTCGAACGGCGATCTGAGAGGTAGGATCGTATCCATTCGACAAAGCAAAGAGGAAGATCTAATGAGAGGAGTTTAGAGAGTAGGGCAGAGTGCCATACTGAGTCAAAAGCTTTTGCAAAATCCACAGTGGTGTTCGCTACAAGAACCGCACTCAGAATATATTCAGGAAACCACAGATAATTCCCACAAAACATTGGTAATAACGCGCTGCTACTTCGTAACGGGGACGCGGCAAAGCTTAAAAAAAACAAACAATTGACACTCGCCTTCCTCGCGGTCAGTCGGGTCGGTGGTCTGTGTGCCGAACACGTCACCGTACAAAGGTCTTCCGTGTTCATCAACAGGGGGCTTCCCCCACCCCCCCGCATGGTAACCGAATGAGCATCCCTCGGGTATGGGACAGTTCAAACCCGGAATCTTAAGGTTGGGGTATGAGGGCGGGGGGCCGTACCGCTGCATGGCTATCAACCACGGAGGGGGAATTTTATGAGCTTCCTAAAATTATAAGTGACGTAATAAAATGACTGACGAAGGATGGGGAATTCCCACCTCGCCCAGGGGCATGCCGAGGGCTACTCGAAGGTCGTCGGACAAGTTTCCGGGCTTTTTTTCCTTCAATCGAGTCTCGAACTCTTTTCCTTCGTAATACAAGTCCCCGTGCAGCGTCATCTTCGGCTTCGTCTGGTAGCGGAAGAAGGCGTCGTGGAGCTTCTGGTAATCGATGTCGATCTTCCCCATCTTCGGCCGGACTTTCTCTCTCATCTTCGATTTGAGAGTTCTCTGATCCTCCTGCAATACACAGAACACATCGATGAGTTGTCAGGAAATATGTATAATGCTAAATAAAACAACTGTTAACTTCAAGTAACCGTCAAGTGGTTCACCTTCATCTCTGTAAGCCTTTCTTTTATCGATTTGGACAGCAGTAATTTATTTAGTTCGGCACTGATTTAAAAAGCGTTTAAAGTCCAGAAAACATCCCCCTAACTAGATGGCGTACATATAACTGGGTGATGGTGGTGGTGGATTTACCCGACCCATTCCTGGGGATGTGGGTGCGGATCAACTCCGCGGAGTCCCAATAATCGGGCGACTCCCCACGGACGGGACCAGGGGTCCAGAAGTGAGAGGGTATGGCCGAATACGGCCCGACGCAGATGGTCCAGTGCAGGGCAGTCAAGCGCGAGATGTAAAAAATCCTGTGATTCAAAACCACAGTTGCTGCATGAAGGAGTCTCGGCTCGACCAACCCTATGGAAATAAGTGTTAAGGAGAGTGCTTTGCCCGTTGCAGCGTAAACGGGAAAGAGCACAGCGAGCGGAGCGAGGGAGAGTGAGCTCTTCGGGAGATACTGGAGGGATTTGGTATTGAAAGAAACCAGATTGGACACTGCGTCTCCAACTGGTGTAGAGGGATAGTCGTTGGAAAGAAATAAGGGGTGCGAGGGACACTGATATACTGGAGGGATCGAGAGAGGCTCCGGCTTTAGCTAGAGAGTCAGCTAAGTCGTTACCTGGGAGGGAAGAGTGACCAGGTATTCATTGTAGATGGACTATCTTGGATTTAGATAGAGAATTGAGAAGGGATTCTGTATTGGATAGGGATTTGGGGGTTAAATATGGTAGGGGGGAAGAGAGGGTTGATAAAGCAGACAAAGAATCAGAAAATAGGGTGATAGATTCAAAGTTACATGTCTTAGAGTATGAGATACACCACTCAAGAGCATGTAGGATTGCGAAGGTTTCGGCACTATAACTGGTAGCCCAGAGACCAGTCGAGAAGGAAAGCGAGGTAGCAGTGACACACTTTGTACACTTGATGTGTATCCCTGCACCACCCTGCCCCAGCCCACCAGGCACCGAACCGTCAGTCCAGGCAGAGATATTGCTGTGAGATAAGGAGGAAAGATGGGAGGTAGCTGTGGTGTTACGAAGGGAGAGGGGGTCTTTGCGAGAGCATGGGGATGAGAGATGGAGTGAAATTGTGTGAGTAGATGGGGTAGACCAGGGGGATTTAGGAGGGCAGAGGATTAGAGGTTCACGGGCAAGATGTAGGTTAGGGGTAAGGTTATGTGATCTGGAGAAGGATCTCCATGAGCTCTTCTTGAGGCGTGTACGGGGGTTAGAGTTCGCAAGAGAGGCTATGGAAAAGATTGAAGATAGACGGAGGGCTCGTTCAAAGGAGAGGGATTGGTGGCTGAGGGTGACTCGTAGTGGAGGTAGAAGTGCTTCTATGTGAAGTAGAGGGATGGGAGTGGACGATAGACAACCTATGATTACTCTACAGGAAGATCTATGCATCCTCTCCATGGAGGTGATGTGGGTAGGAGATGAGAAGGGAAACCAGCCTGGAGAAGCATAGGTGAGGATGGGGCGAACGAAGGCTTTATATAAGGTATAAGGATTCTTTGGATGAACCCCAAGAGGCAGAGGCGATGGAGCGGAAAGTACGGAATCGGCTGTGAAACTTTTTCCGTAAGGATAGGACATGTTGTTTGAAAGAGAGGGTGTGGTCGAAGGTTACACCGAGAAAGGTTGGACGAGGGTTAAATTTAAGTGGGGTGTTAAGAATGTACAGAGGGTTGTATACGTGATTGGTAGGGGTCTAGGCTGAAGAAGGATGTTTCACATTTAAGGGGGTTGAGAGGAAGGCGCCATTTTGAGGACCATTCCACCAGTCTGTTGAGGGCAGCTTGCACTATGGAAGTTGCACACGCAACACTCGTTTTAACATTGGACGTTGTATTATTTTTTCCTTTTTTAACTACAACCGCATCAGCTTCTTGTTTAACTTTATTTATTGTTATTGTAATGATCAAGAATAACATTACATAAAAGTACATTGCAGAGACATATAAAGTGCGTAAATCTAGAATAAAAATATTAGTGAGCTAAAAAAAGTTTGGATACTATGATAATGAAATATTTGAAGATAAATTTCCAGCACTTCGAAGAGCCAATCACGGCAGTTTTCACAAATGGAATTCTCATGCTCCAGAGAAAAAAAAATTTGAACCGACCTTCTCCTGTAGCGCCTGTCGCATCTCCATGATCCCGGTGTTCTTTATGCACTCCGGGAGCTCAAATGGGGGCTTTTCGAACCCCCTTTTTCCTTGCAAATACTTCCGTTTGAAACACCAGTGCCTGGGGACACTCACAGAGTTGCGGGTCGCCTTCAAGTGGACGAGAAGTCGGGGATCCTGGGCTAAAATCGATTGAAAATATTCTTTATTTGATACAAAGACGATACTTGAAGTTTCTTGGTCAGTAATTACGGCGCAGTCTTAGTCAGTAATTTCCCCAACAACTCGCCGATTTAGGGGTGCAACTATCAGCACTGCCGAGCCGAATGCCCTCTACGGATTGACCACGAGACGGACTTACTAGTCTCTGGAAGATCATCAGTTTGTCATCAGGACACGCACTCGATGCATATTAATCGAGTTCAAGTTCAGCATTTTCAATTGATAGTTTTATAATGATTTCGTTGCTCAAACATGTTCTTCAAAGAGCGTAAAGCTATGCGAGAAACTTTATTTATTTTTTTGGTCTCCATGCAGTCGAACTTGATCGACTTTCTGAGTTCGGGGAATCTTATTTATCGAATTCGAATCGAGTTCGGAACAAAAGAAAAGTTTTTTGAGTTCGGGTTTGCACCCCTGGTTACTGCAAAAGCAATTTATTTTATTGCAAATCATTAAAAAAATTTCATTTGCTTCAATGGGAGGTTTAAAGTTGGTTTCTTTCGCCAATCACTCTTACACTCAAAAAGTAAAATTGTAATTGTAAAGCCATAAAATTATTGAACAATGATTTAAGTGGCGAGGGTTGTCTTTTGGTGGGCCAAATAATTTTGCTTTGACGCCGCAGATTGCGCACCCTGTCCTAACACAACATCACTGTTTAATGTTTATTTATTTATTTTATTTTATCTTTATGTTTATCCTCCTGACTCGCAGGAAAGCGACGGAGGTGCTAATACATAGGACAAAGCAATTACCCCTACCTGCTTCCGGAGATGCCAAGATATTGCTGTCCGGTTAAAATTTTTTATTTTGGTTTTTTATTTTTATAGAGGTATGACTTAAATTTAGAACTGGGGCATTCAAAGCGAAGACGAGGGGCATTCAAAAAATACGCGGAATTCTCCCGTGACAAGAGTGCCAGTAAGAAAAAACATATTTTAGCATGCAGCCATAAAAAGCATGTTCTTTGTGATCGAATAATTGCTATCACTCATTTTGCGCTTGTAAACGAAGTTGTCAAGAGCTAGTTTATTTAAGATAGTTTTTTAACCCATGGAGCGTAAGGATTTCGAGGTAAGAACCAACATCAAATTTTTGGTAAAGCTTGGTGGGAAAGAAACGGAGATCATTCAAGCTCTGCAGACCGTTTATAAAGATGATGCTCTGAAGAAAACTTGTGTTTAGAAGTGGATTGAAAGATTTCGAGATGGTAGAGAAGCTGTTGAAGATGATGAGGGTTGTGGAAGACCAACAACCTCAAAAAACAAAAAATTGATTTTGTTAGGAACCTAGTCAAAGAAGATGGACGATTGACGGTTTATCAGATAGCTGAGACTGTGGGCATATCAGTTGGTTCAGCTCATTCGATTCTGCATGACGATTTATGCCTCAGCAAGCTTTCGGTGCGATGGCTGCCAAAAACGTTGCGCCCAACTAAGCTCAATCTTAGAAGTGAATTGTCAACGGCGATTTTGCTCAAAATTGAAGCAGATGAAGACCGCTTTTTTGATCGAATTATCACAATAGACGAAACATGGGTCTACCAGTATGATTCTGAAACAAAACAGCAGTTCAAACAGTGGCTCCCACGTGGATTATCTGGCCCAATCAAATTCAAATCTGAGAGGTCTGTCAAGAAGGTAATGGCAACTGTTTTCTGGGACTCTGAAGGAGTTGTGCTAGCAGATTTTTTAGAAGGTAGAAAAACTGTTACAGGCGCCTATTACGTAGAAGTTTTAAGGAAATTGAGAGCAAAATTAGTTGAAAAGCATCCAGGAAAACTCCATTGTGGAATTCTTTTCCATCACGACAACGCCCCAGCGCAATCTTCTCGAATCGTACGAGATGTTTTGTGAGAATTTCGGTGGGAATTGCTGCCACATCCACCTTATAGCCCAGACCTTGCCCCATTTGATTTTTTTTATTCCCAAAACTCAAAGAACACTTGAAAGGCGTTTATTTTAATGATACTAATGAGGCAAAGCAAGCAGCAAAAACATGGCTCACAAAATGGTCAGCAGATTACTTCAAAAATGGGATAAAAGGATGGAAGCACCGCCTGGAGAAGTGCATAGGCCTTGATGGAGACTACGTTGAAAAGTAGATTGATTGTATCAATAAATTATAAAAAATTATAAAATTCCGCTTATTTTTTTGAATGTCCCTCATAGAGTCGTTTTAATAATTGATTATTTATTCCAGTAAATTTTATCATTGGAAAAATCTTATCTTAATTAAAAAAATGTCACAACTTCATTTTGATATGTATGAAGTCATCAAAGTGTAAACAACAAATTAGTAACAGCTTTAAATTTCAACCGAAATCACACCCACCAGTGACGTCATGCATTTCCACCACATCAGGCCGAGTGACCAGTTGTTTGAGCTCGGCCACACTGAGCCGGTTCATACGTCGGAGCTTCTTCTTTGAGATCTTTTCTTTTCCTTGCTCTGGGTTCTACAATGTAATTGCTAATTAGATAAAGCAAGAGGAAATGACGCAATTCTCACCTCCTCCTCCTCATCACTACTTCCGGCTCCGAAAGCCTTCACTTTCTCAACAATCTTCTCCTTGTTCTTTGCCATCGCGATCACGTTCGGCTCATCTTTTTTCACTTTCTCCACCTAAACCAGGACACGGTAAAAACAGAGCAACACACAGGTGGACAGTTCACTGCGGAGTAGTTTCCTCAATCAAAAGGCCGTGGTCGTTCATTAAGTGCAGTATAGGAACCAGTTCCAGCGATGCTTTTCTTCTTATTAGGCGGTGTTCGATAAAATTTCGAGTCGAACGCACTAGTTGTTTAGTGATTGTTGTGAAGACTAATGCAACTGTAACCTTGCAATGGCATAATAAAAATAAAGGCCTGTAACCTTAAATATACTAGAAAATATTAATGTAGTATGAACAATCTTCATGGAACTTTATTATTTATTTTTAAACATTCAAAATTTATTCGTTCCCGTCATATGCAAACAATAAGAATCAGGTTAAAATCGTAGCCGAAGTCGGATCAATGAATGAGATGTTATAAAAACATTGTCCAATGAAGTGATTCCACAAACAATACCAATCAAATTGCCCAGTTGTCCCTCAAATAATGAGAAACCAATATCAAGCTTCATTTTGTTGCAAACAAGCATTGCAATATTTCACATATTTACAAAAACTAAAAATAAATGTTTTTCTTCCATATCGATAAAATAAAAATCATCAATAGTTCACTTGTAGCCTTTTCTAAACATATCAGATTGAAACATCAGAAAGCTGAAAAAAGGTGTAATAAAATTGCTAATTTATATTATTTAATACTGAAGTTGCATCTCAGTAATAAGAAACCAGCATATAAGCAAACACAAAAACAACACTGTTTTGTCTGAAGCATCTTAATTTGCCTGAAACATATGGCAATTTTTCAGCTACAATGCATACGTTTGTGATCATAAATTTCATTTTTTTGACTACAAAAGCAAAAATAATCCAAAACTGTTAGAAACTAAACCAGGTCCAAACTTGCAATGATTGGTAGATCCATTGTAGAATACATACACTAAGAAAACTATTTAAAACAAAATTATTCTTAACAAAAAATCTCAGCTAAATGCCACTCAACTCCACAAGCTTTCGTTTATTCAAGTTCTTCAGATAACTATAAATAAAAAAGAAACAAATCATGATTGAACATAAAAAATTTGGTGTTGAATTTATGTTTTTGTTGATTCTACAATTTACATTTGATCATCATCTATTTCTTTTTTATTTATAGTTATTTGAAGAAGTTGAATAAATAAAACTTATAGAATTGAGTGGTATTTAGCTGAGATTTTTTGTTAAGAAAATTTTTTTTACAAAAGCAAAATTGCAAAATTTAAGTTGATTTTCCACCTTTTCTAATTATAAGCAGAAGGAAAATACGAATTAGAATTAGTAAACAAATAAAAAAATGTCTGATGACACTGCAGGTATTTGTACAAAGTAGCTCACCTCGTCTGCAATTTTAAATGCTTGAAAAATTTTCTTGAAGACAAACAAGTGTGGGTCATTAAAATCAGGGTCTTCTGTCACATACCTGAAGCAATAAATTGCACATCAAATAAGAATAAAAAAATCTTTTAAATGCCAAAAGTAATCTAAAAGCACTCTACCAACAATAGCAAAATGAAACATAAAAAGTACATAATCAAGGAACTCTGAAAATTTGTTCATCAAAAAAAGCAGAAATAAAATCATTTTTAAAGGGTAAAAACTATCCACTAGTTCCTAAATTTCCATAAAAATGACTGACTTAGAAAGAAACATTTGTGTAGACATCTTTCTCAAATACTTAAACATGGACTATGCAATGTCTATAGCAACATAGAAGATAGCATTTTGAATATTATATCAAATTTTTTTCAGTGTCATCTGAGTTCAAAAATGTTTTATTTCAAAAATCACCATCTCTTATATCTAATTTCAAAAAACTTTGTTTTGCCTTCCAACAAACACAGCCAATCCAGATTTCAAGTTTTCCATCACGGAAAATACATTCTACCTGGTTTCTACTAACCTCTCTGGCATGGGATAGCCTTAAAAAAATCATGATCCAGTAGAGGTTTGCAAGCCATTGAGACACACAAACCTTTCTTCCTTCTAGTAGTTCATAGAAAAAATCAAATGATTTAAATAAATTTTTAAATTAAAAAACTATAAAAAGGTGCCTAACTTTTTTAAATTTTTTGAAATGCATGAATTAAAAAAGATTTCTCTCCACAAAAAAGCACTTCAATGCATTTACATATATTTGAAGAAATATACTAATAAAGCTAGTAAAACTTAAAATCAATTTATTCATTATACAGGTAACATAGCCAAGTAGATATGATAGCTGTACTGATAGCAACTGCATTTGACATTTTCGCAGTTTACTCCTAATCTTATTGTTCTGTTGTGTTCTAAACTTTTTATGAGATTTTTTCTCTCTTGGCACTCTTTTCAAGCAGCTATAAACTTCAGTTACATTGTTATATAAAAATAAAAAAACAAGTAAATACTTTCAAACAGACAGCAATGTTACAGTATTTTCAAAATCAAAATGTTTAATAGGCTAATCCAACTTCAGCACCTTGAACATTGTCAGAAACATAAAAATAAAAATGATCATTATAATAAAACACAAATGATGATGAGTCACAAATAATCACAAAATAATAAGTAGAATTTTAAAAAAATGATAAAACCAATTGGAAAAAAGTGCAAAAGTAAAAGGCAGGCCACATACTCAACATCCACTTGGGGGTTGTTGGTTTGGATATTTTCATTTTCATGTTTTTCTTGATGAACACTTAAAAGGGCTCTTCTAAGCTTCTTTTTTTCTCGTTTTTTTTTATTTTTTATCTTCTTTTTCAATATTTCAGCATCTGAAACCCTTGCAATATAAAAATTGAAATAAAATAAAAACATAAATATATATAGAGATAATATAGGGTCTCTACATTAGTCTACATAATATTAGGTCGCCATAATTAGGTCTTCATTATATATATTAGTTCTCCATAATATTGGGTCTAAATATAGGGTTTCTTTCTCTTTATATATATATATATATGTACATACATATTTATATTATTTGTTACTAATAAAACTATATTATAAGAATTTAAAAGAAAATTTTTTGAAATTATGCCAAAATATGAAAATAGCAAGTAAGAAACAGGATATAAATTTCATTAATGCCAGATTGAATTTTATTTCTGCCAAATTGAATTTCATTTCTGCTAAATAGACTTGTAAATGGTATAGTTTGTGTATAATACTACTTTTTGGTATGTTTTGGATATATAACATTGAGATAACTTTGAGGCATGCTTATAAGAAAAACTTTAAATGTTTATGTTCTTTGCTGCTTTCATTAGGCATATTTTGATAATATGGTACTGACATAATCATTAACTCTTTTGATTTATGATAGTCTTTAAAAAGACTATTTTTTGAAGAATTTTTTTTTGGCCAACCCTCATCAGAAAAAAATGTTGGCACAAGAAGAACTGTAAGAAACTTGGTTTATGTAGAGTTAGAAAGCATCAAAAGCAACAGCATCTCTGATTGATTCAGAGAAACAGAGCATGCTTTAAAAATTTAGTTCTTTTCACTTATCTCTGGTTTTTATTTATAAAAAAGAAAATAACAATTTACTGCCATTGTTTTGTTGTGTTGGTTGACAAATCAAACAAAAAATTTCTTACTTCCATTTATAGAAAACCCACATTTACTGGACAGTATACATGCTGGGATTCATTTGGACCTAAGAAGAGAAAAACTAATCTTACTGGCACTTGCTCTTGAAATTTGCTCTCCTAAACAGCACTAAAGTAAAGTCAGCAAAATCAAAAATATCTTGCCACAGAATAGATACCCAGAAGAATTTATTATTTCCAGAATTTAAATTTTTAAAAAATTTTCAAGCATCCAAGCGATGTGGTTCATAAAATATCTGTTCTAGGGTGTTCCATAAAGTATATCGAATTTGAAATTTCATTTAGGAAAATGAATACTAACACAAATGGTTGCATATGGCATATTTATAAACAGTAAGTTCTCCCATTTATGTATGAAACATAATGTCCATCATATGTCCACCTGCACTGAGTATGCATGCATTTATGCGCTTTTCAAAATTACTGATAACTTTGTGGCCCGATGTCTCCAATCACATGCTCAATTTCAACCTCGAGTTGAAGAATCATGCATGGTTTGTTGGCATATACCTTGGATTTCACAAACCCCCACAAGAAATCACAAGGGTAAGATTGCAAAATCTTGGTGGCCATTTCTTATCACCATCTAAAGATATCACTTATTTCAGAAATTTTTTGTTGGGTAATGCAAGCATTTTACATGAGGTGTGGCAGGTCACTCCATCCTGTTGAAACAAAAAGCTGTCAATCTTTAATTCTTCCAAGTTTGGTCACAACTAAGTGGATATCATGTTTTGGTAGCATTCTCCATTATCAGTAACTGCAGTCCCTCATCAGTGTCAAAGAAAAATGGTCGTCGTCGTCATCGTTTGAAGGGCATCCACTCCAGGCCAGACACAAACAGAACTGGGGCCGAGGGTTTATCCTTTTACTACCCCAGACTGCTGCACTGCCTGGATCAGATGCTGGCAGTGATGTTATTAAGCCAGCATCGAGTTTCGTCATCCAAAACCGTCAGACCGCGTGCTCCATGTGGTGCCCGATGTATGGGGCACATTGTTAGTACATGGTCTGTGGTTTGCTCTGAGGCGCCACACTCGCAATTCGGTGAAGGAGCGAGACCCCATTTGTGCATGGACGAATGGAATTGCCCAACACCAGTCCGCAGGCGGTTGAGCTTAACCCAAGCTGCTCGGGGTAAGCCCATCCCAACAGGCCTGACACTGGTCCTGGGCACGAAAGCATGGAGCCCGGAAGCATTTTCACAGTACTCCGCGTTCCATTTGTGATTCGTCCATTCAGAGGCGCGGATGCCAAGTCTGGCAAGATTGTCCAAGAGATTCCGCGCACCTGGCACAAACGGGCGTCTGGATCTTAGTCTCACTTGGCCAGTATCTGAGGACCCATTTAACAGACCATGCAAAATATGATCGGGGTCCAGAGATCCACGGTAAGCCAAGGAGAGTGTCGCTCCCAGTCGGCGAAGCTCAGCTGGCTGGATGCCTGAAAGTACAGGTAGGTGGTCTGTTGGAGTGGGATCCAGTAACTATGCGCAAGGCGTCAGGCATCCAGTAACTATGCGCAAGGCGTCATTCAAGACACTGTCAATGAGGCGAGTGTGAGCACTGCGACACCAGACTGGCGCACAGTACTCAGCTGTTGAGTAGACTAGAGACAAGGTGGCTATGCGTAGTGTTTTAGCACCAGCACCCCATCCCGAGCCCACGAGTCGCCTCAACAGTGTGACGCGCGATGATAGTTTTTTGCGCAATGCCACTAAATGGTGACGAAACGTGAGCGATCTGTCCAGTTTTACCCCAAGGTATGTAGGGGTTGGACAGAACGGTAAAAGTCTACTATTGTTGTAGACCTTTAGCTCACGTTTGGCCTCTCGGTTGTTTAAGTGAAAGGCACAGAAAAATGGTGAGATCACTCCACCTGTTCAGAAACCACATCACACAGTTATTCTCAATGAATGCATTTAATGCTCCTGCATTATTTGAGGGTTTTTATTTCTCCAAATCTGGCAATTTTGTTTGTTGACAAATCCACTTAAATGAAAATGGAGCTCATCACTGAAAATAATTCGTTTTGCAAAATTGTTATCCACTGCAAGTCTTTTCAGAACCCAGTCAGCAAATCTCCTCCACCTCCATGATCAGCTGGCTTAAAATTCTGCTGAAGTTGAATTTCCTATTTGTGAAGATCTTCTTGTAAAATTCGTTGTAATAAAGAGGTCAAGCTATCCAACTATTGTGAATGTCAGCAAATTAATTTTCCTGGATTTGCAATAACACTATTTTGCACAAAAACAAGCTGTTTCTCAGTTTGAAAAGAATGTTTCCACCCAGGCGATTTCACTGTTAATAAGAGACACTGTTACTTTTTCTGAAGTTATATAAACTGCATTTTCTTGCAATTCATAATTCCCAATAATTTTTCTGATGAGAGTTCACCGAAAGAATTTAGACAACTTTTTAAAAGTTAATGGTTTCATCAGTACCATTGGTCATTTTTAAATAATTTTGGGTTTTCTGTCCAAAAAAGAAGCAAAAATTTATCATACATGCAAAACATACTTCAATAAATTTTCACTCTTCAAAATTTCCTTTTTTCTTTCTTCTAGAGTAGCATTCTTAATTCAAATAAATATGTTAAATTATTAATATATTTTTAATAACAAAATACAATTATCAGTTAAAAACTATGGCAAGCAAGCAAAATATACTTCTACATACATTGTTATTTTCAGTTACTTAGGCAATGTAAAGTTTCCTTTGCTTATCATCTAGACCAGAGGTGGGCAACTGACAGCCATTTTATAGTTAATGTGTGGCTATATGTGGCTTTGTAAATAAATACCATATATACTTAATAGCTGCACCCACAGATAAGCTGCAGCAGAAATTTCAGCCAAATATTAAGAATCAAGGGTAATTTACAAATAAGCCCCAGGTCAATTGACCTTTTCACCAGTGAAGACCCTGCACGATCAATCAACCACAAAATATTGATTTTTACAGGGACATATAATAAAAGTCAAATTTATTGTTCAAAACCTAAAAAATCTTCTTTATATGAAGAATCTTCGAGTAGTTTCTTGGCTTGTTCTTCTATAAGTAGATTATTATAGGTGTCATCTTCATCTCTTCATCTGTATCTAGGGTTACCAACTTTCTGTTTCGCCATTCCAGGACACCTTAATACAGAGCCGTCAGACCTTTTTAAGTCGAGGGCCATTTTGGCTCATCAAAAATATTGGCGAGCCAAACAAATGAAACACCTCAATTTTTGTCCCAAAATCATAGCGATCTCCAAAAAGAAAAAAGTCCTCACTTGCAATCAGTCTCGGATTTTATTATTTTTCTCTGAAAACTAGCAATGTAGGAAAAAACAAGAAGAAAAGGAGTTTTTACATAAAATCTGTCTTCGATTCCCAGCGAAATTTTTGCCAAATTAGGCAGGACAGAACCCCAAAAATTGCCCCAAACAATCCAAAGAGCTGTCAGTAAATTTTGGGACAAAAGTGACCCAGCCCAGGACAAGGGACGCCAGACATCAATTCCGGGATGGTTGGTAGCCCTATCTGTATCATGGCTGTCATTGCAAATATCTGCCTAGAAAATGTCATCTTCTGTTCCATCAAGGTTGTTGCTAGTAGAACATTTCTTGATAAATTTTTGAATCATACAGTCTTCGAGGGAATCCCATGTAGTTTTGACCCAAGTAGCAATGGTGGAAAGTGAAAGATGTTTGAAGTTCCCTGCAGCAGTGAGTTTAGCAGCTCCTGACATTTATCTGGTTCACTGGTCACAAACTCTGTATTTCAAGGGATGGTTGAGGGACACGTCAAGTGGCTGCAGAACAAATGTCAGACCATCAGGGATTACAACAAGATCAGTGTTGAAGATCGAGTTTATGTCAAATTTTGACAGAGACATGATAGCACCCTATTTTCACCCATTGCCAAATGGCATTTGCAATTCGACTGGATGACTCAAATTTGGTGTTAGCTCATAAGAAAACATTGTCCCTCAGGGTATGTTGTGTGTATAAGCCAAAGGCAAAATACAAGCTATGTTCCAGGTCAAAAAACTGCGGCTAGTAAGCAAGTACAGTACTTCCTCGATTATCCATACCTCGTTTATCCAGCATTCGATTATCCGTCCATTGGGTCAGATAATAATTTATGATATAACAATGAAGTGTTATTTTCATACAATTTTGCTCAAGACTTGTTAATTGTCATTGTAACCTCACAAAGCTCTTATGTACCAAGACAGATTCAGAACTATTTCAATGAGAGAGGTGGAATAACTTTTTGCAAGTTATTAGTGGACAGTGTCTGTAGTCAAAAAAAATTTAATCCTAGATTTTGAGATGGCTAAACGCAAAAGAATTGTTTTGTCGATTGAAGAAAAACTGAAGGTATGTGAGATGTTTCAAAACAAAATCCCCAAAACTGACATCATGCTAAAGTACAGTATCGGAAAGTCGACTGTCAACGACATTATTAAGAAAGAAGAAAGCTTAAAGAATTTCAAAATGGGAAAGAGTGAATTGGGAATATCAAACTCTGCAAAGGCAACCAAAACCATGAAAGGAGGAATGTATCAAAAATTGGACAGTGCTCTTTATCTGTGGTTTCGGCAACAGTGTGAAAAGGGGACTCCAGTCACAGGACCAATTCTTCTAGAAAAGGCTACTGAATTTCACAAACTTCTCTATGCTGACAGTTCTATGCAGTTTAACGCAAGTTATGGTTTCCAATGGCACTTTTGTAAGCGCTTTGGAATCAAAAGCCTTGCCATATCAGGAGAAAAAGTAAGTGCAGATGTTATTTCCGCTGACGATTTTGTTAATTCTTTCAGTAAAATTACTGATGGTTACTCCTTAGACCAAGTTTTTAATTGTGATGAGACCGGTCTCTATTACAAAATGCTCCCTGGACGCACTTTGACGACAATTCACAATGATCCATCTGGTACCAAAAAAGTTAGAGCGTGTTACCATAAACGCTTGTTCTAACGCAAGTGGCTCCATCAAACTGCCTCTGCTGTTTATCGGCAAAGCAAAAAATCCCCGTTGCTTTCACGGAATCGACAAATCGACATTGCCTGTTGTGTATCGAAGCCAGAAAAATGCTTGGATTAACACAGTCATATTTAATGATTGGTTTCAAAATTGTTTTGTACCTGATGTCAAGAAAAAATTAACTGAGATAGGGCAGGAACCAAAAGCACTTTTACTCCTAGATAACTGCTCAGCTCACCCTAATGAGGATGAACTAGCATCCAGTGATGGTCTGATTGTTGCAAAGTTTTTACCACCAAATGTCACGTCGTTGATACAACCCATGGATCAGGGTGTTTTAGAATGCCTAAAGAGAATCTACTGCAAGTCCATCCTGAAAGATTTGATTTCACAGACCGAGGATGATATGCTTGGATTTCTTAAAAAAATTGATATTCTGAAGGTTGTAGAAAATATATCATATGCATGGGAGCAAATAAGACCAGAAACTTTAAGAAAATCTTGGCAAAAACTCATTCCACTTGAAGAATTTTCTCTGGAGAAAAGTGCAGTGTGTTCAGAGACAGAGAGTATACTGAATGACAATTTTGTGGAACAATTTGCTGCATTAAACATCGTATTAGCTCCTTCTGATATTAACGAATGGTTTCAAAATGATGGTCCAGGTTATGAACACATGGATGAACAGGGGATAGTGGATCTTGTCACAGCACCAGCAGAGGATATGCGTGATGAAGAAGATGCAGATAAAAATGCCGAACTTTCAAACCGAAAGGAACAATGCCCAGTGTCTCACGCAGATGCCATGCGAATGTTTGATGATTGCTTGACGTGGCTACGTTTTCAAACACTTCAACGTTAGTACGACTTCGCGAGTTGGCTGCCGAAAAACGTGAATCTTCGCAAAGACAATCCAAAATTGATTCATTTTTTAGGCCTGTTGTTGCAAGTGATGCTAATGATGATACAGTATTTTAGAATTAAATAAATGCACTAACTAACACTTTTCCAGTTAATGTGGGGCAATAGATAGCCCTACTGTAATTTTAACGATCACGCAAATTTACATTGCTTTCAATAAAAAAGTACTGAGATCCCTCAATGCGGTACATTATTTGATGTTGAACCTCATTTAAGTTTTGGTGCATTCGAATCTGCTTCTTGCTGCGTTGTTTTGGTTTAAATAAAGGAATTCAATTATGCAGTTTTTTTACTTATCCGTTCAGGTTTTGAAGAAATGCTGTCCCGACTAGACCGGATAATCGAGGAAGTACTGTATATACGGTACATTGTTTTAACTTCTATATCAGGGATGTCCAACCTGTTTTTAAAGTTGAACCAAATTTCATATCAAGCTGAAGTCATTGGGTCACAAAAAGCTGTTTGACAAAATCTTGCTCTGATTTCTTAAGTTTTGTCCCAAAACTCAGTGTTTTCTAAAAAAAAAAGTTCTTCATTTATTTTCTTGCTCTGATTACTAAGTTTCATCCCAAAACTCAGGTGTTCTCTAAAAAAAAAAAAAAAAAAGCTTTTCATCTATTTTCTTGCTCCGATTACTAAGTTTTGTCCCAAAACTCAGGTGTTCTCTAAAAAAAAAGCTTTTCATCTATTTTCTTGCTCCAATTACTAAGTTTCATCCCAAAATGTTCAGCTTTTTCATAATAAGAAAATTGTTTGAAACCATTTTGAACAACACTTTCTGTAAAAGAACCTGCTCTATCATTCTTTTTTAAATATTTTTTAATTTTGTGGCCATATGATTAAAAATAATTTTAATACGGTCATCTGAGCATGAAAAGTTGCCCACCCCTGATCTAGACTAACAAAAATGTGGAACTTAATATACTTTTTCTTCATCTTTTCTAATATTTATGACTTTCTAGGTGAACTATTTACATGTAATAGCCATCAAGAGTAAAAGAATGAAATGAAATGAACATCACAAACGTTTTAAAATATATTTATTTCTTAAAACAAAAAATCAACTGTTCTGATTTTTGGCCATAAAATTTTTCAGTAATATTTACTTCAAGAAACATTTACTTAACTGGTATGACACCAGTAGAAAGCGAGTTAAAATAATTTTATAGGTAAATCCAAATATTTTTAACTGAAAACATTTATTTTCCACTTATACCTTGTAAGTCAAAGGTGCAGAGCCTTAATAGGGTTGGATTAATTGAAGCTTTTTATACGATCACATGATAAAGTCATTCATATTGCAATAATCTCACAGAATAAAAAAATCTACATTTACATCTTAGGCAGAGGAGTTTATTCAAAAAGTAAGCAACAATCTATACAATAAGCCATAAAGGCAGCTCCATCACTGTTCTCAAAGACATTTAGACTTTAAAGAGGTGTGGGAGGATAACTGAAGTTAACATTGCACACTTATATTTAAATCACACAAATTGTATTTTGGTAACTCAAACATTTTTCTACAAAAAATGATTGGAAAACAAAACAATACCATTTGGGTAATACAGTATATTTCTTTCCCTAGCATGACTCTAAAATCATGGATTGGGATTGCAGAAAGAAGTTCTTTTTTTTTTTCTAGAGCTCACTGATACAAGCAGTCTGCTCAAATATGTGTGGCTATAGTACATGTCCTCAGTGATAAGGCCATAATCAGAAGAATTTTTAACAATCAGAAAGTGAATCAGAAAAGCAAAGCTGAGCTGTTGTTTAACATGTGTTTTGTGAACACTATTAGTTTTAAAGTTGCAGTAAAAGCTATTGTTTATTTCTATTGCAAATTTATATTGCCATCAGCATTCCAAGAAAGAAATTGTGTTCAACAAATTATAAATTGAATGTAGAATTTGATCTGAAATAATCAACATGGGACTAGTATGCCTTGGAAAAAATGATCACACAAAAAGCATTAAAAAATTTTTGTTGTTTTTAACAATTTTAAATGTTCAAAACCCAGCTCTGCACATAAAACACAAACACTAATCATTTCATAATGAACCCAATGCTTTTTGGTTGGCACCATCTTATGCCTCATGCTACATAACAAAAACATTTACAACACATCTATGTCACCTTAATGCATATTCAGGTGAAAGCCATAATCTTTCATAACAACAAGCACACCAACTTCATCATCTCAAATCCTGACATTACACAATGTAACGTAAAATAAAACCTTAAACACATTGATTTATGATCTTGCAATAACTTGCTACAAAAATGTAACAAAATCACCAATGCCATACTTTATGACAGTATTTTTCAACTTTTTTTACATCTGCAACAGATTTTTTACTGTAAAAAAAATGTTTTGGTGCACCACCACAAGCCAAAAGTTATAAAATGATATATTACAAATTTGTGTTTAATAATTTCACAAAAGTTTATCATTGTGAACATAAGATTTTTTCGGTAAACACTAATTGGAGATTTAAGTAGAACACAAACACAGAGCTCTTCTACAATATTTGCAGGCAGGTGATAGTAATGACTCTGCTATAATGTGAGAGGTTTTATACTAGCAACTTGGTAGCTTGCTTGAGAGCTCTTAAATTTACAGCAACATTTATAAAAGTTGCCAGTTTTTCTGTGTGTTTCATCAAGTAAAGAAAATAGTCTGTCTGCTTGTTTTCAAGCAATGAAAGTTTCATTAGCAGATGGCATTTAAGTTTGCTTGGGACCACAGCACTGTTGGATAGCTTTTGGCCACATACTATGCACAAAGGAGCAGATTTTGTGGCATCCCCAATGAAAGTAAATCCGAATGCAAAATAACTTTTACTAGTTGGCCTCCAAATTACTGTTTTTGCTTTTTTTTTACATGAGAATCAAGTTTGTGTTCTTAAATTTTGCTTTTCAAAAATTTATTCATTACTTTGCCTGTTACTATTCTCAAATCTAGTCTTGCATAAAATTTCAGCCAAAATACTTTACAATTACTGTACCTTAGTCGTCTTATGATAAGTAGCTAAAATATTACCCAAGCTACAAGCTAAAAATATTTTATTAGAAAAGATCAAGAAAAGGAAGAAGCAGCACAACATCAGACTTTAAAACATGCAAAAGATAATTAGACAGTGCAAGAACAAAACGGTAGAAAGCATGGTGCAAAACCTTGATCAGTTAAAATATAAGAAATGAAAAAGGAAAAAATCAAATATCACAAGAAAAGTTATCAACCAAATTAAAAGAATGTATAACCAGTGCATGACTGGTCTGCATAATGATGATGGGTGGCACAGCTAGTGAAGATAGGAATTTAACTCAACTGAGCAAAGTGAGTAAAGAAAAACCACTCTTAAAAAGAGATCTCACAAGGTCTGGAAACCTTTTCTAATTGTTTATATTATTTTAAATTTTGTGGAATTTAAAATAACAACATTATGGGATAGAGCATTAGAATTACAATAAGTTTTAGAGCCATCTTTAAAATCTATCAAATAAATTTTACATATAGCAATATAACTAAAGCAAACTTAATATTTGGCAACCTTGTGTTTCAAAAATTATTTACTAAAAATTGTAAACTAACTGCTGGAGACTAGTCTGGAGCTAAAAAATCACAGACCAAAAACTGTTGCCTTTTCAATGCTTTTTGTCTTAAATGCATGCAAACACATGAAAACAATGCTGCAATACATTGTAAGAATTCCAAGTTTACAATTATTACAAAATGATTGAAATTGGCCCTACAAACATGTAATAGTTACTTTGCTAATAGACCTAGAGCATCTGATCATTACAATTTATGTTATTTTATGTGCTTCCTCAATTTTGTCTATACCAAAATAATTATAAATTCTTTGCCATATGGGTGAAACTTAATAATTTTCTCTGGAACACCTAGCAACCTCTCAAAACACACCTTTGCACAGTGATAAAAAAACAATGTTCTAAAATATTCATTTATCAAAACAACCATTACTATGTCATATGTGCATCAAACCTGCACAAGTCCATACCACTTCAGAACTCACAAAGTATCACTTTAAGAAAGTTCAAATCATAAATAAATCAGGTAAATTTTATGTTTCTCCTGTATATATGGAAACAACAATTTTTTCAACAAAAGACACAACACACAATGAAAAACCTTTCCATTATAGGCCATTCTAGAGTGAGATTCTAGGTTGTTTATGTTAGAGAGCTAACTGATGGTTTCTCCATTACCAGTATTGGAAAAAAGGGAAGAACTATAGCCTGTTATTTGCAAAAAAATAAAGAACAGTTCTCTGCAATTGCAAAAAAAGAACAGTTCACTGCTATTAGAATAAATAACTCTACTTAAATACAACTTTTGATTGACAATTTCTATCTAAAATCTTAAAGTTCTTGCTTCACTATTAACTTAAAATTATTTAACAATTAAAGAATTATTTTATTGAATTAAAAAGCTGTATTTAAACAACATTAACTACTACTTTAAAGTTCAAACAATGCAATGCAATCACCCACCAGAAAAAAACTTGTTACTCAAGTTTTGGAATCTCAATTGCCTATGATATTACTACCTTAAAAAAGTTTTGATAAAACATGATTTTTGAACCATTAAAAGTTTCAAGTAGATAAAATGAAGCTTATTCAAATTATTTTGTTAATTGCATTCATAAAAATGTGTACTTTGTGATGTAACAATCTCCAATAATAATTGAACAAAAAATTCAAAATCATAAATGCAATTGGTTTCTTCTCAACAAGAAATATCACAAAAAATAGCATAGAGTAAATGATTTTTGATTAACTCTTATTAAATTATTAAATTCTAAAATCATAACTAAATTGTAAAAAAAATGATTCTATTGCCACACAAATCAATTAATGCACTTTTAAAAACACCTGCAAAATATCTTATATGGGAAATCTGCTAATAGAATTGAAGATATTTGAACTGTTAGTTTAAGAAAAAATTTTTCTTAGTTTTAAAATTTCAAGCAAAACTAAATAAAGTAGACCTCAGTTAATCTGGATATGATTTGACAGTCAAAATCATCTGTATTAAGCAAAGATCCAGATTATCCAAAGACTATTTTTTCTGTCATTTAGTTGTCCAGATTTGTAGAATATTGATAAAAATTACTTAGTTAAACTTGTGACCACCGAATAATTGAATTATTTTAAAATAAATGAATTTTTGATGCAAAATAACCATACGATACACATTTACACTGACACACTTATCAAACACACTTTGCTATAAAAAATCAGTACTTTTTGATTGTTGCAGGCATTTCAGCAACTGGTCATTAAGTATTTCTTTTTATTGAAAAACAATAGCCTACATGTCTGGGTAAGAACAGCCAAGTCCATAGCCCTGCAATGTTCTCATGGCTGTGTATGAAGCAAGACAATTTGTTGGCAAGTCAATTTGTTGGTGAGTCAATTTGTCAGCAAGCCAATTTGGCAGGAAAATAAATAAAAATATTTTACCTCACTAGCATTGAAGCGACAACAAAAAAGTTTTGTTATGAAATAAAGGCAATTGAAAAGGTAATCGGAATTGTTCAGCTGATAAGAGTGAAAATTTGCATTTAAAATTGTCTAAATGCATTAAACTTAGGTATGTTCCTAGCCAAATATTCATCTATTTCAATTTACAATAGCTTAATTTTGAATATTTAAATTTAAAATAAATAGTTAAATTTTGGAACCAAAGTTGTTTAACACATATCTTTTATGAAAGTTGGATTAAATTTCAATGTGTAAAGTTTTTTTCCATTGCTTATGCTAATGTTTTAAAATATGAATTTATTATGGCCAGTATCATGATTAATGATTCTGGCATTGAAAAAAACTTTACACATCAAAATTTAATCCAAAAAAATTTGTAACCTGTTTAATTTCTTAATCACTGCCATATTTTTGTTTTTGTTTTTAAGTTCTTTTACCAACTTTTTATTGCTTTGTTAAGCTTTCCTTTTTGTATTTATTTTTCGGATTTTTGATTGCTTCTGATGATCCCTATAGACAAAACAAACTGTTAAAGCTAATAAAAAAATAGTTAAAATAATTTTCATGGTTTGACAGTTTAAAATAATAACTGCTGTGACTTAACCATCATTTAGTATTTTTCTAATATGCCGATCTGCAGAAAAATGCTTATATATAGTATAACGCTTATTATGACATCACAAGTTTCATATGCCTGCAAAACTTCAATTTCGTAAAAGACATATGTTAAACAACCTTGGTTCCAAAATTTAACTATTTAAGTACTTTTTTAAATTTAAATATTCAAAATTAAGCTATTGTAAATTGAAATAGATGAATATTTGACTAGGAACATACCTAAATTTAATGCATTTAACAATTTTAAATGCAAATTTTCACTCTTATCAGCTGAACAATTGCAATTGCCTTAATGACATAACAAAAATTTTATGTGGTCGCTTCAACGCTAGTGAAGGTAAAATATTTTTATTTATTTTCCTGCCAAATTGGCTTGCTGATAAATTGGCTCACCAACAAATTGGCTTGGCAACAAATTTGTCTTGTCAAATTGTCGCATATCTGGCTGTGTAAGCATTACTCAGTTTTGAAATTGGGTTTCCTCAACTGTAATTTAATTTTTATTAAACATCAAACAGTAAGCAGTTATTATGCACAAAGAAAATTGCAATCTATCACTGAAACAAACTTTCAAAGTCATTAAGTTAACTGTATAGCACATTTATAAAGAAGTAACATAGCAATAGCAAATGTTTTAACTATAACTGTAATATAAAATGATGATTGTGATGCCAACAAGAGAGACTCTATTTCAATGGTAAAGCAGGAAAATCTAGAATACAAATAAAAAGAAGCATTTTTTATCTGTAATAGGCAAAGATCCACATTAAATAATTTAAAGCTTTTTATTAATTAGATGAAAAATCATTTCTACTTTCAGTTTTATCTAAGCAAAATTCCTTAATAACTGAATTTGGATTAACCAAGGTCTAATGTAGAATGGAAGTCATATGCATGCATCAAATTAATATTTGAACCAGACTGTTTGAAAAAATTAAGCAAAAGCAACAAAACACAGTTTTTTAAAATAAATTACTTGAAGTTCTTTTTCTTTTTCAATTTCTTTTTTTTTTTCAATTTCTTGAATGTGAGCTTTTTCTGTCATATAAATAATTTTATTTGTATATATATCACAAAAATTAATACAATGAAATAACACACACAATAGCTTATAACTACTTTAGCAAAGAACTTATTTGAAAACTCTGTTGGCATCTATATATTTATTTTTGATCAATAGCAACACACATTATGTGCAACTATTCCTGGTATGACTTTAAACTATAGTACATCGGATTTGAAGACTTTAGTTTGGAAGTTCTGAAGTTATAAAAAAGTGGAGTTACCCTTTTATTTCCATTACTCCCAGGCTCACTCTGTCATAAAGTGGGAGCACCTGTTAGAGTTTTAACTATGGATTAAATGGATCAACCTGTTGCCTTGCAGGTATTGTCTTTTTAGGCAAAGATTATGTTTGCAGTAGACAACTGTGGTTGGTGTCCACAAGGGAATGCAACCAATAAAAATGTGCTCCTCTCATGAAAAAGCAACATACCCACATTAGGTGCAACTATTCAATTTTTTTTGTCAAAGATGAAGTTTTCAGATGAATTTTACTATGTTGTGTGCAGGTACCATCACATTGGATCAATTAAATGAAATGGAAATAATTTGCTTTATATGTATATATACAAAAAATAGTTCATTATCTCACACAATTTTTTTCAAAACTAGATGGAAATAATAATATCAAAAAGTGTTCAAGCCAGTATGTTTTTTTTCTTGTTTTTCTAGATCATATGGGACAACACAATCTTCAAAATTTTTGTAAGTCCTCACATTTCAAATAATGCCCTATCTCATATAAGCAATTTAAATTATATAAAATTAATAGAGTTGGAAAAACAGGTTTTAGTATCCAAAACTTTACAAATAGAACTTCAAAGTTGTTAGAACTTTATACCGATTAGTATTGTTGTTTTTTTAAACAAATCTTCAAATAATAGTACTTCTCAGCTAAGGATAATCTTTGAAGAAAATATTAGCTAGAAACCTGGTTTAGCCTTTTGATTGTCCTCTTATGTAGAAAACATCCTTTATTTTATCAAAAGTAAGAAAATAATTAAAATTTAAAAAGCAAACCTTGCATTTTGTCAACAGTGTGACCAAGCGAGTGGGAGGGTGGCATTGATGGCAAATGCAAACATCATTCTGTTGTGCTCTTGGGTAAAAAACTTTATAGAATTTTTTTTTGCTCTTTGGTTTTACTTGCAGATTTAAAGTTTTGGTAATATTTCTAAATAATAACTAAAAAATCAAATAATATTTCTTGGCATCTCCAAAAGCAGTTCAAGATGATTGCATCATAATCACCTTATAATCACCTTATAACATCTTGTGCATCTATGATGTATAGAGATGATAATAATAACTTTAAGTTAAAAAAACATAAATATTGCCATAATACAGTAATGTAATTTGTTGAATTTTGAATATTAGCCATTTCCATCGAATTGGTAAATTGCAGTCATGGTTGCTGAATCACCAAGTTATGAGAGCAAGGTCTGAGCCCTGTTTTGGAAAGGTCAAGTTGAGCAAGGTAACAACTAGACTTGAATACAATTGAAACTTTTTACAAGGTCTTTATAGCAATTGAAATATCCTTGTGCTCAAGCACTGGACTCTTTTTATGTATTACCCATGGCTTGCTAAGCAGCACAAAAGAAATTACGAGGTGTGTTTGAAAAGTATTGGGACTGTATGCTTTGCACAAACAACACTTGCAACAGTGATAAAAGCTTTGTTTTTTAAGATGGCGCAATGTCTTGTGGTTGTAAAAATGTAGTTTCAGCATTCTGTGACAACCATATGCTTTTTTACAGGCTTTTCTTGAAAGGTGCTTTACTGTAGTTCGTTTTGGGATAATTTATTTAGTAAATATTTTTTTCTTTTTTTTTCTTCTTTTGTTAACAAATAATGAGCATTGAACAAAGAATCAACTTAAAGTTTCTCGTTCGACTTGAAAAAACTCCAACTGAAACATTCAATTTGCTCCAAGAAGTTTACGGAGATGCTACGATGTCAAGAACTCGGATTTTTGAGTGGCACAAGAGGTTCAGAGAGGGAAGAGAGGATGTGGAAGATGATCCTAAGAGTGGAAGGCCAACAACAAGCAGAACAAATGAAAATGTTGAGCGTGTGAGAGAAAAAGTGTGCAGTGACCGCCGCCTTACTATTAGAATGATAGCAGATGAGTTGAGCATGAATAGTGAGAGGGTGTGGAGGATCATTACAGAAGATCTGGGGATGAGAAAGGTTTGTGCGAAAATGGTACCAAGGTTGCCGAATGATGGGCAAAAGGAAAATCGTGTGCAAATGTGTCAAGACATCCTGAAACAACTTGAAATTACACCAGATCTGCTGAGTAGAGTTGTTACCAGTGATGTGTCGTGGATCTTCGAGTACGATCCACTCACCAAATGGCAGAGCCTTGAATGGAAGAGTGCATCCTCACCAAGACCCAAGAAAGCAAGGCTGTTCAAGTCCAAAATTAAGGTGATGCTGATTGTTTTCTTTGATGTTCATGGAATTGTTCATCTAGAATTCTTGCCACAGGGCCAAACCATTAACCAGAATGTTTACAAAGACATCTTGCGACATTTGATGCGTTCGGTAAGGGAGAAAAGAAGAGAATTGTGGGAGACAAAGTCATGGCTGCTTCATCATGACAATGCTCCTGCTCACAATGCCTTAAGCATACGACAATTTCTTGCAGAAAATAACATTGCCATGCTGGAGCAACCACCCTACTTGCCAGATCTGGCTCCCTGTGATTTTTTCTTGTTTCCTAAGCTCAAGGGAGTCCTTAAAGGAACCCGTTTTCAAGACTCAAAAGCCATAACAACAGCCGTAACGAAGGAACTACGAGCGATCCCAATGGAATCTTTCCAGAAGTGCATAGAAGCATGGCAGCAGAGATTAGAAAAGTGCATTCGAGCTCAAGGAGATTACTTTGAAGGGGACAAGTTGTAATTTTTACGTGGCATTTCAAATAAAATAATTATTTACACAGTCCCGTTACTTTTCAAACAGCCCTCGTATATGTACACAACAAAATATCAGCATGGTTGAGTTAACCCATTAGTGACGAAAGTTTTTTTGTCAGTCAAATTTGTTAAAACTTTAAATGGGAATTTTGATTCAAAATCCTTACATTCTATTGTTTTAATCTGCCTCTTATTGACTAGCACCTGATGGCTATTTCCTTCAAATAATAATTGCTAGAAACCATCAGATAGCCTATATCATGTTCTTTCTGGTTGGCATGTTTGAACAAGTTTTATCTTGTTGGCACTTGAACATTTTTGAAATTCCAGTGTATTTTTTAATCGCCCTCATATATATGAGCTCTCTATCTTACCAAGCTATGTATGTATATATATACATATATTTTTTTTTAAGAAAAATGGGGAGCCTATCTTGCATTTTTTTCTAAAAATATATAATAAAATATTACAAAATATAAACAACAAAACAACTTTTTTTAGACAAGTTTGTGACAAACAGGTTGAAAGACTGCTTTGAGATGAAAATTAATTTGATTTTCAGGAGTATAAGTTTAAACCTGACATGGTTCATTAACAAACAGAAAGCAATAAGACACAAATACTTTACTTGTTTATGAAAGCAGCCCTCTCTGTTTCTAAAAAATATATCTCTTGCTAAGTAAACTATAAAAAAAAAGCATCAAATTCAATGTGTCACTGAATTTTCAAAATTTTTTTTTAGGACCAGAGCAAGTCAATGAGCAATATAATAGATAATTTACAAAAATTATTCATTTCAAATAAGTTTGTTTGGTGTGCATAATAACACAAAATTTTCACATCAAAAGACAGTAACTAAACAACATGAATCATAATCTCTGGACCCTGAACCTTAAAAAAATTTAGTTTAGGTTAAAATATGTTGACAAAATTCTAAAAAAGTAAAAGAAATAAAATAATATCACAAAAAGAAAAAAATTGTGTAGGCATACGTACAATTAACTAATATTTTCAAGCTAGTAGTAGTAAATGTTATATAATTATAAGAGGAAAAAAAGTACAAGATCAAACCAATCAAAGAAATCCTATCACTGGTTAAAAGATGATTTTAAGTGTACACAGCAGAGAAAAAAGTATTTTAACTCAAACAATTGTCAGCAGTGTAGCAAAGTGAGTGAAAGTACTGCATTAATGAAGTCTTGACTATTGCATTCTTTGTTTTGTCAAGAAAAAGTGTTTTAATTTACTGTTTGGTTACTAAGTGCAATTATGTTGCCAGAAAACAAAAATAAAACTTTTAGAAAGCTTATTATACAGAATTACCCACAATTGCATATCAAAACTAAATTTAATAACATAAATCAAACCTTCATTTGAAAAAAAATTGCGTTCATTATTCAATATTCAGAGCATACCTTCTTTGTCATAATGCTCTTTCAACCGATCAATCAGTTCTTGCTTTCTCCCTGAACATATTTTTCTAAATCACATATAAAAAAAACACTTGCAAAAATTATAATTTAATTTTTAATTAAAGAATACTATCAAACAAGGAAGATGCTTTTAGCAATAAATTAGATGTTCATTAAGTAGCATAGATGTTTACCTTGATTGGTCACAATACCCTTTTACAGAGACAGCAGCAATTACTCAAAACTATAATTATAATAATTACACAACAATAAAAAGGCATGCAATACAGTCAAAATGTAAAACTTGAAAATTTTTGCAGTTGCATTTACTGAACTGACATTTTAATTTATTTGCCTCCAAATAAAAAGATCTAAATTATTTTGAAATATCAATATCAGCTGTCAAATCATTGAAACCATGTAGCATTTTTGCTACTGTTACTTTTTTCCACAACTTTTTCAAACTGCATGAAATATTCAAAAAAGGATTGCAAAACCCAATCACTATTTAATGGCGAAGTAATATAATTTTCAAACTGTATTAAGCTAAATTCTGTACTTTCAAAGCAACAACTTGGTTAAAAATATAGATTAATGCAAACAATATGACAAAAAATTTATTATAATTCAATATTAATTTGATCATCAATGTAATTCTTACTTACCATCTGTTGTTAAGCCAAGTTTATTGAGTTTCTGTCGTAAATCAACAACACGTAATTTTGCTAGTTCTTCAACAGTTGGCATAGCTACTCTTAAAATCTAAAAACAGTCATTAATTTCCAACAATTTTTTTTGTCTCAGTTTCAAATTTAAAAGTACATACTGTAAGGATTTAACCTACTACTAGGGTGGCCCCAAAAAAACTTTTTTTAAATGAAAAAATGGTGGTTCTAAAATCTTGCAAAATCACCTCAAACCATGTTTTAATGCAGTTGTGTTTGGTTGCCCCTACTATTGGCTGTGCAATGGGGTTAGAAGGGTCACAGGAAGGTCAAATTTTTCAATATTTTTATAAATTTTGATATAGAAATGCTAGAAAGCTCAAACTAGTCTTAAAATAATTAGAAGCTTTAAGTTTATATATGCTTCTTAAGAAAAATTTTATGTATTGACAAATTTAGATATTTGCATTCCAGATAATCTGCTTTATCGCATAAGGATCAGAAATCCCAAACCAAAATCAATCATTTGCTAAGAAAACGCTTTGGATAATCACATATTGGTTTATTGTATAATCCAGTAAATTGAATACAAATTTAAAGCTATTTATTCAATAACCAAAAATTCCTGCACATCAATGAAAGTAACTGCTGATTGAAAATGCATTGTGAGCACACACGCACAATGCTCTTGCTACACATTTATGAGTTTCTTTTATAGATTTTTTGCTTTGCTTAGATTTTAAGTGAAAAGATCAAGAAACAAAGAATGCTCCATTTCATGCTCATGATGGAAACAAGCCTTAATGCCACGGGGATTTGTAAATATTCTGGAGTACAGAAAGTACAGAAATTACTATATTTCCCTGGTAATGCTATAAAGAGTTTATTCTGAAATGCTCATCAGGAATTGGTACACATACTAACATGATTCAGCAACAATTATGGTTAAAAGGCAGAGTTTTTACTACTTTTGGATAAATGCATAATCTGGTTAATTACATAAAAAACCTTGGCAAATCGACTTGGAATTAATTGGATTTATCTGTATAACCAAAGGAATTTTAGTTATTGGCAAAAAGCTAATTTTTCATCCAATTTGGCTGCTATTTAGCTTTACTACAAGCCTTACAATTGTCATTTTGCAAAGTTACAGATTTTTTTATGAAATGAATATCTTTTTTATAAATTATGATGCTGCTTTACTTCTACATCTTTTTAAAACATTTTGCAGCAACTATTATTATTATGCTAGCATCTGTTGAAACCACAAATAGTTAAACTATGTAGTCAAAGGATTGGAAGGAATAAAAATCAGAAAAGCTGTGTCAACTATTGAAATCAATCAAGAACAAAAAATTGTCTACTAAAGTTGATTTAGTTTTTATTGATGGTACAAGCTTTTGTGAGCAACTGCTCCTTTGTCAGGTGCAATAGAATAAAAATAATGACCCAATTTAAAACAAAACTTACACCAATGGCATTAAAAACATAATAAAGAGACATGTGTGACTAGAGGTGCAACCAGAGGGCTGATTTGAAGGTGATGTCAGCCCCTTTTCATCTGATTTCAGTCCCCTTTGCACACTGATATGCAACAAGATAAAACTTTAGTGCTAATAAGTGATGTTACGTGCCAATTTAACTATTGTAACTGATTTTCATTTTTTTCTTTGAAGAATAGCGACAAGCATGTTTTTGCTATGCTCCTTTAGTGTTGTTTTTTCAAACATTGTCCAAATTTTTAGCAATATATCTAAAAAATTTTTAACAATTTCGGCAAGATGTCCAAAAAAAAATTAAATGGTTTTTACAAAAGTAAGATCTGTAATTGCGTTTGCTGTTTTTAGTAACTATAATGTTGAACAAAAATTTTGTGTGATGCTTTAACTATATATATTAAACATCATTTACTCTATATCTGAGGTCCTTATTGAGAATGAGTTTCAATTGCCAAAATAATGGCAAAAACCGTTATTTACATTTTATTGCATTTAAAAAGAAACTTGAAACCTTGACACTTTTGTCAAATTTGCTGCTTGCATCCCAGATGTGGCATCCAATGCCCTTGTTGCAGCCCAAGCAACAATTATTTTATTCCAATTTTTTTATCTATTAAATATCTAGTCATCCTAGCTTTTATTATGATATCCTTCTCATTTTTTGTTACACGGTTTGCTTTCAAAAGATTATCCAAGATATTGCAGTTTTGTCTTAGCTTTATAAAATTATGGAGTAATTTCTCAAGTTTTTTAAAGCGTTTCCCAAGCATTGGATTCTTCTATGCCATGAATCAACAGATTGTCTTTTGTCATAAGACTTTTGTATGTTAGGTAATCTGTTGCTGCTCAATATTTTGTAATCTGAAGCTTAACTCTTTCACTCCGAGTACTTTTTCGGTACCGAACAAGACAAAAATTTTCTCTTAAGTTTATTAATTAGTTCCGATTGTATTTGTTTAAAGAGCAATTTAAAGTTTATATCATCTAAAAGCTTGTTTCTTTGTGATTAAAACGATATTCAATTTATAAAAATTGAATAAAAAATGAGTTAGTAATAAATAAAAGTATTGACCCTAGTTTTTATTGAAAAATTGTCTTTTTTTCTTCTTGTGCCACAATGTGGTAAAATATTTTAACTTTTTTAGTCGTTAACAGTAGCTAAAGATCTAAACTTTACATTGGAAAAAAAAGTTTTTCAAAAAGAAAAGAAATGAACAACTTATTTGAAAAGTACCAATCGACATATTCGCATATTTTCGCGCATGTGAGTGATCTTGACAAAATTGTGTGTGTTTGCATGCAGCTCTAAAAGTCACGTGATCCAATTGAACTGAAAAAGCCAGAGAACTAAATAATCACACAATAAAAGAAGATTTTCCGCATCGAAACGTAAACAATTGTTTGAGCAGCCAATCGCTTGCAGCTGCTAATCCTTTGCACTGAAGCGTAGCACTACACTAACTTGCATGCTATGCACGCGATGCAAAACAGGAAGCCGACTGAGTCCACTGAGATATAAATATATTTGTTTTTTTAAAGTGTTGAGTAGGTTCTGCTTTTCTGTTGACATAGATTACACACGTCCTTCCACTAGCATAGCACAATGCCAATCAGCAAGCACTTGCTTACTGTGAAACACAACTTCTTAGCTCCATTGTCTTGCAAATTTTTCTTTAATGTAAGTCATTCCATTTTTGTGTTTCAGACTTTTATGTAACATAATGTTGGTAGCCTTTGTCACAATTTTGTTACTTTGCGTCACATTTGTTTGTACTCCGTGCTGTTGGTTGTTATGAAACTGTTAGTAGCTCAAGAATGGAACAATGAATCAACTTAAGTTTTTGGTGATACTGAGGAAGACCCCAACCTGAGTGTTTTAAACTTCTTAAGGCCCGTTTCCACTACAAGCATGGAAATAAGCATTCTTTGTTTCTTTTATTGATTTTTCTGTGCTTAAAATTGAAGTGAGCACTAAGTAAAGCAAAAAAATTAATTAAACAAAGAATTGGTTTTTTCGCACTCATAGTGGAAACAGGCCTTTAAAGAGGTTTATGGTGAAGATGTGATGTTGAGGACGCAAATCTTCAAATGGCACTAACAAAAGGCTGCGAGGAAGTGGAGGATGATCCCAAGACAGGATGACCTACCTTTCACAACAAGGACAGATGAAAACACCACTAGAGTGAAGCAGCTGGTGCAAAGTGATTGCAGGTTGACAGAATGAATGATATCAGATGAACTGAGCCTAAACAGAGAATCAGTGGAGATAATCTTGCTGCATGATCTAGGGATGTGAAAGGTGTGTGCCAAAATGGTGCCCAAGATTTTTTCAGAAGACCAAAAGCAGAACCAAGTCAAATTTTGTGAAGACATGTTGGAGAAAATTAAATATGATCTGGATATTCTTAGGCAGGTCATCACAGGAGATAAAACTTGGGTTTTCCAATACGATCCTGAAACAAAGAGGCAAAGCATGCAATGGAAGACTGCAGAATCACCTAGAACCAAGAAGCTGCACATGTTAAAATCAAAAATCAAGGTCATGCTGATCACTTTTTTCAATTAGAAGGGTATGGTTCATCACAAATTTGTACCTGAGGGTGAAACAGGTTTAGCAATAGAGGGTGTTTAGTAATTTTTGTGACTAAATTTAAATTTGAATTTTTGCACTTATTTCTTAATTGATTTTAAAAAAGTAAACAGCATCAGTTTCTGCGTCCTTTAGAAGTTAAAGTGTAATAAAAAGTGAAATTGCAAAACTACTGCATCATGTTGAATAATGCAAAAAGAAACAAGATATCCAGAATGCTTTGCACCAGATCTAGTGTCAACAGCATCGTTGACAGCCTCAGAGTCTACCATGCAACTGTTTTCCAGGTCAAAAAGATGATGGAGGGGAAGTCAATCAAGTGTGTGTTGAGAATGGAGGACATCGCTAAGGCACTGAAGGAGGACCTGAAAAAGTCCAGGTGCTCCTTGGCAAAGGAGTACTTCTTGGCACCCACAACCATGCCGAAAATTGTAAAGGATGCCAGAGGAAAGTCCAAGGCCATTGTAAAAAAGCCTCTGTTGTTGGAAAAGACTTGGGCTATCCAAAAAATCTGCTTAACGACCTCAAGTACACCAAGGACTGCCTCATCTTCTTTTCAGACAAGAAGACATTTATGATCGACCCAGTCTGTAATTGCAATAATGACTGGTACATGGACTTTGGCGACAACGTGGAGGACCACTTCAGGTAAATTTTCTCAATGAAACACATGGGCACAGTGATGCTTCTCAGCCTGGTGTGCAGCAACAGGGAGGTCTCGCCCCCCATCTTATTTGACGGCAGAAACTGGCTGAATGCCGATGGGTATACTGACGTCATGACCTTGACCATAATCCCCTGGATGAGGAAGGTGGCTGGCAAGAAGAAATTTGTTTTGCAGCAGGACAAGGCCCCCGCCCACGGCAAGTGGAGAGTAGTGCATGTAAGACTTGGTTGCAGAACGTCAAAGAGCTGAAGGCCAACATCATCAAGAACTGGACCAACCTTGACAAGGGGTACATCGTTGACATCTGCCACACCTTCAGAGGCCACCTAGAGCGCATCATCAAGGCTGAGGGTGGCTACATCAATTAATTACAAAAAGTAAGATTAATTTAATTGATTAGTTTAAAATTTTATTAAAATTCCTTAAAAAATAAGTGAGATATAGGGATTTTAAAGACCTGTATCCAAAAAGTTGTAGGAATTACTAAACACCTGGTATACATTTCATATAAGATTCTGTAACAGTATAAAATATATGAAATAACAGTTTTAAGGTTCATAGTAGAGTTAAATAGCAGCCAAATTGGGTGAAAAATTAGTTTTTTGCCAAGCTTTTTTTATGTGGCTAACTGAATTATGCATTTATACAACCGCTTTTAGCCATAATTGTTGCTAAATTGTGTCAGTATGTGTACCAATTCCTGATGAGCATTTCAGAATAAACTCTTTATAGCATTACCAGGGAATTATAGAAATTTCTGTACTCCAGAATATCTATAAATCTTAGTGGCATTAAGGCTTGTTTCCACTGTGAGCATGAAATAGAGCATTCTTTGTTTCTTTAATTGATCTTTTTGCTCAAAATCTAAGCAAAAAATCTATAAACCAAAAATACTCCATTCTACACTTGTAGGAAGGTTTGCATTTCCCTCGCTTGAAATTGTTACCTTTTTTCTTCTATTCTCATGATGCAACTGAGTGACATGAAGCAAAGAAAAAAGGCAAGTGCATGTGTTGTTTTCAATTGGTTAGAAATATTGAAACTCTTTTTTTTTAATCAGATGATGATAGATGTCTTAAAAACCTGCAGTAGTTGCTTGTGCAACTTTAATCTCATGTTGTTTTGTATCAACTGCTGTCTACTCATGAATGTATAGCAAGATCATTATGCGTTTGTGCTCACAATGCATTTTCAATCAGCAGTTACTTTTATTGATGTGCAGGAATGTTTGGTAATGGAATAAATAGCTTTAAATTTCTATTCAATTAACCAGATCATACATTAAACTGATATGTTATTATCCAAAGCGTTTTCTTAGCAAATGATTGATTTTGGTTTGGGATTTCTGATCCTTATGCAATAAAGCAGATTATGCTATTATCTGGAATGCAAATATCCGAATTTGTCAGTATAGTCAAACTGGGAAATGCAAAGCTACCCATTTTTTACCGCCTAATGCGCAGAAGCTTTTTAATAAACAAACAAACAAAAAATTACTCCAGGATTTATCTTTTAAAAGTGTCAGTATCAAAATCAAGCGAATCCAAGTGTTTTTTGACATTAAATTACACGTTCTTCAAACCGCTTCATTTTTTTAAACTTTTAACTTTGCCCTTCAACCTGCTAACTTTACTTACATCGTAAAATATAATGAATGCTTAATGTAATCTATAGTTCTAGCTGGTCTACTAATGGTCAAGAACATATCTGAACAAAAAACAGCAAAAAAAAAGTTTTCTCTTTCTCTTATAAAAAGATGTTCTTTACCCTTATTTTTTTCATTATATTTTGTCCAATGCACATAATGGTCAAGTGTAATTTAAAGAAAAACCAATTGGAGTGAGAGCAAAAAAGAAACAAAACTAGTTGCTCTAAGGGATAAAAAAAGAAAAAACCCGTGCAAATTGAATTCATGGGCTCAAAACTTAAAAAATTTTTTAAAAATTTGTTAAGAAGCTTGAGAAGAGCTTAGTTTTTTTTCAATCAACTAGTTTCTTTCTAAAACAAACTTCATTTCTATCTAAAACTAACTTTCACTTCAATCGTTTTTTATTCAAATTAAACCTGACCATGTATAATAGCATCAACATGCTTCCAACTCGCTCTTTTGTTAGAAACAGTAAAAATGTTTTGATGTTTATGATCAAGGGCAAGGGAAGAGCAGAGATTTCTTTAGGGTTTGATGATTTTTTTTTCTGAAATTATATTTAAAGCTTGCTTCTATATGATATAACAAGTCACACTTTTCATCACTAATTAGCAAGTCACAACGTCAACTCGTTTTGTTGCTTCTTCCTTTTTCTAACCCCATCTTTCAACAACTCACAAATCTTCTCAACATTTTGTTATTTTGTTCATGTGGCAGAGCAGAAATAAAAGAAAAACTAAACTGAACTAAACTAAAGTATTTCTATTTGGAGCATTAGATGTTTTTAGATATGAAAACAAAATTTCAATGAGATGTTTTGCTTGTTTAATTAGTAACAAAAAAATTGAGAAAAAGGTCTAAGCCATTTAAAAAAAAACCTTTGTACGTACAAAAAGGTTAAATAGCCTATCCTTATGTATGACAATTATTTTTTAACAATTAAAAAATTTATATAACCTGGTTGAGTGGTTAAGAGCGCCATTTTGATGGCGCTGCATCAACATGGTTGCAGTTTAAAAGTTACTTGGGTCAAATTGTTGTATCCTTGGAAAAGAAATTTTACGACACTTTTCTCTGCTTGGAATTCTTAGTTTTTATATCGAAATGAATGAATAAACAAAAATTCAAATAATAAAATTTAACTGGACAGCTATATCTTGGCATCACCGGAAGCATATCAGGAAAATCAACAGTGGACAAGAAGAAAATTTTTGAGCAATAGGCCTATACAACAACTGGCAATAAAAATTCTTCAGAAATGAACCAAAAAAAAAGAATGCACTGAAGTTGACAAAATTTATTTAATTGCATTAGCTTTCATGAACTACTGCTTACTTAATGACACGCAACGAGCCAACATAAAACACACTAAATGCTGAAATAAATTGATATCTGTAAAAAGCAGACCATTACAAATAACAAGAGGCTAAATCAACGTAATCTATAATAATTTAAGTGTGCTCTAATCTTCATTGTCAATTTGAATTTGTTCTTCAAAACTAATATAGCGTTATTCTTCTCTGATCGAACTCTTCTCTAAAACAACAAAACCTTATTAGAATTCCAATAACTTTTTTTTTCTTTTTTTTTATAATCACAAAAAAATCTTTTATTCATTATGTGGTTCCATGCATAGTCTAACTATTTCTATGCTTGCCTTAACCGTATTTGAATCTAATAATACCAGGAAAAAGCAGGTTAGGCTCTTTGCTCGTATAAATAATCGAATAGATTTAAAAATAATGAACTATGCAATAGGTTGTTTAGAGATGTAGTTTCATTACCAGGAATGGAGAATTCTGTCCCGTGATCAGTGCACTTAATTATTACCTTCCAGTTGTATATAATCTGTTGATGAAACAGAAACAACATGTGAAAGGAGAGGTCAGCAAGAAAAATTGAGACAAATTTTAAAGCTATTTTTATTTTGTTTAACTGGTGGACTTTGGCCTTTTAACCCCCCTCAAGTAGTCCTTTCCATGTTTAAAATTTCGTTCCACCTAAGTTATGATTGTCTAACTTTTAAAGTACAAAAAATGCGCAATAATCGCAATCGCTGGCACATTACCCGTATCTTGTAAAAAGCCGTGCCGGCTCCGAAAACGGAAGTTAAATTTTAAAAAAATATTTTTTTTTAAACACATCAATAAATTGTTAAATAAAATAAGTTAAATTCATGGCTTCATTGCATTCAAAAAGCAAGCTATTTAATCAAAAGTTAAATTTTTCCACGTTTTTGCCAGTTTGACTATACATAAAATTTTTCTTCAGAAGCAAATATAAACTTAATGCTTCTAATCATTTTAAGACTAGTTTGAGCTTTCTAGTATTTCTGCATCAAAAGTTATGACACTATTGAAAAGTTTGACCTTTCTGTGGCCCTTTTAACCTCATTGCACAGCCAATAGCAGGGGCAACCAAACAAAACTTCATTAACACATAGTTTGAGGTGATTTTGCAAGATTTTAAAACTCCCTCTTTTTTCATTTAAAAAAAAAGTTTTTTAGGACACCCTAATGTGCTACAAATGAACTTTAATCTAAGTAAAAAGCTACAATAAATTAATTCATGGAAACTTTGATTAAGAGAACATAAATCAAAACCCAAACCATTATAAAATGTATTAATTAAAAGTTATAGTCATGTTGTAACATTGACATTTTAAGGCAGACCCCAATTCAACACAATACCAAAAAAGTAGGTTAAACACTAATTAATCTGAAAAAGTACTACAGACAAAATCAGTTAATCGCATATTCAATTTGCTAGGCATTTTTATGCCATTATCCGATATATGCATTTAACTGATTTATGTCATTACCCTTTGACCACATTGTAGATTGCCAATTTGTTTTTGAATGTTTCTATGCGATTAAGACATTGTACAAACACCGGCAAGAAAATATGCAATTTTGATGTTTGTTTATACTCAACTTTATATACTCAAATCTTCAACTCAACTCAACTTTGTTTAAGAAAATACCCAACTTTATCACTTAAACACAAATCTTTCTGCTTTGCACATTTGCTTGACATTTTGTGCTCACCCTTGGTAAAAAGATTTTAAATGAAATGCTTAACTTTAGTTTTTATGCATAATGTAGTGCTGGCGCTTTTCATTTTTCATTCAACTTTGTTTTTATTGGACAATTGGACAATAACGTTTTTGTTTTGCATTTTGCTTCAATTGTGCTTCTTTTATTTTGTATTTCACAGCAAGTAGCAGCCACCATAACAGATTACGTTACTGCTGTTTACTTTTTCGATCCCATTGTAGATTGCATTGTTGTTTTGCAAATGTTTTCCTCCTGGGAAATAATGTGATTAAGTGAATGAAGTAGCAACTGTGATAAAAATCTTATGTGATAATCCAATTTATTTCTTTAAGTGGCATATATGCGATTAACCGATGTTTTTACTTAATGAGAGATGGGATTGGTTCAAGATTTCAGATTTGTATGCAATAAAATATATGCGTTTAAGCAGTATGTGATTAACTGATTTTGTCTGTAATTAAGTCAGTTATTTAACCAACCAAATTTACCACAGAAAAAAAAATTTCTTGTAAAAATATAAAATGTCAACTTAATTGAAATTTTTTCTATAAATAAAGGGTTATGAGGCAATGACTGGCATATTTTCCAAGAAAAAATTGGTTACACATTTACTATTCAAAATTTAATGATACATTCTACTTTTCTTGACAAATTAGGGAGTTGCAACTCTGTCATACAAAATACAGTAATCCTATAAGGCTTATAAAACAATCAGTAATCTGCTGTTAACTTTTCATAAATAAAAGGCTGCATAAATCAGTGCATCAAACCAGACCCCAGTCAAACCCAAATTGGCTCCGTAAACCTGTAATGACCATTATCATTTTTCAACCCTAACTAAAACTTAACACCAAAAAATAAATTTACTTTACCTGAATTGGGGCTGAACCCAAAAAATGTAAATTTGCCAAACCTGAGTCTGAACTGAACCTCATTTTGACACTCTGATTTTAATTTTTGTTTTATGTATATATAGGCCTAGATCAGCAATCCCCAACCAGCAAGCCACAAATCAGTGCAAATTCGCATTAATTTTCTACTGGTTTACTAAGTATCTTAATTTTGGAAATCATTGTTTCTAATGTGTGTGCAACTACCACCACCCAGGAAACACATTTACCCTTATCCCTGGAATATATTTACCATACAGTGGAGTGAATAATTAAGTTTAGAGAATGTTTAAGACCCAAATTCAGCTTAAGTCCTAAGAAATTCCAAATAAAACCAAATTACAGAATCATTAACACATCTACACCAACCAGGCCATAGTAAAATTGTCTTACATTAACAAGTCTGTGCCAACAAAAAAGGTTGGGGACCACAGGCCTAGGTGACAGAGATGAGCAGAGTCACTTTTTTTGGGGTCCAAGTCCAATACAACTCCATTGATTTAAACTCCCAATTCTGATCCACTCTCAAGAATTTTCCATGACCCATGATCCAACTTCGATTTGACTCCATGTTAATAAAATTGCATATATTGTATATATATATATATATATATACTAAAAACTAATGTTGCAACAATAAGCAAATTGGTTGCAACTTACTGATTAATCAGCAACAACAACAACAACAATCCAATTTTAATCCAGTTTAAATATCCCCAGTGAATGAAGGTAGCCAGATGCATCTCACTAGGCAACTTTTCTTACACCTTCTTTCTTCCTACACCAGTTTGCCACATCTTCTTTCCTTAAATCAATCCTTCTCATGTTTCCTTCAACTGTTTCCTGCATTTCATCCTTGGTTGGCCCTGTTTATGTTTTCCATCTACTTCATGTACTGTTGCCTTCATCAAAATATCATCCTCAGGTTGTCTCAAAACATGACCATACCACCTCACACTATTTGTCCTTGCTAGTTCATTTGCTGCTTTCTTCAATCCGAAAATGTCCATCAGCTCCACTGTATTCCTCTTGTCCACCAGTTTTACACTGCATATCCCCTCACTGTAGATCTTTCTGCTCTTCTTAAAATAGCTGCTTTGTTTTCTCTCAAACACCACATTTCACTTCCATATAACATAGCTGATCTCACATAGCTTTTAAATACCTTTCCTTTCATCAGCAAAAAGAATCTTTTTGTGAACAGTATCTCTCCACACTCTCTGAATTTCTTTCATCTCAATCTTGTTTTTGCAGTCACTGCGGCTTCATATTCAATCTATCACCAAGATAGCAAAATCCTTTCACAGTTTTCACTTCATCACACATTACCTCCTATTGCACTTCTCCTGCACCATTTGTCGCTTTATCACATTTACTATAAACAAAAAATCTTGACACACTTAGAGCAACATGTATCAATTAATTAAAGCCATTTACTAATCATAATATTTGAATAACTCAACATACAAAATTAGTCTCAAAAATATTGGTTTCCATACAAATCATTAATATTAATATCTGTATCAACTAACAGATATTGGCTGAAAAATAATTTTAAATGATGCTCATTTTCTTTTTATACGTAGAGTCAAGCTTGCAAAAAATCATAAGATAATGCAAACAGTTTTTATCATTCTAATAAAAAGGCTGTATGCTTATAATGGCAAGTTTGATTACTTTGCTGAAATCATAATGCAGTACTATAAAATTAATCAAAAGATCATACTTGCAACAATAATAAAAAAAAAGTATTAACATACAATGTAATTACTGTAGTTCCTCCAAAAAACCTCCAAAAAAACTAATTTAAAGTCACCATTTAAAAAAAGCAAACAATTGTTTTAAAAAATCTTTAAGCTACACTTGAAAAAAATCAAATTTATTAAAATGTGTATGTACACAAAAATATAATCAAAAAAAACCTTATATACAAATTGATATTACACTTAATTAATTATGAAGCTTTGTGACAAAAAGCCTACAGCAATACAGATTATTCCTTAACATTTATTGAAAACTTTATTACCAATGTAATATGGTGTGCTATATACCACTACTATGTTAAATGATGGATCAAAAAACCTAACAATAGTGCTAAAGAACTACACTTGCATATATCAATGTAATAAAATTTTGAAATACCATTAAAACCAATAACCACATTAGCCTGTTTAGCTTTTCAGGTGATTAAATAATAGTAAAATGAAAATACATAATTTTTTAAATCGCTTTTCTTAAACCAAGTTTTAAACAACATCCCATGAAGAAACAGCAAAGCAACTGATGGATGCTTTTTTTAGTGGCAAAGGGCCACTCAGAACTTATTGGCGGAATTATGTTAAAGACCTGGCCTGGTCGAATCTTGAAATTCCACCAGTAAAATTGCTGCTAGTTGCAGGGGATCAGGATGCTTGGAGATCCCAACTCGAGCTCCTATCCTGCAACCCCAAAAGGACAAGTGAGTAGAAGGAAATACACTGAATTAATTCAATGTTTTCTCCAAAAATGATAAAATGATGACGATTTTTAAACCATTTCATTTTATTTTATCTCTATATTTATCCTCCTGACTTGCAAGGTGACAGAAACGCTATACTTAAGACAAGCAATTACCCTGACCTGCTTTCAGAGATGCCAAAATATTGCTGTCCAGTTGAAAGTTTTTACTTGGTTTTTTAGTTTAAAGAAATATGACTAAAATTTGGAACTTTATTTTTATTTTATTTTACAGTATTATTTTTTTTCTCTTGCTGCTTGCTGTTGGAATCTTGCAATTGCTCTTTGAACTGCTTGCCAAGACTGCCAAGCAGGAGAAAGAGTCGTAAAGTGTATTTCCCAAAGACACAACAGAATGGTGCAAATAGGTTTTCAACCGAGACCATGTTGATCACTATTATAGCGCTCTTAACCACTTGACCATATTCTTTTTTATTAATTTATCATTTGACATACTTAAAACCAAGCAAAGTTGTTGTGAGTATGGTTTCTTAGTATTACTTTTTAATTTAATAAACATATTATCAACTTAAAACTAACTCGGATGCCCCTTTCAGCACAAAGATGAAATAAAGAAAATAGCAAGAGAAAAAGGATCGGTCGAAAAGTGATAGTAACTGCAAGAAAATCCGGGTTAATTTGATGAAAAAAATCGCTTACGGTGACTTGTTGAAAAGACCCGGAAAGTATCCTATGTTACACTTTAACTAAAACAGTAGAATTTCAACGAACATCATAAAAGAATAAACACATATAAAGACATATAACGATCAGAAAATTAATTTTTTTCTTTTTTTACATCACTATCACGATGCTCAATAAGATTAGGTACAATGAAACTATTTATAAAGCGGATCTAGTGATGGGACGATTAATCGGAATCGTATCAAAATAATCGGAATATTGGTAGTTTTCCAAAGGATCAGGAATCAGCATCGGACCTGTATAATTCAGACCCGATTGCCATACCAAATTATACAGGGTGTCCGTAAATTATTGTTACAATTTTCAAAGTTTGTCACAATTTTATTTTTTGATAGATTTTTATTTGATTTGTTTTATAGTCAAGGAAAATGCTTCAAATTTTTTCTTTCTTAACAAGTGCTTGTGGAAATAATTAGGTTTAAAATTACAATTTATTTAATGATTAAGCAGAATATTTTTGAATTTAGTAGCGAAAGTAGAATTTATGAAAATCAGACTAAAGTTTCGCTTTGCTTGGATGTCTGACTTTGTCTCTATAAACCAGGAAACACACTGGGCTTTTTCCTGAGGAGTGCTCGTTTTCATGAACTCTACTTTCGCTACTAAATTCAAAAGTATTCTGCTTAATCATTAAATAAATTGTAATTTTAAACCTAATTATTTCCACAAGTACCTGTTAAGAAAGAAAAAACTTGAAGCATTTTTCTTGACTATAAAAAAAATAAATAAAAATATATCAAAAAATAAAATTGTGACAAACTTTGAAAATTGTAACGATAATTTATGAACATCCTGTATATTATTTATACAGGGTTTCTGGTATGATTCTTAAACATACGGGGCGTAAGATAAATTGTAGTAACACTGGACTACACTGTGGGGGCTCATGTAATGTTCCTAACATTTCTTCATCTTTTCCTAACCATTTTTCAATCAATCAAGCTAATTCAACTCTGAAATAGGTAAAAAGACAAAATTTTTATAAAGATTAAATATAATGACAGTTATTTCGGGTGAACATATTTTCGGAGGGGCAAACACGGAAGCTCGTTAATAGAAAAAACTTTGTCCCTAAAAAGTGGTGTTCTCTAAAAGATAAAGATCTTTACTTCAAATCAGTATCCGAATTCTTGAATTTCGTCCCAAAATAGAAGTGTTCTAAAATTTACTGTGGATTTGTATTGGATTTCATGATTTTTGTTTCTGAAGACTAGTGATCTCGGAAAAAAGATGGGCTGCACATGGGGTCTGTCTTCGGCTTTTTGCCAAAATGAACGGGACAGAGGCCTAAAAATCACGACTGTTCTGACAAAGTCAGCAGCATAGTCGAGTGGTTAAAGCGCCGTGCTTGTAACCAGCACGATCATGGTTCGAAACCCCCTCGTTCCATTCTGTTATGTCCTTAGAAAAGACAGTTTACGGCACATTCTCCTGCTTGGTGATCTTGGCAAGCAGTTCTAAATTACAATCATATCTCTATTAATTCCAAAGTGGACAGCAATATCTTGGCATTTCCGGAAGCAGGTCGGGGTAATTGCTTATCTTGTCTATTAGGGCCGCAGTCGCTTTCCTGCGAGTCAGGAGGATAAATACAGAGATAAAATAAAAAAACGTATGGTAAGCCTAGTAAATAGCAATTTTAGTAAGAACGATAGCCAGTTTCCCACAGAGAAAAACAAATACCGGTAGTGGTATCAATTTCTATTGAATTAGGTAGGCTACAAGTTTGAATGTTGTAACGTTTTCAATAATTTTGCATTCAAACAAATGTTGATTTTATTAATTTTTGAATAGGATTTGATATTCTGAAATGAACATCCCTAATTGCAACGCGTTTCTATGAATTTTTCCCAACTACTTTGTGATATATTTCTAAATCTAGAGAAGCACTCTTCTGCACAAACTTTTGTCGAATTTACATTGTTACGCGATTAACATCCGCTGTTTATTTTGTTTTATTTTAATGCCACTAGATTGCATCAAATTAGATGTATACAGAAATCTGTTTTGCACAAGATCTACAATCTGAAGCCATTACAGCACAGGTACAAATCGTTTTTTTGAGTGGTCTTGCTCTAACCAAATGTGCTTTCTTATCAACCAGTATTTCTACCGGTGTTATTCTCTTGGATCCTTGGGATGCTTGCCCTCTGCATCGCGCCTCCGACGCTTTTCTGCGAGTCAAGTGGATAAATATAAAAATAGTTCGAATGTTAGTTTACGTCGGGGCTTGGTATGCGACGTGAATGTGACTGTATAGAATCCTCTCTACGCTACATCTCTAGAACAGGATAGTGCATTAGCCGACCACAGCCTAGCGAAAAGGGAACAGGTCTGTGTTGTTGAGCTGCATAATATCACGCGAACGATCATCGACAGAATCACATTAACACTCAATCACAAGATTAAATTACAACGGAATCGGTTGAAGCATCGATATACAAGGAGGTGCTGGATGCACGATTCCCGACAGAAGTGGGTTGGCTCATTTTAAGCGAATGATAAAACACAAAGATATAATTTTTCGAACGAACACACGAACCACACGGAATTGGTACTGAACTCCGCAAACAAAGACACGTCGGTAACAGCAGCCAGACCCTAATCGTTTTTCTTGTTGGTCTCAGAATTTTCAACACTAGCGGGGGTATTTTCCGGTTCTCCGGAGACCCCAAACTCGTTGATTCGCTTAGGGTCCACTCTATACTTGTACCGCTGATAGAGGTAAATAAAAAAGACAATGTCGTCGCGGAAACACCCGATGCGGTACATTGTTGGCATTTTGATGACGAAAGCGAATATGTCGTCGATGAAGGTGTTGAGAGCCTTGTAAGTGAGCATACGCCAGGGGAGATGAGCTACAGACTTCAACTTGTAGTTAATGAACAGCTGTGGGGTCATCATGATGAACCCGAAAGTGAGGAGAAACCCGTACAACATGCTCAGCACGTACGAATAAAGGCCCTTATGTTCGTCATACAAGATTGAATACACACCATACGCGCAGAACAAAGGAAACAAAACAACACCGAGATATTTGAACGCAAGTTGGTCGTATTTCTTCGTTTCGGACTCAACATACGTGGACTTGTCGGTGAATGTTATTCGCGGAATAGCACCCAAAATCCGGCGATCCCAATCCAATCCGACAGACATGACTTTGGTTACCTTCCAAAGATCTATTAGACATCCGACAAAGATACTTGCTTTTACAACAAAGTTTGTGTCATTGTCCATAACGTAGAGCAATGCGATGACTGATTGGACTACTCCAAACAAGACGGAGCGCACAGAGAGACCCTCCAATGTCTTACGGCTCTTCCAAAACTGAATGTCGTTTTTAAACGCCAGAAACTCAAAAACGCTGTGGACCAAGGTGACCACGACCGTGAGCCCCAGCATGATAGGGTTGGTCTCCAAGATCGCCTCTTTCAACGAATCTTGCTCTTCTTCTGAATTCTGCACATCACCAAGAGCTTGATACCATTGGTTGCGCATACTTTGAGAAAGGTACATTTGAAGTTTTATTAAAGACATTGGTTGAAAAGTGAGACAGAGAGTCACTTCTGTTACGGTTTTATTGATTGGTGTAAAGTCTCGCATTAAGTTCCAGTAGTCGTTCAAATATAAAATCGGTTCGTAATGAACTCCACCCTTTCGAAACGATACCATTGAGTCTAGAGGAGCTGGAATCTTTCCTTCTGTCCATGGAGTGTGATCAGCAATCAAATTTATAGTGAGATTCGGATGCCAATGCGATATCACCTCAGAGTTTCCATGTTTTTCAATATGCTCTAGCAATTTGGGATCAGTTTTTGTTTCTCCTGTTAACAAATTTTTGGTTTTTTTAAAAGTTCTCTTTTTGTATTTATTTAGCTGTTTGGATCTATAGACTGTGAACTGTTGTGAATAAAGTTCACCAAGACTGGGGTTAGGGACAAATCCTTCTTTGGTTATGTACACATGTATGTACATAGATCCGTTGCTTTGGACATGTTCAGACAATGGGATTGATTTATTAAACGAAAAGGCGCCATCCTGAGTCGGCCCATCAGTCCACCCCCCATACACGAGCCCAGATTGTTGCCAGAAAAGTGCTTTTGATGAATTAAATTGTGTAAAATTCTCTTCTTCGTTGACAAACACCCAAAGAGAAATGCTCTCCAATGGTTGGAACAAGTTCGTCGCTGGAAGTGTAGCAGGAGCACTTGTGTTCCCATCTCCAGCTTTCTTGTCTCCCCTCCACCAGGACATTATCATCCAAACAATCATCATTCGAAAGACCACCCCCGAGACAACACTCCAAGTGCTCTGAGGATTAGCAGGAGCTTCATTATTTCCAGCAGGAGAATTACTATTGGCAGATGTTGCTACTGCATCACTCATTATGCTAATCTTATATGTACCTAAAGTGCGAAAAAGACAAGATTAACATGCAAGTAAAGTTTTGCAAAGCGATTAAAAAAAATGTTAAGTTTTCTTTCCACAACATCTCCAATAATTTATATTTTTAAACTAGTTTCTCGGCAAGAGCAACTAGCTTACATACATTTAAACAAAACATGCAACAAAAAACAGAAATTAATAATTAAAAAATTCGTACATCAACTTTAATAACCATAAAATCACTTGTTCAAATTGCAACCAGAAAGAGTGGAACTGTATATGCAAACAATGTAAAGATAACTTGTCAACAACTAGTTTCATATTAGCAGTGATCCATCTCAGGAGTAAACACATATGACTAATTGCAGGATAATTTCATTTTCACGTTTTGCAGAAGTCAAACTAAAAATTTAATCCATTGAAGACCCTTTTGAAAGTTTGCCAACTTTAGTCACGAAACCCTCTTCGACATAGCGCTGTGAAAAAAATACAAAGAATGTGCTACAATTCAATTTATATAAAACAAAACAAAGAATATCATTCAGGATGTACAAACAATCCTGGGCTGTTACCAAGCTTTACTTTGGGGGAGTTTAACAAAGTTACTGAATTGAAATTTTTTTGAATTGGTTTAAGAATTAAAATTCGTAAACCAACATAGATAAAAAAAAATTTTTTTCAGTGCAAAAAATTGTTTTGAAGTGACTAATAATACAAAGCAATTTTAAATGTCATAAATAACCCAGTAAAACTCAAATCATAATTTCAATCAATATTTGTTGGCTTGATTTTATAAAAATGATGTGAATAATTCAAGTTTCAATACAAATAAACTATTGCCTTGAAAAAATATAGCAGTAATTATTTACATAATACAAATCAGTTAATTGTTATTACTCTTTACAAAGCATATCCAAAGCCTAATACAAATTGCAAAATTGATAAAGACATTGATAAAAACTATTTGTGCTGATCAGCTATTATTGAAAATTTATATAAGAGATTACCCAATAATTTTTATATAAATTTCACAAAATGATAATGCTTGATTTACAGCACTGAAACTAACCAAAAAACAGTCCGTACTAATAGAAGAGCACTGTAAGACAAGAAAATAATATCAGTCTTACAATGTACTCAACAGTTACTTCATACAACTGTTGTTGCGATTTGAATAGGTAAAAAAAAGTGCCTACACGCAATTGCCAGTAAAAAATCAAATCTAGCAAAATATCTACTTCAATTACAATAATATGCCAAAAAATTTAAACTGGCTCATCATACAAATATTTGTGTTTTTCTAAGCGTTCAATAAAATAAATTATTAGTCTCTGTCTATTTATCAATCAAAAATTATTTTGATTTTTAATTGAAATGGTATTTGATGCAAAAATTAGATGGAACCTCACTTAAAGAAATAGAACAGAAGTTTGTTATTAACACATTAGTTATTTAAACCAACATTGGTTTTAGTTGTTTTCAGTTTGTTATTAATATATCAAAACACAATTGTTGCGATCACACTATTTGGCGAAAACTCAAGACATATATATGTGTATGAAGTAAAAACGCAAAATAGTAGTTTTCGAAAAATCACAACTCTTTATTTTTTTATACCAAAATTATAAGAACAACAAAAATCTAAAACAGACCAATTACCAGACAGGTAGTGAAGTAAATCAAACAAAAACAGGTCCAATATGCATAATATTTCTCTCAGTTAAGGACATTTAAAAAAAAAAAATCTTATTCTATTGTCAATTGAAATGAACAATAACAGTTTCAGTTTACTTGAAAAACATTCTGACACTAGAGCATATTTTAACGTTGCAAAAGTTTTATAGAATTAAATTTAAATTGTATGTTATAACTTGACACTATCTGACAGCAGCTGGTGGGAGCAGTTTTCTTAAGCATAATATATCAATGATGGAAGAGCATGGAGCTAATATCTTTCAAACAAATTTGATGACCTATAAAAACCGAACAAACAATCTTTCTTAATCTGTATTCTTAATATTTTGCTGATGATCTGTACTTTTTCTGCTGTTTTTATGAGCAACAGATACAGTTGATGCACCTGGTTTTTTGTTGAGAAGGGAGTTGAAAAAATTAGCCAACATCTTTTCATTATTAGCATTCGTTTTAGTAGGGTCCGGTTTAGCTTTTTGAGTTGGACTAAAATTAATAGAGGGTTCTTGTGATGAACGCAGCTTGCTATGAAGGGAAGTGGAGTCATTTGTTCCAGATTTGCTCAGTGCTGGAGGCTTGCTTAACACTGTTTGAGCTCGTGACATAAATGATTGCTCGTCTTCCACTTGCTGCTCTTTTAAATCATGACTAAATATTCTAGTTGAAGCTGGTCGAATAATGACAGAGCTGAAAGGATCAGCAACTGATATCTTATTTAGACTATCCTTGATTATGCTAATTTTTTTCTCACTATCCCATCCACTAGGGACAAACACAGCATCTCGGTCAACAACAGAAGCAGAAATCTCAAATGGGAAACCATATAACTGATGTAAAATATATTTTTTTAGCACTTCATTATTTTTACTTTCTTTCATGGATGTATATATCAAACCAGCACCAAGTTTGAGACAATACAAGCGCAAAAAATGCTGAATAAAATCAAATTGTTCTTCTCGATAATCATATTCAGCTTCTAAACTTTCAAAGTAATCACATTTAGTACAAACAACAATAATAGGTATTCCAAGATTTTCACTTAATGCAATGCTTCCAAGCTGCTCAGAATTCAGCTTTGAAGATTCTTCTGAACTTTTAGTTAAAGCTAATTTGTTATCTGTTTTAGAATCACTAGGATCAATGTAAGCAAGAAAATCATCAATTCTCTTTTGTTTTAATGAGGACAGCAAAGTTGAAGTTACCTTAAGACTATTAATATGCTCATACAAAACTGTCGTCCATTTTTCTAAAGTTTCAGGAATACTCCAAGGTTGGGTCATGTCTACAGTGATAAGGACTAAACTATGGCTAAGCATAGTTTGTGGGAGAGCAAACTGTAAAAGACCACGATATGCCAAAAGACCATCTACAACCCATATGCGACAGAGTCCACTTTCTTCAATGTCTTCACCAACAACATCAATAACTTCAAAGTCCAATGCAGAACCTCGATGAAGATTGTCTGAACTTTGCAATTTTGAGACTAAAGTTGACTTTCCACTGAGATCGTTTCCAAAAACAATCACACTTTTATCAGTGGAAAATGGAGATGCTGATGTTGCAGCCGAAGCATCACTCAACAAAGTTGACCAAAGATCCGAGCCTCCACCTCTAGTTTTGTCACGTTCCATTGATTAAACTAATACAATGATATGTAATATTACAGTTTTAAATTAAAAAGCCTAAAAACCTGCACAAAAAGTATAAAAAAAGTTTATTGAACATCTATTTTAGGAAATATATATATAGCAATCATGCATGGGTTACAATCACAGTAAATTATAAAGGTTTATTGGTTTATTTTGGACCAATCATATACTGTATGTTGATTCTACAAATTTTTGTGTTGTTTTGCAAATTTACCACCACATAAAATCGAATGTTTGTGAAAATTATTTCTACATAAGTCAATAAAATTTTAAAAGAACACTTTTGGCATTATTGCCATTTAATGATAGTCAACAGCATGGTCAAGTGGTTAGAATGCCTTGGTTGTGATCATCATGGTCTTGGTTCAAAACCTATTTAAGCCATTCTGCTGGGTCTTTGGGAAAGACACTTTATGGGATTTTTCCCTGCTCGACAATCTCAGCAAGCAGTTCTAAATTGCAGTCATAAAACTAAAAAACCAAATAAAAAATCTCAAGTGGACAGCAATACCTTGGCATCTCCAGAAGCAGGTCAGGGAAATTTCTTGCCTTATGTATTAGCACCTCCATTGCTTTCCTGCAAGTCAGGAGAATAAATATAGAGATAAAATAAAAAAATATAATGATCTTGTAATTGATGACAAAGTTATAATTATCATAAATCAAAAGCAATGTAAACAATTTTTTAATACAAATATAGGATATAACTGTAATCTTTTTCAGCAAAAAAATTTATTAGACAGTTGATACAGCATTTTTCTTTAATAAAAATAATAAAACATAAAATCCCTATTAAATCATTTTAAATGGTTATTAGTTACAATCAAAACACAAGCTAAACTAGTAAAAAAAGATATTAAAACAATTGAAAAAGGGAAATTTTAAATAAGATCAAATATAAGTGGCAACTCTTTTTGAAAAAGAACAGCATATAAGATTTATTTAACATTTAGCAGCTATGATTTTAATGTTGGTGATTGTGAATAAATAGCAATAATCACTTGCATAAACATTTAAAAGAACAATTTTTATATAAGTGTAAATTATAATGGTTGCTATTTTCTTTTATCAATGTTATAAAATGATAAGAAAAAAACTTTTGAAACTAGGTGCACAATATTTACACACCTATACAACATATATAAAAAATAATTAAATTTTTTATTTATCTGTCAGAATTGAACTTCTTAGAAATGTATGTATTTTGCAAGTTTAATGTCTTACCTTTTTGAGCTTTTATATATGGAACAAAGATCTCTTATTCTTCATATGGCCTAATTCTTGTTATTGCTAATAACAATAACACTTAAGTGTAATATTTTATCAGCATAAATACATCTAAGGCAGGAGGTCAAACTCACAGGCCATGATATCCCACTAAACAACCAAATCTTTTAAAGTAGCCAATTTTATAAATAGATGCTCAAAGTAAATCAATTGATTTTAATTTACATTAATACAAATGAAGACTTTTTGGATCTATTCAAGAAATCTTTGTAAGCAATTTTTTTAAATGAAACTAACCTAGAATCCTCTTCTTGAAGAGACCGTAACTGTTGTTTATTGGTCAAAGTAACCCAAAGTTGCCCAATAGCATTAGGAGGCAAAAAAAGAAACGAAGAAAAAATAAATCTTTTAAGAAACAATAGTAACCACCGGGGAATCTGGGTTAGTTTCACTAACAAAAATTGCTCATGATTGCTTATTGAATAAACCTGAATCTTCCCCATAGCAGCTGGATAGAATTAAACAAAAACCAAGAGGAAAAAGATCTTTACCAACCATTGACAATGCTTTAATTACTTGAATTTTTTAAACTAACTTTGTATTTATGTCACCAACTTTATTCCATAAATATTTTTGATTATTGAATATGACTCTTGCCTTAAAATGACTAAATGCCCTTAATTTCAGATTTGAAGAGATCAATACTTATTAGAGTTAAGATATCTTAAAGTTATAAAATTTGAACAATTAAAAAATAAGGTATTTTTAAAAAGTCACCATAGCATTTTTTGTTGGTGAAACTAACCTAGAATCCCCCTACAGCACCAGGAATTAATAAAAAAAGAAAAGGATCTTTTCAAAAAGCAATAGTAACAACAAAGGTGATTTTGGGATGGTGATTTCTTTAATAGATGTAAAATATAACTAAATTATATGATAATTAATTATTTGATTTTTCGTAGTCATAAATTTAAATTTGAGTATAAAATATTAAAATTGAAGTTTTTAATTTAATAATTAAACAGTACTACTAATTATCAAATAGCAATTTAAAAAAAACATGATAACATAATTGAACAGTAAGATTATTTAATGCAAAAACTAGGCTATTCAAAAGAGTGATTAAAATTCATTGAAATTCAAAACCAAATAAATTTTTAATAGTTATAGCAAAATGATTAAACACTATTAATAAGAACAATGTCTTATGGCGATACAGCTAACCATATTTTTAAAAGCAATTCTTTTTATCTTTGAAAATATTGATTCTACTTCGACATGATAAAAATTATGTTTGTCAATTTTTAATGCATTTCACAATCTTTAAAAAATTAACTTTCCGTCTAGGCAACATTTTAATAGCACCAAAATTATATTAGGTAGTGCTATTAAACTTGTCAACAAAAGGCGATAACGAAGATAATTGGACTTTTTACTGTCTGAGAAAGTTGATTTAATTATTGATTTAAGTATTGATTTAATTATTATCACAATGCAGTTTACTTACGAGAATATCTTTATTTAAATTTATTAATAAAATAATAAATTACGAAATAAAACACTGTTCGCAAATATTACAAAAAATTGACTTTTATCATAAGAATTTTTTATAACCACATATATAAATGTCATTCAATAATTAATCAGAGGCAGGGAATAGGCACGATACGGAATAATATTTCGTATTCCGTATGTTTCTTCAGGACGAAGGGGAATCACTCGTCTATAAACCGGAGCAGTCAGGCTTCGAAAAATTAATTGTATTGGATCACCAAAAATTTAAAATGCGTGTTTGATACAAAACAATTTTGTCATAACAAAAATTTAACCAAAGAAACCTTAGAAATACAAACAATACAACTAGATTTGGTACTTTCCTGTTATCGCCCCACCATCTATTGCAAGTAATTTTTTTACTGAAACTAACACGGAATCGCCCCTACAAGTTTCTTTTTTATTTCATCCTAGTGTTGAGGGGAAATTCTGGGTTAGTTTTACCAAAAAAAATTACTTGCAATAGATGGTGGGGCGATAACAGGAAAGTAGGAGAGAGCCTCCAACCGTGCGCCGGTGCAAATAGTGCGCCTTTGCGTTTTATTTTTTATTGTTGCGTAAATAACATCATAATTGCATTATCAAAAATTGTATTAAAATATCAATTTCTCTTTGTATTTTCAGAAATGCCAAAAAAACAGAAAATTTTTTAAAAAGGTTTTTCAATTTTTATGAAAGTAAAGTTAGTTTTTGCTGATAAAAAAAATTATTTTTTTCATTGCATAAAAGCACTAGGAATTAAATAAAAATGACATCAGTTTCTCCATAGCGTGAAGTAAAGGTTGATAAAAGATAATAATTGATTATTGTAGCTTTTCTCTGAAGTCAAGAGTTTGTAGCAGTTAGGAGCGTTATGTTCAAGTTTAATTGGTGCAGTTCAAAGTCAGAAGGTTAACCACTACTTGATTCTATTTACAGCACATTTATTCACTTATTCAAATAGAAATAAAAACAAAATAAAAATTAAAACAAATAATTACAATAATAGAAACAATTTAGTATAGCATTATATGACAGAAGTTAACTTATCTAACCGATATCTGCCGGAGAGCAACTCATTTTATTTCAATTTGTGACTAAGCCACGTCGCTGTATACAAGTGGGCGTATTACCACGTGATCATACGATATGGAACGGCAGGATGTGAATTTCGAAATTGCATAAAAATAGAGCATGTGAAAGTTAAATCCAACGTTTTGAACTAAATTCTATAACTCCGATAATAATTAAAGTTGTATTTCGTGTGAAAATACTTGAGCTGTCCAATTAATCGCTACAAGTTAAAGTCAAAACAGCAGGTGTTCCTACAGTGCGTCACTCAGCAGCACCTACAGCCCCCTGGCGCACTGTTGGAACAAAATTTTTACATATTATTCCATTACTAAAGAAACATACACAACAGAATTTTCATATATTCGGCTTTACAAATGAGCTTTTTCTTTTGTGCTTGTATTGCTATTCACAGCAAGAGAACTTTTTCTTTCAAAAAAAATATTTTAAAACGATACGTAATGAGAGCGATGTGGCCTTAATTTAGAAGAAGATGATCTGAACAAAAAATAGTTACCGAATACTGGTGATTTTGTGGTAGTCGGCTGCGTGGTTAAGCGGTTAAACCAACGATATACACTTCATGATTGGAAACTCTTTTTTTTTCAGTTTGTTTCTTTATTAAGAGAACGCCGACAGGAGCGTTCTTTTGTCGGTGTTCTCTCGTACGCTTGACTGCATGCTCCTTTGGACGACTGAGTCGTCAAATAATACATTGATTTATATATTGAACTACATAAAAGTTTGGTTTGTTTTTGCAAAAGCGTGAACAAAAATTGGTCAGATTGTTAATGATGCAATTTTGGAAAAATAACAAACTTTTAAAATTTAAATTGTAAGGCGTGATAGAGTGCAAGTTTTTTATTTAGCTTAATAAATTAATAGTTATTCCAAGTTAGTGATTGCGTCTGAGATAACTAAATAAATAAAAAAATACCCAATGGCTTGCAAAACTTTAATTTGTTTTTATTTGAGTTTATTGTTAACACAGTAGCCTATTTAATTAATTGTTTACATAACCAATTCAATTCAATTTGTTTGATAATATTATTACTAAATATTCTTTTTTCTTTCTAAATTTGTGGACAGAAAATTGTGTGGGTTCTAAGACGTAGACCAATTTTTGTCCCTTAATAAAGGTGTTCTCTAAAAAAAAAAGATTTTCACTTGAATTCAGTCTTGAATTTTTGATTTTTCGTCCCAAAATTGTAGTGTTTTCTAAAAAAAGGTCTTTCTTTGAATTTAGTTTCGGATTTCTGATTTTTGGTCCCAAAATCATAGTGTTCTCCCAAAAAAAAGTCGTCATTTGAATTCAGTCTCGGATTTCTCATTTTTTGTCCCAAATTTTCGTTCTTTATAAAGTAAAATTTTTGGTCAACCCTAGGTCGCGACCCAAAAGTAGGTCCAAATTGACACAAAAGAACGAAGATGGTGAAATTTTTACACAACTAGCCTACACTTGTCGTAGACCCAATCAAACTAAACGGCGATCCAGGGGTTGAGAAGCACTGTGTTATAGGCGGAGATCTTTTTTTATTTTTTTAAGAGAATATTTTTGTTTTGGGATGAAAACCAAGCAATCCGAGACTAATTAAAAGTTCTTCTGATGAAAACCAAGAAATCGGAAACTAATACGAAGTGAAGACTTTTTTCTTTTAGAGAACACTAGTTTTTAGGGACGAATTTTTTTATATTAACTAGTGTCCTGGTTTGCCGCTCCCAGAATAAAAAAATTTTGGGGGCAAAACAATCTTTGCCGAAATTTTATGCGACGAGTGCCCAAAAACCAAAATTTAATGTAAAGACTTTTTTGTTCTTGACTTGATTTTAAAGTTTGAATTAGAGCAAAGGCAATAATCGAATATGCTCATACATTAGTTTTTCAAAAAACTTTAAGACCCAAAAAAGGTTTTCACATCATAACTATAGGCTCCACCTTTTTTAAAAACTAAATTGGTTTTTTCACAATAAAATAAAAGTAATTTTACTACAAAGATACGTACAAAAAAAACTTCTTTCATTCCAAATAACGCATGCTCAATGCTAGAAAAATTGTGAAATTGCCAATGATGCGTCTCGGTGTGCCAATTGCCGCCCTTGCCCTCCAGCTTGGTATGGGTATGATTATATGTTATGTTTATGTTAATTGTTTATAGGCTATTACATAACCATTTACTTCTATTATACGTCAAAACATTTTAACATTCTGTGGATGTGAGAATAAACTACATCCGGTTGTGAGCTTATCTTCGATATGTTGGGAGGAATGAGGATACCATCACAACTTCTTCCAGGTCACCCTTGAGAAAGGTGTAATACCTATGAGCCTTCCTAAACATGGGTTACTAAAATTTAATTTCCCTTATAATAGACTTTGACAGATAGAATTTCAGGGCAAAAAGTATAAAATTTGAGAGTAATTGAAAGTGATGACCTTTTTTTTAGGAAACGCTACAATTTTGGGACAAAAATCGATTTAGAAAATTATGATATTAGGACTAAAAATTTGAATTTCGCAATCAATTTTTTTCTACCCGTAAAATATTGCATGTCTTGGTCTTCAATGCCACGATCATAAGATTAAAAATTAGAATCCCACACAGAATTTTTTCGTACCCGTAAAATATTGCATGTCTTACTCATTAACTACCCATAAAATATCCAATTGCATGATTAGATTTTGGCATGGCAATTGCATGACCAATCTCAGAGGTCATCGCACGCCACTGTCAACCACATATGTGAGTTTTAATATAAATATCTGCTGTGTAGTGGACGAAAAAAATAAAATTTTTCTTGATTGATTGATTGAACCGTTGATTGAACATAGGCAACTTTGGCTAAATAAATTAATGAGATTTATATTTTTTTTAATAAATCTGAATGGATTTTAATCGATATGCTATTTGCATCAATCTGGGTAACTTGAAAGAATTTGATGATTTGTTTCAAAACAAGGAAGAAATAGTGTCACAAACTGAAACCCATTATAATAATTTTTTTCCAAGTATGAAAATATTTCCTCCGATACCATAAAAATTTGGTGGCGACAAGTCGGTGGCTCACTACAAAATTTGAATAAAACTGCTTTAGATTACTACACAAAAACTTTTAACAATGTTGCAACAAACGATATTTTAAGACTTTTACTTTGGACGCTGCTGACAAAATCCCAAGTTTTTTTCAGATTTAAGTCGTTTTAAAATTGTTGAAACAAGTAGAAAATTTTTTGATTTGCTCTTAGATTTTAGAAAATCACAGACAATGTCATCAGTCGGTGATGCAGCTTTTTCTTCAATAACTGAAGACAACCGCCATATTGTGGAATATATTCGTGGTTATATTCTAAGACGATTAAAACAAAAATTTTCGAATCAATTAAGCAAACAATACCAATTTTTAACAGAACTTTGTGATGATGGTAATAATAATTTCGGCCATTCGTCTCTTATAGAAGTTTTAAACAATAGTAATTATCAAACATTGATCAAGCCAATTTCATCACTTACTGAAATGTTATTGTATATTGAGTTTAAATTTCGTCAACATGGAAAAATTGAAAATATTCTTAAATCGGTTATGGAATCAATAAATATGGACTACTTATATAATTTGCTTTCACCCGTACAAATCGACCACCAGTGTTTATTAACTATTTGCAAGGTGTTTGTTAAAATTCGCTGAAAGTCAATAAGAAAAGCTGTAATGGCTAAATTAATTGATTTCGATGAAAGACAAGGCCAGGTTTTCGAAGTATTTTACTATTTACTGTAGATTTTAATCTTGTCGTTTTTTTTTCTTTATAGTTATACGAAGTTTTTTATAAATTATTTAATAAAATAATGCAATGTATCTTTCTATAAATCTTTTTATTTTAAGAGTCTATGCTTTCAACCTAATTTGGTGTTTTCTTGAATACACTACTTGTATTTTAAGAGTTTTTTTTAGTTAATATGTAAGCCGAAAAAGTCGTAAAGAAAGAAATTAATGAAAAATGCCAGACGAGTTTAAACAATAAACGATAAAATTCCTAGAGACTCGGACTGAGATCATTACAAATTCATTATTTTTGGTAAGCCAAACTATAAATTGTTCCAAAATAAGATAGTGGCACCTAAATCAACGAAAGTCAAATTCAACATAGAGGATAAGTACACAGCGGCAGTTGATATTTCTAATATTTGTAATAAATACGCTGTAGACAAATAACAATTTCTAATGATTGTTTTAGTACAGCAAAAATTGTAATCTAGAATTAAAACTTCTTTTAAATTGATCTGTTTTATTAAAGACCGCAGATGAGTTTTGACTGTGTCTGAAAAAAAATTTTTAAGAACTTTGTGGATTTTCATAATTTTCTTGATTAACAAAGTTTGTAAATGTATTGTAAGATAGAAAAAAAACGAGTTACGTTCTTGCATTATTTTGATTTATTGTGGTTTTGTTTTATTGTGGGGTGTGACCGATCATGGTAGCGATTTATAATTGTTAGAAAGAAAAAGATTAAATTCAATTTTTGGTGAAGAAGAGAATAAATTATAAAGACTAAATTCAATTTTTGTTAATAAAGGAAAGACTAGCGATTCTTAAATTCACTCTTCGTTGAGAGAATGCTGACGTGTCCGACGATTTACGGAATTCAATAGCTATATCCACCTAGTGCTGAACTTATTTAAATAAGGTCAGCAAAATCCCTCCCAGTTACAAACTACCCTTATTTAATATGCGTAACTCTATGACGCCAGATCCAGAAAAATATAGTTGTAACTTAAATATGAAGAAGATAGAATTTATTTTTTACCTGCAGTTTCACAGACGCAGTTACTTAACACAATACAGCAAAAAATAATAATGGTCACCTGACCATTCAACAAATCACGGTCACCGTTCTCTGAGCGAAATTATTGTCACTGTCTGATGAGAGCGATCTCACTCTAATTATAATAAACCCGAATTGGGCTACGTGGCTCGGTCGGCAAACTTAACAATAAAAATCAATTTTATGCCCTTTTACAGATTACTGCCAAAGCGAGGTCACACTGCTATTATTTAATTAGGACTATGCATTTAGGTCATTAAGAACGGATATAGGTTATTACGTTTAATTCAAAAAATTTTATAAGTTGATTGATCTGTTAAAAAGCGTCAAATATATCACAATTCCTCGCTGTTGGCAGCTACAACTCATTGCATTTCGATAGGTCACAAAAATAATCCAATTTTCTCCGGAAAAACGATTTGCATTACTAGAAACCAAACTGCGTAAGAAAATGAGAAGCACCAGACTCGAGTTTCGCTTTTATTAGAACTAGTCAGTGATGCATATCTCACTCCGAATCAAACTCGCTACAAGTGGTCCTCCACGCAGGAAACAACACCACTAGACCACGCAAGCCCGCCACCAACTCGACTACAAGCAGCTGGAAATGATTCCCGGCTTTGCCGCGCAAGGAATACACAGAATCCACTGTGTGGTAAGACCAAGGCCGCACCTCATGACCGGGATTTACCCCGACAAGCGTTAAGCATCGCGCTTACACTCCTAGAGCTTGACGAGCGAAAGAAGAATGTTATATACAAGTATCATGAGGTATTTTGGATAATACTAGAAACCAAACTGCGTAAAAATGAGAAGCACCAGACTCGAGTTTCGCTCTTATTAGAGCTTAATAGAGCTTATTTGCATTACGTAACAATAATCTAACTCGTCATTCTGTTGTAAACTTGGGAAAGACAATTTCTCTCGATTGGCATCTTTTCCAAAATTCTCAATTGCAGTCATGTTTCTAAATAAAAAACAGAAAAAATAAAAGTTTCAACCTGACAGCAATATATTGCGAATCAAAAAAATCGTGAGTGAGGATAAGATAGCTGGCCGGTGTAATCACTAGACGGTTGCTCTAAATATAGCGCCTCCGATGTTTTCCTACAAATCAGGAGGATAAATAGAGATGATAAATAAACGAATTGCTACTTGTTGTAATTGAGATGTTTTTGATTTTTACTGTTTTGTAAAAATAGTTGAGCAAAAACAAATTTAGATTTTTTAAAACCTTAAACTTGTGTGCTGATGAAAGAAATTCTTTGCACAAATGCTCTAGTAAATTAAATTTGCAAAAATTTGTTTTATTATGTTTTGGTTTGTTTAGAATTGTAGTTGTATTTGAGCTGCTTCTGATTTTAATTTTATGTAAATAGTTAAGAAAAAAAGCAATTTTAAGTTTTTGAAAATTGAAACGAAAACCGATTGTTAGTTGGTATGGTGTATTACAGTGGCGTGCGGTGGTCTCTGAAACTGGTCATGCAATTGGCATGCCAATATCGGGTCATGCAATCGGGTATTTTATGGGTAGTTAATGAGTAAGACATGCAATATTTTACTGGTAGGAAAAAAATTCTGTGCGAGATTCTAATTTTTAGTCCCAATATCATGGTGTTCAAAATCAAGGTCTACCTCCTAGATTCAAAGTGATCTCCAAAAAAAAAAAGGTCATCACTTGAAATCGCTGCCAAGTAATGCACTTTTATTCCAAAAAATGTAGTAATCTTTAAAAAAAAGGTCATCGCTTGGAATCCCTGCCAAGTAATGCACTTTTAATCCCAAAAATGCAATGATCTCTAAAAAAAAGGTCATCACTTGAAATCGTTCCAAGTAATGCACTTTTTGTCCTAAAAATGCCGTGATCCCTAAAAGAAAAAAAAAGCCTTTGTCTCGGATCGGCCTCAGATTTCATTTCGAACAAGTAATATTTCTTATTAAATTCAACAATATCTAAGTCATCGTGTAAAAGTTCGTCATGCAATCTCTAAAAATTTGGTCATGCAACGCATGACCTGCATGCCCTGACCGCACGCCACTGGTGTATTAATACAGTCGAAGGATAGCCTGGCACCATTCCTCTAAATAATTAGCGGCTGATTTCTTGATTTTCATACTTTTTCTTTACCAAATATTTCTAAATAGAAAACAAAAATAAACAGAAGTTTCAACCTGAAAGCAATATATTGCAAATAAAGAAAATTCTAAGCTATATAAGTATAAGATAGCAGGCCCCTGTAATCGTTTAAAGTTTGTCCCACGTATAGCACCACCGACGTTTTCCTGCGAGTCGGGAAGATAAATAGAGATGATGAATAAACGAATTGCTACTTGCTGTAATTGAGACGTTTTAATTTTTACTGTTTTGTAAAAATAGTTGAGAAAAAAACAACTTAAAATTTGTGTGCTGTTGTAGCAAACTCTTTGCAAAAATTTGTTTTATTTTGTTTTGCCTTGTTTAAAATTGTTGTTGTATTTGAGCTGCTTTTGATTTTTATTTTTTATGTAAATATTAAGAAAAAACAATTTTAAGTTTTCGAAAATTGCAACGAAAAACAATTGTAATCTGGTGTGACGTATAATTAACGGACAAATATATATACAGTCCTGTATGTGGTCTACCACAACCAGGGCTGCGAACTCGAAGCATTTTTAATCGAGTTCGAGTTCGAGTTCACAAAATAGAGTTGAAAAAATACAGTCGGAATAAAGTTAAGAGAATAATTCAACTGCGAAAAACTGAGCTCATGTTAAAAATGCTTTGTCATCAATGTTACCAATTTTAATCTATTATTTAAACAAAATAAAAGAGGATAGCAAATTATAATTTGGCACCAACGCTGAGAAATTTTATAGTTAAATTTACTCATTAAATGAACTCAAACATCACAAACTTTTTTCAAGTTCGAGTTCAAGTTCGAGTTCAGAAATTTTTATTTTTCGAGTTCGAGTTCGAGTTCGGCCAAAATTGCCGAGTTCTTCGAGTTCGAGTTCGAGTTCGCAGCCCTGACCACAACAAACTAAAAACTTCTAAAGTTTACTAATTACACTAAATAATCATTTTCTTTTCAAAAATTGATAAGATTTTAGCTTTTAATTATAAAATTAGATAAACTGATTTACTGCATAAGACAATATTAATAATTTTAAACTTCAGCTCTTCTTTTAAGTACTTTTTATTGAAAAACAACATTGCAATGGGTTTTTTCGACTGAATATTAGCAACTGTTTATTATTATTATTATTATTATCTTTAGGCGTATATTCAGAGTTGTGTTCAATTTTACAGCTGTTTTATATTGAATTTAAAGTTGATTACAAGCTGTAAACTAGAAACACAGCGTAGATTACAAGCTGTACCAGAAATAAATGATCAGGTATTTTGTTTTTGCAAAAATAATTTGAACGATTTTTTGTTTTTTTCATTTAATAAAAATTGTTTCGGTAAGATATAGTCTAAAAACTTAAAAATACTTTTTGTTTTATTCACATCCCAATGTTTTCAGTTAAAGAATCCAAAGAACACAATTTTTGTAGCTAGCTTAACTATTTTAGACATTTTAATTTTCTTTTAGTAACTATTTTTTAATCTAAAGGTTTTAAATTGTTTGCTTTAAAAGGTGATAGATTTCGGTCATCAATGACCTGATCAAGCTTTTTATAACCAAAATTTAGTGGGTTCGAAGGAAGTAATCATAGCGTTTATTATTTTAAACATTTTAATTTTTTTAACCATCATTTACTTAATCTCACAGTGTTCAGTTGTTTGCTTTGAAAGACGTTATTTTTTTCATCAATGACCTGATAGAGTTTTTAATAAACAAAATTTAGTGCGTCCAAAAAACATAATTTTAGCTTTGGTATTTTAAGTATTTTAATCTTTTTTAACAATCATTTATTTTACTTGACTGTTTTCTAGTGTTTGCTTTGAATGATATTTTCTTGTTTATCGACGACCTGATCAAGCGTTGATGAGCAAAATCTGCACATAATTTTTGTTTTATTAACTTTGATTTTTTATATTTTGTTCCGCATACGAAAAAAACTCAGACTAAATTACATTGAATATGTACCGTTAGGGTGGAGTGAAAAAAAAATTTGAAAAAAGTGTAGTTCTTAAATCCTGCCAAATAGGCTAAAACTTCAAAAAAAGTTGGTTTTGGCGAGTTGCTACCTTTGGGGGGCTAGCAACCCCCCAAAATGTGTTTTTGGGGGTAAAATTGACAAAAAATGTCATAACTCGGTAACCGCTTATCGTAGAGGCATGATTTATGACTCAAAATTTGCAGAATCATCATGTTTCTATATGTGCTAAGAGAAAGTTTTTGTCTATTTCCACAAGAAAAAAAGTTATAACCGATAAACCGTTTTTTATGCTCAATACTCGAAAATTGCGCTGTATGGAAATAACTTTGATCTAACATTTGAAATGATATATGTCTAACTGATAAGGACTAATTATGACAATCACAATATAAGGACTAATTATGACAATCACAATATTAACAAGATGATTTGGGATAACTTTGGTCACCAGACAAAGTACCTAAAATAGGCCTACTCATAAGGTACAGAACGTGCTAGCTTTACTGCCCATAAAATGTTTAGTATTTCAATAATTTAAAGAAAATCTGTTACATCTCATTACTTTCGAACTGTTGATGCTGATATTGGGTTGTTTTGCCTAAAGAGTGAGAGAAAAATAAGAAAGCAAGTTAGAGTACACCAAATACCCTACGCAAAATGAAGCGCATCAGAATTGCACTTTAGTGTCAAATTTTTTCAAAAGTTTTCGAGATTTAATCTTCTGGCGAATCAACCCATCTCTTCGCTCAAATCCTTCAACTTGTGCTGTGGCCTCTGTTACCATTTTGACATGGCGCTCTACACATTGGTTGTGACATGAGTGGTCGAGCTTCAGTGGTCTTATCCGGCATTGTTCAATATCTAAATCAGTTAAATGTTCAATTACCGGAGGCTGCTGATGGCAAGATGTTAAATTCACCATCTTGTAGTACGAGTTCGCTGTTAGATCCAGTGTGGGCGGTTCAAGCAGCCGTACAGTTGAGGCGGTATCATAATATTTTGCTCCTTCCAAAGAATATTCTTCACTGCGACTGTCAACCAAGTCATGATTATCAAATGCAACCGTTGATGGCAAGTTTCCACGAATCGAAAGCACTTTGTTCACTCCTCGCATTGGTATCTCCTCATCGTTGTCACCCAACATGGCGATCAAGACATTTTCCTGGTGTGCGAAAAATGCATTTCGTTGCACAACTTTCAGAGCAGTTTTCCGAACAGCTTCGTCAGGCACCTGAAGAATTCGTTGGACCAAGTTGAAAAAATTTCTAGATCCGCAAGTTAGTTGACTAGTTAACTTAATTTCAAACCAACTTGGAAAGTAAACTTAAAGACAAAACTTCGTCAGAGTTTCCAAGTTTGAGGAGGGTTCATCCACCGAAACATAATATCTGAAGATTCGACAGCCCAGAGTTAGCCAGCGTGAATGCACATTGCACAATGGGACCTACTTTTAAATATTGCAAGTCGCTGTCGACAACTCCCATGATTATTGCTGAACATATCTTGTAAGCATAGTGTTGATCAGTACTCAGATCATTAACAATTGATTCTGGCAACTGTACAAACTGAGGGTTTGAAATTGACTTAAAATTAGCAGCAACCGGCCAACTTGAAACATCTCCAGTTAAACAGTTCCCAATTGGTCCTGCAAATGTGTCAGGACTATTGGTGGTTCCATCAAGCATAGTAAAGACATGGCGCAAGGGTAGTTCATTGGTATGTAGTAGGCAAATTACTCACTGTAGTGGCTTGTTCAATAATTCTTCCAACTTACGAATGCAACCATTGAACTTGCCTGTCATTGCTGCAGTTCCATCAGTGACAATTACTGTAAGCTTGTCATGTAATTCGGTGTTGGCAATGATGTTGAAGATCTTTTGTGCTATGGTTCTTCCTTTGCCATCCTCTGTGGAAATATGAGAAAGATAGTATTCACCAGGCTGCCCAACCATTGTATAGTGATCTTCAAGTTGCACAGACCTGTAAAACTTGTCATTTGGCCCTTGCATGGTGACCTGTGTTGCATCTTTGCGCCCATCAAAGTATATGGCATTCACTAACTTGAAATTTTCTTGCTCCTTTTTCCTAATTTCAGCACGGCATCGTTCTCGCTCTCTTCGAAGCTTGCTACGATCAATAACGTATGTCTTGTCATCATCAGTAATTAGACCCAAATCTTGCATCACACTATTAGCGATCGCAGCAGCAGCTCTGTCGGATATCTGAAATCGCTCACTCATCCTTGCAAGGTTTGACCAAATCATTCAATTCTGATTTTCATATGGCATTGATTGAGAAACAAATTCAGAAGCAGCAGAAGATTGCGTTTGGTCTGTGTTGGTTGAACTAGAATCTGACAGATAATCCAAAGCTGACTCAGGCACTGATGTAACTGATGTAACGGAAGAACATGTTGGTGGTTCTGGATGAGGTTGTAAGGGTCGAGAGCGCCCCAAAAACTGTATGTCAGCTGACGTTGAAGAACCACAGCATCCACACGTTTTCCAACTCGCTTACTAGTTTGATCTTTATAAAAAGCATAATCATCATCTGTCATTTTCAAACCATGTTGTTTGTCCAAAATTCTGCGCTGCTTATCGTCAGCACAAAAAACATCAAATATTTCATCAATAGTTGACATAAACTCTTTTTCCGTTTGTAAAAATGCTTCTCCTCGTTTTTTCTTTGACCAGCGATCAAGTGCACTGAAACAATTCACAAAACTTTTAACTTTTTTCGAAATGGTGTACAGATGAATGGGATATACGTTGCACCATACCCATCTGTCATAAATTTCTCTGGCAATGTCATTTGCAGCATTGCAGGTTCGAAAGTTTTTCAAATGAAGAATGCGTTCTATTACATGTCGCTTGGCAGGCAATACTCCTGGTGGAAAACTATCACGGGTAGAGAAAGTGTGTCCACTATGTAAAATCTTCTTTACAGAAGTTGAACTCCGTCTTTTCATGTTTTACTACTTCGCAGTTTGGCCAAAGCTTTGATTTACACAATTACTTAACAATATACCTGCAAAAAATAATAACTTTTCAGATAACTATTAGTTAAGTACAAACAAACAAACTTATTAAACAGTTTTTCTACCATAACTTTTTTTCTTGTGGAAATAGACAAAAACTTTCTCTTAGCACATATAGAAACATGATAATTCTGCAAATTTAGAGCCATAAATCATGCCTCTACGATAAGCGGTTACTGAGTTACGACATTTTTAGGAAATTTTACCCCTCAAAACACATTTTGGGAGGTTGCTAGCCCCCCCAAAGGTAGCAACTCGCCAAAACCAATTTTTTTCGTAGATTTTACCTGTTTGGCAGGTTTTTAGAACTACACTTTTTTCAATTTAAAAAAAAAAATTATTTTCACTCCACCCTAATGTACCGTATGCTATTTGATAAATTTGTTTGAATTTATATTTTTATTGAATATGTTCTGTTATAATTTAAATGTTACTTAAACGACAGCTGTGTTTTTGTTTGTATGAGAAAAATATAATCTAGAATAAAGTTTATTTTGTTCTGTTATCTTATCAAATCTTCCATTCTATTTGTTTTTTACGCCAAAGCCTGTCATGAGTTCGCCATCTTTACAAAAATTTATTTGATTGCGATAAGTGAGCAATACATCTAAATGGACAACATTAATTTTTAAAGACTTTCATATAAGTGGCAACATTATTCAATTACCATTTGTCGCCACCAGTGCTGGCATTGTCAACCCAAATAGGCGTCCACTTTAAATTAGCGCCATGCATCAAACTACGGCCTGTCCGTTAAATTTTATACAGTGGCAACTCCGGCATAAATCAGTGCAGCAGTCTCATATATTATTAGCAACGCTTAAAAAATTAATACCGGTAATTATAATTTTTTAAGCGTTGCTGATAATATTTATTTTTTCTCTATATTTATCCTGCCGACTCGCAGGAACGCGACGGTGGGACTAATACATAGGGTAAGCAATTACCCCGACCTGCTTTAAGAGATGCCAAGATATTGCTGTCCGCTTGAAATTTAGAACTGCTTGCCAAGACTACCAAGCAGGGGAATGTACCGTAAAGAATCTTTTCCAAGGACGCAAACAGAGACCATTTCGACCGCAATCTCGGCGCTGTAACCACTCGACCACGCTGCACGTATATTCAAGGTGCTGCAGCTGCCACTGATTTTATGATGCTGCAATTTTGTGAGAACAAAACCAGTTTTGCTTTTCAATTTAAATTTATACAATAAATTAAAAAAACTAAAGGAAACTTCGATTGTAAAATTGTGTTTGGTCTTTGAAAGTAAAGGCGCTTTAACAGCCGTTTACAGCACTTCTTTTTTTCAGCGTGATCTTTGTTTGTTTTATTGACGTTTTCGAAAATAAGTGGATTTTAGCGTGATTTTTTCTGAAAAAATAAGTGGATTTGAGCGTTAATAAAACAAACAAAGATCACGCTGAAAAAAAGAAGTGCTGTAAACGCGGCTTAAGAAGTAAAAGTAACCCTTGATTCTCAACGTTCCTGGTTGGCATCGGTTGTGTTATTATTGGTTAAACACAAGATGGCGCCAATCGCCCCGAAGCTTTTCGCGGAAAAACTTTTGAAAGCCTAACAATAAACGGCAGTAAGAAGTTTGCAACCATAGATGACCCAGAATGTTTTTAAAAATACTTAAGCCACACAAAAGTTTTGATAAAATAAATTTTATTACGGACATATTTTGCATTTGGTTAAATATTTCCGCATTTTTATATCGTTCTATTTCTAAGATTGAAATCCGGAGCAAGGTTAGGTAACTCGCTCAATTGTTCCTTTAATTGAATTACGTCATCGCAATAAATTCTCACAAATTCGATCTCCCAGCGGTCCCCTCCTCCCAATGATTTCCTCCGAGTTTGAGTCTCCACAAGCGACCTTAAAAACCAGTAAAATTCAGATGGCGCGGGAGGGGGGCATAGCGAGGCTCACAATGGCAGCGGCAAGCGGCGAAGTCGACAGAGTGGATTACTGCAAACCAGGATTCAAGCATTCGACGAGACACAGAAGGTGAAGAAACTTGGCATGGGTCGCTATCCTCCGGAGGATCCCGATCGTGCAGCGAAGCGATTCAACCGACAACGTCGCGCGAAATTCACCTGACAAATGACGTCATAATGCCACGTAGGACGCATTTGCAAGCGCAGACTCACCCGCGCATTCGCATCGCCGGCTCATGTTCGCTAACTTGACGCCAGCACACTTGACGCAAGCCAGGTCCTGCAGGTTAAAGGTCATTGCTTTGCGTTGCAAGTCGTCCACTAAACGGCGCTCAATAGTATGCTTGTCGTAAGGGCTGCCACATGCGGCGCACAACCACGAACTGAAGACAGTTCCATAAAAATTGAAATCGACATCAGTGCAGCAAACTTGCACAGTTACAGACAATTCATCAAACTAACCAGGCACATTAGTTAATCAATTACACGGTGACAAATTGCATAGAAAATTTTTTAAACAAAGCAAATTGAACGGCCTGCTTGCTACAGACCCACGACTTGCTCGGCCATCCTCTTCCGATGTAACATGGTGCAAACTTTGGGATGAAATTTGAAATAATAGATTCTATTTGAAGATTTAACTTAAGATGAAATATGGTTCAAATTAATTTTAAATCAACAAAAACAATCCAACAAATATAAGACAGCTTTTCGTGTGTTGAAACGAAAAACTTTAACTGAGATGCGTCCAACGCCCACAAAAATTATCACCAATTCACTGCGTTATTCAACAAAATTAATAAAGGAAAAGATTAGAGTAATCGTATGCTATTGAAGATCCTCTGTAATTTGCTTTTATAATTTAGTTTTTTATAATTCCCGAGTGGTAAAGACAAGACCCGGGGCATTCTTTACTATTTCTGGCTCATTTCTATTGCGCTTAGCTTACTATTAGCATTTTTGTACCTAGAAAAGAACTTCAAAGCAGTCATTGTGATGAGAATTGTTCAAAGCTGTGTGATCTGCATCAAATCCAACAAAACTGAAAAGTTAGCTCTGGACACGTAGTAAGTGTTATCCGTGCGGATCGGAGCTGGTTGGTTCGATACAAATTGTTAAATGTTGTTTACTACGTTCCTGACACAACAGTGACGAGGGCAAACTTCAAACCATCCGTGAATAGCTCGAGCCGCATTTCTTTAATTCGTATCGAAACAGTAGGTTGCTTAATCTGCTGTGAATCGACACTTCAGCCAGAGATTGAACTTTTCCGACATTTGTTGAATCGAGTACGATCGGGGAGGAAAGAACGCCGTAGGTATGGCGAACGCGATTTAATTGTTTCGTCATTTTGTTGAGTCCTCGGGAACAGGAAAGACACTTTACGGCACCCACTTCTGTTTTCCAATCTTAGCAAACAGTGGATACATCTCTAAAAATAAAAAAATATTTCAAACGGACAGCAATATCTTGGCATCTCCGAAAGCAGGTCGGGATCATTGCTTAAAAATTGCTTTAAATGTATAGCGCCTCCTCATGAGATATCGGTTCCATATACCATTACATTTTAAAACGAATTCCATCTCGTCTCAAAATATATCTCATGTAAACAATAGTCCAGTCTCATGACACAAGCGGCGAAATCGAAAGACTTTCGGATCAAACTCATCACACCAGAGAACGACACTTACTTGCTTTCATCTGAAATAACCACATCACGACAGAGGTCAACGTCCTTCAGTAACCCGCAAGTTGTGCACGCCACTTGTCGTAATACAAACGTGGAGCAGGGGTCATTCCACTCGGCTTCGGGGGAGAACTCGCCGACCCCGATCAGCCGCAGGAGGCTGCGACGCATTTTTGCCACCTGAGAACACAAAAAGACCACATGGTGGCAGCAGTACACAGAGGGGGTTGCAGGGAGGCCTGTCATTCATCACATCCAAAATGATTATTTGGAAACATCGTAACCTCGAACCACCGATTTGCAACCAATGTGGCCAGACCTCTCTCCCTACCAACCTTGTATACATTACGAGCATTGCGCTCATAAGTAGAAGCCGTTATTTCTCACCTAAATATCAAGTTCTTATATTTGCAAACATTAGCTTATGCACAACTTCTAGTAGATTCAACTTGGGCTTAATATTTTGAATTGAATAATTTTCACGACTTAACATAGCGATGCTTGATTAATACAACTCCGGCTTTAAAGCAGTTTGCAAACTCAAATATTTGACCTGATACCGGGCACAACAGACGCTACAATGACGTCACAATACCTGGGTCGTGACGTGTTGGTCGACAGCGAGCACTTCGCACACTGACTTCACAAACTCCAAGGTGGGGTTGGAGGGGCGCAAGTGGGACCCGGGTAGTTGAGGAAAGAGTTTCTCCAATTCCTTACGATCGCTGGGAATGTTTCTCATGATTTTCTGTGAAGCGCTAAAAAGGGAGTAAATTATTTACTTGGGGATTGCTCCGTGGAATGCTGATACAAAAAATTAAACGATTTATTGGGGCGTTGCTATGCTCTCACCTGAACATTTGTTCAGAGAGGTCGCCAGAGAGCAAGTCTTGCACGAAAGTCACCATATGGGGGGTGATGAAGGACTCGGTGGGCAACACAGCTTTAAGGCGCTCCTCCTTGGACATTTCTGAAGTCGACACATTTAACTGAGTAAGTGTGCCCCCCCGCTTCACCACAGGGGTATTTCCCGGCCCCATCACTTCGCGCTCACGCTTCGATTCGTGATATGTCATCGATATGTATCCTGAAAAGGTAGCGGTTACGTCATAATTAGGGCGGCGCAAAACAAAACTGACCCGCGACGATTGTTTCAAAGCTCGATCGGACACCGGCAGCAGAGGGTAGGAACCTCGCCAAATTGAAGTCCATTTCCACAACGTCCACTCCTTCCTCTGAGAACAAAGCACATTAGTGTTACTAAATCAAATAAGCCCCTCCCCAGTGATGGTAGGGGGAGTGATCTGATGATATCACTAAATTGGAATTCCCACGAGACAGACAGGAATTTCTCACATAAAACAAGACCCTTCCCATTGTGTAAGATCTAATTGATTAATCTGTCTTTTCTATAGTTTTTTCAAGATAATTTTTACCAAATTCTTCCGCAGACAGAGCGGGACGCCATAGATGCTGCAGATGCGTCGCTGTTTGATGGGAGGAAGAAACCTCTCTACCAGAAATTAGCAACAAGATAGCCATAATGTACAGTCCACTGACTTCAAAACGACATCATAAACTGACCTTCAGATTCTTGCCCTTTCACCCCCCCGTGGTTGCGAGGGTCCATCCAGAGCAGGTGTTCCCAATGCTAAAAAAATAAGTCACGTGATTTCCACACTCAACGTAAAAAAGACACCGACCTACGTGACCAACTGAGAGTGACGTGAATTGAAAAAGATCTTTCGAGAGAATCGAGTTGGTGACGTAGTCGACATAAGAGAGAGCGTCAGAAACAGCGCGCTTTCGCGTCGAGATGATGACGCGGTTGAAGTCGGCGTACACGATCTTGGAACCGAGTCTCTTCAGCTCAGCGATTAGCTGCAAGATTGTCGGATTAGCTCAAGTGTGGTATCACTCCATCTTGCGACAGACGGACGCAAGTTCAATTTTCAGTCTACCCCAGTGATTTCTGTTGCGCGCTTAGGAACGCATTTCACGATAAACTCCTCAGAGGAATTACACTGCTTAACAACGGAAGGTTCGCTTCAAATACAAAGCACCAAACATAAGCTTATTGAGTGTTGCAATGGAGACACTTACCTGCAAAAAAAGTTTCTTCATAATCACCATAAGAGTGCGATAAAGAGCAGGGTCATAGAGGGCGGCAGAAGGGTCTGCAATCCAGCGGAAGAAGTTCTGTAGCTGCTTATCCGCAAGAAGGTTTTGATACAACGACACATCCCGCAGCCACCCCTGGACCATAGACTTGGCGATCCTGTTAAAGACCCAACATTGCAAAAACTGAACAACACAATTCTAGGCGGTGAACTTTCACAAGTTTATAATTAGATTGGCGAATTATGAGCTGCAGAGCTGGACATTGCGCCAGGAACCGTCCAGCACAGTAGACAGCAAAAAACTTGCCTGAAAGTGTTGGAGCAAAGAGCCGTGTCGTCGTAACTGGCCAGCCCGCTGACCGCTGATGGACCCCCGCTCACTAGCTCCTCTAGAGACGACTGTTGGATATGGTCAAAGCTTACCCCACCGCTGGCCGCCCCTGGAACACAGAACATTGCAGTGGGGCGCTATCGATCAACTAGCGAGCACCCCACCTTCGGCGTCGTTGACGTGATGCGACTGAAGGATCGCGTTGACCGCGAGAGACGCGACGTCGATCTGCACGCACACGCACTGGTAGAAGCCCGGGTTGTTGAACTCGATCGAAGGGGGATCCCCCTCCATACCTAAATTACAACATGATCGGGTTGATCCCGCGACAAGAAGATCAAACATACCCAGGCGGTTGTCATCCACTTCCCCCCCTCCAAGGTCGGGCCGGGGACTGGGGGAGCACCACAACACGTGATTGTGGCGTTGCAAGTGTCTGAAACACAGGTCGCTGTCACTTGTAAAAAGCACAGGGCGAACCACGCCTCGTTTCACCTCGCAAAAAACAGGTCGGCACCGAAGGAACTGGGATTCGAACCCAGGTTGCCGACAGGAACGTGAAAGTATCTGCTTTGTTCGAGGAGTTGCGAGAAGTAGAGCTTCGTGTTGAGAAAGTGCTGGACCATCTCCGTCGCTGTGTCCTGGATGGAGACAGGTTGTCGTGACCACTGCGGCTTGACGGAGACCCACTTACCTTCTGCCAATTGAATTCGTCACCGAAGGCGCCCGAGAGTTCGCAGGGGAGGGGCACAATGGGGAGCTCGTTGGCCACTGGGACGTCATCTCGCAGCTTTTCCGGATCCGGATAGGGAGCTTGGTAAAGGATGAATGCCGGGCCTCTCCCCTCATCCCGGAACGAAGTGATGCATCTCTGCAAAGGCAAGAGGTTATCGTGACGTCAAAGCAGGGGCGCACAAATAGAAGGCCGCCAGTCCCACATATAGAATCGCTTTGTTAGTTTCGAAGACAGAAAAATTACAAAAACAAAATAATACCAAGTATATCGTTTCTAGCCCAGCGCTCCCATAAACAGAGTTGTTTTAATGAAGACCGGAGCGTTGCGTATCGCCGCTGATGGAACGACACAAGATGACACGACGACACGACGATACGATGATCTAACAACTCACTTATCATCAACACCGCCACGCGTAAGATCTTCCAAGTTGTACTTGCAGTTTCTTTCTACAATAATCAACTTCCACACAAACCAATCCGCGCAAGAAGTTGATTATGCATGTTGCAGACAACAATCAGCTTGCAACATGCAACGTTTCATTTAAATTACTTTTGATATTTTTTTCGGGGACTGAGATTGTATACTTATCTAAAGTCTAAACCAAAGCTTTCCCAATGAAGTTTGATCCCATGCGTAGGTGATATACGGTGTGGGTTATTCTTTCAGTGCGTGTTTTAATTAAAATTAAAATCAAACAAAATAAAGGATAAGCCTAATTTTAACATTGAAAGTCAAATTTCGAAGCTTTTCTTGACCCATGTATCATTACATAGAACTTTACAATTAGAAAGAAACTTGCACGGCGCGATTCGCATTTCCTACAAAAGATAAATGGCAAACAATCAAGAAGTCTGAACTAGTTATATTCATGGCACCTAATGCAGAAAATGGCTGAAACTACCTATTTGCGACAGAATGTCATTCTACCAATTTCTTTTTGTACTTGATGTACAATACACTCACAAAATTTTCACGGTGTTGTATTTCACAGAAGCATGATTTCTTTCGCGGTTCGATACCAGGTCGATTGCATCTGACACAGTTGTTCACTCGCCATATGCTTCGAACTATGAAGGGGAATTATATGAGGTGAAAATGCGCCGCAAAAAACTAATCACAAAAATCCGGAAGATCCTGTTTTCTAAAGAACCTTGACAATTCTGTTTACATAACGCACGACTTCCGGTTTACACGACGCACAACGGAATATTTAGTGACAACTCTTGCAAATTATTATACAATGACGTCACCTGCACATTGCGGTGCATCTGCTTCGGGTCCGTATCGAATCTGACCTCAAATGAGAAGGAATCCCCGGGTAATTCCCCCTCACCGACGCACTTTTCACGCTCATTCCTGAGCAACAGAATGCTAGAGCAGAACCAGAAAACAAGATGTGGGGCTCACTTGTAGATGTTGGCGAGATTGGGCATCCGGTTGACCCGGCCCCGGTCCACCACGTAGACCGCGCACTTTCGGGATGGGGTGAGGAAGACCCCACAAATATGTTTGCTTGCTGCAAAAACAAAAGTAATTCACAACAAGATATGAGAAACATGGACACAGGAGGGATGGGGTACCGGAGCTTTGATGGTAAACGAAAATCTGCCGCATTCCCCCGTCCTGGAGATAGGAACACTCGGCGAGTGAGCGGAACTGGAAGTGTTCCAGATCAAAAGTGCCGGTATCGAAGGCGGCCAGACTGCGAGCGGCCTGTGGAAGACCACAGTATGTTGAGCACGGGATGGCGCTAAACGATTAGCAAACAGCTCACCTTCCTGGTGACACTCCAGACACAACCGAGTTCGGTGTGAAGCCGGAAGGACAAGGGGACGTTGAGTTCGTAGACCCCAAGCACATCCGGGTGGGAGAGCTCGGTACGGATGCTGCATGCGTTGGCTTGGTAATCCGACTCCTGGATTCGGTACTCATACAAGTTGACAGCTTGCGACGATCTGAAGACACGGAACTAGAAAGAGATACAAAGGAACTAAACAAGAAACAAACCTGGGGAGAGTCCGGTTTACTTTCCGCCAGGAGGCGCTCTCAGCAGGCTGTGATTTTATTGATTTCTGATTGACGTAGAAGATGCGAGGGACGTTTACCTGCGGAAAGCAGGAGTAGGTAGGAACAAAACAAGATTGGGAAGACTTACCTTTAAAACGTGGAGTTCAGACTGAACCAGGGCAAAGACCTTGAACTGACCCGGCTCGTTGCTGTCGGCCACCTCCACCACCTGCCAGGGAGTGGTCAGCAGATAATGACTCCTCTGTCGGAGGAACCCTCCCAATCCTGTGTTTTACAAATTATTTCCTGATTGCCAACGTATGTATATCAAATCAGTTGAAAAGTGGTTGCCATGACAATAAATCAGCTGACCTGATGTTGGACCAGTGCGATGGGGGAAGGCCACAGATGAATCTTTACTTAATTTCCGCTGCTTCCTCTGGATCTCCCACTTGTTTTTATGGAATTTCATCCACTTTCTCCGAAGATCATAACCTCCATTAAAAAGATCAGATACAGGCGGAGGATCACCCAAAATTTCTCTCCAGGATCGCGAAGAGTCCACCTTACGATCGCAAAATCATTGACGGAACAATACTAATCCTCACATCACCAACCTCGGCATCATGCTCTTCCGGAGCGATTTTCCTCCTCTTCACCACAACATCATTCAACCGTTTGTCATCACTAACTATGCTCTCAATGTCAGGAGTGCCATCAGTCTCTGGAAACACACAAGTTACCAAGGAGTGACAAACACACCGTAAGTGGGAAGGTGTCACCATTGCCTTCGGACGGAGCTCGATTCCTCTTCCGGGGAACAGCCGAGAAGAGCTCGGTGATCCGCTTCTGCTTGAAAACATCATTCTTCTCTAGGAGTCGTTTGTGCAGCCAGTCAGGGTGTTTGACCCTAGGAACCGGGTTAGCCACCCCCTAAAAATCGAACAACTAAGAACAGCCTTTATATTTTTTTAAAGTAAATATATTAGTGTGTAAATATTTGACATCAATGTAATCAGAATATTTTTAAATGTTGATTGCCTCTTTGTCTTTGTCTGCAACGGTTGAAGAGTTATTTCTTTTTTAACACCAACTAGTCCCAAAGTGAACATTTTTTTCAGCATGTTATGTGTTTAATTAAACTCTTACTTATTACACCCAACGTTTCTCGACAACGTCTGTATGTAGTACAGACTAAAATTGTAGTTAAATCATCTTTCTTAATCTCGATTGACTGGTTACTTGCTTAAAGTGTTATAACAAGTCATCCAAGAGCCAAGATAACATGAGACAACAGCGCCACCTGCAGAGCAGCGGGGATGGTGATGATCTTTTGGATGGCGCTCCCGAGTCGCTCGATATAGTAGCCCCAATCCAGGATGGACCGGATGTCGAAGTCCACCAGACCAGCCTGCTTCGTCCACTTCCGGAGGTAGTGTCTCTTGACGCTCGCCTCCGACTGCAAAGTCACGTGACCGTCGTCAACACTTCTTAACAGCGCCACCAAGTGGGGCCGGAAACCTGAAATATCGCCATGGGGATGGCCCTCTCGGTCACCGGGGCCCCATCCGGCTTCTTCGAGATAATGAAGCGACAGGCCAGGCCGGCGTCCTTCACCATCTGGTCGCCGAGAAACTCCGCCAATCTGCGTCATAATCAGTTAAATCACTGAAGCACAAGCGACGTCGAGCAGCCACCTCTTTGCCGTGCTGATCGAGGTCGACTTCTGCGCGCCGTAGTCTTCGAGTTTTCGAGACATCGAGCGGTTCTCACTAATCAAGTCGAACAATTCCGAATCGGGCAAGTTAGCTGCCTGAACAACGACGTCATTAAGGGTCAAACGACTCAAAATGCTGGGTTATTGGGGTCACCTTGCTATAGAGGACGTCCAGCCAGTAGTCTGCCACCTTCGCCACGCTTTGGTAGACTTCTTCAAGAGAATTTCCTTTCAGGAAAGCCTCAAAGACGGAAGACTGGAAGATCTTGATCAGCTGTAGCTCCCCGCGCCGTTTGACCTCGAACCTAGATGCAGCGGGTTAACTTAAGGTCAACAAACATCAACGTAAATCTCACCCTTTCAACTCAGCAAGCGAACCATTGAAGTTGAAGACAGCATAGCGCTTCTTTAAGCTCTTCCCTTCTTCTTTGGCAGCAGGAAGAACCATGGCGAGGTACGGACCATCAACCTCGAAGAAGATGGAATTCTCACTGCGGCGGGAGTAGGTGAGAGTGGAGGGGTCCACCAGCTCTTCGTACTGGTCGTTTGTGAACTGGTCCTGCAGAGAGGTCTTGTCATGACAACTGACCTGTCATGTCACCTCAGGTCAACATTAAGAAGAGAAAATTATTGTTTCCTCGAATAAGGCAATCGAATTGGTTCCGATTTTTTTATGTTGAATGCGACCACACTCACCCAACGTTTCATTCTCGAACAATCTTTTCACAAGACTCAGCAAATTAGAAAGCTAACCTTAACCATAACGTTGAGCATTGCGCCGGGATACGATATCGAAACCTTTGGCTTTTTTGGATTCTTCGTCTTGATGACGTAATTTTCGGGAAAGCTAGATGGGAGCACACACCAGATCCCGTCGGTGTCCAGTTCAAGTGGACGACCTGCAGAGCAGAAAAAGCTTAGAACTGGACAGCAATTAAGAACTGCCTGACCCACCGATCCTATCCACAATAGAGCGTGCATTCTGGATTATCTTGGCTCCAGTGAAGCAAACTATGCCTGCCATCTCCATGGAGTACCAACGGGCTCTGCAAAATGAGGTAGGACGACTTTGTAACATTGTCACTCACTCATGGCGCATGACGTAACCCCAACATCGTCACTCACCCTTTACGCATGACGTAGCCATAGAAAGAGTTGAGAATACACTTGTGAGCCAGCTGAAGGGAGTCGTATAAGACTTCCATTCCTTTTGCTTTCTTCACTTGGGCTGCATCACCGGATGCCACCGCATCCGCGACCTGCTTCTTCGCTTGCTTCAGCGCGGCTTTGAGCTCATACCTAGGAGGATGAAGATGATGGAGCATCTCAGGGTTTTGAAGGGGGCAAAATGGAACCCCTCGGTGGTAACAGAGATCAAACAAGAAAAATGAAAACTACGAGAATATTTAAAGATAAACAATCGAACACTTGAAGTAAAGTTGAGGTTGATCTGATAGGCGCAATGGCGCAGAACCGACGAGTGGGAAAACTAGATGGGGGGGGCTATAACGCGGCTATTTTGTTTATTTTCATGAAGTAAAAAATCAAAAAATTAACGCTATCCACAAAACAATGGGCATGGCATTTCTACACTTGGGTCATTTTCATATTCACTTAACGTCGCTATAATTATGTGACCACGGCAACAATATAAAAATACGTAAGCGCAAGTTTTGCTGTATAGTGTAGAGCTCTATCTTACAGTGATTGATTTCGTACAGAGTCTAAACGAAATTAATCACAGTAGTTCGGATTAGCAGCAACAAGCCTGGACTTCGTAAGCTCCACTTTTTAAGCTGCTTGATGTTCGAGTCAGCCAAAGCCGAGCCTAGTCCCGTCCGTTTCACAAGCCCTTCGACTACCACGACCTCTAGTGTCAGTCACCTGCGGTCTCGAAACATACGAACAGTGTCGACGTAGAAAGAGTTTTCGCGCTGACAGATCGTTGTAAATCGCTCTTCCAGCCGCTTCACTTTGACCTTGTTATAAGCGCGCCGACAATATTCCTGCGACAGATGATCACAAATGAACTGTGGAGGAACCACACCAGGTGTTTATCGGAAAGATTTAAAGTCCGTATATTGAATGAACCGGGCGGTCACTCTGATAACATGGCCGACAATTACCGAAGGTTTAAGAGAAGACATAGACGAGAAGTGACCCCCGCAAACAATGCACAAACCACAATGGCTTCAAATAAAAGCAATTTTTTTTAACCTATTTTGTATTTGTTTTCACTAAACTTTATAAAATGTTTAGATGTTGACATTAAGGATGAGTAACCATATTTTTGTAGTTTTTTTTTTTTGTTTATATGTGCCGCTCCTCTGCAGTAGGAGAAGCCATAACGTCACGACAACAAAGCATCACCTGCAGCCGCTTCTTCTCCTGCTTGACTTGCTCTTCTTTCGGAAGTTCATGGAAGGGAGTAGGATCAAGAGACTTATCCGGGTTGGGAAAGCGCTCGTTCTCCAGTTGCTGCTGAACCCGGTGGAATTCGCTTCTTGAAGCTGGCATGAACTCTCCTCGCCACATCCAGGCCATGGGCCGCTGGCAGGTCGCCCCTAAAGATCAACGACCTCAAGTGACTAACATGAAACAAACAGGAGGCAAGACAGGGAGAGCAACCTGGTTTGTTGAAGTCGCACGCAGCACATGTAGCTTCATCCACCACGGCAGAAGGTTGGAGGCGGTTGGTGAGGATTATGTTGGGGTACATCGCCCCCACATCGAGGTGGTAGATGATGGGGGCCTCGCACCGGGCCGGCTTGACGTGCAAGGCTAGAAGTTTTTCTTTTATGTCGTCACATACCTGAAGAGAACATCTAAATTTCTGTCGCAGCCAGGGCGTGAGTCTGGCATCTGGTCACAAGTTTGTGTCTTCAATCGCGGCCCGCGGCTCGCGCGACGACGAGACGCACCTCGTCAAAGTTTGTGACGTCACTGAGCGGGATCTTCTCCTCGACTTCGACACAGAACTTGAGTGTCCGTTCGACCTGATCATGCAGCTCCTTGTACGCGCTTGCATCTCCCCGGAAGTCGCACGGGATGTTGGAGCGAAATACTCCTGCAGAAGGTAGACGATAAGGAATAAAACTTTAGATGTTAATCTATCGCGAATATTTAATCGATCTTTTTGTAACTGGATAATCTTCCGAACAGCACAAGATTTTGTTTAAGTGCGCTTAGTGACGTCGATAGAACAGAAGGTACAGCGCATTCACCCTGTGTTTCCAAACAAATTTAAATCAAGACTTTGTCTTCAGTTCAGCATACTGTAAATCGAAGTTTGTGGCGGGCAGCAATCAACTGTCCGTCCATGAGGGGGGCAACTGGCTACAAAGCTTGGTTCGCTACTTATTGCTTTAAATGTCAATAATCCAACTACAATTGAACCAAGCCTGGAGTAATGAAACAAAACGAGATGAAACTTACCACACTCGAGCGCCTCCACGTGGCCCCCAACATAAGTCTCACTATCAAGAAGATGACCATCACTGGTCAGCTTGTTGAGGGCAGTCTCCTGCTTGTTCGGGAAAATTATGTTGGCGTGGAAGGCCTGGACCATGAGCAGGGCTTCACAAAGCGTCCCTGAACAAACCGTAACAGAGGGGGGTTTAAGGGGGGGTTATGACAAACTCACCTGAACCTTTTCGTAGGACACTGTCGGGCTCCATCGGGATGATGGTGCACAGAGCGAAGATGAAGGGGTGCACGTACTTCATGTACAGGTAGTAGGTGGCCACTGCGTCAGACACCGAGTAGTTGGCGAGAGTCTGCGGCTCTTCGTTCGCCAACCTGAGAGAAAGTCAATGTGGGGAAACTCCCTTCATGCTACGATGAACTGCCCACCTGCACATGTCTTCCGGGTCCAGTTCGACCGGGTCATAGCGGAGCTTGGCTTTGGCCGCCGCTTTCAAGTTCTGACTCCCCACAGGAAGATAGGAGTCCCGTTTCACCCACCTGTGACGTCAACGACGTTAATGGGAGCACATCAGGGGGAAGACCATACCCTCACTTAAAGGCGTCCATGTGCGCGGCTTGTCTGCTCTTGTACTCCCCTTGTGAGTCCTTCGAGAAGCCGATCTCGCGCGTCATGTTGATCCCGTGCGCTAGAGCGCGAGCTTCGATGAACGGCCAGTCGAAGAAATCGCCGTTGTATGTCACAAAGATATGAGGTTTGACATCGAAGATATGGTCGAAGAATTTATGGATGGTGCTGAGCTGCAGGGGGAGGGTCAGAGTGGGTAGGAAGCAAGCTGTGATGGGGATGTACCTCGTCAGGTTCGTTGAACACGGTGAACTTTCCTTCGAACTCGGGGCGGGGAGTGAACTCGAAATCCTCAACATCTTCCGACACAATCTCTCTGCGAGCAACGCAGCGTGAAAAGAAGCCAGTAGAGAGAGACGCGGGCTTACCTGTTGCATATGAGGAAGCCCTGGCCGTCGACCATGTAAGAAATCATCATGATGTTGTCAGTCTCCGGGTCCGGGAACTTGAGGGGCAACTTCGTGGTTTCGATATCGTAAGCAAGCACAACCGGGTCCTGCGAACACTCGGTTTCAGGTTGATCACGTGACCCGTTCGATTGCTCACGTGATGTGTGACACAAGAATTTAGAAAAAGTTGAATTAAATGTTGAGAATTAAACAAAAGTACCGGTCTTTCCAACAAGTCATCACGACGGGAAATCAAGGGGGGCAAAGTGCTCCCTCGGTACTGGACAGAGTACCACAAGCCGACATGGATCCTCATGTCGATGGATACCCGGATGTGGTAGGGTACGTCATACTCCCGGATGTCAATGAGATTGTCCAGTTGATCTTGGACTTTCTTCGATTTCTCGCTTTGATCATCGACTTTGTTGCCAGCCAACGCGCTAAAACAAATCATGCGTGACAGCCTGGTGCTTTAAAAATGGAAAAATTATTTAAGTAGAAATAAACAGGATGAACTCAAAAAATATAATAGAAAATATCGATAATAGAATAAGTTTTGGCCAATGCTGCTTTCATAATTTTAATCTTAACCTTATAACTCTATGGTGTATTTTTAGTCTTTCACTGTGATTCTTAAGCTTTTGATCATGACGTAATGATTTTATTGTTACGTAGTGATTGCGTAATCGGTAAACCCCTATTCAAGTTATTCTTTGAGTTGTTTTTGTAAGCGTATTATAAAGATTCATTTTACCGTTTTAATTCATAGCGCATTGGTTGTACTTTTAGGGCATTATGACGTTTTGCAACAGTTCTATGTATTTTTTGTCTAGAACAGTGGTTCTTAACCTTTTTTTGCATATTTACCCTTTTAACAAAAGTGGTTACTAGATTTACCCTCAATATACTTAATGATGCTCATTTATCAAAAAATGAAATTAGCAAATTACTTCAGTTGTATTTATTTACTGTGATGGCTGTCCCCTTGTTTTTTTGGCAGCGAGCTGTTCAATGTCTAATGAAGTAGTAGATAATGCGCAACGAATGTCATGTTCAACGTCAATATTTGATAATATTTGTGCTTGATATTTGATAGTAAGCAACGCAGAGAAGCCGCACTTGCACAGGTATGTTGAAGAAAACGGAAGCAGAATATTCAGAGCATGAATACCTTGCTGTGGAAAGCAGCGTTGCATTTTAACCCAAAACTCGTCTAGGTTGCAAGTGTGAAATTCATCTTTTGCAAAAAAACTGTTGCAAAAAAGTTTGTTAATTCTATAAATTTTTTTGAATTGCTTCAGGAACATCTTTCACTTTACATGCAAAAAGATTTCTAGTTACTTTTATCAAAACGCTAGAAGTATTTATCTCGAGAAAATACCGTTCAAACTCATTTTGCAAGTTTTGTAGGTGGCTGATGATGTCCTCCTTCAAATTTTGTTCAAAATCATCTCCAGTTATCTCAGTCAAGCAGTGAAATGATGCAAAATTATCATTATTTGCTCGTTAGCTCCAAAGCTTGAGCTCTGTCACAAATGCATTGATGGCATCAGTGTGCACGATTATATTACTTCCTGGAACTTGCAGTTTTTTGTTTAGTTGATTTAATGTTTCGTGTCAGCAAGACAAGCTAAGTACGTAGAAAATTCGTCTCCATGCTAACAATAAATTATTTTTTTGTTTTGCAACCAAAACCAACTCGACTTCTCTTAGTTCGAAAATACAAGAGAGTATGCTCCCTTTTGAGAGCCAACGAACTTGAGTATGATATAAAAGTGCGGTATGATTGGGATCCATATCTTTGCAAAGTTTGCTTAAGAGTCGAGTGTTGGGCGCTGAACTTTTCACATAATTAACAACTTTAATCAGAACAGAAAAATGCTCATGAAGTCTCTTCAAAATGGTTTTGGAAACGAGCATCGCTTTGTAAATCATTGAATTGCTGGATTTTTCTGCTTTACCAGGGAAACTAATCTGGATTGCACCAATCATGGCTGGAGCACCATCAGTGCAAACTCCAACAAGTTTACTCCAACTCAATTCGGTTTTGTCAAAAAAATCACTCAGCACTTGAAAAACATCAGCTGCCTTTGATGTTGTTTCCAAAGATTGACAGAAGAGAAATTCTTCATTAATCCTTTCATCTGCAACATATCTGATATACACAAGTAGCTGTGAGAGATTGGAAACATCAGTAGTTTCATCCAGCTAAAGAGCAAAAACAGAAGAATTAATCTTCGATATCATCTTGCTCTCAATATTTTCAGACATTTCATGGATTCGGGATTTTGTTGTGTCATTGGACAGTGAGATTCGTTTCATTGTTTGAGATGCTTTTTTCCAAGCATCAACTTCACACTTTCCAATATGCAAGGTTTCAGAAAAGTTTCACAATCGTAAGTGCTTTTTTAGCTTTTGCCACATGCAAAGCAATTGCAAATGATGCATGTACAGCGGTATCGTTAGTCTGCCAAAACATTCCAGTTCTGTCTAGCTTTTGTCTTTTCAGACTGGACAGTTTTAACTCAAAGAAAGACCGGTTTTTGCTTATCATACTTGGATGAGCATTTGCTAGATGTTGTTTTAGCGGAGCAGACTTCGTGGTACTGTTTGAAAATGTTTTCATGCACAGGACACACTGAGGAATTTGAAGATCATCCTGAATAAGATATGTAAATCCAAAATCGAAGTAATTGTCCTGATACTTTCTCTTCTTTTGTGACATGCTATATTTATGACTAAATTTATGACAAATCCAAATAATAGGCTAGCTTCGGATTTGCATTAGCAGTTACTCTAAACTAGGAAGGATACTGCTTTGTTCTTATGTCGTTAAAGAAGTCTTTATTTATTGTAGTTATTATAAACAGCAGTAATTCAAACACTCACAGAAGTCTTCGAGAGGACGCTAACAATTAATTCGCCTTTTACTGATCACCGTCCGAATACATTCGTTATTATTTCGGTCAAATCAATATTCCAATTACTAGCACGTTACGGTATCTCATACGTTGTTGCCATGCGATAAAGATCATTGTTATCTCTTATTTGCAAGCTTTGCTCTATTTTGTCTTCAATTATTATCAATTGTTTCTTTTGGATGCGAATAAAAAACAAACTACTACTCTATCTTGCATCACGTAAATGCGCACAGAAGTGTTGCCATTATCTTTATTATATTAAAGCAATACATCACAGATACAAGGCTACCAATACCTGCAGCTGCCCCAATTTTTCTGTTCCGTCAATTTCTCTAGGCTGAAACCATGCCTGAAACTAAGGCTATGTGCTGCCACCATCAAATTTAAAACAATAGGCAGCTAATTTACCCCCCAAAATGACGAAATTTACCTCCAGGGGTAAATTTACCCCAGGTTAAGAAATGCTGGTCTAGAACGTTTAAGAAACGATTGACTGGAGTCTTCTGCAACTATTAGCAGCTGATTTGACATTTAGAGCAGGGGTATGCAAACTGCGCTCCGCGGGCCAAATGCGGCCCGGGTCCAGAAATTTTGCGGCCCGCGAACGTTTCACACGTTTTTTGAGGTCCTTGATAAAATTAATGTCACAAATAAAGCGTTTTGGTTTGGATTAGAATGAATTCATAATTATTTTTATAAGTTAATATTATAAATACAGTGCTCTTGATTTGATAATTCAATAAATTGAGTAATATTTAAGATATTGTTAAGTTATTGCAATGAATATAGCGCTTATAATTTGATGAGTAAGTCTTTAATCGATAAAGTTAAATAATTTAAAAGTTAACCGCTTTGCAAGAACGTATTTCAATTAAATGCTGCTCGCTGCGCAGCAAAGATAATAAAGAAACAAGTTTTTTTAGCTAAATATTGTGCGCTTGTGACGTTATATACCAGGGGTGGGCAAAGTTTTTAATGAAAGAGCCAGATATTAAAAGTCAAAACTGCTGGAGAGCCACAAATTCTGTTTGAGGTGTTAATGCAAATACAGTAAACAAAGCAAGTTTTTATCAAATAATAAAAACAAATATAACGTTACACAATTTACAATTTCTCCGAGATTTTACCAGCATTAGATCTACTGTGGGTTTTCACTTTATTAGTTAGCTTTTGAAAATCTGAGCGATATAAAGTCAAAGCAAGATTGCCAGATGCAAAATTGGAAAATAAGCTAATTAAGATAAAAAAGTAGCCAAAATTACCCAAATTAAGCCAGACAAAATTTTATTTTTGTCGCTAAAAAAGTGTTCTCTCTAAAAAAAAAAAAAAAAAAAAAAAGAAGGTCTTCACTTAAAATCTGTCTATGATCTCTCAAAATTTTCTCCCAAAATCGTAGCTAGTTTGCAGTGATGGCTTTAATAGGATGCAAAGGGTGAGGCCGCACTGAGCCCCCCTAAAATACATCAAAACGTTGAAGAAATTGCTCTATTTCTTCATAGTAGCACCAGGACGTCGATATATCAAAAATAAAAAATTTTTGAAAAAAAAGAAACGGCTTCCTAGGCAGTTATTCTTTTTTTTTGAGATCACAACGTCTTAAGGCAGTATAAAGTGCCTCTCCATGCTTTGGATCACCCAATAGTGGCCCTCCCCTATATCGAAGACCTTTTTTTTAGAGATCACTATGCTTTCATATACTAAATATGGCTTCAGATACCTTTTTTTTAGTACACTAAATAGTGGCCCCCCTTATGTTTTTTGCACCGGGCCCCCTTTTTTGTAAGGCCATCACTGCTAGATTGCACTCCAGCCAAAAAAAAGGCTCAAAAGCCAAACAAAGTTTTTGATGCCAATCACACTAAGAAAAAGCCAATCTGGCAACCCTGAGTCAAAGCGGTATAAATTAATTTTCTCAAATCTTCATTTGTTAGACTTGCACGATATTATTATTTTACAAATTTCATTACAGAGAAGCGAGCACTATCTTTGTTTCTTTTATTCTAATGTTACCAGCGTGTCTCGGCGGGCGAGAAATAAATGAAAGGAAGATAGCGCTTTGCTCAAATTTTTGCTGTAGTATAAATGGTACTTAACAACAAACAAAGAATTGCTTTTATTTCCACGCTATAATTCGACTTAGCACCTAATTAAAAATCTTCGTTTGCAGTGAATCATATTTGTACATTGTTCGATTTCATTATTACTGTTTAGCTAGAAGAGCCGCAAATAAAAGGTCGGTGAGCCGCAATTTGCCCACCGTTGTTATACACAAATATTATTGCCTGTATTTTTTGCTAGAACGTTCCATGTATTGTAATTGGTTAATTTTGCTCTATTTTTGTTCTTCTCGCCTCTTGGGAAAAATTCCAGAATCTACTGAGGTTTGTATAAATACGACGAAGAAAATTATTAGTTAATCGGAGAGATTCGTCCTTTTGACTCTTTGCTAATTTTTAGTTTCATTCCTTCGTGGCTTGAGGAATTAGCGCGTAGCTAGTTTGTGGTTGATAGTTGTGCTAGCGAATCAAGTGGTAGCTAATTTTTTAAACTTCGTGAATTTTGGTTTCAGCATATTTGTGGATTTTGTCTAATTCTAATCAACCTATATTCAAGAGTTTAGCAAATTTCAACCTTGGTTTCAATTAATTCATCACTCCGCAATGGTAAGTTCAAATTCTAAAGAAACAAGAAAGAGGAAAGTAGAGGAAGAGATGCGAAAATTTAATGAAAAATGGACTTCTGAATATTTTTTCATCGAAAATGCAGACAGTAGACCCTTGTGTTTGATTTGCAATAAAACTGTAAATGTTAATAAAGAGTACAACATTAAACGACATTATGACTCAAAACATGCTGACGGTGTTTTATGGAAAGCTAAAAGGACGTGACAGAGAGCTGAAAGTTAAGCAATTGAAGTAACAATTGAAGAGCCAGCGTTTCATATTTTAAAAAATGCATACTGATAATGAAAAAACAGTTCGATGCAGTTTCTTAATTGCACAGAGCATAGCTCAAACTATGAAGCCATATTCTGAAGGTCATTTTGTGAAAAAGTGCCTTACTGATGTCGCAGAAGAAATGTGTTCTAAAATGGGACAGGAGTTCGGGAAAACAAGTTTATGGCGTTGGACGATAACAAAGCGCATTGATGAACTTGCTGGTAATATTTGTGACACTCTTAAAGACAAAGTGAAAAACTTTGTATCATGGAGCTTCGCAATCGATGAAAGCACCGATGTGAAGGACGTGGCACAGTTGGCTATATTTATAAAAGTGGACAAGGAGTTGAACGAAACCGAAGTGCTTCTGTCACTACAGTGTATGAAGAATGCTACAACTGGTAGATGAATTATCATTTGATATAAACAAGAATCCAACCCTTTGTACTAAACCCTTTATTTTCTACAGAATTGATAAAATTGTTAAATGATGATGATCTTGTGATCGAAATCGATTTTAACTTTTTAATACAGTCATTGTGCAGCGACGGATTTCTAAGTTTCAAGCTTGTTTCGTTTTTGTGCAGGCATGATTCAGATGCGTGTATTAATTTTTCTTAACTTTTTTGAGCTTTCCATTTCTTCTCAACATTATATTGCTTTGTTTAAAGGTACAGCGATCATGTACAACGCTGCGCATATGATTGTGGTGGTGGTGGTGGTGGTGGTGGTTTTACCCGACCCATTCTTAGGGATGGAAGCGCGGATCAATTCCGCGGAATCCCAATAGTCCGCAGAAAAAGCCGCTGCGTTCTGCGAGTGAGCGGTTGGTCGAAAAACGTAAAAAATGCAAGCTCGGCTTGTGTTGTTCGAGGTTTACCTGTTTTCTAACGATGGACGATGTGTCCGGCAAAAGGCGTGCCCGCACAGAACCGATTTGCCTGTGCATTGCTGCCGAACTGTGACGAGCGCGAAAGCAGCTCTGTGACGAACGGTGTTGACGAAAGACGGTGAAATTGCGAAAGGCCGACAAAACGTAGCGACACGGCGCGCTCGGTCAATCGAACGAGCGCATATGATTGTCGGCAGCGTGGTCGTGTGGTCATAGCGCCGTGCTTATGATCGACATGGTCTCGGTTCAAAACCCACTCGCGCCATTCTGTTGTGTCCTTGGGAAAGACACTTTACGGCACATTCCCCTGCTTGGTGGGCCTGGCAAGCAGTTCTAAATTACAGTCATATTTCTATTAAATTACAAGCAGACTAGTTGATTGTAAAAATAAATAAAAATAACTATATTCTGTGTTGAGATACGGAGTGCAAATCCCTTTATACAAGGTTTCAGCAGTCTCCTCAGGGAGGCGACTCGAGTTTAGCTGCTGCAGGTTTACTTGCCAAGCTTGACAGGAAACGGGAAAATCAATGGTCTGAAGCAGTTTGGAGCAGAGGATTGCTAGAACTCTGCCAGTGCCAAGAATGCTTTTCAAGCACCAACTAAACTTCCGCAAGGCCAGGTGGAGTCGCTACAAATTCGCAAAAACTTTGTTACACAATTGGCAAAGCTGTATTCCGTGTTGGGATTTAAAGTGCGAAAACCTCCAGTCAACGTTCGTGCATTCCTAGATAAACAAGGTTTAAGCGTGGTTGCTACAAACTTGCTTTGCCAAACTTGACAGAAAAGAGGAAATCGAAAAAAAATTTAGATCTTAGATCAGGTTGATTCTATAAATTGTTCAGTGCTACCATCACGATACTTGGGTTACTATTGAATGGTTGTCAGTTGGATCTAAGTACCAGAATAGTTCGCATCGCTACAAATCATAAACATGATCGTGAAATGAAGTACTGACCTGGTCAGCATAGAAGCATATGCTGAAGAACTCTTTTTCCTCTCTTTATTCTTTCGAACAGCGCGGTGTACAGCCTGCCTCACACTAAGCAAGTGGTCGACGTGGAAGAAGGACAACTTCAAGTAAGTTTGCTTCAACCCAACCAGATGATTATTCTAAAAAAAAATGAAAACATTTGCACAAGACGAGTCAAATCTAGCTCATGCAGCAACAGGTGGAAAAAGTTAGTATGAGATAACTACGTAAAGTGGAAGATTATCAAAATTAAAGAGATTGCGCTGAGTTCGTTGACAGGCGAGTCAAAAATCAATTCCGTTTATTTATTTATTTTTTTCAGAAAAAAAATAACAACTTCCACATAAAACGATTCAACGGCTGAGAATCACTTGTGATTGACCAGGTTTGGCTTTCGTTCTCTGGTCTGCCCGACTCGCGCCGTCTCCCTCGTTAGTGGTCGACTGCCCAACTCTGGTCGGTTTTTGACTGGATGTGACAAAATTCGGTTGCCGAATATAACAAGTGGATTTACTTATTATTTTTGTTAATGACCTTCTTTCTAAACAGAAATCACTTACATGTCACGTGATGGGCGATTTGTTGGTTACATGCGGTAAATAAATTACAAAGTATCGACGGTAATGATCTCGATTTCACGATCAACCGACGTTATTTTGATTGAATCACGGAAAGAATAGAAATTTAAGCTTGGGAAAATAATGGTTGCAATGGTTTGCATGGTTGAAAATAATGGTTGCAATGGTTTGCATGGTTGAAAATAATGGTTGCAATGGTTTGCATGGTTGAAAATAAAGGAAAATATTATGTGAAGTTTGTATCGGCAAGATGCACGGATACAAACTTCACATAATATTTCATAAAAATCAATGCAAATGCAGCAACTGAATATAAACTTTATATTTTACAAAATTAGCATGATGGCATGAATTGAGAACAGTTTGCAAACGATAAGTTTGCCACAACATTACCAAATCCAAGTCTTCCTTTTTTAAAATCTCGATTGACTTAATCTTGGAAAACTTCTTGTTGAGGTAAGTCATCACTTCCTTTTCTGTCCCATTTTCAACAGCAACATAAAAATAGGGAGGAAATGGAAAAGAAACCTTTTTTAATGAAAAATATTTGTTATCTAAAAACATAGTGTAAACTTGTTAATGATACTTAATTCGTAGAGATAGAGCATAACATTGGTTTAATAAATACATATCTTGGTACCTTATCACCTTTTTCTGCATAAACAAATGCATTTAGAATTACTTTTTAAAATCACATCAAAATAGTAATGACAAAAATGCAATTTTAGGAAACAAATCAGATTTGCACAACTTTAAACAGTTTAAAACGCTGAATTACTCCAAGTTTCACACAAAAGTGTTTTTTAGCTAACAAATTGAAAATAGATATTTTGGTCAGTAGTAGACCTTAACAAGCCTCTATAGTTTTACTGCTTTTCCATATAGACGTTTGGTAAATCTAGTTATTAAAATGTGAAACATCCTCCCATATCAAATCAAACAAAAACAAAAAAGAATACAGATTATGTGTTGCATGAAACTAGACCAAAAAGTTCCACACAAACATTATTTTTTTGCATGAAAAGTTAAAATAAACAAATTCTTTATTAGAAGTTTCGGATCATGTAAAAAATACACCCCCAAAATTACACATGTAAAAACTACACCCCTAAAATTACACATGTAAAAACTACACCCCCAGAATAAACTTAATAAATTGTAACACAAAGATATTTTTATTCATAAAAATCTCTTATTAGTTCCAATGTTTTCTCGAAACAATCTTCTACAATGTTATCTCGCCACATGTATTTATTTAAGTAGTCTTGCAGAAATTCTCTTTTTATTCCTTTCATGTTTTTGCATCTTCTCTTGTTTTTTTATGTAAAAACAAGAGAAGAGAAGATAACCCTAACCCTAACCTTTGTTCATAAAAGGTACCTGACATGGAAAATTTTTTTAAAAATAAATTAAATTTAGAAAACCTACCCAACATCCTTAAAAAACTTTTCAAAAATTATAAAGTAAAAATTACACTTGTAAAAAATACACCCCCAAAATTACACATGTAAAAAATACACCCCTGGGGGTGTATTTTTTACATGATCCAAAGTTTCTTAAATATTATTTTAAAAATACTTAAGTACCTTAAAACGACAACCATCTTCTTGAAGAAAGTAAAAATCTACAGCACTGACAATGCGTTTGTCTTCATCAAGAACATCAGCCTGTTAAATGCCAGTACATTAAGTCTACAAAGTAATTTTAATCACAAAAGTTTGGTTGAAAGTTTAGAACGAATTCTAGCTCATAATTATTGCGTCATTAAAGACAATTATAAAGTTAAGAGTAGAAGTCATAACTTTCTTAATACATTTTAATCTAGAAGCAATATCTTGGAAATCTTCACAAAAGCAGACTAAGCCAAGTAGCTGCTCAAACTTTTGCCTCCAATACTTTTTTCATTCAGTAGAATAAGCCCAAGTAATAATATGAAAACAAGGAGTTCAAGTATTTTTTTGCAGTGGTATAAAAACAGCCAAGGAACTACTGCTAAAACAATGGTTTGACATTTTTTTCATTTAAAACATAAAAATAACAAGTACCTTAAGTGCAAATCTTACAAGCATTAATGTGATTGCAAGTCAAAGCATGTGCTTTCACCTACCTAAAACTATGCTTACTAAATGAAAAAGTTTGTCATTATCGTCATTTGACAACTTTTATGATGATGATGAAAATGTTTATTATAGCTTTTAACAGCAAATGCTTCATCTAAAGCTCTTTTGTTGAATAAGTAGCCTTAAAAAAAGGCTGTTTTGAAAACTCGAACGTTTTCGTCTAGCTCTCTTCAGGAGGTTTCGCTAGAATGAATTGCAGAACTGAACGTAGTATTTCAAAAGTTTTAAGACTGATCCTGATTGGCTAAAAATTAAGGTTAGTAGCAGTTATCATAATAATTAAAAGTATTTAATAAATAAAACCACGTTTCGTCAGCGTAAGAAATTTTTTGGCAAAAAAAAAAAAAAAAAAAAGAACAAAATTATGCAAGTTTTGTGTTAAAATTTGGAACTAAAAAGAAAATTTTTTACAATTATATTAACAATTTGTGTTTGTAAACAAATTCTTTCTGTCTACACAAATTAGGTTTTCGAAGAGTGATGAAAATTGATTCCAAGACTGATAAATGGAAATCGGATCGTGCTTTAGAAAGAATAAAAAATTGATTGTCTTTATAGTGAGATGCACATTTTTGGTTATGTAACAGATGGTTTCCAATCGCTGAATCACAGTGCAATATTGAGTTCACTAGTTTTCCTGGGCGTTCTGGTTGTTTACGTTCTTGACTGATTCTGTTCCGAATAGACTTCGGCACATGCTGGCGGATTCTGTCCTGCAAACTTTGAGACGTTCGACCCACGTACCGACTATCGCAGTGGCACACGTATTCATATACGACGTTACTTTGTTGAAAAGTGGGAAGAACGTCTTTATGTATAGCAGGTAAAATTCGTCTGGTGGAAAAGATCACTCGTGATTGAACCGCTCCAAAACAATTATTAAAAGATAATTTTATTTTTCTTTCAAATTTCAGGGAATTTTCGCCAATCCAAGGTGATTTTAAATAGACAGGGCATTTTTTTGGGGCCTTCTTTAGTGCTTTGTTGGAAACGTAAAAGTTTTTTGGAAATTCTTGAATCAATAAGGAATTCTGGATAACTATCGAAAGTCCACTTTCACAGGTCAATATATTCATTTGAATTCCTTTGGACCAAAACAACGTAAAACAAATCTCATTGGTACTTTAACACATCGAGCCTTAAAAATCTGCTCTAAATCTACATTAAAACATGAACTAGAGAATATTCGCTCTATTCTTGTAAAAAATGGTTATCCAGAATTCCTTATTAAATACTTTTAATTATTATGATAACTGCTACTAACCTTAATTTTTAGCCAATCAGGATCAGTCTTAAAACTTTTGAAATACTACATTCAGTTCTGCAATTCATTCTAGCGAAACCTCCTGAAGAGAGCTAGACGAAAACGTTCGAGTTTTCAAAACAGCCTTTTTTTAAGGCTACTTATTCAACAAAAGAGCTTTAGATGAAGCATTTGCTGTTAAAAGCTATTTTAAAGTTTTGTACCAATAAAAAACTTTTTAAAATGTTTATTATTTGAGAAAAACACATGACAATTATTGGAGATCAGGTAGTACAATTTTTTAAAGATTTAGCTGGCACAAAGTCAAAACTAAATCTTCAAGCACCATAGAAAAGATAATTAGAACTGATACACTAACCTGACCATAACTTCACTAAAAGAAACTTTTAGTAAATGCAAACATTTTAAATCACTGGATATTTTTTGTAGCTTAACAAAATTAAGTTAACAACCAACTCTAAATACCGAGCACATGTTGATAAGCCATCCCAGCTTTTCACATGGCATCTTTATTTTATTGTATCCATATTTTTCATCCAATATTTCAGCCAATCGTGCTTCTTCAAGTCTTCTTGATGATATTTCAGCATAATTTTCATCACTAAATTAACATAGTTTACATTTTTATTGGATTTCAATAAAATGAGCGAATAATTGATGTGGTAACTGTTCCAATGAAAAAGTTTGATTGAACTACAGTTGACTCTGCTTTATCCAAACACTTTGGTCTTGGCTAATTTTGTCCCAATTAAGTTGAAAAAAGAGCTTTTCCAAATTAACAAAAAAATATACAAGGAGCAATATGCCTATTTTTACAGTTATACAGGGTGGGGCATAAATACTGTTACAAGATAAAATACAAACATATTTTGAAAAAAGCTTTTATTTCAATATTTAAATTTGCAAACATTCAAGACTCATACCAACAAACAATTTCACACAAACTTTATTCAAAATGCTTTCCTTTAGCCTTTACTACAGCGCGGAGTCTTCTGGAGAAATCATTGATGGAGGCACGCACTATTTTCATGGGAATTTTCTCCCATGTTTTCATCAATTTTAACTTCAGAGCTTCGATACTAGGGCTGGGTTTAGAGCAGGCTTCACTCTCAAGAATTGACCATAAAAAATAATCTAGAGGGTTGAGATCTGGTGAAGAAAGAAGCCATTCCTCTTTACTAATCCAGGTGGGGCAATTGTTTTCACACCACACTTGAGTCACCCAAGCTGTGTGACTTGTTGCTCCATCTTGTAGTGTCCAATTGTCTTCACCATATAGAGATTTGCACCATGGTATTAAAGCCCCTCTAAAATATTCTTTATGTAAAGTTCTTTGTTAATTTTAACCCCCGAGGGTACAAAAACCTGAGGGGACTTCCCCTTTTCAAAAATTGCTGTCAACACCATCACTGAAGCAGGTTTTTGTGTTGTGAAGACTTTCCTTGTATTGGCAGGGATTGAATCTAAGATTTTTGCCAAAACTTGATCATTTTGGTGATTGTGCACCTGTTGCACAGTGAATAACTTTTCATCAGTAAAGATAAGATTTTACAGCATGCCATTTTTGAGTCGTTTCGACAATAGTTTGCTTCTTGCCAGTCTCTTTTCAATTGTGGCCTCTGAAATGAGCTGTCTCTTTTGCAGCTTTTAGGGTGACATCTTAAGATCATTGTGACAAATTCTGCGCATAGTTCTTGGTGATATTTTTGATTCCTTTGCCATTTTTCTTATTGATTTCCTCAGATTACATCTGATTTTTTCTTTTACACTTTTAATCAGATTAGGTGTTCTTGTTGCGAGGGCGTCCTGATTGAGGTCTGTCTGTGATTGAGGGTATTTTCTCAAATCAATCAATCATTCATTTGATCAGCATTCGGTTGATTTCAATTTTTTTCCTAGTTTAAAAATTTCCGTGGGGCTAAATCCTTTTTTGTGGTGCTCAATAATGAATTTTCTTTTTAATTCTAGCAACATTGCACAGTGTATACTTAAAACTTTTCTGAAAAACAAGAACTGGGTATATATTTAAATAAATTGATAAAGCTAGTTTAGCTTTTTAGTTAAATTTATTAGTACTAAAATTGACATAAAATTTTGTAACAGGACTTTTGCCCCACCCTGTACAATAAAAAGGAGCCAATCAAAACATATAAAAAAGCAACCCTTAAGTTCAACAAAAGATCATTCATGTGTAATTGAAACGTTTAAACTACAGTAAAAAAAAAAGCACCAAAAACAACAAACACTCAACTTAACAGCACTTAAATCTTTTTTATAATTTTCTTTTATTCTTTATCACATAGCCTATTTTGGGCTACTGATTATTGCTTGTAAATTTAAACAAATTGTCCAGGAAAGTTTGAACAAGTTTTATAGATCTGCCAAATATAATTAGAAAACAGCATAGTAGATTGATTAAAGCACCATGATTGTGATCAACATGGTCTTGATTTAAAACTTACTTGCACCATTCTCTTATGTCCAAGGGAAAGACATTTTATGGGATTTTTCCTGCTTGGTGGTCTTGGCAAGCAGTTCCGAAAAATTTCAGTTATACCTTTATGAAATTAAAAAACCAAATAAAAAAATTTCAATGTAACAGCAATATCTTGGCATCAGAAGATAACTTTTTGTCTGAAAAACAAAAAATGGTGTTCCTCAGGGATCAATCTTGGGTTCCCTCCTATTTAATATCTTTATGTATGATCTGCCACCCTTGGTTTCCAGAAAGTTTGCTTATGCTGATGATTTAGTATTGTTACACCCTTCTCGAAACTGGAAGGACTTGCAAGGAACTTTAAGCCAAGACATGTCTACACTTTCAGGGTATCTCCAGACTTGGAGGTTGAAGCTCAGTCACACTAAGATGATGACAGCACCCTTTCACTTAAATAACTGAGAGGCCAAACGTGATCTAAAAGAATACAACAATGATAGACTTTTACTATTCTGCCCAAACCCTACTTATCTTAAGATAAAACTGGAAAGATCACTTATGTTTTGTCACCACCTAGTGGCATTGCACAAAAACTATCCTTGTGCGTAACACTGCTGAGGCGACTTGTAGGCTCAAAATGGGGTGCTGGTGCCAAAACACTATACACACCTGCCTTATCTCTGGTCTACTCAACAGCTGAGTACTGCACATCAGTCTGGTGTCACAGTGTTCACACTTACCTCATAGACAGTGTCTTGAATGACACCTTGCACATAGTCACTGGATGCCTGTGTTCCACTCCAATGGACCACTTACCGATACTTTTAAGCATCCAGCCAGCTGAGCTTCACTGACTGGGAGCAATACTCTCCTTAGCTTACCATGGATCTCTGACCCTGATCATATCTTGTATGATCTTTTAAGTGGGTCCTCAGGTGCTTGCCAAGAGAGACTAAGATCTAGATGCCCATTTGTGCTAGCTGTGCAGAAGTTATTAAACAACCTTGCTGGACTAGGCATCTGCACTTCAGAGTGGAGAAAACTATAGATGGAAAGCAGAGTATTGTGAGAATACATCCAGGCTCCGTGTTTTCATACCCAGGACCAGTGCCAGGCCTGTTGGAGTGAGCTTACTTTGAACAACTTGAATTAAGTTCAACTGCTTGTGAACTGGTGTTGGGCAATTCCACTCATTCATGCACAAATGGGGTCTTGCTCTTTCACTAAATTGTGAGTGCAGCTCCACTGAACAAACCACAGACCATGTTCTAACAGTGTGCCCCATACATCAGGCACCACATGGAACACGAGATCTGAAGGTTTTGGATGACAAAACTCAATGCTGGCTTAACAACATCACTGCCAGCATCCTGGGGTAGTAAATAGGATAAAACCTTGGCCCTGGTCTTGTTTGTGTCTGACCTGGAGTGGATGCCTTTTTAAATGATGACAACAATCTTGGCATCTCCAGAAGTAGGTTGGGGTAGTTGCTTCCCTATGTATGAGGCCTCCATTGCTTTGTTATAAGTCAGGAAGATAAATATAGAGGTAAAATAAATAAAAGAAAACCCTTGGAAACAAGTGGAATTGTTCAAAAACCTCCAGAAAAAGTTACTTATAAAAATGCAGAAAAACAAGAGAATAAAGAAAGACATTGAAAAATACATGCAAGCATATGCTACATGAAAAAAATATTTTTAAAAAGTAGATTTATAACTGATATACTAACCTGGCTTTTGTTAATCTTCCAGAATTTTGTAGAACCATAGTTTAGTGAAATATATGCATTTAATTGCCTGTATTAATAAATTTAAAAATTTTAACAGGATAGGCAAACTACACTAAAGCATCTAGAATTTATGATTTTAATTTAAATAATCATAAAAAGAATTATTATCAGGTTAAAGAAAAACAATAAACTATTTGATATTTGCTAAACTACAATATAATTCAAATTAACAAAAAAATATAATTTAAGTTTTTTAAACAATTATTCAAACAAAAAATTGGTCAACAATTTTTCTTAACCAAGACAGATACAAACAAACTAAACAAAATTATCTATGTCCAACTTTTTAAAATCAAAAATGGCACTCAAATTTGAATTCACATTTAAAGTTGCAGTATTATTTTTGCTGTGTATTAAATATCTTTGATTTTTAATATCAGAATTTTATTCTCATACTTTTGGACTGTAAGTATCAGCCAATTAAGAAAGCTACTTGTTGATATTTGTAATTTAACTGTATAGGTTTTTTGGTGGATAATTGTATCAGAAAAAACTAAATATTTATGGTATATAAACTATTTTAAATAGTAATTGATGTAATAAATTATCCTGAAATAGAAATGGTATTTGCAAGAGAAACAACAAAGAAACTGATGCTGTAATTGAATATGATACAGCAGAATTTGCCTTATTCGTCACCTCAAGGGGATCATAAAAAAGTGATGAGTTAAAAGCAAAAATTATCCAAACAAGCTAAAACTCTATCATAGCAGCTCTTATATTTTATCATATGTAGTAACTTGACATAGCTGTACTGTACTTTTTATGTAATTTTGCAAGTGGCAACAATCCTTGAATGAATTGCAAAAAGTGCTACTCTCAATAAAAATTTTAATTGGGAAAACTCTTATATACTGTGACCACAAAATGGATATAATAGCCAGTCTAATTAATGCCATGTGCTTGGTTCATGTCTTCTTTTCAATTTATTGAAATTACAGGCAATAATTAGATGTTTACTTTAATTTTATTATTTTTACGGCTGAATTAATGCCATGTGCTTGAATCGTGTCTTCTCTTTAATGTATTGAAATTGCTTAGGCAATAATTAGACATTTACAATATAAATATGTAACAAAACTTTTTTTTTTGTTAAAATGAAACTTTAATTCCTTTACTCTATCAATTTATTCTAATACTTTTTAGTTTAAGACTCTTCAATTTAATTAACATTTTTTAAACCTTTAACAAACTTTAAGATTGTCTTTAAAAGGGAGAGTCTTAATGGAATTGTCTGGTATAAACTTGATAAACAAATTATGAGATGCAACAATTCTCAGATAAAGATCCTTTGTTTGAATTCCCACACCTCCTAAACTATAGGCTTTCTTGATCTAGTTCAATTTAAACTTTTCTCAATCAATTTAATACCTTTCTTGTTTAATTTAAACTCTTCTCAATCAAATTCATTTTTTTCTTGATCAATTTAATACTTTTGTTTCAGAAAGGGAAAATTTTTAGTCTTTGATGTCAGAAAGAAAAGAAGAACAAGAATTAAAAAAAGCATTTAATGACAATTGAAAATCTGAAGTTGAAGAAAATGTTATTCAGGTATTATATTGAACGCTCAAAATATGAATTTGATTGATAAGGGTGTAAAATTAATCAAGAAAAAAAAAAATTGATTGAGAAAAGTATTAAATTGATTGTAAAAAGTGTAAACTAGATCAAGAAAAACTGCTCAAACATCACAAGTGAAACTGCAAATGATGTATTAGCCAAACAAAATGCTTCTCAGAGAGAGAAAGAGGTGATGAATTGAGCAAATTGACAATGGTGAATCAGATGAACTGAAATGTACATAAAACATAGGAATTCTTCCAGGACCAACAAGAAGTGACAAATTGACTAATTAAACAAGTTTTATTGTATATGTTTGACATGATTTCATATAGGGTTGCACTGATATTATCAGCAAGATATTAGTATCAGCCACTTTGCTGATATATCAGCAAATCAAATGTGTTTGTATTTTCATTAGGTGACCAAGTGGTCATTTAATTGTTTTTTGTTTTTTTTTGAGATATGAACTTGATTCAGGAACAAATTACTTTTGTATGTCAAGGGGCTATTGTATGTTATGTTTCACTTAATATTAAATGTCGACATATTTACAGTATAAATGCAGTAAAACTAAAACAACAATTAAAGATGTAGGCACAAAAAATGGTTCTCATTTATTATTTTCCAAGTTTAGTTCATTAACTTTTAACTTTTAGGAACCCAAAGCCAGTGAGTTTAATAACAATGACCAGTGAATGTGATATCAAAAAATTAATACTAGTAATTAATAATTAATTTTATGACATAAAATAATAATGCAAAGACAGAAAAGCATGCCACCAAGCAAATCATCAGTTGCTTAAAATGCCTCATACCACAGGCACCACATGCTTCAAACAGCAGGCACCATACAAAGCACAAATCTGAGGGTTTTTGATGACAAAACCAGATGGTGGCTCACTACCAATGCTGTCAGCACTGAATCCAAGGAGTATAGAAACCTGAGGTAATAAGAAGGAAAATTCTTGCCCCCATCTTGCCTGTGTTTGACCCAGATATATTTCATCAATATCCTTCCCAACAATGAGATAAAATTATTCAAAAGTTTTTTGTTTGTTTTTCTGTAATTTCAAAATAACATCTTATTTTTGCCATAATAAAACCTGGTCACTTCTTCTTTTGACCTTTCCCTTTCATCAGGGGTTGCCACAGCATATGACGCTTTTCTACAATATCCTGTTTCCAATGTTCTTCTCCCTTGTACCAACTTCCCCATATCCTCCTTCACTACATCCAGAAATCTCCTTTTTGACCTGCCTCTTTTCCTCTTTCCTGGTAACTCCATTTCCATCACCCTTCTTCCTACATATTCCTGGTCTTTACTCATGACATGTTTCATACCACCACAGCCTGCCCTCCATCATTCCTAACTGTTCTACCTACCTGTACCCCTGATGTACTCATTTCTAATCTTATTTTTTTCTCATCATTAGTCCCATAGCAAACCTCACCTCAACATTTTCATCTCTGCAACTTCTATCTCTTCAACTTGTTTTTTTTGTAGCAGCCACCATCATCTCAAGTGCTGCTGGTCTCACCACTGAACTATACACTTTTCTTTTTACTCAAGCTGGTAACCTCCTGTCACAGATTACTCCCAATACTTTTCTCTATCTGTTCCATCCTGCCTGCACTCTCCTCTTTACTTCCCTCTCACAACTAACACTTTCTTGAACTGTTGATCCCAAATACTTGAATTCCTTTACTCTTGGCACTTTTGTGTCCTCCATCTTCACTGTTTCTTCATCATTTCTTCCATTTATATGCAGATATTTGGTTTTTGACAAACTTACTTTCACTTTCCAATGCATACCTCCAGCATTCTAGTCTCCACTCCACTTCTTTCCTGGTCATTTTGCAAATCATAATATCATCAGTAAACAGCATCGTCCACAATGGTTCTCTCCTTACTTTGTCTGCTGGCTTATCCATAATCACAGCAAACAGAAATGAACTTAACGCAGATCCCTGGTGCAGTCTGACCTTGACCTTGAAACTTTCTTTTGATCCTACTGCACACCTCACCACTGTTTCGCTTTCCTTGTTTACAATATCCTGTACAAGTTGTATATACTTTTCCACTATTCCTGATTTTTTCATACAGTACCGGTACCACAGTTCCTCTCTGAAAACCCTGTTGTAAACTTTCTTGGGTCTTTTCAAGAAGTCACTGTTAGTAATTTTTGTTCGTGAAACTAACCTGGATCTTCCTGCAGTTATTACTGATTCTTAAAAGATCCTTTTTCCCTTGGTTTATTCTTTTTCTATCCTGGTGCTGAAAAGGGGGTTCCAGGTTAGTTTCACCGAAAAAAATCACTTATGATAACTTCTTGGAGAGACCTGCTTTCTCTAGGTCCACAAATACACAATGTAGCTCTCTTTGACCTTCCCTGTACTTTTCCATCAACATTCATAAGGCAAAAGTGGCATTGGTAGTTCTCTTTCCTGGCATAATCCATATTGCTGTTTACTGATCTCTACTCTATATCTTAGCCTGGCTTCAATAATTCTTTCTCATATCTTCATGGTATGGCTTATCAGCTTTATTCCTCTGTAGCTTCCACAGCACTGTGCATCCCCTTTCCTCTTATAGATTGGGATAAGCACACTCCTTCTCCATTCTTCTGGCATCCGTTCACCTACTAATAGTTTGTTGAACAGTCTGGTCAAAATCTCTATCTCCATCTTTCCCATACACTTCCAAACTTCTATGGGCACCTTGTCTAGCTGAACCACTTTACCTTTTTCATCTTTTTCAGTGCATTCTTCACTTCTTTACTGACACAATTTACCTCTTCGTTAACCACTTCTGCTTCCTCTGTCCTAAGTTTTCTGTCATTTTCCTCATTTATCAGTTTCTCAAAGTACTCTTTCCATCTCTTTAACACAGCCTCCAAACTTACCATTACATTACCGTTTTCATTCGTCATAACCTTTACGATTTTGAGATGCCTTTTATTATTAGCAGCGTGGTCGAGTGGTTATAGTGCCGTGTTTATGATCAACATGGTGTTGGTTCAAAACCTACTCGCGCCATTCTGTTGTGTCCTTGGGAAAGACATTTTACGGCACTTTACCCTGTTTGGTGGTCTTGGCAAGCAGTTCTAAATTACGGTCATATTTCTATTAAATTGCAAGCGGACAGCAATATCTTGGCATCTCCGGAAGCAGGTTGGGGTAATTGCTTACCCTACGTATTAGCGCCTCCGTCGTTTTCCTGCTAGTCAGGAGGATAAATATAGAGATAATAATAATAATGGTTTCTTCGTTAAGTAGGCTACAACAGAATCTTAAGGCTTTGTTAAGTGCAACAGAATACTAAAAATCTAACAGTCTGACTCCGAATTAAGTTTAAGAAGTGAAAAATAGTTTCGCGCCAGATAAAATTGTATGAAATCAAGTTGCCAACTAGTTTAAATAAAAAATAATTAAAAAAATTCCGTTCAGTCAGTCTAGTTCAGTTTTTTGTTATTCAATTTTGTTGTATGAAAGAATAAGTTCAAGTTTTCAGAAATCATAATCAATATTGCAATAGTATTTAATGACATTTTTTTTTTTTTTATTTATTTAAATCAGACTCACAGTCCATAACAGAAAAAAAAAAAAAAAACAACAGCAAAAACTACACAAAATGAGATACACATACAAAAAAACAACACTTTAAAAAAAAAATTTCCAAGAATCTATTGCAAATAAACTAATGTGTTGTAGTATTTATAATATGCTGAATTGATAAAGCATTCCGAGGTCATTAAAGAAAAAATTAATTTACTATTAGAATCGTAACAACGATAAACGAAGGAGCAGGACATTACTCTTCGAATTGCATCAAATGTTGTAATGTTATTCAACACCTGATGTTTACGGGAACTTACATACCTAGGCAATCCATGTAAAAATCGAAAAAAATTATTATAGGCTACACGTATTCTTTTTAAACTAGAGGACAAAAAGTTATTCCATAATTGACATGCATACATAGATGAGCAATATGTGCGAAATAATACATTTTTATTTTCGTCGAACACTTGTAAAAGCATGTTTTTAACCTATTTGCAGTTCCATATAAATAACAAACCTGTCTATTTATATCTTCATCATCACATAATTTGGAGTTAAGAAATGCCCCAAGGTATTTAATTTCATTTACAAACCGTATCTTGAAATCACCAAGTACCACATTAGGTTTAATATTTAATTCAAAATTGCTAGATGCAAAAGATAAGCCTAGTGTTTTTTGACAGTTGAATATTATATTATGAGAGGAAGCATACGAGTGGCATACATCAATGATACGTTGAAGACCATGAATGCTAGGGCAAAAACAGCACAGATCATCAGCAAATAATAAATGATTAACAAGAGATTTTGCAACAAAACATCCTACTTTTATTTTGTTTAGTTCTTTCGATAGATCATCTATGTAGACTGCAAAAAAAATGGACTTAATATGCTACCTTGTCTAACACCATTAGTTACCGAAAACAACGAAGAATAACATCTACCCCATCTAATTTGCATACTTTGTTGAGTATACCAGTAAACTAATAAACGAACAAAACACATTGGAACATTGCGCACAATTAACTTTTGGAAAAGCAAATAATGATTTACCCGATTAAATGTCTTTGAAGCATCAAGATAAACACAGAAAATTGGACTACCACGAGTAATATAATAAGAAATTGCTTGTTTGAGTAGGAAAACACACATGTCTGTACTATGCTTAATTTTAAAACCAAATTGATTGTCAATGGTATCTAAGAAATTTTTAATATTAATTAAGATGACTTGCTCAAACAGCTTAGAAATAACTGTTGCAATTGCTATAGGTCTATATTACCACAATCTTGATGATTACCATTCTTATTGTCATCAAGTAACAAATACAATACATTACCACATTAATGTCATCAAGTAACAATTACAAAAAGGAGCATTAAGAATTTAATTTATTTTATTTTTTGTTTAACAAATATAAAAAAAATCTTTACAAAAAAACAAGAGCTTTCGGCTTATTCAACAACCAATGGCGTATGCAGAAATTTTTCATTGGGGGGGTTTGCAAGTCAAACACATGATTACTAAAAGTGGTCCTGATCATTGGCCAAAATTTTTTTCAAGCTTATCATCCAAATTAGAGTAGCTTTATTTTGCTTCTTAGAGCACCTTGCAGTTGCAAGAGTTTTTTACCCACCATAAATGCAACTATTAAATATCAATAAAATTTTGCACGAGTTTAGCTTACTGATTTAATTGAATTAATTTAATTTGTAGCTTATTGATTCAAGTCTAGCTTACTGATATAATTGAATTAATTTGGCCCAGATGGCCGGTGCTTTCTCGTAGCCTGGGCTGTGAGTACGTCTGTTAATGCTCGCAAACATGACAGACCGAAACCAAACCTGCCGCAACAGAAGGGTATCTACCCATTCCGATATTCAGCGAGGGTCTGTTAATCGGCAAACGTCCTTTTCAGGACGGGGCAAAAATGACTGGAAAAAACTGCCCTTTTCAGGGAACATTGCCAACAAGTTCCGAAGACTGACTATTCTTCAGCTGAACATCGAAGGCCTCACTCACTGCACGCAAGATCAACGTTCTTCATTATCTTGCTCTGCAGTGTGAGGCACTCGTCATTCTTCTACCGGTGATCTACTGCACTGATGCTGAGAAGTTGGTACTTGTAAGCTACCAACTAGTTGGGTCTTCTTTGAGCAGGAAGCATGGCCTTGCCACGTTTGTCCACGAGCAAATAAGGTATACGCTTTTGGACCAATCTCCACCGACATCGGAGGTCAAGTGGTTGTGCGTGGACGTTGATGGTTAATAGTCAACATTTACACATGTCCACCAACACAATTGCGATCTCTAGATCTCCCAGTGTTTCCTCACCCCTGTCTTTACGCTGGCGATTTTAACTGTCGTCATGTTGATTGGGGTTACGATGATAACAGTACGGACGGTGAGTGCTTGGCTGGCTGGGCAAGTATTGATTGTCTTTCCTTCCTATATAATGCCAAGGACGCTGCCAGTTTTTACTCGGGCCGCTGGAACACTGGCACCAATCCAGATCTAGCTTTCGCTAGCGTAAGTTCTAACAGTCGCGTACTGGGTAGACATGTACTTGAAAAGTTTCCCAGGTCATAACATCGACATTCGCTTTTTACATCACCAAGGTTTGCTCTGTCAGTCCCAAGCATGCCTGTATAAGCGATGGAACTTCCGCAAGACTAAATGGAATCATTACATTGCTTTGACGAATAAATTCGCAAAGACTTTGTTGCCGCCTGATTCACTTGATGTGGATGCGGCTTACAAGGACTTCTGTAACATTATCAAGAAAGCAGCCAAAAAGACTATCCCACGCGGGTATCGAAACAACTATATTCCGTACTGGGATGCGGACTTTAAATTTCTCTGTAGAATGTTCCTGCAGTCTTCTCAGAGAGACGACTTGAGTTTGGCTGCTACAGCTCTGCTTGCCAAGCTTGACAGGAAGCGAAGAGATCGATGGTCCGAGGCAGTTCGGAGCATTGACTTTTCACACTCTAGTCGAAAAGCATGGAGTATTTTGAACAACCTTACTGGTAGGTCACGACACTCTCCTCGTCACTGTCCCGTCTCAGCTGATGCTATTGCATCTCAGCTGGTCACAAACGGGAGATACGAGGCTGTTGACCACAAGTCATCTCGACTTGTCTTTCAAGAAATGTCTGACCTTTGGAGGGACACAACGCCAGATCCAATAAATATCCCTGACACTTTCTCACAGAAAGAGAATTTACTGCTGCCCTCCAACATTTGAAACCAATTAAAGCTCCAGGCCCTGATTCCATCTGACCGGAGCTTATAATCTATGCTGGAGCTGCTTTGAAGTCCTGGTTACGTGACTTCCTTTCTCAATCTTGCTTGCGCCGACTCAAAATTCCCAAGATCTGGAGAAGAGCGCTTAGTCGCAATCCCAAAGCCAATGAAGCCTGTAGGGAACCCAAAGAGTTATCGACCGATATCTCTGCTCTGTGTCCCCTACAAGATCCTCGAGAGGCTTATCTACGCCCGCATTGAACCATTAATCGATCCACTGGTCCCTAAAGAGCAGGCTGGGTTCCGAAGCGGGAAGTCAACCGTAGATCAAGTTGTTCTGCTAACCCAGAACATCGAGGATTCTTTCGAGGCTAAGAAAAAGGCCGGTGCCATATTTGTCAATCTAACAGCTGCCTATGACATTGTCTGGCACCGTGGTCTTACATGCAAGCTGCTGAGACTACTTCCGGATAAGTACATGGTTAGAATGATTATGGAGCCTGTCCGTAACAGACGTTTCACCCTACCACCAGTGACAGGAAGTAAAGCAGGCTACGCCATCTGTAAAACGGCGTTCCTCAGGGATCAGTCTTGGCTCCCCTCCTATTCAACGTCTATACGTACGATCTTCCTTCCATAATTTCCAGAAAGTTTGCTTATACTGATGATTTAGCATTGTTACACTCTTCTGGAAACTGTGGTATTCTTTTCTGTTATTCAAAATAGTTGTTTTCCTCACTGCCAAGTGCCAACCTAACTTAACTTGACCGACTTGGTCAAATTAGGTTCTTATTTATGACCTGACGTCAAAAATAATGTTGGTTTTGTTGCCAAGATCGTTCACTAGTTTAGAAAATCAGTCTTCTGCATAAATGAAGTCTTCCTCTGAGTTTGTTGGATGAATCTCTCCAATCCTACCTCCTCACTATACTGTAATTTACCAAATCACAACTTGAAATAAAACACAAATTTTATTTAAGTAATATCTCTACTAAATTACTAGCGGACAGCAATATCTTGGCATCTCCGGAAGCAGGTCGGGGTAATTGCTTACCCTATGTATAGCGCCTCCGTCGCTTTCCTGCGAGTCAGGAGGATAAACATAGAGATAAAAGAACAAATAAATAAAGATAAAGTGCTATTAGTCAAAGCACAGGTCCGCAGAGCAAAGAATTTTCGATGAAAATTTTCCCCAATTCAACCAAAATTCGAATTTAAAATACTGACTCCAAACTACTTTATCGGGCGATTCAAATGACCTGAATGCCCTTTATTAATAACGTAATACGGCCTTTTGCGAAAGGCTTGATCTGCATGAGTTCTTATGTCTCTTCTCTAATTTATAGAGGCAAACGATAGACGTCACACTTAAACACGTGCGAGTAACAATTATGGATTTGTGGCGTATCACGTGGTCGTGGTGATTAACAATGAAGGAAAGAATAATAAAATTCTGTCGTCATTGCATTTCGCAATCTTGCACATAAAGCTTAGCAATCAGTTTGCAAAGGACTACAAAAAAACTAAATTGAATACAATGGGACTTCGACAAAAAATAGCACAATTTTTAAATAGATTACAATGATCTGAACCGAAACAAAGCTAATAGATTTTTCAAAAACAGTAACTAATTATGAAATTAAATTTTTACAAAAAGGGCCGATTACGAAACAACCAATAGTAAAAATAGAAAAACTTTTCGAAACTTTCGTTTCAATAAAAATACTTATGTATCACTACTGAAAAAGTCAAAGCCATAGTAATAAAATTAATAGACGAAAATGTATGATAGCTATGATTAATAAATTATTTTCATACCGGTTTCTGCATTTCTCTAACGCATTTGGGGCTGTCGAAAGAATTTTTTTTGTAAATAACCAATGATCAATAAAATAAAAAAGAAAATAAAAAGAAAAAAATAAAAGAAATAAAAAAACTTTTGTCCGGCGCTGAGCAATAAAGCTTTTAAATGCATAAAACCGCATTTAACGTTTTGTAATTTAAAAGGTCTTATTTGTTCACTAACTGCAAGTAAACTTTTTTTCTTATTAATGCTTTGGTTTTTCATTCAATTACGTCCCCCAACCTTGAAAATTTTGAATACCCATCACGAGTGACGGGCCTTCTGTTAAGAACTACCTGTTGGAATTGACTCAAAAAAAGTTTTTCAATCGGCATCTAGATTTGGATAAATTTTTCAAATTGTGTATTTCTCAATCAGTTCAAACCAATAATAACTAGTTGAAAACGTGAGGCATTGCAAAAGCGTTTTTTTAAAGCACTTCCTCATTATTTTGATGTATACCAATTTCTTTGAAAAAAGCAAGTTGTTCTCATGAAATCTGACTTAAATGTTTAAGACCTGACGTAGGGCTCCATTTACTTGTGATTTCAAGTTTAAATCAAAAGCGTAATGCAGGAGGGGGTATTATTGGGGAGTTGGCATGCCGCATTTTCTTTTGTTTGTCTTCACTTCGAATTCGGCGTAAAAATTCAATAAATTTTTCGTATTAATATGAAAAAGGTCTCGACATGACGTAATGACGCATCAGATTAAAAGGAGTGGTCTGCAGAGAAACTACCGTTTTTTTTAGATTAACAAAAAAGTTTAATGCGGCCCGCATCTAATTTTTTAATTGTGCGGTGCGGCCTGCGAGTGCGATTACCTTCCTCACTCCTGGCGTAATGACCTATCAATGGTTAATCTCCTTTTTTTACTAAAACTTATAAAAATATTTGATTATTTAGCCAATGCGCGCATTCCAACTTTGCTCACTAACATATTTTTTCTTTTTAAAAACAACGAATTAATTTATGCTGATTCATCACAATAAAAACACAAAAATAAATGACGGAACAAAACCAAAATGAGAAGAAAATTAAGATTGGGGTGAAACAAACATCAATGCAGTTTGATTTTTTTAAATATTTTTGCAAATAAAATTTAGGTTATTTTGCTATTACGATGATTTGATACTTCATTTTTGCTGTACCTTATTGTCACAACCGATTCACTTGCCCCCCTGGACCGCAAGCCCCTTCCTATAATTAATTTTCTTCATAATATTTCCATTAAGAGAAGTGGTCTCAGATGTATATACGCTTTTGAAACTGCTTTGTCAATGCATAAAAACTAAAATTTCTTTGAATCTCCGTTGTGTTGGTAAGTTAAACTTCAATTTTTGACATTTTTTTTTCTTGAAAACATTTTTTAAAGTTTATAGGTGGAGATAATTATGACCGCTCTAGATGAAGACCTGGTTCGACAGCTAGAACAAACATTGCTTGTCATAAACGTCGGTTTTTTTACCAAACCAATTAATCGACTTGCTTGAACTTTTTGTGAAAGCAAAATAAGCTGATCACTATAACAAATGAACAAGTGCGTTGGGTTTGTTTTGATGGTGTCGCCTCAAGTATACAAACTGCCGTTCTATATTTCACCTTAAAAACTCGTCAACAAAGTATTGAAAAATAAAACTTATAAATAGAATTAATTAAACACTCCCTCCTATTCTTATATCGTGTTCTGCATCGCGTCGTTTTATAAAGCAAGCAAATTTGTTCAAATCGTTTTATTTCGCTGCGATAGGAGTGAGTTTTGATAGGAGTGAGTTTAGTATTCCTCTCCTTCCTCTTCTCCTTCTCCTTCAACGGAGTCAACTCCGACTTCTTCGTAATCCTTCTCGAGGGCGGCTAAATCTTCACGGGCTTCGGAGAACTCCCCTTCTTCCATCCCCTCACCAACGTACCTGCAGCGTTTGATAAGTTAATGATGCGTCATGCTGCAAACTAAAAATAAGAGAAAAAAACTTACCAGTGGACGAAAGCTCTCTTGGCGTACATGAGATCAAACTTGTGGTCAAGTCTGGCCCAGGCTTCAGCAATGGCCGTCGTGTTGCTCAACATGCACACCGCTCTTTGGACCTTGGCGAGGTCACCCCCGGGTACAACGGTTGGGGGCTGGTAGTTAATGCCGACCTTGAAACCAGTTGGGCACCAATCGACGAACTGAGAAATAAAAATACAAATTAGAAACCTGTTCCAAAAATGTGACATGAGATGGTGACAGCAAGGGGAGGCTACCTGGATGGTTCGCTTTGTCTTGATCGTCGCGATGGCGGCGTTGACGTCTTTCGGCACAACATCGCCTCTGTAGAGCATGCAGCAGGCCATGTACTTGCCGTGACGAGGGTCGCACTTCACCATCTGGTTCGCGGGTTCGAAGCACGCATTGGTGATTTCCGCCACGGACAGTTGCTCGTGGTACGCTTTTTCGGCTGAGATCACGGGGGCGTAGGTGGCCAGTGGGAAGTGGATGCGAGGGTAGGGGACCAAATTGGTCTGGAACTCTAAAACGAGGGCCCAATCACCACACTAATCACATGTATTTTCAGCTACTGATAGTAACCACTTTAATAATTAAATATTCTAAGAATTAAAGTCAAACTTGGAGTCACTTTATCGCAACTGACCAGTGAGATCGACGTTGAGGGCGCCATCGAAGCGGAGGGAAGCGGTGATCGACGACACGATCTGGCCGATGAGTCGGTTGAGATTGGTGTAGGTTGGTCGCTCGATATCAAGATTTCGTCGGCAGATGTCGTAAATAGCCTCGTTGTCGACCATGAAAGCACAGTCAGAGTGCTCCAGGGTGGTGTGGGTGGTCAGGATGGAGTTGTAGGGCTCCACGACCGCAGTCGACACCTAGAGATTAAAGCAATAAGCGAAACTAATTTTGTAATTACGACGTTGAAGAATAATTACCTGAGGAGCTGGGTAAATCGCGAATTCCAACTTCGATTTTTTGCCGTAGTCGACGGAAAGACGTTCCATAAGGAGAGAAGTGAATCCTGATCCAGTTCCGCCACCAAAAGAGTGGAAGATAAGGAAACCTTGCAGTCCGGTGCACTGGTCAGCCAATTTGCGGATACGGTCAAGGACCAGATCGACAATTTCCTTGCCGATGGTGTAGTGGCCTCGCGCGTAATTGTTGGCCGCGTCTTCCTTTCCGGTGATCAATTGTTCCGGGTGGAACAGCTGACGGTAGGTTCCGGTCCTGACTTCGTCTATGGGACACCGAGAAATCCGTGAGGAAATGATGCAAAAATCAACAACACCACAACTCACCGACGACGGTGGGTTCGAGGTCCACAAACACAGCGCGCGGCACGTGTTTCCCTGCCCCGGTCTCGCTGAAGAAAGTGTTGAAGGAGTCATCCCCCCCACCAATAGTCTTGTCGCTGGGCATCTGCCCATCCGGCTGGATGCCGTGCTCGAGACAGTACAATTCCCAGCACGCGTTACCGATTTGGACTCCGGCTTGTCCAACATGGATCGAGATACATTCACGCTGAAATTATGGCGTCACAAGTAAAATCAGGTTTAGTTTAATAACAAATGAATAGCCTACGTCTCAGTACTACAATAAATGCGAAGGGTCTGCGTCCGACATAAACTAGCAAAAAAACCAAAAAGGTTTAAGCTCCTTAATAACTATTTTAATCGACGTATTTACGCTTATCAAACAAACCATTGCAATCGCAAGTTAAAATCTCTTGGAACCATCAAAACAATTATGCGAGCTTTGTTTGACTTTTAGTCATGCAGCCAGTACAGGGGATTGAGACAAATCAACATTCATAATGTTAAGTTACAGCCTACATAAGCAAAAAAATACCTATGACTCACATCACTATAAACTAAAGTTGAAAAAACTCACCATTTTGAAGATTTGAGGTTGCAATAAAATTCAAGTTTAAAAACTTCACTCAACGAGCGGCGAGACTTTAAGCGTCTGTACAAGCTGAATGGTGCCCGGCCAAGTTGCGGGCGCTTTTTATTTCGATTTAGTTGCTAGGAGCAACGCGATCGTTTCACAAAGAAATCCGATCCGAGTTTGTTGTTTCACTCTGGCAACAATTCGAATCACTCTCAACTGAAGATCGCGGCGTCTTTCTATTATGATTAAATAATGGCTCATAGTTGCGATGAAAGGAGTCAATTGTGCGGAAAACGTTTACTCGTTTACTCTAAATGAATTACCGTTGAATGACGCGGAGATAGCAACAGTCGTTTAGATTTCGTCATCCTAAAAAAACACGACGACTCTATTGTGTCGTGTAAGGAAATCGAATGGCGATTACAGGGGCGAAATAGCGCGAGATTACGTCGGACTGATGCTCAATGTGAGAAATATAGCTTGCTTCCAACATTGCTTGTTTCCAACATTGCGTGTTTCCAACATTACTTGTTTTCTTTCAGTAAACGGATGAAATGTTGCTCATGGATTAAAATTGTTTTGTTTTGTGAGTTCTTTAGATTCCGTGTGGAATTCTTTAAATTTAAAGTTTTTTTGATTCTGGCAAACAAATTACACAAAAAGTAAAATCCATGTCTCGAAAAAATTTGTTTGTTTCTTTAAGAACAAAGTTCTCATTAATGTCCATACCTGTCGTCAATTTCCGCTCTGTCTTCGGTAATGCTTTAAACAACATCCAACAGCAGAAAAAAATGTTTTGTTCTTCTATGGCCACGTTGTAATGCTTTTTAATTTAACTTCAGGTACACTGAAAAAATATATAACCTTCGAGCCTCCTGCAGCGCGGCAATATATATAGCTCACCCCATACTCTTTGAAAGCTTACATACTAGAATTTAGAAGACTTCCACTGACTAGTTCTAGACCAGGGTGACGAACCTATTTGCTATCGCGGGCCACTTTGTCAGTTACCGCTGAATAAGCGGGCCGCACAACTTTTTAAGGCCCGTTTCCACTACGAGCGTGGAAAAGAGCATTCTTTGTTTCTTTTATTCATCTTTGATTGAAACGAGCGGTTAAAATTGAAGCGAGCGCAAAAAAAATCATTAAAACAAACAAAGAATGCTCTTTTTCACGCTCGTAGTGGAAACGGGCCTTTAATCATACTATGAAACCTGTTAAAACAAACAAAATTGTTCATCAACAAAAACGAACAATAAATGAAAGTAATAAAAACCCATGCGAACCATACAGCTGAAGTTATTTAACGCAATATTGAAGCATGAAATAATAAAAAATAACAAAGAAACATTTAATAAAATTTTTTGCTCAGTGGAAAACTGAAAACTTTTTTGCTTTACTAAACGCTTAATATTAAGACGAACTGACGATTTGGCAACTCTCAACATACTAAGATTTTCGTCTGTTAGCCTTGACCTGTAACAACTTTTTGTGATGTCCATTTTGGAAAAAAATGGTTGGCATAGATATGTGCTTCTAAAAACAGATGACCATTTGAGAGCGCTAGCTCTCAAGTTTGGAAACTCTTCCTTTGATACATACACACAATAAAATTCAAGCAACGGCTTGTTCATATACATTGTTTCGGCGTGTCATCACTTTTATGAGTTCGAGTTGGAGCTCAGAGGGTGCAGAAGCAGGTGTAACATTGAAGGGGATAGAAAAGATATCAAGCTCCAGCTACTTGCTCTTGATATCTGAAATCTAGTATTGAAGCTTTCAAAGAGATTGGAACATTTCAAAGCATATTGAGCATAAGAAGTTGGATTGTATTTTTTCAATGTGGGAAAATGCGGCAATCGTTATCTTTCAACTGATAAAAATACCAATCTATCATGTCTAATTCCTCTTGTATCCATTTCGTTCTTCAACAATGATACCATCCCTTTATGTTTCCCGATCATAGCTGGTGCGCCATCAGTAGCAAAACCACACAGCTTGTCTAACGGCAGATTGAACTTGCCAAGGGCTTGAAGAAGCTTTTGAAGCAGGTCTTCTCCGCGATTAGTTTTGTGCATCGATTCCAGAGACAGCAAGTTTTCATCAATTTGAAAATTTGATGTAACCCCTCGAAAAAAATATTACCAGCTGCGCGAGATTTTTGTCGAGACAGACGGAAATATTAACGAATTTCTCAACTCTTTTTTTGAGATTATCTGCAATATCTTGACCCATTTCTTAAATGCGTTTACAAACAGTGGGCCGGGACAAACTCAGTTTCTGGTACAAATGAACTGACTTTGGAGCCAACTTTTCAGCTGCTTTTACAAGCAGTTCCTCGGCCCACGCCCCATCGTCTTACGGCTTAAGATTTTTAGCCATTAATTCCGATACTTCATAGCTCACAGTGAACACATCGTCATTTGTGCTTCAAAAGGAAGTCACGACACTTTGTTGCGCGTACAAATTTTTGCTAAATTCTTCTATCAACATTTTTCTGAGCTCCCCATCCAAGTTTTTAAACTCAGGATGGTTGGTCTCGTAATGAAGTTTTAAATTTTTTTTTCGTAACTGCTAGCGGCCTTTTGCACTTTAAACAAAACGGTTTTCCTCTTTCCTCGATAAAGAAAAACATATCAGTCCATTCTTTTTGGAATGTCCTTTTTTCATCTGCAATCTTTCTTTTCTTTGCTGAAGACATCGAAGCGAACTGCTAATTTCGGTTAAAAAAAAAAACAGAATACTGAATAACAACTTAGAAAACCTGTAAAATTTTGTATAATATATAGCAGTGTTTTCCAACCGGTGGGCCGCAGATATATAGCATCAAGCGCAACGGAGTCTAGGACAACTGACCGTAGCCCAACTGACCCCATATAACTTTTTATTATATTTTTTGTATTGAGAATTTATTATTTACATTAACAAAAATACATACACAACTTACTCAGCTCATTTAAATGGAAAGGCAAAACAACTCCAGTTATTACATATTTAGTTCCTGCACGAAAACAAGCACACGCTGTTATCGCTACTCGGTCCGTTCTCGCACTGTGACGCCATTTTAAGAAACTCATAAATAAGCTAAACCCCCCAAGCCAAATGCGGAGTTTAAGACGCGCCGATTTTAACAAAAGTACAACATTTTTGGCAAGAGGCTTTATCAATATAAAGAAAAATAATAAAAGGTAATTTTTATTAAACAGCTGAGTCCTGAATTAGATAAAAAATTTGTACTACGTTTGTATGATTTCTGTGTGATATGCGCATAATTCAATCGGGCTATCAGCTTTTGATATCGCATCGCAAAGATTAGAAGCGGGTCAAAGAAAGTTCAAGACTGTTAGTTTCGCCTGAATGCTTCGAGGGCCGCACGTGCGGCCCGCGGGCCTTATGTTCGTCACCTCTGTTCTAGACAATCATATTTACGTCCAGCTATAGCCAATTTTTTGCAAATTCTGCAAGAAACATTAAAAAAAGCAGAAACAAACGAGTCAACTTTAAATTATATCATCACCATGTTGATGAAGTTTTTGCTGTTTCATAAAACAACGACGCTTGTTGGAATTTTTTAAATAATCCCGACACTGAACAAGCAAAAACTAATTTTTTTACGTTTTTAAACACAGGAGCACCAAATACGAGGAAGAACAGAAGAGTAATTTCCCCTTCCCTTTTCAAAAAAGGAGGATACAGATGGGAAGATAGTGCTTTTTAAAGTTTGCAGTAGAAAAGCATTGGGTTAGATCCTTCAATCATATATGTAGATATTTGGCCAATATATCAGATCTATTAAAATTTAAGGTTGTTTTATTTCGTTTTCGCTATAAATTTGGGACAAAAATAGAGATTTTAGACACTGGTTGAAAACAATGACCTTTTATATTATTATTTTTTCCTTTTTGACTTTATTTCAAATTTGAAACAAAAGTAAAGATTAAAAGTGGTGAACTTTTTTGTTTAGTCTTCACTAGATTTTTGCGCTGAAAACGGTCGCAGATTTAAAGTAGCAACTCAGTAAAATGGAACAAAATCATAATTCGTAGAACGTCAATAAAATTTGGGCAAGATTGCATTGTCCTTCCAAACTTTTTTCAGCTGACACATCTATGAATCTTAAATACAAAATTTAAATACAAAGTTCAAACTACACTTTAAAAATTCGTAAGAGTCGCATCGATTAATCTATGTCAAGTGAATAATACCAAAGGTACGTATAAGGGCAAGTAGCAATAATCGCCAAACAATTCCGCGCCTTCGCAAGTGGCGCAATCGCAGTTCTGTTTAAAATCTTTTTTTGTCCCAAGGAAACAAATAATGTATTTTCGCTATTTTTTCCTTTTAAATACAAAAATATTTATAAAAAAAATTATTTGGATTTAGCAAACAACATTTTAAACCAAAGGAAAGTGACAATGGGGCAATGGTTTTATATAGATGACGGACTTGATAAGCGCCTACTTCGTTTACAAATATATTTTGAAATCAAAGTAAAACAATGCGTTCGATGATGTATATTTTTTACTCCCTGGCCACTTTTTTCAGATAAACAAGAATACCCAGAACGCGGGGTGTCCGAAACTATTATAAAATTATAAGCAAGAAAAGCAACTTGTCGATAAGAACCTGGTTCTTTGGTGCTCCCGACGATTTTGAATTGGAGATTATTCGTTGCTCACTATTCAAACTTAATTAAATTTACTACGTATCAGGAGCTTTATTTAAAGTGGTCGCTTTCAGCATTTTATTAGTTGATTTTTGTTTGCATTTAATAAATTCTTTTAACTTTTATTAATTAAAGTTTTGCTTTTGCTAAAAAACCAGAAGGTAACTGTTTGTTCGAACTAGTTCAGGTTTTTAGATGCTACTCGAATCGGATTAATTGGTTGGTGTCTAAGCTCCAACGTTCGCGTCCAATTCGAAAAATAAACAATTAAGAAAGAGCAAAAGAGAAAATATTTCTAAAGAAGTGATTATGTAATGTTTTGTAAAGGTAAGGATATTCTCCGCATTTTAAAGTTGATGAAATGGTAATAATGTCCATTACCAAAATATTCGAGGGGAGGCGAAGCAATTTTGCTGAAATTTTATGCGACAATTGTTTAAATCATGGTTTCCTTTTTTTCCTAAGAAGTCTAAAGGCCCGTTTCCACTACGAGCGTGTAAAAGATTATTTTTTGTTTGTTTTATTGATTTTTTTTGCTTTGCTTAGCGCTCGCTTTAATTTTAAGCGCGGAAAGATCAATAAAAGAAACAAAAAATGCTCTATTCCACGCTCGTAGTGGAAACAAGCCTTAAACATAATAAATATAACTGAGCAAAACACTTTAGGTTTGATATGAACACAAAATGTTTTTTGGTGCAAAAAAAAATCATTTTCATTCAGTCAGTCAGTCAGTCCCAGCAACCACAAACGTTGTTGCGACGTTCTAAGGACCTCCTTAGGATTTAAAAGGTCCCTAAGACGTTGTTAGGACATCGCAACAACGTTTGTGGTTGCTGAGATCTTTTATTTTAGTTCCGCCATAAAAACATAGTAAAGTAGGAAATTTGTAAGTAGTAGAAAGCAGAACAAAAAAAGGAAGAGGCAACAAAACGATGAACGTTATGGCATGCAATCAAGATAAGAAGAGATTTTTAAGAATAAGTGTGCATGCTTGCAGCACCTTAAAGATGCATGGTTGCTGCAATTTTACCAATAGACCTAAGCTTTAGGGTCTGGTCTTTGAGGTCTTGTTGTTACAAATAATCGTAGTTAGATCGTCATCTAAAAACGGCTTTCACTTAATTCGCCAAGTCAGTGGTACACAAACCAATGGCTGCATACCGCATGCGGTCGTGAATAACAATACATGCACATGTGCAGCACATGCACATGTGTCATGCCCCTAACTTATTACAAATTTAATTTTACTAAATTTCTATATTTTTGTAACCAATTATTAACTGTAGCCCACAATTTTATTATCAGTTTTAGTGTAACAATAACAGTCTAGATTAACTGATTTTGAAACTTTAACTGCCAGAATGCAAGATAAAAAAACAAAAAAAATAACGTTTTACAAATTGCTTTGAATAAATGCGATCGTTTAAAAAATGTGAAATTTTGTCCCAAGAGTAAATGGCATATCATCGATGAAACTAATTATTTTATTTATTTTATTAGCCCACCACTATTCACCAGTGGCTATTAGTTAGAATTAACTCTGTAATGCAGCAGCATCGCGTGATGTTACAATTTTAGGCTATAGCAAAAAAAAGTGTATCTCTGCACAAATTTATTTTTTATTATTTTTTAAAAAATTTTATTTCTATATTTATCTTCCTGATTCGCAGGAAAGCGATGGAGGAGTAAATACTTAGGGTAAGCAATTACCCCGACCTGCTTTCGGAGATGCCAAGATATTGCTATCCGCTTAAAATTTAATAGAGATATGACTGAAATTTAAAACTGCTTGCCAAGACCACTAAGCAGGGAAAAGTGCCGTAAAATGTCTTTCCCAAGGACACAACAGAATCGAACAAGGAGGTTTTAAACCGCGAAGGTGTTGTTTGCGTTTGTCATCAAAACGGCGTTTTTAACCGCTCGACAACGCTTATATTTTAACAAAGTTAAAATATAATTCTCGTCGTCATCATTTGGAAGGGCATCCACTCAAGGTCAGACACAAACAGGACTGGGGCCAAGGGTTTATCCTTTTACTACCCCAGGCTGCTGTATTGCCCAATCGGATGCTGGCAGTGATGTTGTTAAGCCAGCATCAAGTTTCGTTATCCAAAACCGTCAGACCTCATGCTCCATGTGGTGCCCATATGGGGCACGCTATTAGAACGTGGTCTGTGGTTTTTTTCAGCGGCGCCGCACTCGCAATTTGATGAAGGAGCGAGACCCCATTTGTGCATGGACGAATGGAATTGCCCAACACCAGTCTGCAGGCTTAACCCAAGTTGTTCGGGGCAAGCCCATCTCAACAGGTCTGGAACTGGTCCTGGGCACAAAAACAGGGAGCCTGGAAGTATTCTCACAATATTCCACATTCCATTTATGGTTTGTCCACTCAGAAGCGAGGATGCCAAGTCGGGCAAGGTTGTTTAAAAGTTTAAAACAAACGGGCGTCTAGATTTTTGTCTCCCTTGGCGAGTATCTGAGGACCCACTTAAAAGACCATACAAGATATGATCGGGGTCCAGAGATCCACGGTGGGCCAAGGAGAGTGTCGCTTCCAGTCGGGGAAGCTCAGCTGGTTGGATGCCTGAAAGTACGGTAAGTGGTCCGTCGGAGTGAGACGCAGACATCCAGTGGTTGTGCGCAAGGCGCGGTTCAAGACATTGTCTATGAGGCGAGTGTGAGCGCTGCGACACCGCACTGGTGCGCAGTACTCAGCTGTTGAGTAGACCAGAGATAAGGCGGCTATGCGTAGTGTTTTAACACCAGCACCCTATCCCGAGCCTACCGTACAAGTCGACTCAGCTTGCGCGAGGATAGAGTTTTACGCAATGCCACTAGATGGTGACGAAACGTGAGCGATCTGTCCAGTTTTACCCCAAAATAAGTAGGGGTTGGACATAACGGTAAAAGTCTATCATGGTTGTAGACTTTTAGCTCATGCTTGGCCTCTCGGTTATTTAAATAAAAGGCTGCCGTTACCCTCTTAGTGTGATTAAGCTTCAACCTCCAAGTCTGGAGATATGCCAAAAATGTAGACATGTCTTGGTTTGAAGTTCCTCCAAGTCCTTCCAGTTTCCAGAAGAGTGTAACAATGCTAAATCATCAGCATAAGCAAACTTTCTGGACATCATGGAAGGAAGATCGTACGTATAGACGTTGAATAGGAGGGGAGCCAAGACAGATTCCTGGGGAACGCCGTTTTTAGGACGGCGTAGTCTGCTTTGCTTGCTGTCACGTGGTGGTAAGGGTAAGGGTAAAACTTCCGTTTCGGACAAGCTCCATAATCATTCTGACCATGTGGTTATCCGGAAGAAGCCTCAGCAGCTTGCAGGTAAGACCACGGTGCCAGACAGTGTCATAAGCAGCTGTCAGATTGACAAATATGACAGCGGCTTTCTTCTTAGCCTTGAAAGAATCCTCGATGTTCTGATTCAGTAGAACAACTTGATCTACAGTTGACTTCCCGCGTCGAAACCCAGCCTGCTGTTTTGGGAACCAGTGGATTGATTACTGGCTTGACGGGGGCGTAGATAAGCCTCTCAAGGATCTTGTAGGGGACACAGAGCAGAGATATCGGTCGATTGGGTCTTTTTGGGTCCCCCACGGACTTCATTGGCTTTGGGATTGCGATTACAAGCGCTCTTCTCTAGATCTTGGGAATTTTGAGTCGGCTCAAGAAAGATTGAGAAAGGAAGTCACGTAACCAGGACTTCAAACAATTCCAGCATAGACTATAAGCTCTGGTCAGATAGAATCAGGGCCTGGAGCTTTATTTGGTTTGAAGTGTTGAAGGGCAGCAGTCCATATAAATTCTCTTTCTGTGAGAAAGTGTCAGAGATATTTACTGGATCTGGTGTTGTTGCCCTCCAAAGGTCAAGCACTTCTTGATAGACAAGTCGAGATGACTTGTGGTCAACAGCCTCGTATCTCCCGTTTGTGACAAGTTGAGATGCAATAGCATCAGCTGAGACGGGACAGTGACGAGGAGAGTGTCGTGACCTACCAGTAAGGTTGTTCAAAATACTCCATGCTTTTCGACTAGAGTGTGAAAAGTCGATGCTCCGAACTGCCTCGGACCATCGATCTCTCCGCTCCCTGTCAAGCTTGGCAAGCAGAGCTGTAGCAGCCAAACTTGAGTCGTCTCCCTGAGAAGACTGCAGAAAAGTTCTATAGAGGAATGCACACTCCGCATCCCAACACAGAATATAGTTGTTTTGATACCAGGGTGGGATAGTCTTTTTGGCTGCTTTCTTGATGATGTTGCAAAAGTCCTTGTAAGCCGCATCCACATCAAGTGAATTAGGTGGCAATAAAGTCTGCGAATTTATTCGTCAAAGCAATGTAGTAACTCCATTTGGCCTTGCGGAAGTTCCATCGTAATGTATAGTAAATCATAATGTAGCTCTTACTTTTGTCTGTACAAATTTGTTTCGCCACTTTTGATGCGTTTCTATTTCAATAAACTTTTCACTTGACTGTTTTAGTATTATATCTATTAGTAACTTCACTTTCTTTGTTTTTTGACCAACTTTTTGCTTTAATTTATCGTCTACAAGAGAGAGTGGGTCTAATTTGTCACAAGCTGCTTTAACCCTCGATCGTCCGCTTTTAGGTTTTGAATGAAAAAAAATTATTTAATGTGCTTTTGCAGTTGAAATTGCGATAGAGGCTTAATTTATTATATTTCATTGTACAAAAAAGTTTAGTGCTGCATCACAAGTCACTGGAGTGCCGTTTGTTGTATGAAGTTTGAATATGATCGGAAATATGTAACCGCGTAATTACATTTTTTTTTCATTTATTTCATTTCTATATTCTCTTGACTTAAAGAAAAGCAAGGGAGGCACTACTACACAAGAAAAACAATTACCCCGACCCGCTTCCGGAGACACTGAGGTATTTCTGTCCGGTTGAAAATATTTATTTTGGTTTTTTAATTCATTTGCCTCAGATAGATGATTTTTAATTTCTTTGATATATGACTATAATTTAGAATCGTTTGTCAAGATTTTCAAGCAGGGGAAAGTGCCTTAAATTGTCTATCCCAGCGACACAACAGAATGGCGCGAGTAGGTTTTGAACCGAGACTATGTCGATCACAATTATGACGCTCTTAACCATTCGACAACGCTGCCGATATGCTGTGAAAGTAGCATGCTTATGCTTAGTGCGATTCGACCCTAAAAAATACTGGGAAAAAAGTTACATTCTTATATTATAAAATTGTTATGAAAAGCAGCCATATTGGACATTAGTTAAGCATTATTTATTTAGATTAGGGGCGGCCAACCTTTTTTCCTCAACCGCCAATTTTATTCAAGTCCAGTTCATATCCGCCACACAAACAAAAGACTTCAAAATTTCATAGTGGTGAAACCAAGGTGTTCTCTAAAAAAAAAAAGGTCAACGCTGGAAATCAAGGTGGGCATCTCTGATATGGCTAGATATAAATTGTGGAACATTTTTCGTTTGAAATATTTTTTCCCAACTGCAATGCGCCACCACTGTTACGTCGTTCGCGTAAAATATTTGCAAAGTAGGTGTTGGGTACGGGTTTCGAGCTAACGAGCCTTTTGTATTAGCGCTGAATTATCAGCGCTACCTTTTAGTGCGTTCTCGCGCGGCTGTGGGCACTAAGTGATGCCATATTGTATTGGTGAGCCTTTCGACTTGAGCTGGCTGTAATTTTGACTTCAGCAGAGTGATTAGCAATCTATGCCTTAACAAAGAGCACAGTGCCTCACAATTGAAAAAAAGAATTGCTAATAAAGTCGTTAGATTTTGCCGCCCTTGGATATATCCACAATATCCAATGTTTAGCTACCGCACTGAGTAGGTGTTGGGTACGGGTTTCGAGCCAGCGCGCCTTTTGTATTAGCGCTGAATAATCAGCGCTACCTTTTAATGCGTTCTCGCGCGACTGTTGGCATCAAGTGATGCCACGTTGTATTGGTAAGCCTTTCAACTTGAGCTGGCTGTAATTTGGCATTTTGTACAGAATCTTTTAGATTGATTTGGCTGCTATATTTGTCCCTTTGGACGTTGTCTACTTTGGTAGAGAATTTAGTAGTTTGATACTTTCCTTTGCTCGTCCGCCCAACATCGTTGGTAAGTTTGTAGACAATGTATCTACGTATTAAAACTAATTTGTGTTATATTGTTCAGAAAACCGTTTGGGACCAACGCCGCAATTATTGTTTTGTTTTTAATAAAATAACATTATTTAGTCTGGTGGTGGTCGTGGAGTGCGTTTGTGTGGAGCTGGAAGGACGAGGCAGTTTGCGACTCTATCACAACCACTAACCGTCCAATGCGCCGCAGGTTGGCCGCCCCTGATTTAGATTATTAAAGCAGGAAAGAAACAACAAAACAAAGGTTTTTGACTAACTTAAGCCCTTATTAGGTTTCGTATAGAGTAGTGTTTCATAACTTTAGTTCACTTTAAACAAAGAATCAATTGATTATTATAAATGCTGACAAAATAATTTTATAAAGTTTATGACAATGACGAAGATAAATTTCCTCAACACTGTTAACACATTAGCGGTAAATTAAATTATACGAAACATATATGTGAAAAAAACAAGCAGATTTTTAAAAAATGTTAAGTAAAACGTCAAGCTTTATGCTAAAGAAAGCAAAGCGTTGTACTTGTTACGTCAACAATTACAGATGCTACGGTCAGTGCAGCTAAAACGTATATTTAATTTTCCAATAAATATCATTGCGGAATGCGTCACTTTCCTATTTCTAAGAAATACATCACTTTTCTATAAAGCATCACTGGAATGCGTCATTTTACGTCACTTTGGTTTAATTTTTGAGCTGAATTTAAACTCATCAAAAAGTTGTCAACTCAAAATTAAAAAAAAATTTTTGAAGACTCAACAAAATTTCAATTTAATGAAAAAGATTGAGAAAAATTATTAATTTTAAGAGTTGATAAAAATGTTTAAAACTGTTGCTGCAGATATTTGGGGGTGCTGCAAATATTTGAGAATGTTATATTTGAGGCTGCTACAAATTGCACGTGGCTGACACATTACGCTTTACATAAACATAGATACGGCAACCTACCCATTGGGCTATGATAATGACAACCAAAGCAGCTTCACTAAGCTCAGTACAATTTTTAGGTCTTTTTCGAGACCCTTATTGATATATTTATTATTGTTGCATGCACACCACAAGTTTATGAGATAATGGCTGAAGACATCTAATAACAAAAAAAAAATAAATAAATAAAAAAAATAAATGAAGACTAAAAATCAACCAAGAACTTGCTCAGAAGCAAAGTTTAAAAATTATGACAACCAATCTCGGGTTTTCCTCTGTAAGTTGCTTTGTTATTTTCGGGGGTCGGGTACGCTTCGATGCCGCCGACTCGATGCCAGCCGAATGCCAGGCCAACTCGATGCCAAGCCAACTTTTAACAGTTTAACTTTCAAATTGTTTACTAACCCTAACCCTAACCCTAACCAGTTGTCTGGCATCGAGTCGGCGGCATCGAGTTGGGCCATTTTTATTTTTGGTGGGTTTCTATTTTAAATCGTTCACTTTACTGCTTAAGCGTGCTATCTATTTGAAGTTTGGCTTTCTTCATTTAGCCCACATGACAAATTTTTGTGTTATTTTATGGTCTGTAATTAGTTTATGACGTCAACAAGTAAGTCACCAAAAAAATAGTGGCAACTTCAAACTCACAATTATAGATCATTTAGGATCAATATAAATGAATCAAAAATTAAAATCCGAGTGTCGAACAGGAACGTCTAAAATAATGTTCCGGTTCAATTTCAACAAATTTTATTTTTATGAGCTTAAATCTGGTTCAGGTTTAAAGAATAAAAACGTTAAACCTTTGTTCAACGGTCTACTTTTAGTATATATTGTCGTTTGCCGACTACACAACGTTGTTATTTTGAGAATGGCGCCCGAGGTTGGCCGATCTTCACAGTTTGTTCGCGGAGACAAAAAATCTAAGAAGTCATTTGTACAATGTTTTGCAAACTGTGCTAGAACACAATTATTCGTTGAAAAATTGTCTCTATTTGTTCCATAACAATCTGTAAACGGTATATAAAACTGTGCTGTAAGTCCATGTGGGACTACTGCAGAGCTGGCAACTAAATCAGTATGAGACCGGTACGTGTTGCCCTAGCAGGCCCTGCATAACATTGTTGGTTGGGTAAGTTTAAAATTAGTTGCACTGAAACAATAAAAACATGATCAAGTCATTCCACCAATTAGCAAAAATACGGTGTTAAAACTACGTTAAAACTACAGTACAATACTAATCCAGCCTACGGGAAGCTGAAACTGTTATTTTCTTTCTGTAATAATGAAACGTTTGCCAATGTTTTTTAGCGATAAAAGTACATCATAAGATATTGGAGAAAACACGTATTGGTCTTTTTAAAACATATTTTATCTACAATTTTTTTGGTTTTTAGATCAGTACAACTAAAATGAAACACACAATACAAATATAACTTTATTAAAATGCCCAGTTATTTCATAATTCTACATTAGTTTTGCCTTGTTAATTGCTTCACAACAAACAATCATGGCAGCGCTTTCGCTTTCGTAGGCAGCGCGGTCGAGTGGTTATAGCGCTGGGATTGTGATCGACATGGTCTCGGTTCAAAACCTGCTCAAGCCATTTTGTTGTGTCTTTGGGAAAGACACTTTATGGCACTTTTCCCTGTTTGGTGGTCTTGGCAAGCAGTTCTAAATTAAAGTCATTTTTCTATTAAACTACAAGCGGACAGCAATATCTTGGTATCTCCGGAAGCAGGTCAGTGTAATGCTTTTCTGCGACAGGAAGATAAATATAGAAGTAAAATAAAAAAAAATTGTCCGCAGATTTACGTTGGCAGGAATAAATCTTGTGTTTTCAATGCTTCGGGTCAAGCCCCCAGCTGTTACAACTTTACTCGGGAATCCAAAAGGACCAGTTGAATTGGCGGTAACCTAAATACCTGCGCTGAAGTAAAGCTGTGTTTATTTACGTCAGCTCAAGAAATAGTTTGCCACAAGACTGAAGTTTCCAAACATTTGGTTCAAGCTAAGTACGAACGCATTCTCTAGAAAGCTTTCTCTACAGATCAAAAAAACTACAGTTATTGACTATAAAAATATAGTCACAAAATCAAAAAAAACTTGATCAATTCTCGCAAAATTTGACTTCCAAACTTCACTAAACTTTAAAACAATGCCAACAACTGCGAATAATCCCTCAACAGCATCTTACTGACTAACTAAAAATATCATATTTTCGAAGTGATAAATTGGGACGTTTGTTAAAAGAAAAAAATTCATCCTTAAAAACCAAAGTTCTCTAAAAAAAGTCTTCATTTTGAATATTTCCAGTGCAGGGTTGGGAAACCTTATTGCACTCACAGGCCAGTTTCAAAGACTAAAAGTTGATGCCGACAGCACAAAAGTTTGGGAATCAATATAATTTTTTATTCCAAAAAGATAGTGATCTCTCTCTATAAAAAAAAAAAAAGATCTTTACTTAAAAGCAGTCTCAGATTTCTCACTTTTTGTCCCAAAATCATAGTATTCTCCAAAAAAAGTCTTCATTTAAAATTGGAAATACCGGGACATATTGATTAACCGGGCGGGACGCCGGGAAAAGCCTAAAAATCGGGACTGTCCCGGGTAAAACGGAACGTATGGTGAGCCTACGACAAACTATAAAAATAAATTGCATCCCAACTGCTAATTTTAAACTTAGTTTGTTTTCAGTACAGGCAAAAAACAATTCTGTATCACTATAGAATTAATTTTCGATGTGTCAACACAGACCTTAAACAATTTAAGCACAACCTCTCAGGCAAAATAACATCAATCGATTTTAAGGATTTTTCACTAGAATGAATGAAAAATTTCCAACCCTATTTATAGCCTATAAATCAGTTTGCACTGCATTACTTAACAAAGTTAAGTATAACAATCGTAGTGTAGATTTGTTGTGCGTCTTTATTTCCATAGCCTATACATCTCTTATTTTGCTGCATTAGCACGCTATCTAAGTAAAAAGCCCTTTATTTAGATTACTTGCCTTTTTTCCATAACTTCTTCTTCTTCTTCTCCTTTCGGCCTTTCCCTTCAATCAGGGGTAGCCACAGCGTATGATCTTTCTTCAAACCATCCTGTCTTTAACGTCCGTCTCCTTCACACCAACTTCTCCCATATCTTCTTTCACTAGATCTAAAAATCTTCTCTTTGGTCTCCCTCTTTTCCTCTTTCCCGGTAACTCCATTTCCATCATTTTTCTTCCTACATACTCTTGGTCTCTCCTCATGACATGTCCATACCACCTCAGCCTGCCCTCCCTCATCTTCATTCCTAACTGTTCAACCTTAACAGTACTCCTAATGTGCTCGTTTCTAATCTTATCTTTTCTCGTCACTCCCATAGCAAACCTCAACATTTTCATCTCTGCGACTTCCATCTCTTCTACTTGTTTTTTTGTGACTGCCACTGTCTCAAGTCCATACACCATTGCTGGTCTTACCATTGAACTGTACACTTTTCCTTTTACTCTAGCTGGTAACCACCTCTCGCAGATTACTCCCGATACTTTTCTCCATCCGTTCCATCCTGCCTGTACTCTCTTCTTTACCTCCCTCTCACAACCACCACTTTCTTGCACCGTTGATCCCAAATATTTAAATTCCTTTACCTTTGGAACTTTTGCATCCTCCATCTTTACTGTTTTGTCATCATTTCCTCCATTTATGCACAGATCTTCGGTCTTTGACCTACTTACTTTCATCCCTCTTCTTTCCAATGCATACTTCCAGGATTCTAATCTTCGCTCCACTTCTTCCCTGGTCTCTTCACAAATCACAATATCATCAGCAAACAGCATCTTCCATCGTAATTCTCTCTTTACTTCATCCTTTGGCCTATCCATTATCACTGCAAAAAGGAATGGACTTAATTCTGATCCCTGGTGCAGTCCAACCTTAACCTTGAAACTTTCTGTAGTTCCTACTGCACACCTCACCACTGTTTCACTTCCCTCATACATATCCTGTACTAGTTGCACATACTTTTCCACTATTCCGGATTTTCTCATACGGTACCAGAGCTCTTCCCGCGGAACCCTGTCATAAGCCTTCTCTAGGTCCACGAATACACAATATAGCTCTCTTTGACCTTCCCTGTACTTTTCCATCAACATTCTTAAACCAACATGGCATCGGTGGTTCCCTTTCCTGGCATAAATCCATATTGATGTTTGCTGATCTCTACTCTATCTCTTAACCTGGCTTCAATAATTCTTTCCTATACCTTCATTGTGTGGCTCATTAGCTTTATTCCTCTGTGGTTTTCACAGCACTGTGCGTCCCCTTTGTTTTTATAGATTGGGATAAGCACACTCCTTCTCTATTCTTCTGGCATCCGTTCACTCATTAATAGTCTGTTGAACAGTCTGGTCAAAAACTTTATCCCCATCTCTCCCATGCACTTCCAAACTTCTACTGGCAACTCATCTGGTCCAACCGTTTTACCTTTTTTCATACTTCTTAGTGCATTTTTTACTTCTTCTCTACTGACACAATTTACCTCTTCCTCAACCACTTCTGGTTCCTCTGTCGTAGGGTCTCTGCTATTTTCCTCGTTCATCAGTTTCTCAAAGTACTCCTTCCATCTCTTTAACACTGCTTCCGAATTTACCATAACATTACCGTTTTCATCCTTTATAACCCTCACATGCTGTACATTTTTCCCTGCTCTGTCTCTCTGCCTAGCCAATCTGTACAACTCCTTTTCACCTTTTTTTGTTTCCAATCTAGCATACAAATTGTCATATGCAAGTCCCTTTGCCATTGCAATTGCCTTCTTTGCCTTACTCTTCTTTTCTTTGTATATCTTTTTAGTATTTTCATCTCTTATTTTGTCCCATGCTTTCTTTGCCTCTTTCTTTTATTTTATGCTCTTTTGAACTTCCTCATTCCACCACCAAGTCTCCCTATCTCCTTTTCGTTTCCCAAATGTCACTCCCAGTACAGTTTCAGCTGTTTTTCTTAGCATTTCCGCCGTTTTGTCCCACTCATCAGGTAACCTATCCTTGCCTCCCAAAATCCTGGTCACCTCTTGTCTAAACGCTTCTTGACAGCTTGTCTCTTTTAGTTTCCACCATCGTATTCTTGGATTTACTTTCTCTGCTTTTTTGCACCATAAGAGCCATTTTGCATACCACCATACGGTGCTGCTTTGCGACACACTCATTCAATATTACCTTACAATCGCACATTTCCTTCAAGTTTCTCCTTCTGCACATCACATAATCTACTTGGGTACTTTTTTAGCCACTCTTATATGTCACCCTGTGTTCATCTTTCTTCTTGGAAATAAGTATTGACAATCGCCAAATCCATCCTTTTCCCAAAATCCACAACCATTGATCCTTCCTTATTTTTTGTTCCAGCACCATACCTCCCCATTATTTCCTCATCCCTTATGTTTCCTTCGCCCACATGTCCATTAAGATCTGCACCAAGAACTATCCTCTCTTCTTTTGATATACTTTCAATCAATCCATCCAGGTCTTCCCAAAAATCATTTTTCTCTTCCATGTTGTTGTTAACCTGTGGAGCATATGCGTTACTATATTTAGGATGGACCCATTTACCTCCAGCTTCATGGCCATCAGTCTGTCTGACACCCTCTTCATTTCCAAGACACTTTCAGCCAGCTCCTCCCTCAGCACTATCCCTATCCTATTTTTTCTTCCATCAGCTCCGTTGTAGAATATTTTGCATCCATCTCCAATGTTCCTTGCTTTACCCCCCTTCCACTTTGTTTTCTATAGACACAATATGTCTACATTTCTTCGCTCCATCATATCTGCCTTCCAGTCATCGTTCCAATATTTAAAGTACCACCTTTATGAGTAAGCATCTTCCTTTCCATGCTTCTCGCTGCTTCTTCACTCGCCTTCCTCCTCTTTTTATGCTCTTATTTTTACAATGTTTAGGAGTAGCATAATTTCCACAGGTGCCCTGCTGTGCGACACCTGAGGCGGTCGTTGGTAACCCGGGCCTCGACCGATCCGGTATGGATTGCTGATGATTACGCATTTGTCTGTTTGGGCAAAAAATTTTTTTTACGCCGGATGCCCTTCCTGCCGCAACCCTCCCCATTTATCCGGGCTTGGGACCGGCATCAAGAGACACAGAAAAGTGCCTCCGATGGCTGGGTTCCTTTTTTCCATAACTAACCTCTTTAAAGTTGTTTAGAACTTCTCTGTTTCGGTGACCGAATAAGTTGTGGCAACTTCAAACAAAAAATTGTAATTCATCTAAATTTTTTTTTTTTTTTTATCTCTATATTTATCCTCCTGACTCTTTTTGTTGCATTTTTGCAGATAATAGCCTACACAAGTTTTTGTTAAATTTTTAACAGCAATTATTAATACTAAATTATTTACAAAAAAAAAAAATTTAATGAATGCAATCCTTATTCAACCATAATGTCTAATAGTTGTACAGTTAGTTTGATAACGTAGAGAAGAGAGAGAGAGAGAGAGAGAGAGAGAGAGAGAGAGAGAGAGAGAGAAGAGAGAGAGAGAGAGAGATCTTTTTATTTGCATCGAATCTTTTTAAGATATTATAGCGGTTAAAAGAAGCACGATGATTTTTACAAACTGAAATTAGACAAATAGATTAATAATAATAAGCAACTGATATTAAACCAAAATGTACTATAAATTAAGATATGATGTACAGTAGAGTAGGAAGGGACAAAGAGTCATTTAATCACTACCAAAAGGCCAATAAGATAAAATTTAAACGAGAGAACAGATCAATGCGTAAATTCTATTTGAATAAGGTACATGACGGCGTAAGTATTGTTTATAAGTGGTTAAAGGTTTTTGTTATTATTGGTAAATTATTTTGATAAATATTTAAACAATGGCGAACCAGAAACTTGATGAAGTAATGGAACTGTTGAACAAGGTCAAGGAAAGGCAGGATAAGTATGAAAAAGATTATTTAAAAAAAGACCAAGATACTGCTTCTTGTAATTGTTTTGCAGGTGAAAAGGAAAAAATGGAACAGCATCAAGAACTTATGAAATTATCAACTATTATTGATTCTATTAAAGTTGAAGTTGGACAGTTGGCAGAAATGGTGGAGAAACAGGAACAATATCTAGATGATTTAGAGCAATATGGAAGATCTAATTGTCTCATATTGCATGGGAACAATATAGATCACAGGATAAGTAGCATGGATGTTGAGAAGTATGTGCTAAATATATTAAATACCAAATTAGATTTGCCTACTAGTATTAGTGACTCTGATATTGATATTTGTCACCCTCTTCCTTCTAAAACCAACAAAAAACCAATTATTATTAAATTTGTTCGCAGGTCAATAAGGAATATGGTATACTCGCATAAGAAGAACTTGAAAACATCGAATGGACCCAAACTATCAATTACTGAGTCATTAACCAAAAAAAGACTAAAGATTGTGGAGGAAGCCAGAAAGGTATTTGGTTTTGGCAATGTCTGGAGCATGAAAGGTATTGTATACTGTTCATTCAAAGGTAAGAAACAAGCTATCAATAAACTATCCGATATTAGTAAGATAAGATTTTCTTCTTAATTAACTAGTAATTTTAATAATCAAATTAATACAGTACTTGATTTAACCTTACCACGACACATCATAATTTTCTTTATATTAACCTTAGCTTATCTTTATATAACTATTCATTTTATACATCTAAAATCAATTTAAAATTTGTGTTTTATTTATTTGTATTTTTTTTTTTACTTTTTGTTTATTTTATTACTTATTATTAATTATTTAGTTTAATTTTTTTTTTTGTTTTATATATATATAATTACTCATTTGTGCAACATAAATCTTAAGTATTATGACTTTGAAAAAACTTGTATGTCAATTTTGCCAAAAAACAATTAGAAAAGACTTTGTGCCTATTCAATGCCAAACATGTTTAGCTCACTTTCATAAAAAATGTGCTAAAATACTTAAGAACCAAGCAATAGCCTCAAATAATTTTTACTGTAAATGTAGTTGTTATGAACATAAAAATTCCCTTATTTCACATAATTCTGGTAAAGAAAAAATTGTAAGTAGTCAACCTGAAAAATATGTTAATGCTGAAAAATTAAATTCAATCTTTGTTGATGACAGTAATTCTGAAAATAAAGAACATGATAATTTAATTGGCCCAAATAGTCATCACTTTCAAGAGCAATACTTGGAAATTCAATCTACAAAATCATTGATCTTTAATAAAAAAATTTGTAATAGTTTTCTTATTATTTGTGTTAATATTAGGTCACTATCCAATCCTTTAAATTTTAGTAAATTAGAAAGCTTTGTTCATAATCTAAACCCCAAACCAGACATAATTGCTGTGACTGAAACATGGATTCAGAATAATTCATCTGGCCCATACTGTAATCTTGAAAATTATAATTTTATCTCTAACAGCAGAAAAGTTGCCAAGGGTGGTGGAGTTGGTTTGTATATTAAAAATTGCCATAAATTTAACCTAATTGATGAATTGACAATAATGAATGAAAAAATTTTTGAATCAATTTTTATAAAAATTCAATTACATAATGAAAATTTATTCTGTGGTAACATTTATAGATCTCCTTCTAATTACAATCATTTAAATGAAAACTTTTTGAATAATCTTTACAATTGTATCCATAATAGTAATGAATCACTAAACAAATGTTTTATCACTGGAGACTTTAATTATGATATATCAAATCAAGATAATGAACATGTATGCAATTTTATTGAAATGATGCTTGAAGGTCATTACTTCCCAGTTATTAACAAACCAACTCGCATCACAGATTCAAGTGCAACAGTATTAGACCACATCTGGACAAATTTACACCAACAGCAAATAAAATCCGGAGTCATTTTAAATCCACTTTCTGACCATCTACCAGTATATATGTGTTTTAATCTTAATAAACAGAATTTGTATAGACCTCAACAAAAAAGATCTTTTACCCCCCAAAGTATAACCAAGTTTAATGAAATGTTAGAAAATATTGATATTAATGCAATACTAAATGAAACTAATCCTAATTTAGCATTTAAATTATTAATGGACAATTACAAATCTACTTTTAACTACTGCTTCCCTTTCATCAAGCAAAATATTGAAAACAAAAATAAACAGCCATGGTTTGATAATGATCTTTATTTATTAATGCTGAAAAAAAACAAGTGTTTTAAAAAGTTTCTGAAAAACAGGAGTGTTTTAAACAAAGCAAACTTTAATAAAGAAAGAAATAAATACAATCGCGCCTTACAAGAAAAAAAACAGAGTTATTTTAGACAAACATTTAAGAAATTAAGTAATAATTTAAAAGAGACCTGGAAAAATATAAACAAACAATTAGGTAAAGTTAAATCATCAGTATGTTCTTCCATATCCATAAACAATAATTTGGTAAATGACTCTCTCCAGATTACTAATTATTTTAATGATTACTTTGTCAATGTTGCAAATAATTTAATATCAGATTTACCCCAAACATCTCATAGTTTTCAAACATTTATGCAATCTCCCACATTGAGCACACTTTATCTCTATCCAACTAGTTTAACTGAAATAAAAAAATTAATCAGTGACCTTCAGCCTAAAAAAAGTACTGGCATTGATGAAATTCCCCCAACTATTTTAAAAAGCACACCAGACAATATATTAATAGCTCTGACACATGTGTTTAATCTTTCGTTAGCTTGTGGTGAATTTATCTCTGACTTTAAAACTGCAAAAGTAGTACCAATTCATAAAAAGGGTAGTGTAACTAATGTATGCAATTATCGCCCAATCAGCTTACTTTGCTCCATGTCAAAAATATTGGAAAAGTTAATGTACAATCGTGTAGTATTATTCTTAAAAAAACAAAACTTTTTTTATAAATATCAATTTGGCTTTAGAAAAAATCACTCAACTAGTCACGCAACTTCATTATTAATTGAAAATATTGCTGAAGCTTTTGAAAACAAAGAACATGTACTTGGCATATTTCTTGATCTATCTAAAGCATTCGATACCATTGATCATAAAATTTTATTATCCAAATTATGGCATTGTGGAATTCGTGGTGTAGCGCATGATTGGTTTTGTAGCTATCTTAGCAACAGAAAACAATTAGTTGAAATAAATAATATTTGCTCCAATACTAAGTCAATAAAATATGGTGTCCCTCAGGGTTCAATTTTAGGCCCTTTACTGTTCTCAATTTATGTAAATGATTTAAATAATTGCTTAACCTTAGGAAAATGCATTATGTACGCAGACGACACTAACATATTTTTAAAAAGTAATTGCTATGAAACCTTATATGAAGCTGCAAATAAGGAGTTAGGGAACATAGATAAGTGGCTTCTGGCAAATCGGCTATTTCTGAACACTGACAAAACACATTATGTGATCTTTCGCACACCCAAAACAAAGCCTCCCTCAAAAAAACTGACAATTTCAATTAGAAATAAATTTATCTCTCAGCAACCAAAAACGAAATTTTTGGGAATAATATTTCATGAACATTTAAGTTGGAAATTGCATATGAACTTTGTTCTACGAAAAATCTGCGTAAGTTATGGTACTATCAAAAAAATTTCAAAACACTTTGACAAAAAAACTTTGCTTGTATTGTATAACTCCCTGATAATCAGTCATATAAGATATTGTATTATAACTTGGCATATTGGTAATAAAACCACAGCCTCAAAAATTCAACGAATCGCTAATAAATTCATACGATTAACATTTGGATTACATCATAGAGCTAACGTTACTGACATCTTGCGAAACAACAACGTAATGACAATTGATCAAATAACCGAATTAGAAATAACTTGTTTTATGTACAAATATATAAAAGGCATGTTACCACCATGTTTTGATCATTTTTTTCAAAATAACCTGATAAGCGACAAATTCACTAAATGTACAAGAAGCCAGACCAAATTCTATCCTTCATTTTGTAGATTAAATGTAACTAAACAATCTTTAAGATACAGAGGTCCTCTTGCTTGGAATAAAGTCCCAACAAGCATTAAACAGATAAAATCATATAGTAAATTTCGTACAGAATTTCAAAAGCATCTTATTGCAACGTAATTTTTAATGGTAATAGACTTTATAAATTTTAAAACTTCTGCTGCTGGTTTTTTATGTTACAGGTAACTCCACCAAATTGTACAAAGAAATTGAAGGTGATAAAAGCCCGATGCGACTTCAAAGGCAACATCCAGATCATTTCGGCCCATCCAGTTCGATGAAAATTCACATAATTTAATTATTTTGCACCTATTCTTGTTCACTATTTGTATGTTCTATCTTATGCATATAAATTTTTTTTTTTTTTTTGTCCAGCCATATGCTTTTGAAATGGTCCTTTTGACCCGTGGCAGGATTTCTTTTGGTGGGTTTCTTTGCCTGCCTGACCCTTTTGGTCCAGACCCTTTTGGTCTTTGAGTTTGTTGTTTCTCCCACCCATGATTACACAACATTCTCTGACTATGGCTCGGATGTGTGTATTAATTATCTTCTTTTCGCTTTCCTTTTCTTATTAACATCACATCGCTTTGTTCAAAGGTACAGCGACCATGCACAACTGACGTTGTGCATGTAATAACGTACTTCGTTTAGTCGCTGCTTCCTTATTCACAATCTTTATTTCTACATGCACTATGATTAATTTCAAGTTGATTGTGAGTAAAAATGAAATAAATAAATAAAAAAAATAAATAAATTAAATTGAAATAAACGCAAAGAGCATAAAACAAACAACAAAACAGAATTCAGCAAGCAATAAGGATCAAGAGGTTCACGAAAACAGTGTAAAACATAATATTTTTTAAAGTTAAAACTTCAAACATTAAAGTAGTTTTATAGTACAGCAATTTCAACTTCTAATACTAAAAAATTATAACAAATATAATCCGGTTGATTTAATACAGTGGTTCTCAACCTATGGTACGCGTACCACTAGTGGTACATGAAACCTTTTTAGGTGGTACGCAGTGGTGGATATTGGGTGAGGCAAATGAGGCAGTTGCCTCGGGCTCCCCTCGAAGATACCGCATTGTATACGGTTTTTTTAGAAATCATTACGAAATTGGGACGAAAAGTGGGAAATAGGAGATCGATCCGACGTGAAGACCTTTTTTTTAAGAGATCACCATGACTTTGGAAGAAAAAAAGCGAAAAAGGAGAGCAAATCGAAGTGAAGACTTTTTTTTTAGAGATCACGATGATTTTGGGAGAAAAGAGGAAAATGCGAGATCAAAGTCTTTTTCTTTTTGGAGAACATTAAGCTTTGGAAATCCTTGCCTCTGGCCCCTAACTTTGAATATCCACCACTGATGGTACGTGAATAGTTTTTAGGTTCTAAAAAAATTTAACACTTGGATTAAATTGTGTTTTTTAGATATGCTAGATTTTTCGTGAAGACCTTTTTCTTTTAGAGAACATATGATTTTTGGGACGAAAATAAAAAAATTAAAAAAAAACAAAAAAATCGAAATACTAATTTTTTGAAGAACTTTGTGGTACGTCATATAAAGAAAAATTTCTAGATGGTACTTGCTAGCAAAAAGGTTGAGAACCACTGGTTTAATAGCTTCGTAGACACTAGGTGGTAGTCCATTATTTTTTGTCAATTGTGGAAGTTGACGTTGCATTTTAGACTCAACTTTAGCTGTGTTATCAAAATGAGCTAAGTTGAGTCTAAAATACAACGTCAACTTCTACGATTGAAAAAAATGCTCTACTATCACCTAGTGTCTACGAAGCTATTAGACCAACCAAATCACAACGACCTCGGTTTAATGGATTACACAAGACTCCTAATAAACATGCATAAAATTTGGATGTTGTTTAAGTTTCAAAATATCTAGCAGATGTTTGTACAATAATCTTACATTAAATGATTTAATTCTTTTTTCGGTTTAGAAGTTTCAATGACAAATTTTATTCGACTGAGAATAGTTAAAACGAAAGATTACGCCTACAATCAATGGCGTACCAAGGATTTCTGAAAGGCGGGGGCCATGCAAAACCAATCAATTACGTTTAGTGGAAAATTTTTTTCAAGTTTTTAATTACTCCATTTTCAAAATTTGTTATTTTTTAAAAAAGAGTGGTCCTCCACCTAAAATACGCTCCTAAATACGCTAATTCATAAAAAAGCACTTATCTATAAGAATGAGACGCGTTTTGACAAAAGCAAAAACATTACGTCATGGCATATAGGCGTACCAGCGGAAAAAATTTAGGGGCAATACAGCTTTGCCTAAATTTTTGAAGTTTGCTCAAATTATGATTTTTTGGTACTTTACGGATATAAGAAAAAATGTTGTCTAAAATTTAAGGTAAATACCAAAAAAAAGTCTTTACATTAAGTCTACTGTATCTTTGATTTCTCAGTTTTTGTCCCAAATGTTTGAATTTGATCTGAAAAAACGATCTTCATCTTTAATCTTAAACTTTTTCTGCTTTTGTGCTAATTTTTGATGCATAAAAAATTGCTTTTTGCCAAAGTAATTCTTTGTTGCTGCCCCAAGAGACCTGATTTTGCTAAAATTTTTGAGATTTCAGAAAGTAATTGCACCTTTTGCCCCCTGGCAGATACAGCGTCATAGTATTGCACAATTCCACAACCATGGAATTTTTCTTTTTCTTCTCCTTTCGGCCTTTCCCTTCAATCAGGGGTAGCCACAGCGTATGATCTTTCTTCAAACTATCCTGTCTTTAACGTCCGTCTCCTTCACACCAACTTCTCCCATATCTTCTTTCACTAGATCTAAAAATCTTCTCTTTGGTCTCCCTCTTTTCCTCTTTCCCGGTAACTCCATTTTCATCATTTTTCTTCCTACATACTCTTGGTCTCTCCTCATGACATGTCCATACCACCTCAGCCTGCCCTCCCTCATCTTCATTCCTAAACGTTCTACCTTAACTGTACTCCTGATGTACTCGTTTCTAATCTTATCTTTTCTCGTCACTCCCATAGCAAACCTCAACATTTTCATCTCTGCGACTTCCATCTCTTCCACTTGTTTTTTTGTGACCGCCACCGTCTCAAGTCCATACACCATTGCTGGTCTTACCACTTTTCCTTTTACTCTAGCTGGTAACCACCTGTCGCAGATTACTCCCGATACTTTTCTCCATCCGTTCCATCCTGCCTGCACTCTTCTCTTTATCTCCCTCTCACTACTACCACTTTCTTGCACCGTTGATCCCAAATACTTAAATTCCTTTACTCTTGACATTTTTGTATCCTCCATCTTCACTGTTTCTTCATCATTTCCTCCATTTATGCACAGATCTTCGGTCTTTGACCTACTTACTTTCATCCCTCTTCTTTCCAGTGCGTACTTTCAGAATTCTAGTCTCCGCTCCACTTCTTCCCTGATCTCTTTGCAAATCAGAATATCATCAGCAAGCAGCTCGTCCATCGTAATTCTCTCTTTACTTCATCCGTTAGCCTGTCCATTATTATTGCAAACAGGAACAGACTGAACGCTGATCCCTGGTGCAGTCCAACCTTAACCTTGAAACTTTCTGTAGTTCCTACTGCACACCTCACCACTGTTTCGCTTCCTCATACATATTCTGTACAAGTCGCACATACTTTTCCACTATTCCGGATTTTCTCATACAGTACCAGAGCTCTTCCCGCGGAACCCTGTCATAAGCCTTCTCTAGGTCTACAAATTCACAATATAGCTCTCTTTGACCTTCCCTGTACTTTTCCATCAACATTCTTAAACCAACATGGCATCGGTGGTTCCCTTTCCTGGCATAAATCCATATTGATGTTTGCTGATCTCTACTCTATCTCTTAACCTGGCTTCAATAATTCTTTCCTATACCTTCATTGTGTGGCTCATTAGCTTTATTCCTCTGTGGTTTTCACAGCACTGTGCGTCCCCTTTGTTTTTATAGATTGGGATAAGCACACTCCTTCTCTATTCTTCTGGCATCCGTTTACTCATTAATAATCTATTGAACAGTCTGGTCAAAAACTTTATCCCCATCTCTCCCATGCACTTCCAAACTTCTACTGGCAACTCATCTGGTCCAACCGTTTTACCTTTTTTCATACTTCTTAGTGCATTTTTTACTTCTTCTCTACTGACACAATTTACCTCTTCCTCAACCACTTCTGGTTCCTCTGTCGTAGGGTCTCTGCTATTTTCCTCGTTCATCAGTTTCTCAAAGTACTCCTTCCATCTCTTTAACACTGCTTCCGAATTTACCATAACATTACCGTTTTCATCCTTTATAACCCTCACATGCTGTACATTTTTCCCTGCTCTGTCTCTCTGCCTAGCCAATCTGTACAACTCCTTTTCACCTTTTTTTGTTTCCAATCTAGCATACAAATCATCATACACAATTCTCCCTTTGCCATTGCCATTGCAATTGCCTTCTTTGCCTTACTCTTCTTTTCTTTGTATATCTTTTTAGTATTTTCATCTCTTATTTTGTCCCATGCTTTCTTTGCCTCTTTCTTTTATTTTATGCTCTTTTGAACTTCCTCATTCCACCACCATGTCTCCCACTATCCTTTTCGTTTCCCAAATGTCACTCCCAGTACAGTTTCAGCTGTTTTTCTTAGCATTTCCGCCGTTTTGTCCCACTCATCAGGTAACCTATCCTTACCTTCCAGAGACCTGGTCACCTCTTGTCTAAACGCTTCTTGACAGCTTGTCTCCTTCAGTTTCCACCATCGTATTCTTGAATTTACTTTCTCTGCTTTTTTGCACCATAAGAGCCATTTTGCATACCAACATACGGTGCTGTTTTGCGACGTACTCATTCACTATTACCTTACAATACCTTACAATCACACATTTTCTTCAAATTTCTCCTTCTGCACATTATTGGGTACTTTTTTAGCCACTTTTATACGTCACTCTGTGTTCGTGTTTTTTCTTGAAATAAGTATTGACAATTTCCAAATCCATCCTTTTTGCAAAATCCACAACCATTGATCCTTCCTTATTTTTTGTTCCAGCACCATACCTCCCCATTATTTCCTCATCCCTTATGTTTCCTTCGCCCACATGTCCATTAAGGTCGGCACCAAGAACTATCCTCTCCTCTTTTGATACACTTTCTATCAATCCATCCAGAGGTCTTCCAAAAATCATTTTTCTCCTTCATGCTTGGTGCAGTGAAATCACTGCAATTGATTCTACTTGAGGTAATTCTTACTAACCAATTTGTTTCCTTATTCAAACAGAAAACCAAAATATTTGTTTTACCAAAATCATTCTTATTAACAAATTATTTTTTTATTTTAAGTTGAAGTTGAAATACCTTATTCAAATAGAATAAAAAAAAATTAAACTGTCGAATTGAAAACAAACTGAAGTCACAAAATTAAAGCAAATTAAACTGTACAATCGCTCACGCTTAAGCCAAAGGCAGAGAAAATCAAAGCCATCTAAATGCAAACGATTGTTACGGGATTGAGTCACATATTACGGAATTGAGTCACAACACAGATTAAAAGACTCTTAACCTTTTAACCTTTTTCCTTGCCAACGAGATAAGCGCAGTAAACTAACAATAAATCACGTTACCAATGCTGTTGTTAACCTGCGGAGCGTACGCGCTTACTATATTTAGGATGGACCCTTTTACTTCCAGCTTCACGGCTATTAGTCTGTCTGACACCCTCTTCACCTCCAGGACACTTTCAACCAGCTCCTCCCTTACTACTATTCCTATCCCATTTTTTCTTCCATCAGCTCCGTTATAAAATAGTTTGCATCCACCTCCAATGTTCCTTGCTTTACTCCCTTTTCACTTTGTTTCCTGTAGGCACAATATGTCTACATTCCTTTGCTTCATCAAATCTGCCAGCTCTCTTCCCCTTCCAGTCATTGTTCCAATATTTAAGGTACCTACCCTATTATGAGTGATCGTCTTCTTTTCCACACTTCCCGCTGCCTCTTCACTCGCCTTCCTACTCTCTTTTTGCTCTTGCTTTCACTATGTTTAGTAGTAGCATAATTTCCACAGATGTCCTGCTGTGCGACACCTGAGGCGGTTGTTGGTAAACCGAACCACGACCGATCCGGTATGGATTTATCAAGATAACGCATTTGTTTAATCTGGCAAAAAGTTTTACGCCGGATGCCCTTCCTGCCGCAACCCTCCCCATTTATCCGGGCTTGGGACCGGCATCAAGAAACACAGAAATGTGTCGCTGATGGCTGGGTTCCACTACCAGGACATGATTTTTTCAACCCCTATGTTTCCTTCGCCGTTATATATTAAAATTTTATATTAGCGGTCAGCAATATCAATTTCAATGTCAATATCAATCAGTTTCAAGAGTGTCGGCAGCGTGGTCGAGTGGTTAAAGAGCCGGGCTCGTGACCAACACGGTCTCGGTTCAAAACCCACTCGCGCCATTCTGTTGTGTCCTTGGGAAAGACACTTTACAGCACATTCCCCTGCTTGGTGGTCCTGGCAAGCAGTTCTAAATAAAAGTCATATCTCTATTAAACTGCAAGCGGACAGCAATATCTTGATATCTCCGGAAGCAGGTCGGGGTAATTACCTAAGCCATTGTATTAGCGCTTCCGTCGCCTCCGTCGCTGTAGGGGAGCAACTAAGCCGGTCTCGGTTTACAGGGGCAAGGCGAACAGATGACCTTTTGGAAAATATCGAACTTTCTTTAAAGCAGAAAATAAGCAAATGTTCTGCTTTTAGCATTACTTTGAGCGAGAATACAGACGTTAGCGATACTGCCCAGCTAATTTTTCAGTTATCTCATTAATATTCTGACGTTACGTGTAAATTAATTAAATTCTTTTTTATAATACAAGAAATAATAACAACAGCTGTTTTGCTTGGTACTAAATTGTTCGGCCCGTGGTATTAACTGTTGTATGCTTTGGCGCATTGAGAAAAATAGCTGCACATCCTGGATTAAGGTTACAAAAGTCTTCAACATTAAAACATCGATCTATAAATTATTATAATGGTTGTATGGTAGTCATGCATGGTAAGTGTGTAAACTTTGAACTTATTAAGATTATCCTTTTATTAATGTTTATTATTTTTATTATATATTAATATAATGTTAATTATCCTTTTTTTAAGATTAACCTTTTATTAATGCACTTTAATACCAGAAGTCTTCAAAAAAACATTGCTAAACTAACTCACTACAGTACATTCTGCAGTTACAAAAATTGCCTGATATTATAGCCATAGCAGAAACTAAATTTAAAAAATATGAACTACAAACTAACATTGGTATAAATGGTTAAAACTTCATACACTCTGATAGCGATTCTCAGGCTGACGGTGTCGGTTTGTACATAAAAAATTCTATTACTTATAAGATAATTGATGAATTAGATTTAAACCTTAACTTTGCTGAAAACATTTGGATAGAAATTGAAACAAATAAAAAATCAATTGTAGTTGGAGTTGTCTATCGTCATCCAGGATACATTGTTAACCAAATTGAACTCTTTACAAAAGCAATCGAAAAAATTTTTTTAAATATGAGTAATAAAAAAATGGAATTTTACTTAGTGGGTGACTGTAATATAGACTTGTTACAATTTCATTGTAATCAAATTATAAAGACCTATGCCGACAATCTTCTAGGCTACTCAGTCAAGTGTTGCATCAATAAACCAACAAGAATTTTAGCAACTACAAAATCGCTTCTCGACCACATATATACAAATGATTTTAATCGCTCGCCATTTAGTGGTATAGCATTGTGTGACATATCGGATCACCTTCCTACTTTTATTTTCATAAAAGATATTAAATATATAAAAAAGAAATCAGAGGAAGTTTACATTTGTGATATGAAAAATTTTTCAGAAGAATTGTTTTGCCAAGATTTGTATAAACCAGTGGTTTTCAACCGGGGTTCCGCGGAACCTCAGGGTTCCGTCAGAACAGTTCAGGGGTCCCGCAAGTTGCGCAAGTTGTCTGTGGAAGATGAACTTCGTCTGTGTCTATCAAAAACACGACCCAATTTTAAAAAGTTTTGCAAGAAACATTAGGCTCAAGTTTTTTATTGAATTTTTTACGAGAATAAATGTAATTTTTTACAGTTTGTAATAATAATTTCAGAGACCGATTCCGAGTGAAGACCTTTTTTTTTTTAGAGGACACCCCGATTTTGGGACGAAAATAAGAATTTCGGAGACCGATTCTAAGTGAAGACCTTTTTTTTTTTAGAGAACACCCTGATTTTGGGACGAAAATAGGTGTTTTTAGCCGGTTACGGCCCGCAAACTCGAATAATTTTGAAAAGTGTCCCACAAGAGTGCAGAAGTTGGACCACCCTGGCATAAGACAATCAAATTATCGCACAGGGGATCCTCAAGCCTCTGGAATGTTTCATTGGGGTTCCGCTCCACCAAAAAGGTTGAAAACCACTGGTATAAACAGTTAGGTGATTTGCATGTTACAGAATCTCGTTCGCCGCATGATCAGTTTGAAGAGTTTGTAAAATTATTTACTGATATTGTAAATTTCCATGCACCACGACGAAGAGCAACTAGAAAAGAAAAAAAATTAAAAAGTAAACCGTGGCTTACCCAAGGATTGCTAAAATCGATTAAACTCAAAAATAAAATGTATAAACAATTTCTTATGCACCCTAGCAACTATCAATTCGACAAATATAAAAAATATCGCAATGTTCTAAACAGAGCAATTGAAGGTGCAAAACGAAAATACTATAATAAAATTGTAATTGAAGAAAAGCATAACTCTGAAAAATTGTATCAAATAATCAATAAAATATGCAAACTTAAAAATTCAAAACGTATTTTTCCAACAAATCTTTTAAATGATAAAGGTAATGTAACAACGAAACCTGAAGAAATTGCCTGCGTTTTAAATGAGCACTTTGCAAGTGTTGGGTACAAAATGGCACAAAATATTCCTGCACCTCCTTCACATATAAAAATGACCAAACCCAATAGTTGTAATTTCAACTCAATATTCTTATTTCCATTCACAGACCCTGAAGTATGTTCAATAATTGATGGACTAAAAACTAAGAAAGCTCAAAAGTACACTGATGTCGAAACTAAATTTATTAAATATGGCAATTTGATTGTTTCTTCGATAATAAGCAACTTATTTAACTTGTGTATAGAAACAGGTGTATTTCCAAACTGCTTGAAAATAGCTGAGGTTATTCCCATTTATATAACAAGTGATCAAAATATGCCTACTAACCAGTGCTTTTTTTGTAATGGAACGCAGGGTAAAGGTGTTCCCGCACCTTTTTTTGCTGGATTTTCCAAGTTTTAAAAGTAACACTTTTGAAAATTTGATGTAGGCTACTGTATTAATAAAAAGAAGCGAAATCGTCACACTTGTAGGTTACCTAATAGATGGATTTATAGCGTCATAAACATATACATATTGTTCGTCTAGTCTAGCCTTCATTCTGATTACGCAAGTGCTCAGCAATAATTTAGCTGCTTAGCACGAGTTTAAGTTTGTAATTGTGTTAGTAAGCATAATTTGTTTGGGCTAAAGTTTATCAACATAGGGGCAGCAGTTTATATTAGCGGAAATGAGCAGGGGTGGCAGTTTCACTGATATCCAGGGGCGGCAAGCTGTGCTTTTCATGTTTTTAGAGAGTAGGCTATGCGTATTTCAAGAACGAGCTATGCTATGTATCGACCAAAATATATGTGATCTAAGTTTAAACGTATTTTTCTAACAGTAAATCTAACCTTGACCCTAATCTTTACTACGTACGACTACGTGCGAATGCTAAAAATTTCTTTATTTAAAAAATCGTTGGTTAATTGAAAATCTTTTTTTTTATTTTTAGTGGAAAATTGTAATCCCAAATTTAAAAATGAAAAAAATTACTAATAACTTCTCAACCACCGGTCCTGCTAATAAAAAGGCAAGAATATTAGCAGACACAACGACAGAACACACAAAAATACGACGCCTGTTAATATTTCTGAATCTGATCTTGAGAAGCAAAGCCAAACTACAAATGACTGGCCGGACTGCTGGACCTATGATCAAAAAAATGATTTTTGCTTGAAAAATGAATGGCTCTGTTTGCACTTGGCTGAAACTTGGCTGTACACCTTGTAGTAAAGTTGGAACTATTGGAGTTGAAACGAAAATGGGAATGAAACTTTCCAAAGAATGGGCCAACAATGAGATAACCTATTGTGGCAAAGATAGGAAGCAACAGCTGAGCTCACTTCGAAAAAAAATTTTTCGTCACAGAGAATCTGCTGCACATAAATCAGCATTGAAAATAGTTGCTGAAAGCAAAAAGATGAAACTTGAGAATGTTTTTTAACGTCATTATCTAACGAAAAAAAAACAACTCAAAAAATTTTTCGAACTGCAGATAAAGTAGCAAAGGAAAACCAATCGTTCCATCATTTTGAAACTGAAATTGATCTGCAAGAACTGAATGGAGTTGAAATGAGTCTTATTCTTCATTCTACAAATGCGTGTATTAACATTGTTAATTATACTGTGGCGACCAATCAGCTGGCGCGCGCGAAAGACTCATGTGACAAGAGACGTCAGTGCGCAAGCATGCGTGAAAACGCTTACTATGATTTTGTACGCGCGTTCTTTGTTCGAGTTATTATTATTAAAAGTGCATTGTTAGAAACGGGTCATGTATCGCGAAGTCAGATAGTGTGATTAGTAAGTAAACGCTACATTGGTGACCCCGGAAGTCGAATACGCCCAAAATTTTCTAATAGCAGAAAATAAGCTGAAATTACTGGATTAACTTTGTTAAATATTGATATGTCAGCAGACAGTGAAATTTTAACGCAGTTAACTGAAGCAGTCAGCAAGTTAACAAACAACGCCTTGTCAACGACTAAGATTCAAGCAGTAGCAGTTAAACTCCCAGAGTTTTGGACAGACGACCCAGAGATTTGGTTTCTTCGAGCCGAAGCACAATTTAGATCTAAATCTATAATTACTGATCAGACTAAATACGACTACATAATTACAGCATTAGACAATCGGGCAGCCGCAGAAGTTAAAGCAATTCTTCTAAACCCACCGGAGCAAGGAAAATATAATGCTTTAAAAACAGCTTTACTCAACGCGTTTGGTAAATCTCAACTACAAAAAGACGCTGAGCTTATTAATATTTCAGGGCTTGGGGACAAGAAGCCCTCCGCATTTCTACGCTATCTCGAGTCCCTCAACAATGACGCCGACACCCTTCGGCGAGCATTTTTTTTAGCACAACTTCCTTCACAGGTTCGTGCAATTCTAGCGGCCCAAGAATTTCCAAATCTACAGGAATTAGCTTTAGCTGCAGACCGTATTATCGAAGCTAACGAGTTACTCCCTATCAACTCGGTATCACCGTTAAGCCCCAGACATCTTAAGAACCTACAACCAAAACACAAACCCAAACCTAATCCCTCCGCCCATCACATTATCTGCTACTACCATAAAAAATTCGGCCCTAACGCACGTACTTGCAGACCCGGCTGCCCCTTTGCGAGCTTACTCCCAGTGGCAACGTCATCGTCAATCACCGCGCAGGAAAACGGGCAAGCCGGCCGCCAATGACCGCGGCGGTCGGCTTAATCAAAACTAACACCTTGTCAGTGTGGGATCGCGCCACAGGGACATCTTTCTTAGTAGATACCGGCGCTGACGTTTGCGTTTTCCCTGCTTCCCTAAACGACAAGCGCAAACGTACCCCTACAGAAAACCTCACAGCGGCCAACGGTTCCGAAATCAACACATGGGGACAACGTGTTATTACTTTTATTCTCGGACAAGGAAAGCGATATCGTCAGAAATTTTACTTAGCCGACGTCGCTCGCCCTATACTAGGCGCCAATTTTTTTACGGCCAATAACATTGCCATCGATTTACGCGGACGCCGACTTGTCGATTTAAATCACGGCCATATTTTCGCTGCACATACAGAGCGCACACCGAACAGTCACTGTGGTTTAGTTTTGGGCGTACCTAGCCGCTTTAATCAACTATTGCTACAATTTCCACAAATTTTAGCCCCCAGTCTACAAAACCAGGTGAGTAAACACGGTGTCGAACACCACATTGTCACCAGCGGCCCACCAGTTCATTCACGACCTCGGCGTTTAACTGCCCCAAAACTAGCTCTAGCCCAAGCCGAATTCCAACAATTAGAGCGGGCAGGCATAATTCGCCGTTCCAATTCACCTTGGTCCACCCCCCTACACATGGTGCCTAAACCCTCTGGGGGATGGAGACCGTGCGGCGATTATCGCCGCCTTAACCAAATTACCACCGACGATCGTTATCCACTACCCCATATTCACGATTTCAACACACGACTAGCTGGAGCAAAGATTTTTTCCAAAATACGTAGACCTCATTCGTGGTTATCACCAAATTCCTATGGCCGAAGATTCAATTGCCAAGACCGCAATCGCCACTAGTTTTGGCCTCTGGGAATTTCTTCGGATGCCTTTCGGGTTAAAAAACGCAGCACAAACCTTTCAACGACTCATGGACAGCATTTTTCAACACTTAGATTTTGTTTTCGTCTACCTAGATGATATTTTGGTTGCTAGTAAATCACCGGTGGAACACTACAATCACCTTAGACAGATTTTTACACTGTTGTCCTCAAACGGATTAATAATTCAAAAATCCAAATGTATTTTTGGCGTTCAAGAACTCGAATATTTAGGACATCTTATCACAGCCGAAGGTGTTAGACCTCTCCCGAGCCGCATTGAGGTTATCCGCAATTTTCCCACGCCAGATTCTCGTTCTTCTCTTCCACGTTTCTTGGGCATGATAAATTTCTACCACCGTTTCCTCCCCACAATCGCCTCGCAGCTTGCGCCTCTGCATGCCGCATCGTCTGGCCGAGGCAAAGAACTTACGTGGACTACAGAATGTCAGAAGGCGTTCGAAAACGCCAAGGCAGCGCTGGCACATGCTACTTTACTACACCATCCTAAGGCAAACGCACCTACCAGCATAACTGTAGATGCATCTGACTTGGCCATTGGAGCACAACTTGACCAATTGCACAATAATTACTGGGTACCCATTGCTTTCTTTTCCCGAAAATTGTCGTCTGCAGAAAAGAAATACAGTACTTTCGACAGAGAACTACTGGCAGCGTACCAGGCTGTACGCCACTTTCGGCATTTCGTAGAAGGCAAGCCCTTTACCTTGTACACCGACCACAAGCCATTAACATTCGCATTGTCCAACAATGCTGACCGCTCGCCCCGTCAATCCCGCCACCTGTCGTTTATAGCCGAGTTCACCTCTGACATACGACATGTGAAAGGAAAATTTAACGTGGTAGCCGATGCACTCTCAAGAATCAACACTATCACAGAGCCTCCCATTGACTTTCGACAACTAGCAAACGACCAAGCAGTTTCACAAGAAATTGCAGCGTATCGAACCTCAATAACCAACCTTTTGCTTCAAGATATACCATTCGGCGACGTCTCCCTCCTTTGCGACATGTCACTTGGGAAACCTCGTCCTGTGCTTCCAAAGGAATGGACCTACAGAGTTTTCCAAGCTATACACTCTTTAGCTCACGCCGGACCACGCCCCACTCAACGGGCAATTGCAGACCGCTATGTATGGCACGGCCTTAAACGAGACATTCGCAGATGGTGCCGAGAATGCCAGAGTTGCCAAGCAGCCAAAGTGCATCGCCACATCCGAGCCCCACTCTCTCATAGGTCTCAACCAACAGGGCGCTTTCACAGCATCCACGTAGATTTAGTCGGTCCACTTCCTCCGAGCGAAGGAATGACATACCTCTTCACCATTATCGACCGATTTACCCGATGGCCCGAGGCCATTCCCCTCCCCGACGCAAAAACACCTACCTGCACAAATGCTCTCATACGAGGATGGATCTCCCGGTTTGGAGTACCGGCAGATATCACATCAGACCGAGGTCCACAATTTACTTCATCTTTATGGTCAAATTTAAATAAAATGTTAGGCATTAAACAACAACACACCACAGCTTACCATCCACAAGCTAATGGCATGGTAGAACGCTTGCATCGACAACTCAAAGATTCCCTCAAAGCCCGCACTACATCTCCACATTGGATGGAACACCTACCTTTCACACTCCTTGGTTTACGAACAACTTGGCGTGAAGAACCGGGATGTTCTCCCGCCGAATTAGTGTACGGATCTACTCTACGCATCCCCGGCGAATTCATTGACCCCACCCCACCCCTTTCTCTACAACCTTCAACCACATTTCTTCGCGACCTGCAAAAGTCGATGCATGAAACCCTTCCACCACCCCCGACACACCACTCATCTCTTACATCCTATTACCCATCCTCTCTTGGCCATACAGGTTTCGTTTATGTACGAATCGATAAACACAAGACACCCCTGCAACGACCTTATGAAGGACCATACAGAATTATCTCCACATCTGAGAAATTTTTCACCCTCGACGTAAATGGACGAACAGAAAACATTTCAGTTGACCGTCTCAAAACAGCATACCTGGCCACAGGAAGATATCCACCACAACTCAACAACCAAGAAGAAGACATTTCGACGCCTTCCTCTTCGTCGCCGCTACCTAATAAATCTCCAGGCATCACAACTACACGCAGTGGACGATCAGTTCGACGACCGCCACATATTGTCAAAGACTATATCGCTGGTATACAAGAGTCGTACAACAACGCTGGGGGGGAGCTATGTGGCGACCAATCAGCTGGCGCGCGCGAAAGACTCATGTGACAAGAGACGTCAGTGCGCAAGCATGCGTGAAAACGCTTACTATGATTTTGTACGCGCGTTCTTTGTTCGAGTTATTATTATTAAAAGTGCATTGTTAGAAACGGGTCATGTATCGCGAAGTCAGATAGTGTGATTAGTAAGTAAACGCTACAATACAAGTGAAGAAATGAGGAAAACTTTGGTTAAAGAAATTGTTCAATCCAATAGTAAAATTTCATTGGTAATTGATGAATCAACCACAATAAACAAAAAAACTACCCTCATAGTATATGTTCGATGCTGTATCGAAGGTGTAGGAATGAATTCACCGATCGATTTGTTTTTGGATTTGGTAGAACTTGAAAAAGTAATGGCGGAAGGAGTATTTGATTCCTTACTCAAATGTCTTCACTCTCATGGGATGACAGAAGATTATTTAAAAAAATATTTGGTTTCTCTGGGTTGCGACAGCGCTGCTGTGATGTTAGGGTGTAAAAGTGGAGTAAAAAAATTGCTGTCAGAACGTTTTCCTTCTATTATAGTTTGGCATTGTGCTAATCGCAGACTAGAATTAGCAGTAGGTGATGCTGTCAAGAAAACTTCAGGAATAAATAGATTCAAATCATTTATTGATAAACTTTACGTCATATACCATGCTTCGCCAAAGAATAGTAGGCCTAGATAGTTACATTTATGTGCAGAATTACTGGGGGCTGAGCTGCTGAAAGTTAGAAGAATTTTAAGTACCCGGTGGGTGTCATCTAGTTTGCGTACAGTTTTGGCTGTGTGGAATAATTTTGAATCCCTTGTGTATCATTTTGAAGAAGCAATGCATGATCCTACAAGAGATAAAAAGGATAAATGTACTTATGATGGCTTGAAAAGAAAAATCACATCTACAGAATTTTTATTGGACCTAAAATTGATGTGTGACGCTCTCCAAGAATTATCAGAATTAAGTTTGGATCTACAGGACCGGAACATGGACCTGTACAAGGCAAATAAAAAAATAAAAATGCTGGTACAAGTTTTTGAAGAAAGACAGAACTGTGGAGTGTGGACTCTATTATAAATGCGCTGTTGCTGCTGTACGTGATCTTCGCTTTCGTGGAGTTTTACTTCACGAAAAAGATTCAAGAAAGGATCTTCTCATTGACCCAAGTACATTTTATACAAAATTGAAAGAGTCAATCCAAAAAAGATTGCTTGATAGCAAAGACGAAGAGTTGGCGTATTGGTGCCGCGTACTTGATCAAAAACATTGGCCTGAAGATGTTAATACTCAACTGACATTTGGAGAATTGGAAATTATAAACTTGTCAATCAGACTGCAACTAAATGAAAGAGAAATGATTCGTGGTTTCCGTGAATAAATTCTTAAAAAAACATATCCAGAAAAACAGCTGCCTTTGATACAGACTCTGAATACCATTCCCATTTCTTCAAGTGAATGTGAACGCTGGTTTTCTCAGATGAATCTAATTGCCAACCCAACAAGAGCTTCGTTGAAGACTAAGACAATTTCAGCACTTTTGTGCACCAAAATTGTCGGACTACCTCTGATACTTTTCGATCCTTCAAAGTACGTTGAGCTGTGGTTACTCAGAGGACGACATTCGGCCATAGATACTAACAGCAAGGAAAGGATTCGAGAAGATTTGTCGGACGAAAATTGGAAAAAACTTTGGAATTTACTATAAACATTTGCCTTAAATAGCTTACAATAAATTAAATTTGTGTTAAGAAGTGAATATATAATTTTTTAAATAACAGATTAACAAGAACCAGGCCCGCAACTAGACATGGCCAAAGGGGGCAATTGACCCCCCCGAAATATCAGAAAAAAATTGTTTTTGTCTCATAATTCATTATAAATTGTATGCTATTACGTTTTCAACATTTTCTGTTTAAATTATTCGTTCAATTGCTACGTGTTTATCATCAGTGTTTGTGTTCAGTATAAACGTGTTAAATTAAGGCTTCAAGACCCAGTCCAAGTTATTTAAATTTTGCTTAAATTTACATCACACTAATTGATCGTCTAACTCATTTGTCAATTTCGATTCTTTAAAAACCACGCTGAATAGGCCTAGGCTGCTACCCAGATAGCTTCTCTGCCCACAAAATAAAACCCTCTGTGAGTTCCCGCACCTTTTGTTTTACAAAAAAAGCACTGCTACTAACCATTTCATTATTATCTCAATTTGACAAAATTTTTGAAAAAATGTTATTTTCTAGACTGCTTTCATATCCTGATAAAAATCAACTTCTCAGCAAAAATCAATTTGGCTTTCGACCTAACTCCTCAACACAATTTGCTATAAGCACAATACATGATAAAATAATCAAAAACATTGATAATGGTCTATATACTTGCTGCATATTTTTAGACCTATCAAAAGCGTTTGATACGGTTAGTCATACGATTCTGTTATGTAAATTGCATCATTATTTTGGTATTAGAAACACAGCTCTTCATCTTATAGAAAGTTATCTGAGCAATCGTTACCAATACACAAACGTCTAAGGTCATTACTCGAATAAATTAAAAACAACAACGGGAATACCTCAAAGATCCTATCTTGGACCTCTATTGTTTTTGCTTTATATCAATGACTTACCTCTTGCCTCCGAATTTGATACTACACTTTATGCAGATAATACTGCTCTAATGCTATCGGATAGAAACTTAAACTCGTTAAAATATAAAGTTAATAATGAATTAAATAAAGTTGATTTTTGGCTTCAAATGAATAAATTATATCTAAATTATTCTAAAACTAACTACATCATCTACAATAACCAATTACACAAAACCTGTAAAGATGAGTTTACTATAGTTATGAACAAGACCCGCTTACAAAGAGAAAATTCCATTAAATATTTAGGTGTAATTTTTGATGACAAGTTGTGCTGGGCAAATCACATTGACAATTTATCTAATCAACTTGCTAGATGCTCTGGTCTGTTCTGCAGATTGCGCAATTATGTTCCGAGAAAAACTCTTTGCCTGCTCTATTATAACTTAGTTTATTCACGAATTCAATATGGCATATTAACTTGGGGTACTGCTACAAAACAGTTAAAAAAAAAATAGAAATTCGTCTAAATCGCATTGTTAGAATTGCAACATTCAGCTCTATCTACACACCAATCAACACGATGTATAAGCAATTAAATATTTTGAAAATTTCAGATATATATCATCTTGAATTAGGAAAATTTATGTATCAGCTATACTCTGACAGATTACCTGCTGTTTTTGTTCAGCTATTTAAAAAAATAAAAGAAATACACTCTCACAACACTAGACAAACAGAAAAATCAACTTATTTGCTTCCACGTGTATCTAAAACAATTGGACAGCAGCTCCTTACTTTCCGTGGAGTCAAACTTTGGTATTCGATTGACGACACAATAAAAGACAGACATTGGGTTTCTTTTAAAAAAACGTATAAACAGCACCTAATTGATCAGTATTAAATTTTACTTTTTTCATTGTCGCCCTTTTCTGATTTGTTCTTTTTCTTTGTCGCTATTTTTCAATAATTTTTTTATTTTTACTGCATCGGTTTTACATCAAAAAGATTTGTATCAGTATATGTATTAAAATACTTAATTAATATATATGTAAATTTTTTTTTGACTGTGCTGGATGTGGGGGCACTTGACTTGATAACGTATGTTCTTCGGTGCCCCCTGCCTTTACACATATTTTGATTTTCTTTTACATTACCGTGTGTATGTATTATAAAATTTATGTTTGTGTGTTTGGCAAATAAATATTATTATTATTATTATTTGACAAATTAAAAATAATCATTATAAATTATCGGCAGAGTAGTCGAGTGGTTATAGCGTCGGGATTGTGTTCGACATGGTCTCAGTTCAAAACCTGCGCGAGTCATTCTCTTGTGTCCTTGGAAAAGATACTTTATGGCACTTTTCCCTGCTTGGTGGTCTTGACAAGCAGTTCTAAATTAAAGTCATTTCTCTATTAAGTTTCAAGGGGACAACAATATCTTGGCATCTCCGGAAGCAGGTCAGGGTAATTGCTTACCTATGTATTAGCGCCTCCGTCGCTTTCCTGCGAGTCAGTAGGATAAATATAGAGATAAAATAAATACAAAAAAGTAACAAACATAGAGTCCGGATGGAACAGAAGAAAAAGCCAAGCGGAAATAACTTTAATTCTACTCCCACAATAAAACAAAGACAAAATCAGGGCCTTGAACTATAAACACGTACCCAAACCGTAAATTCGTATTAACACTCTTCCAACCAAAACCGAACTGAAGGCGTAAAAATGAAATTAGATGACCAGGAACTTGAAACGGAATGTTATTTAAAACGGTTCACGTTCGACAAACTGATTGTAATATTTAATTTTTTTAACCTCATGGTGGTGGTTGATACCTCATTTATTATCAATGTTAGCTTTCAGATTTTCTCCAATCACTTTAGATATCTCAAAGTTCAGTTTTATAATATGCTCAGTGTCTTTTTCGTATGCATGAAATACTTCTTGCAAAGACTTTTTAAACTGCTCTATTTCGTCAAACCGTTATTGCCATCAAATTTTGCAGCGTGTTTTGTACAATAGTGACCTTAATGTTGTACTCTTTCATTACTATAAGTATTTTGGCAGATTCAGGTAAATTATGTTGGATCTTTTCGAAAAGTGAAAAGCGCAATTACGTTTTTATTATGTTGAATAACAAAGTACTTTTTGCAACACTCATTGTTGAACAGTCTTAAAGAATCAACCTTCCTCCTCTTTAAAACATTTTAAGCTTTTAAGCTAATTTCCAGAGTGAATCTACGTATTTAACTAGCAGTTCAACAAGCACTATGATGCAACAAGAACAAATTGCCACCGTTGATAGTCTGAATTTAATTAGTGTGAAATTGCTAAAATAGCTATAAGAATAGAAAACTGTTAAGCAGGTTAAAAACAATTTTTGAATATGGCTATTTAAATTTAAAATGGTTTCTTAATTTACCACAAAAAATTATCTTTTTAACGTTGTTGCTTTGACTCTTGTTTAGTTTATTAGAAGTGGGCCATAAGTGGATAAATGTAAATCTTTGGTTTTGGTGTTGTGGGTAAGGCATTTAACAAAATATATTGAAGTGTTCTCAAATAGATAGTTTTCTGTGCTATTTCCAAATCTTATCAAGATACTGGTGATATTACTGGTAAATAAAAAAGTAATGATGTAGAAACAAAAGTATTTAAAATTTTGATATTGAAATAGCATTTATTCTTGGTAATTTTGATAATTACAGCATAATATAAAGATTAAAATTGTTGGTTATTATGCTGACTGAATAGCTATAATCCAAATGCTTTCTCGATGCTTTAAAATCTATTTTAAACAAAAAGCAACAATTCAACAGCTTTAAACCTATATTTAATAATAGATAACGAAGAATTCTTTACTGTTTGTTATCACCAAAGTCTAATGTGCTCTTTAAACAGGTTTCTTTAAACGGGTCTCTTTACTGCTTGTTATCACCAAACCACTGTAAATAATTTTTGTTTGTGAAACTAACCCAAATCCCCTTTGATTACTGCTGCTTTTTAAAAATATTCTTTCTACTTGTTTTCTTTTTCATCATGGTGTTTAAGGAAGGATCCTGGGTTAGTTTCACCAAAAAAAATTACTTGTGGTGACTTCTTGAAAAGACCCAGTCTAACTTTATGTGAACAAAATTAATCATGTTCCTTTTGATATGGTTGAAATAATATGCTGATATAACTTAAGGACCATTTAACTGTTTAATTCTAATTACAAATCTATAGTACTGTAGTATAGAATAGTTGATTCCTTTGCTATCATTTTTTTTAAGCTGAGTGCATAGAGTAGCATATTTTAATCAAATTGATTAATTAAACTCTTACAATGAACAATTTTAATGCAAGTAAGTAATTATATTGTTTATATTAATTTTTAATTATTTTTAAAGAAAAAATAAAATATCTTTAAAACTTAAAATACATCTTTAAAAAGAATACCTTTTTTAAAATTAAATTATTATATATATTTTTAAATTCCTTAAAAAAACAGTTTTGTTTATACTTTTTAATACATTTATTTTTTTTCACTTTTTTTTACTTTACAGATTGAGCTGCATTTTATTTAAAATTTTACCATTTGGTATTTTATAGATAAGGTCCAGCACAATTTTATGCTTCAAACCTTGACTTTCTATTTGTAATTTTGCTTGCTGAATAGCATGGTGATATTTAAATTTTTCACAAATTAATCATTTTTGAGATATTTGATGTTTTATGCATACCCCCTCCCCCACCCCATTTCTGTGCGTGCGCGCAATCGAGTTACTTGTTTTGAATTTTGCATTTTTATTTATTCCTTTATTCATTCTTGTTATGGAAAGAGCCTGTGATTCAAATTATTTTGTAACCATTACCAAAAGTTTGTATCTTAAGGGGGATACAGCAAAACTAAGAACAAGCATTGCATTGAGTAGGTCCACAAACTTTTCAATATTGCACCTATAGGCAATACATAGAGTTCTTAAAACTACCGATCTAAGAATCAAACCTTTGCCAACAATTTTTTATGTACAGATGTCTTTCTGACAGTTCTGCACTAAGACCATAACAAAAAAACAAAAACAAAAATTATAGTACTAAAAGTTATTTGAGCTGAAATTAAAATTACCCATTACCAAATAATTTTCATCTTGATAAATAAATGCTTTGTGGTCTCATACAACTTTTAAAAGTCATATAAAGATTAAACTTGACCCTTTGAATGAAATATTTTGATCAAATGATGAAATTATTTAAATGATCAAAATCACCCCAAACCTGTGGTGACTTTGAACAAAGTGACTACTCCCAACACATAAAGTCAGACCAAAGCCCAATGTTGTATAAAGAAGTAAAACTTGAAATGTTTCAGTCAATTTGAGTTTTGGTAAGTGCAAATTAAGATAACTTTAAGTTGTTGTTGTTTCCCCTCCAAGGATATTTTGGAGTAGCCATCCCTTAAGCCCTCAAACAATCTAATCTAGATTCCCACTCTTGGATTACCTCTGCTGCATTTAAAGGCTTTTTCCACAGACTAGTGATGTTGTGTTGTGTTGGTACTTGACTATAGTTAAAAAGGTGATTAGTGTCATGTGTGTGTGACAAGCATAGTGGCCATTGTGATGTGTAAGTTTCAGGGTTCACTGTATGTAGGTAACTTTGCAAGAGTGGCTATTTGTTGGCTCTGAGCTGTGCTAGTTTTGTACGCATATGGTTGGTATTGTTTGTTCTGATGAATAAATGTCATTGAGTATGGTGTTAGTAACTTTGTTGTTTTTTCTAGAACTGAGGTATTGTAAGGTGGTGGTTGTGTGAATGTGTTTGAGGTTTTCTCTACATTTCTCGGGTGTTATGTCTGGTTCTGAGATGATGGTGTTAGTGTGCATATTGTTATAAAAGATTGTGGCTTTCATGTTTCTGGGCACATCTGAGTATGCATTAAGATCATGTAAAGGGTGTGTTTGTGTTTGAATCAATTGTTTAAGCTGAGTAGCATGAAGTTTCAGATGGGTGTCCTTGGAAGAACCTTGGTTTTGTTGTGTAGGTGTAGAGTGTTTGTATCTCGTGTGCAGCTAGTAGCAATTCACAAAGCTGTGTTCTGAGTGGTTTGCAGTTTCTTGATGTTGGTGTTTGATAAAATAGGGCTCCATATGGTGTTTGCGCATTTTAAAATAGGTGAGTGATACCTTTGAATGTGGAGACTATTAATTCCTTTTGTGTACCCCATTTGGTAGAAGTGAGTGCTTTCAGAATGTTAAAAATGGTGACGTTTATATGTTGTGAAAATGTCAGTTTTGGGTCAAAAGTGATTCCTAAAACTTTTTTGTGTTTTGTTGTTGAGAATGTTTGATTGTTTAATTTAAGTGATAAAGTTGTACTATATTTAGCTGGGCCTGGTATAAAAAGTGTGGTGGTAATTTTGTCTGTGTTTATATGAAGATTATTAGTGTTGTTGGTTGATTTGTACATTTAATGAAGATATGGTTGAATGAGTTGTTGGGCCTTATGGTGTTCAGTGTGAGATGCAGTGATTGTTATGTCATCAGCATATGTTGAAATTTGTATGTCTTTTGGGGGTAATATAATGTCAAAGATATAAATGTTGAATAATGTTGGAAACAGAACTCCCCCTTGTCGTACTCCAGTGTTGATTCATTTGAATTTTGAGAGTATGCCTTTGTATTGAATTCATGCTTGTCATCCTTTTATATAGTTTGTTATAACTTGATGATGTTAGGAATGTTTGTTAATATAAGGTTGTGTATAAGTTTGTGTTTTTTATTTTTTATTTTTATCTCTATATTTATCTTCCTGACTCGCAGGAAAGCACCATAGGTGCTATACATAGGGTAGGCAATTACCCTGATCTGCTTCCAGAGATGCCAAGATATTGCAGTCCACTTGAAATTTTAATAGAGATATGACTTTAATTTAAAACTGCTTGCCAAGACCACCAAGCAGGGGAAACTGCTGTAAAGTGTCTCCCAAAAACCCAACAGAATAGCATGAGTAGGTTTTGAACCAAGACCATGTTGATTATGATCCCAGTGCTTTAACCACTCGACCACACTGCCGACTGTATGTTCACTGTATCAAACACCTTGCTCATATCCAAAGTTACAGCTACAGTGTGTTGTGGAGGCCTTGGATTATAAAAGCCTTTTGTGATTTGGTGGAAGATGTTGTGCAAAGCAGTGTGTATTGAGTGCTTATGTTTGAATCCATGTTGATGAGAAATTGCTGGAATGTTTTTTGTTATGAATGGTAGTAGTGTCTTCTCTAGTGTTTTGACAATGGGAGATGGAGTGATATGGGTTGGTAGTTTGTGCCAATGTTATAGTCTTTATTTGGTTTTGGAATGGGGATGATTGTAACACGTTTCCAAAGATGGGGTATTGTGTTAGTGTTTAGGGCAGTGTTGTACATGGTAGTGAGATATTTGATGCAAGTTGCTGTAGGTGTTTGAGGTGTCTGATGTTTATGTCATCAGGTTCAGTGGAGTTGTTGTTTGTGCTTTTTGATAAGATAGCTCTAAATTGATCAAAGTCACCCTGGTTTACAATAACTGCGTAGCAAATAGTATTTGGTATTTTTCTGTTATTGGTTTTGTTTGTTCTTTTTTTAATTTTAAGCAAGCTTTAGGTGTCTATGTGTATGGTATAATATATATTTTTTTGCAATATATTACAATGTTTAACAATTCTTGCTATACAAAGTTGAGGTTTTTTTCAGTAATTTAATGGAAAATAATATTTGATGAAATTTTTTAAATTGTATTTTTTAATGTTAGAAATGTTTTAAGGTCAAGTTTCATCTGACACCAGTGATCCAAACACTGCACACATGAGGGTTTTTGTGGGAAATTTAAACACTGTCAGTATTACAAAACCTACTTTACAAAATATTTTTGGAAAGTATGGACACATAACTGGTAATTTCTTTAATAACCATTTTTAACTCTCCATTTTGTAAAATATTTATGATCAAAAAGGTGATGTTAATAAATATCCAGTTTTTGTGAGAACTACACATTATTTTGAAGAGGATTATTTGATTCTAATAAGTCTTTAGTTTATTGCTATTTATCATTTTATTACAAAAAGAACAGAAAATTTTATTAAATAGTGCAAACATTTATAAACGTTTTGCTTTGTTATTTTTTGAAATAGCTTAATTATGCAATTTTTAAGCAAATCAATCTCTGTTGTTTTTTACACTTTTGCTATTGTTTAGTTAGAGTAAAATCAGTTCAAAAGCAATTATCAATCAATAAAATTATAAGTTAAACTTTATAATAAATAACCTCCGTATTGGTATAAACAATATATTGAATTGTATTTAATTTTTTAACTGATGTGACTGGCAATTTTAAACCATTTTTTGTAATATAATATTGATATTGTTTTAAAATGCAGCTTACATCAATGAAATTGGTTATTCTATTACAGTGTATAACTAAGTTATATAAATATTTCAGCTATATCAATGCATCGGGGATTTGCTTTTGTTCAGTACAGCAACCAATATGCTGCTAGAAGTGCTGTCCAAGGTGAACATGGCAGTGTTATTGCTGGACAAACAATCGGTATGATACTATTTTAGTAATCAGATTTCTTTTAAAGCTCTTAATAAACTGAATATACTTGACCTTAAGATTTAAGTATTTGGATAATTTTGGTTAATACAATTTGTTTTCTTTTTCAAAGTCAGCCTAATTTATCTCGCTTTTGGAGGAGCTTACACACATAATTTCTCCTTTTTATTCTATCTGTTTTCTATCTATAAATATTCTAAATCTGCAGTTTCCAACTTGGTAAGCTTACTTGAAAAATGCAGATTTGTTAGTCAGGGTCAGTCTAAAAATTTATGAGTTTTTTAAACTTGATGATTTTTTTAAAGGGTCTATAAATTTTATAAATTTTTGAAACAGGTCTATGAAAAAAAGATTGAGAACCACTCTTTTAAACATTTTTAATCTACTAACTAATTCACCAATAGTTAGTAGATTATTTTTTTGCTATTTAATTTTAAAATTGCACTTTCTTTTCTGGTATTTTCCCACTTTTACAGTTGATATGAAGATAAAGCTTTCACTAGTTTTTTTGCAAAACTCTGTCTGGTTGTCATGATTTTATAAAGTTTTTTTTAACCCTTCAATCTGGCATCATTTTTGCACAATTTGCATATTTATTTTCCTATCAACCCAAGTTTTATCTTCTTACTTCAATCTCATAAAGTGAGATTCTATTTATTGTTTTTATACAACTCACCCCCATCTTCATCTCACTAATATTTATAAATTGCCTTATATTTATCATTTATGTTTTCATAAGGTTTTTTCTGCCTTGATAGTTTTATTCTTAGTTGTAGAATTGCTTTAATTTAAGGCAGCAGTACTTAGCAGTTTAATTTTTTTAAAATGAGATTTGTATGTTTAAATAACAACACAATACTTTTTGTATACTTCTAAAGTAAAAGTAAAGTTCTTTATTGATTTTATAAAATTTTCTGAAAAAATTCCATTAGTTTTGATGTGAAAATTGCACATATATGATTAAGATTTATAGTATTTAAAATAAATTTGTGAAATTATTCAAATTTCAAAAAAAACTACTATAATTTACAAAACTACCAAAATAGTTCAAATAATATTTAGTGTATAGTTAAAGTATCATGGCAAATTTTTGTTAAATGTTGAAGCTACAACAAATGACAAATGCAATTATAGAACTTTTAAACAAACCATTTAATTTCTTTTTGGACATTTTGTATGAAAACCATCTCAGATAGTTTTATATATTTGACTAATTTCCTTTTAAATTTTTTATTAAATTTTATAGAAACTAATTGGTTTGTAAAATCTGTTATGCTAATTTTTAGCAGACTTTATCAATTTAAATATTTGTTTTGAAAAGCCAAGAAGTGTTTATTTACTTGTTGATTTTTTAATGTACTGTATATCTGTATCTGCAGAAATAAATAAAATTTATAAAAAATATCCATATTAGCATCTTTAATAAGAATTATATGTCAGCAGCATGGTGAAGTGGTTAAAGCGCCAGGGTCGTGACTAACACGGTCTCGGTTCAAAACCCACTTGTGCCATTCTGTTGTGTCCTTGGGGAAAGACACTTTATGGCTCATTGCCCTGCTTGGTGGTCCTGGCAAGCAGTTCTAAATTACAGTCATATCTCTATTAAATTACAAGTGGACAGCAATATCTTGGTATCTCCGGAAGCAGGTCAGGGTAATAGCCTACCCTATGTATTAGTGCCTCAGTCACATTCCTGTGAGTCAGGAGGATAAATATAGAGATAAAATAAAATAAAAAAAATAAAGTTATCTCAGCTTAAATTTCCATCTGTAGAAAAGCCAGAAAGAAAAAAATAAATGATAGCAGAATACTGTAATGAAAACAAAGTTTACAAAATTGCATGAATTTCAAGATTGTTTATTATGCAGTTTAAATTTTCGTAAATTCCACTGTCAGTTGTCTTCAAGTTATTTATGTTGATTATTTTAGACATTTTCTGAAGAAATATATGTGATGCTTGCAGTTTGCTGTGCTTTGCCTGTCAATTCAATGCCTTTGGGACAGCAATAAATGTTTTTTTGTTTTCAAGCAAAAGAAAATTTTATTTTGTTTTGCATATTATAGCTCGGCCAATTTTTGCCTTAAATAACCAATAACTTTTGTAATTTTGCCTAAAAAAGTCATAGTATAATGCTGTGATGATTTTTACATTTTTCGGAAGTTTTTGAAAAGTCAAGTATAATCATGAAAACAACTTGCAAATGACATGAAGCAGCCTTCTTATTTTTTTTAGTTTGTAAAATCCCCCAAATATGGTTGTGCACCTTTTACAATAAGATAAACTTTTGTTCTGATATGTTAGTGCTGTAGTTTAAGAAAGCTTTAATAACTTACTGTACGTTTTTTCTTTTGTGTTCTAACAGACTCTTTAAAACGTTTCACAGATTTCTTTAAGAGCAAAGTATTGAATTAGTAACTTGCAAACTGAACCTGACTCGCCACGCTCATACACTGCTATGCGTCGGCTCAACTGGTGTTTGTTACGACAAACTTTTTTTTCAATGTAACCTTCCAGGTTTTTTCATTTTTTAGGACTAAACCTTAAGTTTTAAAATGAAATCAGGCCCATTCTTAATTACATTGTAATTGTGGCCTGCTTGTTTGAATAATTCCAACGCTACTGATTTCTAGGTTTAAAGCATGGATTTCAAATACTAAGTTACATCGTAAGTAAAGCTGGCTTTGATCAGCCTTCTTTGATAAACTTTTTATTGAAAAGTTTAGCTGTAAATGACTATTTTTTCGTGAAGTATGCTCTTATCCTGTAATTAAAAGTTATTGAAGTGTTTTTATCACCAATATAAAGATTACTTTTATATCCGTTTAAAGAAGTATCAGTAAAAAGTATCAGTAAAAAGTATCAGTCGATTTTTTAATTTTCATCAATAGAAGATTCAGCCGGCTCACTTGGTGCAAAAATTTTGAAATTAAAAACCACTGAAATTTTACTAACTAAGAAATAAATATTGGAAAAATTAAAATATTTGATAAGATATCTTCTTAAAACTAATAAAACTAATAAAACAAATGAAACACAAACTTTTATGGAGAGACTAATTTTCTTAAATTTACATTGTAAGAGTTTTTTTAGAAACTAGCCTACAAAATCAAAAAATAGAAATCAATCATTGTAATACTCGATAGGATCATGAAGTAGTTGACGTAACAATAAAATCAGCAGTGTTTGGAGGTTTCCTTGTCGCACGGTGGCGCAAACATTTTTGTAAAGTGTTTACATTTTTACAAAATCTAAAAAAATGCTTTTATTTGCTTAAATTATTTAGTTTCATTCCAAATAATTTGAGTCGTTTCTCGACCGATCGCAGTTCGGTTTATTTCGGCTTGAACCAAGATGATGAATTTACATGTTTAATTGAATACACTGAAAGAACCATTTGGCCATTGCATGTCTGTTTTATACCTTTTTGTTTGGGTTTTAAAAAGCAGAAATTGTTTCTTTTTATGTTCCAGGCGAATTTTTGGAGCATTGATTAACCATGTTTTTAGGATTTTTAGTGAAACATGGTTTTGGAATTTTCCTATTTTTCAGACATAAATATTTCTTCTGAGCCCAAACCTAATCAAAAACCTGCTTCTCAACAGACCGGGGCCGGCCACACCTTGTAAGTTCGGAAGGTTTTATTTTTGTCTCATGCAAAAGCAGGTTTGCTTTTTTTGGAGCTTTTTATATTTTAATCAGTGTTGTGCGCTGACAACTTTTTTTGACGCTAACTTTCGCCTCAGTTGACAGGGCAAGCGTCACTGGGAACTTGACAAGAATTTTCATGCGTCTAGCGGCAATTTTTTACAATTTGCTTTAAAGTTGAAGTCTTTATATCAAGCTGAAAATTTGAATTTTTAAAGCAGTTTTTTTTGTGTAGGTTTGCTCGCGCTTATTCCACAAACATCTTTTTGACTTTTTCTAAGTAGATTATTTTGCTAAATGCTGAACAATAGCCGAACGTATTTCTCAGAGAACATGAAACAATTCTTTTTTACATAAGTCAAACCTACCGAAACCAATTTTTAACAGCTTATTCCAATCATTTTCGAACGAATTTTTTAACCGATTATTTGTTTAATATGTCATGGTTGGATACACAATGACCACACTGGCCTTGGGAAAGGGTCAGCAGTGGTGGTTTGGTTTTGCTGCTCCCGCTCAATATGCCCCTCAATGTGCCCCCTTCAGAGGTACCGTGGTCGATTTTCTTAAAATCCTATACAGGATTATATTTTATTATGAAATTTTTTTAAGCGTAGTTTTTTAATCTTACTGTATATGTATTTACTCTATATTAATTAATCCAATTATTAATTTTAGTGCGTTTTTTTCAGTATGCGTTAAGTTTTCATGCAATATTGGATAATTTATTTAACTATTTCCTTTAAGCACTTTAAGACAGATTGATCAATTTTTTGAGTTTTGAAGTTAAATTTTACTATTAAGGGTTTTAATCATGTTGCCGTCCACCAAAAACTCGAAATATTCAACATTACTCGATTCCGACGAAATAAAAACAAGAGTTTACTTTTCGCTGTAGAAATTCGCAGTAGGGATAATATTTTTTCTTCAGCTCCAAAACTTGACGCCTCGCGCCACTTTTTGATATTACGGGTCACGATATAAATATTTTGGGTCAACACCGAAGCTGGCCACAGGTGGCGCTGTCATTTTTTTGTTTGCGCGCACAACACTGCTAAATGTGTATTTTTACCTTTTTATACGACAACGAACTTATACAAACAGCTAATTTTTATGCCACTTCAAATTTTTTATTGAGCTCTCAAGTTTAATAAAGAATAAAAAACTTCATTTTTATTCACGTGTAAGTTCGTGGATGGCCGGTCGAGATAAATTTTATGTTTTACTGCACTTCGCTGCACTTCGCTGCACTATGCATTGCTGAGCACGGTTGTGTCGCGGTTGCCATAGAGACAGAGAAATTTTATTCGCTTTAAATAAATCCACGTCGGTGGTCAGACTCAGCTCAGAAGCTGTATTTTTTGAAATCGACTTTTTTAGAAAAAATGGTAGCTTTTTAATGCTTGGAACTTTGACATATCAAACACCAATAAAATGCTTTGTCTCTAATCAAATGACTGAAAAGTGGTTAAATACTGTGAACAATTTAGTTTCTGCTGTCAGCTTGTATTTTTATGAGCCCGTTTTTGTCAAAACATTTTTTGGGCGAGGAAGATTTGATTCAAGTTAATTTTTGTCTCTTCTGTTGTATACCCATAAGTGCCTTTATACTAATTCCCACTCATCCAGCGTCGCGGCCTTCGTTACCATGGTGATGTTAAACAGCTATCATCTCACCGCTCATCTGCACTTTTTGTTGTTACAGCGGCGGAAACGTAGGATCGGCTACGACCGGTTTCGACGTCGGGTAAGTCCCAGTTATTGTGTTTGATGCAGGTTTCAGTGAGTGCAAGGCTCCTAAGAACCTGGCTGCGAGCTCCCAATAAATCTTTAGGTACAGTCAACCTGCTAAACGTGGCCGGGGAGCGCGAGGTGGCGCTAGAGGTTCTATTTCTGATCGTGGAACTAGAGGAAGGGGGGGCTCCCGTGGAAGAGGTGCCGGTCCCAATAAAGTTCAAAGTGGGCGCGTGGAAAAACAGTCGCAGATCAAAAAGAAGCCGATGCTCCCTCCACTGGTGAGGAGTGTTTCGATTGACCCGACGTCGTGTTTGTGACTGTGTCACGTGATAACAGGCTGCTCGCGCCGTCTCGGTCGAATCTCCAGTGATCGGGCCAATGAAGTCCCCCATCACAGGGACCATCACCGCCACCACTGCCGCGGACGGGAGTCAGAGTGTTGACCTCGCTGACTTCCGCCAGCAGCTCATAGAAGTGCGCGACAAGATCAACTCCCTGCTCGAGCACTTTCCCGCCACTCTCTTATTGGACCCCGTTAAAGGTGAGCGCGCTTTGCCGAGTCAGTTTTTTAATTTATGACATCACAATTGAATTTAGATGACGTTTCAATGAATAACGGGGAAACCCCAATGGAAGTGAAGAAAGAAACATGATGAGGAACTCAGCTTTTTGTTGCGAACATTTTTTACTTAAACGTCTTGTCCTCGGAGGACTCACGACTCCCCACAGAAACAGCGTCCCACATCAGACCCAGGATCAGCGCCTCGTCCTCTATTATTAACAATCATAAGAGGCGCCAGAAGATCAAACTGCTAGTTTGCTCGTGCCACTTGATCAATCTTTTACGTGAAATAAATTTTGACTTCCGTCAGTTGTGTTGACATCACAGGCGACTGAGTAGATAAGAAAAGTCAATTGTAACCAAGGATTTGCTTTCAACACAGTTTGTGTTGCGGAGATAAGCTTCCTGCCGGTAATTTACCTGTGATATTGCCACTAGTTATTAAAGGTTAGTAAGAGGCTGATTAAGAGGGATACGGTCCGATAACCAACGGATGAAAAGAGATAAGGGTCCGATAATCAAGGGGATCTCGCTCCTTCACTGGATCGGAAGTGCAACGCCCCTAAACAAACCGAAGATTACGTCTTTATCGGGTGCCACATAAAGCTCAAGATCTGAGGGTTTTAGATGTGCTGGCTCAACACCGTCAGCGTCAGCATCTCATCCGAAAAGATCGACAACTAGGGGTAGCAAAGGGATAAGCCCTCGGCTCCAGTCCTGTTTGTTTCTAACCCGAAGCAGATTCCCTTCCAAACAACGACCTTCTTTTTTAGCAAAATGCAAGCAAATATGCAAAAATAGTTTGGTTTGTGACTTTCTATATTGTATCGATATGTATAATCTTTTTCACAAAGCTATCAGATAATACTTGGTTGTTCGAATAGTTTATTGATCTCACTTAAAAAAATAAACATACAAATTAAATAACATTTTCATTTAATTAAGAAAATGCAGTATTTTTGATAAAAAATTATTAATTGCACGCTGAATATAATTTAAAAAACTAAATCAAATCATTGCTTTCATATATTGTTTTATTCACTTAAATGTGTCAACAGTACGTAAAGCTCATCAACAACAGTGCTTGTAAAATGTGCCGCTGTTTTTTGGGTAGTGTAATGGTGGCGAACTGCTAGTTTTGTATGTTCGTTAGTATGTTCGGTCCGGAATCGAACCCAGACTTTCTGGCACTTTAAAACTGTGAAACAATCTTTTCTTAAGCATCTAGTTTAAAGGTTTCTTCAGCAACTGGTTCGATAATTCTCTCTGGAGTCAAGATTCATTTTTAAAAAATGTACCTTTAATGCTAAATTAATGGTTTTTCAAATTAATATTAACAACAAAACGTATTTTTAAGTGTGCTCATAACGCAACCAACCGGTTTAATTGGTTGTGTTTGTAGATTTACAGGCGTCTCGGTTTATATTACAAAAATATTATCGGCCAAATTAATCTCCCTGATTAATGTTAAATCTCGATCGAATTTGAGCTACTGGACTTTGTTGGTGATGTGATTTGTTCTATCCGTCTTGACGCTCTAAAACAGGGGTTTTCAACTTTTTTTTAGTCATGGACCCATTTCTAAATTTTTTTGCTACAAGCCCTTAAATTTTTACAATTGACCCTGACAAATAATTTTGCAAAACACCTGTACATCATGACCTATTTTTTGTCTTCGCTTTGCATTCAACATTAAAATGAGGCGCTGTCCTTTCGAGAACTGATTGGCAATTGAAGTTAAAAACGATAAAAAAGTTCATCATGTTACACAATCGGCAATCTCGTACTTCTAATTTCTGGAAATCAAAGTGAAAACTTTTTCCTTTTTTGGTTTGCAACTCAAACTGAAATCTAATCCTTGTGGTGTTGACGCAGTCTAGAAACCACGTCAAAATAATGTCTCCAACGGTACTTCGAGACCATCAGGATTTATGTGGTGCTGAGTTTACTGCCAACACCAAAATTAAATCGTTCTCTTGATTAAAAAGACTATCTTCTACGCTAAGAAAATTTTCTGGAGAAGTCGTTAGATGATTCTCTCCAATTCTAGCTCCAAACTATACTTTACTAATGGATTTAAATAAAATATCGCCTTTGTTATAATATCAGTACAAATTACAGGTCCACATGGAAGCTTTTTGACAGAAATTTTCTCTAGTTCAACAAAAATTCTAATCTACTGTATAATACCGACTGTACTTCAATTAACGAATAGCAACTTTATTGGGCGATTTAAAAAACTTCGACTCTCCTCCACAAAATAATTGCGTAGAACATCCCCTCCAAACAATAAGGACTGTCTTTTTTCTAACAACAAGCTACGTTACCGGGAATTCAATTAATGCGACAATATAACAGGGTAGAGCGGTTTCCGAACGAGTTGGACTCTCTACCCTAACAGCAAACAACTTAACAGGCTATTCCACCAAAATGCCCAGCACAAAACAGCATTCGGCAGCGTTTCCAAACGACTTGGTCTGATTGAGTTTCTAACAGTGGCGTGCAATGACCTTGAGACTGGTCATGCAATTAGCTATTTTCTGGGTAGTTAATGTGTAGAACATGCGATATTTTCTGGGTAGCAGTAAGAATTCTGTGTGAAATTCTAAAACATAGACCGATGTTCTCCAAAAAAAAAAAAGAGTCATCGCCTGAAATCATTAGCAGATTTTATGCTTTTCGTCCTAAAATTGTGGTGTTCTCTAAAAAAAAAAAGGTCTTCGTCTCGAATCGGCCTCAAATTTCTCTAATTTCATTCCAAACCAGTGCCATTTCTCATTAAATCAAAAAAATCTATATCTCATCGCGCAAAAGTTCGTCATGCAATCCCTAAAATTTAGTCATGCAACGCATGACTTGCATGCTCAGACCGCACACCATTGGTTTCTAAACTTTCTATGATATATAAAGTTATACAGTAGAATTCGCCTATATCAGCACCTCAAGGGGATTCCTAAAAAGTGCCGATATAGACGAAGTGCCCGTATAGACGTATTGCTGTAAATCATTCCCAAAGTGCTAGTTTATTCGATATAAGAGAAGTATTGCATTATGTAGTCAGCTTTACCACTTTAAACATACACCAGCACAAAACACAAACAAAAATACAGTATTTGCATTCATTTTATTGAATCACTTTCTAGCAAAAAAAGTCATTGATCTTCAGTTGTTTAGTTTTTGAGATAGATTTATCTGCTACATAGTCCTGGATTTTTGCTAGGAGACATAGCATTTGATCGCTGTCGTTATGACTTCGGAGATATTTGTCTAGCTGCCTCATTAACGCCAATGCTTCTGTGGGAAAGGAGGTGGTGGGTTCAACTTCTTCTGCAGAGACGTCTTCATTGTCTTTTTGTGATGTACTTTCTCAGGTGGTTCTTAGATCATCTAGGATACTGCTCTTGGTAATTATTTCACGAGTTTGGAGTTGTGAATCATTTTCTGCATACTCGGAAAAAGTGAATGTTTTCGGAATTAAGCACCGTGCTTCAATGCTTTCCCAGATTCCTTCAGTATCCTCATTAACGTTACTTTCGGTTTCTTCAAGATCGTCTTCAAGTTCGGAGTGGAAAAACTTGACCTTTTTAAAGCAGTTTTTAATTGCTGTTTCAGAGAATGAATTCCAAGCTTGATTGAGAAGCTTCAGTGAATCCAAGATATTGATCTTGCAAGGTTTTTTTTCTTCGAAACCTAGGAGATGTAGCTTTGCAAGTAATTTCTATAATGTGCTTCAATGTTGCGAATAACACCAGCATCCATTGGCTGGGTTTTAGCAGTGTTGTTAGGAGGCAGAAATACGAGTATAATGTTCGTTAAACCACTCATATTGGGATGGGCTGTGCAGTTGTCAAGCACCAGGGAAATTTTTCTTTGACGCTTTCTTATTTGTAAAGCCAGCTTTTTCACCCACTTCTCAAAAATGGTAGAGGTCATCCAAGCTTTGGTGCTATGTTCATAGGATAGTGGCAATTTTTTGACGTTTTTGAAGCATCTTGGATTAGCTGGATGAAGCAATTGCCTGCGCAGAAATCTTTTGTGTAAATACTAGCATGTAAGAATTAGCTCATGGCAGCGATTATTGTTTGGAGGTATAAAGAAAATGCCGATATAAACAAAGAAAACACTTCTGGGGACCAAAGAAGGGTGCCGATATTGGCGAAGTGCTGATGTAGACGATGCCACTATAGACGAACTTAAATGTACGCAAAACATAGAAATTCTGCCAGGACCAAAGAAATTGTGCTGATATAGACGAAATGCCGATGTAGCCGAAGCCGATATAGGCGAATTCTACTGTATAAGCAAGCGCTTGTACTGTATAATGGACATGACGTTAAATATCTCATTTTTCATTTCATTTTTTTTCTCGATCGCTATTAAATAGTTCATACAAAAAAACATAAATAGTAGAAAAGATCAAGAAATGGAAGAAGCAGCACAAAGTCAGACGTTAAAACATGCAAAAGATAATTAAAAAGTGCAGGCACAAAACGGTAGAAAGCATGCCTGCAACACCTTAATCAGTTAAAATATAACATGAGAAAGGGAAAAGGAAAGAAGAATCTAATATCACAAGAAAATTAATCAACCAAATTAGAAGATCGTATAACAACTGCATGACTAATCTGTGTAATGATGTGGGGTGGCACAGCTAGTCAAGGTAGGAATTTAGCTCAACTGAGCAATTAATTAATAATTAAGCACCTGGCAATTAACAATGAAGGATTTGACTTTCAGTGATGTTGATGCTTTTCGCAATTCTCTCAACAACAATGCTTTTCTAATTAGTTTCATATAGTTCCACAATACAATAATGTAAAGCAAAAAATTAGAATTTCAACCAAATATTTCAATTCTAATTAAATTTAAATGATCTGAGCTCGAACAAAAAAGATAATGACTTTATCAAATACGATAACTAATTATAAATTTTGAACGTCAAGTAAAAACCGATTGCGAAACAATTACCCAGCAAGCTAACTTCAAAAATTTACATTAAAATCAATGAGCAAAAAAAGTGCATTTTCAACCAAAAAAGTGCCTTTTTTTTAACCCTTACACGTCCGCTGGCATCTTGAGATACCAACCAATAATGTACACGGCTTGATTTTATTTACTAAAATTTCCAAAAAAACCTTCTGTGACGTTACAATACCCAAGCAAACGCGAAAGTCCCTTTATATATAGGGCTGCGCTTCGATGCGAAGTTAGAATTTCAATTGTCAGCTAAAAAGCTTTTGAAAGCCCAGCAATGAACGGCATGAAGACAAATTTTAACTGAAGACTTTTTTTTGTAAATGATTAAGTTTTTGGGACAAAGATTTGGACAAAAGTCATAAAATTTGGGCAAACCTCTGGATTAAATAAGTTAGTTTATTTTAATTTTTATCTAATTACATTTTTATTAATTTTTGCAGCTTGCAAACTTATTAGTTTATTGAATACGGCTTGTGTTTGAAAACTTTTTCCCACCCCTGGTGTAATTTCGTATTTATTGTAAAAAATTAACAGCGTAAGCGATTGGGTAAAAGCGCTTTGATTGATGGCGAATGCGATCGACACGGTAGCGGTTTGAAAACTACTCACATTATTTTGTCCCTGAGAAAAACACTTTACGGCACTTTCCTTTGCTTGGCGGTCTGAGCAAGCAGCTCTAGATTTCGTTACTATCTTTAAATAACGACTAAGAAAGCAAAATATAAAATTTGAACCCGCTCCCGGGAAACAATGTTAAATTGGCGCGATATTGTATCGGTATCCTTTTACGGTACATGCATGCATTGGCCCAATACTGTGTGATAATCGTTTGCACACAGTATGGCAGGCACCTAATAGTCCAGTATCGTATGTACGGTGCACCTAATATCGAGCCGATATAGTGCTGATACAATGCTACAGTATAGGTTGTATATTGGCCGAATGTCGTTTGCACACAGTATGGATATTGGCGCGGTATCGCATACAGTGCTGATACATTGATGTCGTTTGCTCACAGTTTCTAACAATTTGTCTAATATGATCAAAAAATGGTCATAATTCCAAATTATCAGTTTCTTTTATTTTTAAGCAAATTACATGAATCATAATTTTATTGAGCTAATGTTTTCTTCCACCACTCCGGTCTCGCCAGTTGCGCATCCACTTGCTGCACTCTTTTTCAATTTCAGCTTCAGTGGCATTTGGATGGCAATTGCTGCCCAAAATTGCATCTGAAATAATTTCACAGATATAAAGAAAAGCAAGTTTACACATTTCATATTTACACGCAAGTTTTACAAATTACCAGCAGACCACAAAGCAATGAACATAAGCATAAAAAATTTATAGCTTTTTTGTGAATTTTAAATTAATCGGCTCGTTTTATGTGACAAGTTGTAAACACATTGCAATGTGACCTGGTGAAAAAATTTGTGGCCATAGTCAGATTACAGACATTGAAAACAAGTTGTACATCTTTTTACTTTAGGGCAGGGTTTCACGCCTGCGGCACACTTTGGAGCCTTTACAAAATTCTTTTATGAGACCTTTCATGGCACACTTAGACAAGAGTACAAATCTTGATTTTCGTCCCTAAAAAGTAGTGTTTGCTAAAAAGGTTTTCACTTTGAATCTGTCTTGGAGTTCTTAATTTCGTTTCTAAAAAGTAGTGTCTACAAAAAAAGATAGCGGAGCAACGGTCCAATGTTTTTTAAAAAGTTTTGCGGACACAGGTTGAGAACCACTGCTTTAAGGGGCTGGCCAGGACGTTGAGTGGTATGTTTTGTATATAAGTCCAGCAACACAACTAAACTAATAAATACAGTTAATTTTTGAACGTTTTCAGCTTCTTAAGCTCTTTTTTAAAAAAAACTGAAACTTAAAATGAATTTTAACAATATTGCGTGAAAGCTAAATAATTGTTTTTCTTTGTTTTCACGTGTTGTTTTTAAAATATATTTTAAGTTTAAGATTTTTTTAAGGACTTAGAAAGCCAAAAAATTTTGAAGATGACATTAAAGTTTTTTTTATTTCATTTAAGTTCATTGCAGTAATGGTTTCAGTATGGCGCAAAACAAGTGGCCGCACCAAACCTCTCTTAAAAAAAGTCATTAATTTTTTCCTTTCCTAAACAAAAATTGGTCCCCTTTTTACCGTAGCTTCATCACAGCTTTACAAAGCTGTTCAATTAAAATTAAAACCTTTTTTTGGTCTTCAATTTTATGAAGCTTTAAAAATTTTTAAATTCATGTTTGCGCTCTAATCTAAAGAAAAAACATTAAAAATAGCGTAAAGTTTTCATTTTAAAAATGTAATTATTTTGTTTCAGTGAGATCCTATAAAAGGTCCTTCTTTTTTCTTTTAAGCACAAGCCCCTTTCTTTTTGTAAATCCATTATTGTATATGTACCATTATAATATAACAACACCATGATAAAATAAATTTTCTCTTTATTAAAATTGTAAATTAAAATTTGGTTTAACAAAAACAAAAAATATATATATGAAGTTCAAACTTACGTTTAGCAGCTTGTGAAAGCTTTAAAGATGAAAAGTTTTTCTTTTTTTCTGGATTCATCCTCCCTTTCCAACCACTTTTACCCGACCAGTTGTAGAATTGGCACAAATCATTACTTAAGATGTTCTGTATCACTCTCCAACAATTATCTTTGAGGTTATTTCCTCCGATAATTTTCAAGCGAGAAATCTACAAAAATCAAAATATTAAGAAAAAAAAAAAGTTTTAAAATACGATTATGCAGAAAACCTCGGGTAACCCAAATTCGATTTGCAGACAAAATCATCCAAATTAGGCAAAGTCCGGATAATTCCAAGCTTTTTATTTGTAATTATAATTGTACTGTTCTATCCGAGTTGAGCAAAATTCTGCATTAACCGAATCCGGATTAACAGAAGTCTACTGTATATTTTTTCCAGGCAACAATTCGCATTTAAGACTTTTTTTAACGCAAACTTATAAGAAAGTAATTTTATGAGTGGTAGTTAAAAATGTTTTAATCAAAATCTTATGAATTTTGAATATACTTAAGTTCTGTAATTGCAAAATTAGTAATTTAGTTATTAAAAAAATAACTGATAGTTTAAATTACTCAAAAAGTATTCCACAATCATTTGATTGCTATTTAGATAAGGTAAAAGGAATTTTGTTTTTTGAAACAATTGCAATGCGCGGTTAAATCAGAATAAAATGTTTCACCAGAACGTCCATTACACGTTTATCCTCCAAACTTTTTTCCATTAGATCAATTTCTTCTATGCTTTTTAGTGGCAGATGTATACCCTCGGGGAGCTCGAAGAAAGTATTTTGAGGTTGTTTACTTTGAGCAATTTCTTTGCGCAACAATTTTATTAACTCCAGGTTAACTTTAATATTTGATAATTCACGGAGTACAATTTTGTCTCTTGCATGTGAAAAAATTTGTTATATCTACATTTTTGTGTATAACATATAAAATTTTATTGTTGTTGTTGTAGTTAATTTACCAGCACATATCAACCTCTCTAAAAACCTACCTTCTTTATCACGGATCAAATTTTTCGGTGTCACTGGAGTTGAATTAACGAATTCTGCTGAAACACAAAAAAGTTAAATTTTCAATCAACTAATTTTTTACTTTCTTGTACAAATACAATATCAAATGAAAAAAATATAACAAAATAAAATTTACTAAAATTTATGAAAGAATAAAGGGCCGAAGCTTTAGTACGCTCTGGTCAATATTCATCAGAAGAAATCGTTGCAATCATGAAAACCCAAAATCGACGTTTTATGTAGGCCTATAGCAATTGAAAGCATTGAAATCAACTGACGGACTTTATTGGACTGTATTAAGAGTTATTCTCAAAATTTTTGTTTTAAGATTAGACTTTGTTATAAAAAGTTATGAATCGCTTCGGTTAAGCCTTTTTTACAACAAGTTTTATACCATCTAAACTAAAATACAATAGAGAACAATAGTTTGTACATGTTTTTGATAAACTGTGAAAGCTAAATCAAGGTTTTGAATTAAGACAATTTTACAGGCTATTTTTTTGTAAAACTCTTGACTTGACTCGAAGAATAATAAATCGGTTCCATTGTAAAGCTGACTGATTGTGACAACAAAAAATAATCGTTTGAGCCTGAAATATTTACTTTAACGCCAAAGTTAGTTTTCTATAAAAAATCGCACTAAACCATAAAGTAATCAAAAATATTAACACTCACTATGCTGAATGACACGATTCGACGAAGTCGAGTTTTCGCGCTGGAAAAAATGTTACTTTCGCACATTGAGTCAGTAATATCAGGTGGAGAAGGCAATTCCGTGCGCATCCGTTTACAGCGAACTGCTTTCATAAAAAAATTATTAGATTATTGTCAAACTTTTAACGATAAAAGCAAAAAAGAAATTAGAGTTAGTTAATCTTATTACAGTTAAAACAGCGTTTCTTAATCGAGTCAATGGAAATTTGGTATATACAGTACGAACCAATAGAAAGAAGTAAATAAGGGGTAAGTCAGCAAAGAATAGAAAACTCTCAAAAAGAAGCAGGTAATTAGACAGAACTATATTTTAATTACCAAATAGTACAATGCCAACAAAATGCGCAGTGTGATGCCTCGAAGATTTGATAAAAGCATTAATGGAGTTAAAAAATTTTCTTTCAAAACACACCTTTAATATGCTTTATATTGGGTTAACTTGCACGAATCTCAAAGTGCAAAAAAGTTGCTTTTAGAAGCTTTGTAGCACAAATGTTCAGGATCATCCTCGTAACTAATTAAAACTTTTTCAACTAAATATACAGTAGTTTAGTTCGATTTTCTTCTATTTCTGCTCTGCCACATATAAAAGTAAACAAATATAATTATTTAACAACAAACATAATTAAGGCTGTGGATTAGAAAAAGAAGAAGCACAAAACAAATGTAACTTGTAGCTTGCGAAGATAGTAATGAAATTTATTTATAGAATTTGTATTACAAGAAGCAGGCCAGCACTACCTCAATATGGATTTTTTTCACACAATGAAAAGCAAAAAAGCAGAAAAAACATTGACATCATTTGATAAATATAAAACTCTGCCATTAAAGCGTGCATTGGTTGAATCATAGCAGAGTTTGGTTCATAGAATATGATCCAGCCTCAAGTTTAGTTGACGTTTGAACACACTCTATCTAACACATATGTGCATTCTAAATAAATATGATGCTATGTGTGGTTGTGATAGCCAAGCTTGAATTCGATGCTCAGGATTAAATACGTAGAGGAGTCGGCGTTCGAACGTATGATTTTTACTCAGTTGATAAAGAAAAATATTTTTCCTTGCAAGTCTTCAAGATTGACTGATAACTGAACGATAGCATGAGTTGCGCTTTTATTTTGATTACATTTTATTTTGTATTTAAACAGGAAAAGGTTAACAATCCAATTGGTATAGATTGAAAAGGTTAAAAAACTCAGCTGTCAAAATTTATCAAATTTAAACAACTTTTTTACAGCTACTCTATGCAATTTTTTAACTCAATAAAAATAGTCAAAATTAGAAAAAAATGATAAAGGTTACGCTTCAGAAAAACACGTACCGGCCAAGTAGGCTACTTAGCTTATATAGTTTGAAAACAGGATAAATAAAAGTAATGTAGGCCAGAAAGGCCAGAAAAATACTCTATGCCAATAATGTAATAAGTTTGTGATTATGGGAAATGCTGCAAAAAACTTCGAATAATGCAATTACCTATCTATTTTTAAAACTTGTTTTGTTATATAATTCGTTCATTCGCTTCTCGATATTTTTCACTATTGGTGAATGATGACGTTTACACACAGCAATAGCGAAAATAACAAATAGCAAAAAAACATCTCGCTCGTTCGACGCTCGTGATCAGCGCCAAGGACCTCAGTTAAATAGATCTTGTAAATACAATGCTAAAAATCAATATATTCTTGTAATATGATACTTGGAGTGATATAATCATTTTTTTGATGAATAAAATTCAAAACTCAATAATTGGGGTGAACAATACCAAATACGTTTAAGAAGCACTGAATTAAAACTTTCCTTTTTAATTCGGGGGAAAGAATAGCGATGAAGTTTGAAAGCTCGTATTTCTATAAACGTAAAAAAATATCTAAAAAATAGCATAGCTCAAAACGAACTGAAACAAAAAATATAAAGAGCTAAATAGAAAATACACTAAGAAGAAGAAAAAATTTTGGATAGAAGTTTACATAGCCTACTTTTGAAGCGTGAATTGTTATCTTTTTCAGAATCAGAAGTTGCTTCGGACTCGCTTTCCATAAGTTTTGCTGGTTTTTTGCGTTTTCTCCTAAAAATAAAACTTTTATCATTAGAAAGCAAAAACACTCTTATTTGAAGTTAGCTTTATCAACACATCAAAACAACTTTTTTGAAAGAGTACAATTTGTCATTGGAAAAAAGTAGAATCACCAAGTCTGTGTCTTTGTATATTGCAACAGTTAAAACACGACACAACCATTGTTGGCAGCGTGGTCGAGCCAGAGTGCCGTGTGTATAATCAACATTGTCTCGGTTCAAAACTTACTCGCACCATTCTGTTATGTCCTTGAGAAAGACACTTTATGGCACTTTCCCTGCTAGGTGGTCTTGGCACCAGTTCTAAAATTTAAACATATCTTCATTAAATTACAAGCCGACAGCAATATCTTGGCATATTCGAAAGCAGGCCGGGGTAATTGCTTACCCCATTTATTAGCGCCTCAGTCGCTTTCCTGCAAGTCAAGAGGATAAATATACAGATAAATACAATAATAAGTAATAAATTTTTACCCAGCTAAAATAAAATAGTATTTTCATCCCCTAGAGCAGTGTTTTCAACCTTTTTTTGTTTATGGCACACTTTTGAAACTCATAAAAAATTGTGGCATTTTAAACCATTTTTACTAATTTTTGTTCCCAAAATTAGGTAATCTCTAAAAAAAGGTCTTAATCCAGAATTGGGCTCAGATTTATGGTTTTCTGGTATCCAGAATGGAGTTTTCTTTCCATAATTCAATTGTTTTCTATTTCAAGTTTGCTTATGCTGATGATCTAGCATTGTTGCATTCTTTTGGAAACTGGAAGGACTTGGAGGGGACCTTAAGCCAAGACATGTCCACACTTTCAGCGTATCTCCAGACTTGGAGGTGGAAGCTCAGTCACACTAAGACGGTGACGACAGCCTTTCATTTAAATAACCGAGAGGCCAGACGTGAGTTAAAGGTCTACAACAACGGTAGACTTTTACCGTTCTGTCCAACCCCTACTTACCTTGGGGTAAAACTGGACAGATCGCTCACGTTTCGTCACCATTTAGTGACATTGCGCAAAAAATTCTCCTCGCGCGTCACACTGCTGAGGTGACTCGTGGGCTCGGGATGAGGTGCTGGTGCTAAAACACTACGCATAGCCACCTTGTCTCTAGTCTACTCAACATCTGAGTACTGTGCGCCAGTCTGTTGTCGCAGTGCTCATACTCGTCTCATTGACAGTGTCTTGAATGACGCCTTGCGCATAGTTACTGGATGCCTGCGTCCCACTCCAACGGACCACCTACCTGTACTCTCAGGCATCCAGCCAGCTGAGCTTCGCCGAATGGGAGCGACACTCTCCTTGGCTTACCGTGGATCTCTGAACCCCGATCATATTTTGCATGGTCTGTTAAGTGGGTCCTCAGATACTCGCCAAGTGAGACTAAGATCCAGACGCCCGTTTGTGCCAGCTGCGCGGAATCTCTTGGACAACCTTGCCAGACTTGGCATCCGCGCCTCTGAATGGACAAATCTTAAATGGAACGCGGAGTGTGAAAAACGGAGTGTTGTGAAGGTGCTTCCAGGCTCCGTGCTTTTGTGCCCCAGACCGGTGCCAGGCTTGTTGGGATGGGCTTACCCCGAGCAGCTTGGGTTAAGCTCAACCGCCTGCGGACTGGTGTTGGGCGATTCCATTCGTCCACGCACAAATGGGGTCTCGCTCCTTCACCGAATTGCGAGTGTGGCGCCTCTGGGGAAACCGCAGACCATGTACTAACAGCGTGCCCTATACATCAGGCACCACATGGAGCACGAGGTCTGAGGGTTTTGGATGACGAAACTCGATGCTGGCTTAATGACATCACTGCCAGCATCTGATCCAGGCAGTGCAGCAGTCTGGGGTAGTAAAAGAATAAACCCTCGGCCCCAGTCCTGTTTGTGTCTGACCTGGAGTGGATACCTCTTCAAACGACGACATCTCAAAATAAAGAAGAAACGCTTTCGCCACAATTTTCCGCTTTGATTTCCTCATTTTCGCCACAACAATACGCTGTTCTCTAATAAAAAGTCTTCACCTGAATTCACGCTCTTTCTTGTCAATTAATTTCCCAAAACCAGTTCTTTCCAAATAAAAACGGGTTTCGCTCCGAATCTCAGTCATTTCACGTGCAAAAAACAGAAAATTCGACTTTCCTAGATAATTTATTTCCGATATCTTTTGCGACACGCCTAAAAACTTCTCACGGCACATCGACTGCGAACACTGCCCTAGAGTATTTCTACAACCATTTTTTTGCAAAATTTTCATTAAGTAATACTTGCATTAAACCAAAAATTATTTCAGCTATGTTTTAGTCGATCAAATATATTATTAATTATTTATTATAATATTGTCGGCAGCGTGGTCGAGTGGTTAAAGCACCGGACTGATGATCAACATGGTCTCGGTTCAAAACCCACTTGCGCCATTCTGTTGTGTCCTTGGGAAAGATACTTTACGGCACTTTCCCCTGCTTGGTGGTCTTGACAAGCAGTTCTAAATTGCAGTCATATCTCTACTAAAATTACTAGCGGACAGCAATATCTTGGCATTTCCGGAAGCAGGTCGGGGTAATTGCTTACCCTATGTATAGCGCCTCCGTCGCTTTCCTGCGAGTCAGGAGGATAAATATAGAGATAAAATAAAATGAAATAAAAATTAACGTTTATCATCAAATCCGTCATTTTTTCTACTGCCAGAAGATGCCGCTCTAGAGCAATCGTCGAACAATTAGCTCGACCCACTGTTTAAAATTGGAAAGTACTGTATAACTATATTGTTAAATTGTTTTCAGTTTTGTAAAAGTGATGTAATTATAATAAAAAACTTCTTGCTAAGGCTACCCAAGTCATGCAAAATGTTTTTTCAACTGCACAACAGTATGCCTGGGCCAGTAGTTAAAAACAGTCTTGGGTGTCCAGCTTTTTGTATATTGAAGACGCAAAGTTAAGAAAGTATTCATAAGCACTCAAGATGCTTTCGCTTCAAATCAAAACAAAAAAGCATTAATTTATCAATGTCAAGTGAAAGCTAAAAAAGATTTTAGTTTTAAACAAAAGTCAAAATTCATAGCGTTAATTTTTAAATTAAGATAAAGGCTCGAAAACTAATTTTGACCACAAAAGTTGGCGCTATTGGGGTAGCCGGGGATTAAACGTTTGATTAACATTTCCGCCAGCCTACAAAAAACAAAAATACAATGCAGCAGTCAATTTTGAAACAGTGAATCTTTTTTGGTCCAAAGTTGATTCTTTCAAAAAATTCGGGCGTATTTGCGAAATCAAGCCAAATTATGGTTTGGACAATACTTGCGTAATTTTTGACCAAACTATTCTAATGTAAGGTTTGTACATAAAAAGTAAAGTTCGTGGATCTTTAGGCAAATGAAAGTCAAAGTTATTCAACAGTTGAAGTAGATCACGCAATGCGGCAAAAGTGATGTTATGTTCAACAGCCCAAAGTTATAGCATTATTCTCATATCATCTGTTTTATTCACTGTCACAAAATCATTTGAATTTGCTTTTTCAAAATCATCTTGGCCCTCAAAGCTATTGAAAATGTCGTTTTGTTCATAAAAAGGTGTGAAATATGAAGTACTGGCTTTGTCGCTTTGAGAATATTTTTTGCTACTGACTAGTACTGAATTAATCTCTTCAGAAACATCATTTTCTAATTCTTCAATTCTTGAAAATTTTGCGAAGCCTTGTCCAGTACGACATAGTAAAGATATTTTTTAACAGCAGATATATAAACTCAAATTATTATTTTTTTGTAATTACACCTTGTCTAAGAAAGCAAAATTTATATAATTGTACTGGCTGAATATTCTTTAATGCAGTAAGTTGTTTACAAGGTTACAACCTTGATAATTGGCCTATTTTAAGTACTCTTTTCCCGATACAAAATTCAGCTAGGCACTTTAAAACTTTGATTTATGCATTAACTAAAGGTAAAAAACCGGATTTAAAATTTTTTAAATTAAAAGTCCCAAAATTGCTTCTATTTACATTGCTTCTAATAATATTTTTTACACAATTTTATTTTGAACTGACGTTTCGCGGGCAGAAAACAATCAACACCTCAGAGGTAAAATGCTCACAGTAACAACTGCTAAAAGCACGTCATCACTAACCGCGAAAATATGTTATGTTAATATGCATCATTAAACGCAAAGTTATGCTAATATGTATTTAACTACGGTGACTGAGTGACGCAGCTCATTTTACATTAAGTAAACTCTGTGTTAACGTTATAGCAATGAAAAAACAGTCTACGTTCGTCGTCGTCGTCGTCGTCGTTTGAAGGGTATCCACTCCAGGTCAGACACAAACATAACTGGGGCCGAGGGTTTATCCTTTTACTACCCCAGACTGCTGTACTGCCTGAATCAGATGCTGGCAGTGATGTCATTAAGCCAGCATCGAGTTTCGTCATCCAAAACCCTCAGACCTCGTGCTCCATGTGGTGCCCGATGTATAGGGCACGCTGTTAGTACATGGTCTGCGGTTTGCTCAGAGGCGCCACACTCGCAATTCGGTGAAGGAGCGAGACCCCATTTGTGCGTGGACGAATGGAATCTCCCAACACCAGTCCGCAGGCGGTTGAGCTTAACCCAAGCTGCTCGGGGTAAGCCCATCCCAACAAGCCTGGCACCGGTCTGGGGCACAAAAGCACGGAGCCTGGAAGCATTTTCACAATACTCCGCGTTCCATTTGTGATTTGTCCATTCAGAGGCGCGGATGCCAAGTCTGGCAAGGTTGTCCAAGAGATTCCGCGCAGCTGGCACAAACGGGCGTCTGGATCTTAGTCTCACTTGGCGAGTATCTGAGGACCCACTTAAAAGACCATACAAGATATGATCTGGGTCCAGAGATCCACGGTAAGCTAAGAAGAGTATCGCTCTCAGTCGGCGAGGCTCAGCTGGCTGGATGCCTGAGAGTATAGGTAGGTGGTCCGTTGGTGTGGAACCAGGCATCCAGTAACTATGCACAAGGCGTCATTCAAGACACTGTTGATGAGGGTTGGCCCAGATGGTAGGTGCTTTCTCGCAGCCTGGGCCGTGAGTAAGTCTGTTCATTGCTGTTAAAATGACAGATCGAAACCGAACCTACCAAAACGAAAGGGTATGCACCCATTCTGATGTTTAGTGTGGGTCTGCTAGTCAGCAAACGTCCTTTTCAGGACGGGGCAATGTCAGGATAAAACTGCCCTTTTCAGGGCACATTGCCAACAAGTTCCGAAGACCCACTATTCTTCAGCTGAATTTCGAAGGCCTCACTGCAAGCAAGTTGAACGTTCATCGACAGTCTACGTTATTTTTACGTTATAAACACTTGCGCATTACTTGGAAAAACACTTTTACTTTTCTTACCTAATCTGTAGTTTTGAATTGAATAGAACACGATAGATTGCTTGAAGTAAAAGATTTTTCTTCCCAAAGCTTTTCATCTGACACTCTTCAGGGGAAATCGTCAGAATGAAGCAGAATTGAAACCGAACTAATTTATAAAGGAAGAAAGTAGAGTTCTCATTGGCTGAAAGAGTCAACCAATGAGAGAAAAGGTTAAGAAATTTTCAAAGAGTATACGAATTCTTTTTGCTTACACAGAAGGGGATTGAGAGATTTAATGAAAGTCGCTTCAAGAGCAGAAAGGTGAAAGGAAGAGCGACCTCGAGCGAGAATAGAAAATTTTTCGTTGCTGTAATGGAGGGCACATTGGGCGTTATCAATAAGATGTTGACCAATGGCGGATTCGTGAAATTGTTGTGGGCGAATGTTGTTCTTACAAGAGCGGAAAAGACTTTGGCGGTTGGCCGAGGTACGAGGATTGTTGATGGATTTAGGAACGTGTTGTTTAATTCGCTCTTCTAGCCGTTGAGACGTGCGACCAACGTACCGACTATCGCAGTGGCACAAAAACTGGTAAATAACATTGCTGTGATGATGGGAAGGTAACACGTCTTTCTTAATCGCTGGAAGGAGCTGTCGGGTGTTGAAAATAACACGTGGTTCGACGGAGAAAAAGCAGCGTTTCACAGCAGACGTAATCTGCTTTTCAAACCTCATCGAGACGTTTCCAATCCATGGAATGTGTAGGTAGACAGGGCACTTTTTTACTGTGTGGACCGGGTTAGAATTTATTTGTTGAAGTTTTCGCTTGAAAGCCGAATTGATTACACGTTCCGGGTAGCCATTTTCCAAAAGAATTGAACGAATTTTGCCAAACTCTTGGTTCAGTTTGCTTTTAGAACAAATCATAAAAGCTCTGTGAACGAGAGTACCAATTAGATTGATTTTCCGTTTCTGGGGACTGAAAGAGTTCCAACGTAGATATTGGCCAGTGAAGGTAGGTTTCCTATATACTGAAGTTAGAAATTCTGAATCATGCCTTTCTACTAACACGTCAAGGAAAGGGAGAGAGTGATTAGATTCCTTTTCATAGGTGAAGCGAAGTGAGGGATGAAGAGAGTTGAGCTGGACGAAGAAATTGTTGCAGTCTTCTTCATTGTTGAATACGGCGAAAGTATCATCAACGTACCGGAAGTACACCAACGGTCTTTTAGCGGTGTTGAAAAGTTTCGCTTCTTGATAGCCAACAAAAATGTTTGCTAAAGCTGGACCAAGTGGTGAGCCCATAGCGACGCCGTCGATTTGTCGATGCATGTTGTTATTGAAGCTAAATTCCACAGAGGAGGTGGCTAGCTGCATTAATTCGACAAAGATGTTGCGTGGAAAGGATGGCGCCATTGAGTCGTCTTTTCCGCTCTTGTAAGAACAACATTCGCCCACAACAATTTCACGAATCCGCCATTGGTCAACATCTTATTGATAACGCCCAATGTGCCCTCCATTACAGCAACGAAAAATTTTCTATTCTCGCTCGAGGTCGCTCTTCCTTTCACCTTTCTGCTCTTGAAGCGACTTTCATTAAATCTCTCAATCCCCTTCTGTGTAAGCAAAAAGAATTCGTATACTCTTTGAAAATTTCTTAACCTTTTCTCTCATTGGTTGACTCTTTCAGCCAATGAGAACTCTATTTTCTTCCTTTATAAATTAGTTCGGTTTCAATTCTGCTTCATTCTGACGATTTCCCCTGAAGAGTGTCAGATGAAAAGCTTTGGGAAGAAAAATCTTTTACTTCAAGCAATCTTCAAATTCTGTACCACCAAATGTTTATAGAACACTATAGTTTTGAATAATAATGCTTCTGTAATATACTTACTGTTGATTGGAATACTGTACAAATAGAATAATTTTTTATTGTAAAGTTTCGGTAAAGAGGTTGTTTTTTTCAACCAGACAACAATTGAGAAATGCAACCATAATGGATTCAGCATTCTTCATTTTGTTAAACAAACATTAAAAAGTATTTATAAAGACGAACGTTTTCGGCTTACTTTAGCCCTCATCAGGTTTCTACAATTTTAGCAATATTAATTAACTTTAAATTTACACACACACATAAAAAACAACAACAGCAAAAAACAATGTATATTTTTAAAAAACAGGTTGTACTTTTGACTAACAGGATAATTTTAAATCAAAACGACTGAGAGACTAAATTGATGCAAAGTATATTCCAGATTATGATGTCATCGAAGAAAAAAAGGAAAAAATATTATAATCAAAATATATTCAATAAATATGAAGCTCCGTTTGCGAACATTTGTCGATTTAATTTTGGACTTAACTTTTTTATGAGTAGGCTTCGTGAATCTTGGAACAAAATTCTGATTTGCATTTACGTATTATTATAAAATTGTTTTCATTAAACCGATTATTAGAACATTTTCCACATGATAAAATATGATCTTTAATTGCACTATCCTGTAGACTTTTGAAATTCAGATGCTCCCGGACTCTAGTGATCAAATGTCTGGAAGACATACCGATGTATGTCTTGTTCGTATCGCACGAACACAAGAATTTATAGACAACATTTGAGCAAAGAGCAACAGGAGTTTTGGATTTTAACTGGAAATAATTGACTGCTTTAAAAGTTTTACAGATGGAAGATATTTTTAAATTGTACTTGTTTTTTATTAATGCAGAAAGACGATTCGCAAAGTGATGTGATTCCTTACCCAAATACGGTATACAAAAACAATTTTCGAAGCTAATGTTTTGGGAAAATTTGTTAGAAGATTGAAAACTCGCAAGAATTTTATCAAAAAACGATGAGTTCAGTTTCAAAAAACATGGGTTCGCCAAAGTTTTACCCTCTATTTCCGCATAACATTTGCTTCGCCAAAAAAAGGTTGAAAAGCACTGCTCCAAACCCTAACTATGGTTTATTACGGGGTCGTTACTTTCAAAAATATAAACAGATAAGCAAAAATAATGCTTAAGTGAATTCTTATTGTCAAAGCAAGTTCAGGTCATATATCACATTACAAAACTTTAACTGCGGGGGGAGCAACATTGTTTTACCAATGTTTTTATAACAAAATTTTTAAACCAACTTTAGATTAAAAATGCTTTACAAAAACTGTATTGGACCAATATAGTACATACTATACCAGGGATGGGCAAAGTTTTTAATGAAAGAACCACATGTTAAAATTCAAAACTGCCGGAGAGTCACAAATTCTGTTTGAGGTGTTAATGCAAATACCGTAAACAAAGCAAGTTTTAATCAAATAATAAAAACAAATACAACGTTACACGATTTACAATTTTTCCGAGATTTTACCAGCATTAGATCTACTGTGGGTTTTCACTGTATGAGCTAGCTTTTGAAAATCTGAGCGATGTAAAATCAAAGCAAAATTGCCAGATGCAAAATTGGAAAATAAGCTAATTAAGATAAAAAAGTAGCCAAAATTACCCAAATTAAGCCAGACAAAATTTTATTTTAGTCGCTAAAAAAAGTGTTCTCTAAAAAAAAAAGAAAAAAGGTCTTTACATAAATTCTGTCTATGATCTCTCAATTTTTTCCCCAAAATCGTGGCTAGTTTGCAGTGATGGCTTTAATAGGATGCAAAAGGTGCGGCTGCACTGATCCCCCCTAAAATATATCAAAACGTGGCCCTCCCCAATGCAAAAAATTGCTTTATTTCTTCATAGTAGCACCAGGACGTCGATATGATGTCAAAAAAAAAAATTTTTTTTTGAAAAAAAAGAAACGGCTTCCTAGGCAGTTAATCTTTTTTTTGAGAGCATAATGTCTTGGGGCAGTATAAAGTGCCTCTCCATGCTTTGGATCACCCAATAGTGGCCCTCCCCTATATCGAAGACCTTTTTTTTAGAGGTTGCTATGCCTTCATATACTAAATATGGCTTCAGATACCTTTTTTTTAGTACACTAAATAATGACCCCCCTTACGTTTCTTGCACCGGGCCCCCTTTTTTGTAAGGCCATCACTGCTAGATTGCACTCCAGCCAAAAAAAGCTCAAAAGCCAAACAAAGTTTTTGATGCCAATCATACTAAGAAAAAGCCAATCTGGCAACCCTGAGTCAAAGCGGTATAAATTAATTTTCTCAAATCATCATTTGTTAGGCTTGCCCATGTTATTATTTTACAAATTTCATTACAGAGAAGGGAATCTAAGAGAAGCGAGCACTATCTTTGTTTCTTTTATTCTAATGTTACCAGCGTGTCTCGGCGGGCGAGAAATAAATGAAAGGAAGATAGCGCTTTGCTCAAATTTTTGCTGTAGTATAAATGGTACTTAACAACAAACAAAGAATTGCTTTTATTTCCACGCTATAATTCAACTTAGCACTTAATTAAAAATCTTCGTTTGCAGTGAAAAATAATTGTACATTGTTCGATTTCATTATAACTATTTAGCTAGAGGAGCCGCAAACGAAAGGTCGGCGAGCCACATGCGGCTCACGAGCGCAATTTGCCCTCCGTTGTACTACAGTATACTAATTTATACAAAAATACGATTCTAAAACTATACAGTATTGGCCCAATATACAGTAGTACATACTATACTAATTTATACAAAAACACGATTGTAAAACTATATTGGTCCAATAATGTTTGCTTATCTTTTTCCGATACCGATACAACCGATACTGTACTATACTGAAACAGTATCCGGCCAATAACTCTATGTTTCCTGGGACAAATCTTGGCATCTCCTGAAGCAGGTCGCAATAATTACTAGACAGTTTCTCTATTTATAGCGTCACCGAAGCTTTTTACCGCGTTAGGAGGATAATATGAAAATAAATAATAAAAAAAATAAAGGATTGGTGTGCCATGTGCACGGTGACCTTGTGTTAGTAAAAATGCTTTATTGCTTATCACACAAAACGATTCAATAATTGCATAAAAAAATTGATTTATAAATTTTTATTTGCTAAAGTTAAATCAGCCAATTGAAAATATTGTGCTAAAATACAATATCGATTTAGTTTTATGCTTTAGCAAAAATACTCGATCGAAATGTGTTACATAAACATTTATGCAGTGACAAGAAACCAAGTTTTATTGCTGATCAAAGCTAAAGTCTTTGATTTTTTTCCTTTGATTTGTTACGAGAAAAAGGTTTTTACCTTTTTTTAACCTTTTTTTTTTACATTGACCGAAAAAAAGGTAGAAACCTTTTTCTCGGTCAATGTCAAGCGCGCAAAGTTCAAACAATCGCGAGCAAGCACACACACACTTGGATCGAGTTCAAAAAGTGGTTGGTCTAATAACTAATGAACCGTCCGCCATATTTCTTTTGCAACAAAATCGCGCAGAGCGCGCGGGTTTCGCAAGATATCCAAAAAAAATTTATTTCACCAGACAGAGGACAATTCTAGCGACACGTAGCAATTTAGAGATTTGATTTGTCTTGCCGCTAGTTGTAATTATTGGGGAAAAAGAGATTTTTTGCAAGAAAAAGTGGGTTCTTTTATTTTTTTAATTGCAAACTTGTTTATTAATAAATTAAAAAATTTTTATACCATTTTATTCACGAAAAAATTATCTTTTCAATGATATAAAATTTAAACAGCTTCTTATTACAGTTAATGGGGAAATAATATTTAAATATTGCTTAATTGTTAAAAAATCCATTTTATAGCGGTTTTTTGTATCTATGTGGACTGGCAAAAAAAGGCACTGCGGACGCGTAAGGGTTAATGAGCAAGAGTATAGGCATATCATCTTTCCAAAGTGGTGAACAGAAATGTCGGAGATTGTAGCGATTAATTGGACAGCTCAAATATAACTTCATATTTTCACACGAACACAGTTTTTTGCTACTTTTTAGAATCGCGAAATTTTACAATATATACTGATCAAAAACCAATTGTTGCTGCTTTAAATTCTGAATCCGACTGTGAGAATGCCAAACAAGCACGCCAACTCGCTTACATTAGAATTCACCACTGATATTCGACATTTACCAGGCACTTGAAACATACGTAGTTGCTGATACACTTTTCTCGACAAGAAATAAGCACAATCTTTAAACATAGCATTCCAATTGACTAGGAAAGTTTAGCTAAGGCCCAATTAAAGGATGAAGAACTACTTAATTTTTTAGAAATCAATCACTCCTTGAAGTTTAAAAGTGTTCCAGTGGCTGATACAAGCTTTACACTTTTATGTGATGAATCCATATCAGGTAAATTAAGACTCCTAGTTCCTTCTGGACATCACAAAGCTATCTTTAATAGCATTCACAATTTATCACATTCAGGTATTAAAGCAATCATTCGAATGATCGCTGATCGTTACGTGTGGCCGAATATGAAAAAGAACGTAACATTTTGGTGTCGCAACTGGATTTAATGTCAAAAAACGAAAGTTCATCGTCACAATGTCACTAATTTACAACGCTATCCATTTCCTTCATAAAAGTTTGCTGATATTAATTTAGACTTAGCTGCTCCTTTGCCGGACTCTAATGGTTATTCTTACATTTTAGTAATTGTTGATAGATTTTCCAGGTGGCCGGTAGCAATTCCACTGCCAGATTGCAAAACCCACACGATATTAAATGCTTTTATGCACAATTGGCTTTCTCTCTACGGTGCCCCAAAAAAATTAACTACAGATAAAGGCTCGCAATTTCTATCGTCCGAACGGAAAGATGCAATGACATTTTTAGGCGTACAACATATTCATACTACAGCATACCACCCTCAGAGCAACGGTTTAGCTGAGCGTACAATTCAAACTATTAAGAAGTCTTTAAGCACTATCTTACAAGACAGCAACTGCTATTTTTACTTACCTTTAATTATGCTAACACTATGTTCTCAAGTAAAAGAAGACTTGGAATGTACATCTAGTGAAATTGCCTTTGGAACTCAACTTCGCCTTCCAGGAGAATTTTTTGAGAGTTTTCAAACAAAAAAGGTGTAACACCGCTCTTTATTGCTGCACAGCAAAAGTTTCTCTCAAATTTTAAGTAGGCTACCAAGAGTCACGATTTCTGGATAATCGTAAATCCTATGTCGACCCCCAGTTCTGTCACTACCGACATGTTTTATAAGAAATAACGCTGTAGGCTACGTTCACCTCTTCATCCCACGTATGACAGCCCTTTTAAAGTCTTAAGGCGCGTTTACAGCCGTTTACAGTACTTTTTTCTTTCAGCGCGATCTTGGTTTGTTTTATTGACGCTCAAATCCACTCATATTTACACAAAAAATGAGTGAATTTGAGCGTCAATAAAACAAACCGAGGTCGCGTTGAAAGAAAAAAGTACTGTAAACGGCTGTAAACGCGCCTTTATACTGCACTCCAAAATATTTTAAAGTGCTAAAAAATTGCAAAGAATATACCGTGTCTGTTGACAGACTCAAAGCTACAAACTTACTTACAGATTTTTTACACTCAGATGACTGTTTTAAGAATAACAAAAAACCTGTTTCAGGTAAACAACAACATTCTTCCCCATTACCTGATAAGTCTAAGAATCAAACCACAACTTGCACTAGAACCAAAAAAATCATATTATCATAGCGATTTCAAGGCTATGATTGCATGTAGTTTTTGCGTATAGTTCTTTTACTTTATTTGCTTCTGTATTTCAAACTTTTTGTTGTTTAGAATTCAGTTTACCCGTATGTAGCGATTTTCACGCTAAAGTGCAATACACTTTAGAAGATCTCGTTAAATGTAAACCACACGTACCTTGCTCAACAAAGCAATGTGAAATATGTATTTTTTTTAAGTAGAACACTTTCTTTATAACATTCCAGCAATTGATTATTGTTAGAAGTAACAAAACTTGTTATTTTTTGATATATCATACATGTTTCGCAAAGTCAGAATGGTTGAAGTCGGATGCTATGTGCGGTTTTTACAATTTGTATTCTCCCTTACAACTGCCAGCTAGAAAAGCAGCTACTACTTAAACGTGCGACAAGTAGAACATCGCTCTGCGAGACTTTACGCTGCTCACTTACAGGACCTCGAGGACAATTTAATAGACTCGATTAAACGCCTTGAAGCGTCTCATAATTTCTTATACACGTAGTGCAAAATATCATACCTTTAACGTCAACGTTAACAATGCAATCTAAGTTGTATTCTCAAAAAAAAAAAAAAAAAAATTGAACGCACTACTAGGCACTACGGGCCGCTGTTGTAAGAGATGACATTATGAACAAATTATCTTGCTCACCTCTGAAAGTGCGGTTAAAGAGGAATCTGATTCAAGGCAATTTTATGCAACTAGACTGTTGTTTGAACCAGTGCAGACTGATCACTTCAGTAACTTGTTTCCACGTGTCTTTCAATTGAATCAAAGATTTATACCTCTCCGATACAATGTTTTTCCTCGGTCGTATGGTCCTCATCGAGTTTTTCGCTTTAAAATTGACAAATTATTCTATTTTTTATAAATCACACGCTTGCTGGTATTGCTCAAAATATAGCAAAAAAAACTCTCTTCAACTTTTTCTACAATAAATGAAACAATTACATGGAGGATTACATTGCTGACACTTCGTTAATCAACCACGAGCCAATCGTGAACTGCAATTAAAAACTCAATACTTGCAATCTTGGCTACGTTAAGTCTTCGCACCGATCGCATTCAAGTATTCTTTGATAGCGCCACAACTAACATGTAGAAATATAGAATCGTCTTTATCGTCTTCGATTATTTAACGACTTTTCAAAAAAATTATCGGTGCTACTTTGTTCTGTTTTACTGAATCTTTAGCAAAGAATTGTTCTTATGCGTATTCAATATTGTTTGTGGATAGTGTACTGTAATATTTTTGAACATATACTGCTGTGAATTTCTTTTAACAGATGCAGCAATATCGACGACACAATTACGACATGGCGAGACAAAACAGATCGTTGACTATTTCCTCTACACTAGAAGCAGAGCGAACTTACTGAAGTGTTTGCTGCTCCATCTAAACATCGCAGCGATTACATTCGGATACATCGCAAAAGTTTCTTAATTAGTCAACAAACTAAAAAAAGAAATATAACATTGTTTTCTGTTTTAAGTCGCGCTATAATCATCTTTTTCTGTATTTACGTGTACGTCCTTTTTCACCATCGTGTTGTCGTGCTGCAAATTGCATTATTGAAAATTTCTGCTATATTCAGAAACTGTTGTTTTTTTCTTATCCGCCGGCGAGGGTGTCTGTAGCGATTAATTGGACAGCTCAAATATAATTTACTATTTTCACACGAAACACAGTTTTAGTTATTATCGCAGTTATAGAATTTGGTTTAAGACGTTCAATTTAACTTTCACATGCTCTATTTTTATGCAATTTCGAATTTCACGTCCTGCCTTTCAATATCGTATGATCACGTGGTAATACCCCCACTTGTATACAGCGATGTGGCTTAGTCACAAATTGTAATATATTGAATTACTCTCCGGCAGATACGGGTTAGATAAGTTAACTTCTTTTATGATTATGCTATATTAAATTGTTTCTATTATTCTAATTGTTTTAATTTTTGTTTTGTTTTTATTTCTATTTGAATAGGTAAATAAATGTGCTGCAAATAGAATCAAGTTAGTGGTTAACCTTCTGAGTATGAATTGTACCAATTAAACTTGTACATAACGCTCCTAACCACTACAAGAGAGGAGCCACTTCAATGTTTGAATTTAACACTGAGGCCTAGAACAGCAAGGTAGGTGGAGCACTTCAGCTATTCATTGATAAACGACGTTAATTTTCTCGTGTGTCAAAGATTTGAGTAAAATAAAGTTTAAATGGCAGAGTTAAAAAGAATAATAATGGTAGTTTACAATTTCTGTAACTATTTTAACTGCACTAATTTCAAAATTTGATTAGGAGGAAAACTAAAAAAGTCGGATAAAAAAATAATTGCGCAATAGCATTATTTACTGCCTTGGACAGTGCTCCTTGGCAAATATTGATAAAAATTTGATTCTGATTTTTTTATTTGAATACTTTTATATGATTAACTTTTATATGAGTAGCATATGTGTTACGGCAAGTACTCGAGTTTCGAACCCGGGTTTATTTTCTGGCTGTAATTTACTTAATTTTTGTTTTTGACATTTAATTTGATTCACTTCATTTTTTCACGGCGCTCGCTTGCTAATTGATCGTTGCTTTGAGCCGACATTTTCCATTATCTCACTACTAATTGATTGTTGCTTTGAGCCGACATTTTCCATTATCTCAGCGCGCTCGATTGCTAATTGATTGTTACCTCGAGCTGACTTCTTTTTTCCATAAGTTGGGTGTAATTTGTGTAGAAACGCTTAGTTTTGCTACTTCAGCCTTTGTGGAGCGGTCGTAGATTTACTGTTTGAAATACTGTTAGACGCCGTTGGGAGTGCTGTTGAGGCTTTTGAGCTGTTTATAATACTGTTGAAGATACTGTTTGATATTGTTAGTTTTGTCGGTCTGCTCCGTGTCAGTCTACAGTTGGTGAGTGTTTATAAGTCTTTCTTTTGCATTAGTTATTTATGTTTACGTTTATTTATAGAAAACCGTCCGACTGTATTATTTCGTCCAATCATCCAAATCGTCCGACTGTATTATTTCGTCCGACCAGATTATTACGTCCGATTCGTCTTATTTTCGTCCATCCAGCTTATTTCGTCCATAACGTCCGTCTATCTTATTTACCCGTCCAATTTAGTTCGTCTTATTTCGCATTGTTTTTATATCTTAATACAAATTTAATTTAAATCAAATCAAGGACGCGTACATTTCCGGAGACAGCCACACGGAGTTTAAGACCGCGAAGAACTTACTGTAACAATATGGATTCCCAAAAGATCCGTAGTGACCTCTCCGGCGGACGGGAAAATTTTTCTATAAAATGATAATTTTCCATCTACTTCTACTTTATTCAAAGCATTTCCATAATCGACGAGTTTGTCAATGATGAGTGCATTATAGAAAAGTCAAGTAAAACCAAAAAAAAGAAATCATCAATTTTAAGTTCAAGTATAGATTTGGTAAGCCTAAGCTTAAAAGATTTTTTTATCTTCGTTTGACTATCGGAAAAATTTGTAGACTTGGGTCCATAGAATTTAACAAAATTAGCGCAGAGGTCCGCGAGTACTATGCAAATCCTTGGCTTTGCTTATAGTAACAATTGAAAGTTGAAGAGTTATAATAATGCGCCCATCAAAAATTTCTCTCGGTTAAGATTAAAATAAGTTTAAAAACCAGCGTTTGTCACGCTTTTTTTTCCAAAAATTATTTGAAAATTCACTTCTAATAGTTAGAGTTACCCCTGAGCTGATCGAGATAAACACGATTAAATACAATTCTTTCTGCGTATGGTTGCTACTTCCTGTTTTTAGGAAGTCACAATTGTAGTAAATAGTGTGGCTTTTTTGAGGATTTGTCATGAAGTGCCTTTCTCAAAGCCAGAGCGGAAACCACTGCCGTAGATCGAGAATCGAACTTGCATCCTTCTGAATAAAAGTCAGGGTATTATCGCCTGAAATATCATAGCGACTTTTAATTGTAAATACTATGCGTATTATTCAGCCAAACCATTCAACTTCTCAACATATGGCCTTAAAAGAAAATATACAAAATAAAAAGTAAGTTTGTTAAAAATGCTTAGCAAACATGGAACCGGCCTCGACTCCTTTACCTTGGATTCAAATGAACTGCTCGTAGTCTTCCAAACACAAAGTTAAACTTGAAAATCTTTGTAATGCATAATTCTAACTTGAACTCAAACTTGTAAAAATTTTTTTGAAATCGAAATCGAACTTGGAATCGAATCAAAACCGATTGAGTTTGCAACTCTGGGAGGAAACAACAACAAACTGGGGCCGGTAGCTATAAATTGCCTGCATAGCTATGTTGTCATGGTAATGATTATTTTAGGTTCTTTTACCGGCGTCCAATCGGTTAGATGCGTGCATACGTCATCAATATGGCGTCTCAGTTCGTTATCTTTTGAAAACGTCGTCACGTTGTGGCAGCTGTGACAGTCCTTTTTGATAAAATAAATCAACAGCAGTAAATAAATTTTTTTTCTGTATTTTGAGTTAAAAACTTTCCATCTCTCTTGTTTGTTTTTTAAACTGTTGAAAGCTAAACAGACTCGTCACAGCCGGCTGGTCAATTACCGAGCATGCCTTTAAAAAGAGACATAAATAGGGTCTTGGTGCAAAAAATAAAAAAAGTGATTTTTTTCGGATTCATTTTCTTTTTCAGTTCCCGATCACATCTTTTCTCATCATTCCGCATTTCAGCATTTTAATTTTTGCTTCGTCAACTTTTTTTTGTCTACTTTCTTCATTGCCAAGCTTCATTTGCTTACATCGTAGCAGTTCCACAATTGCTTTATACACTTTTTCCTTTGCTTTTCAGTCTTTGCCAGGAATTCCATCCACATTAAATTCAATGATTTATTTCAGCTTTAAGTTTTCAATCATCTGTTACAATCATCTGTTACATACAAAATATTTGAGACCAGCAACTTTCTTGATGACTTTATTCATTTTTATTTCGTCTCCAATTTCGTCGGTGTTAAAAGTTAAGTATTTAGTCTTAGTTCTTTTGATCTTAAATCCTCTGTTTTCCAGTGCACGTTTGCACATAGAGTGTTTTCTTCCTAAACCTGCTTTTGTCTTACTCAGCAGGACAATGCCTTTAGCAATTATCATTGTTCACGGGACTTCTCTTTGTACTTCTTTGCTAATGAAATCCATTATTAAATGAAAAGTTATGGGCTGAGCGCAGATCCCCGATGTAATCCAACTCGGATAGTAAACCCTTCATTGCACCAATGCAGCTAATAATTTGCGATTGTCACCTCATCGTGCATACCTTGGATATGTCTCATATATTTCTTGCTTAAGCCTCTTTTCTTCTCATCCATCTCCATATTTCTGACTCTGGTATACTTCATTATTGATGACAAAAGATCAATATTTAAAGTGAAGTCGTTGTTTTTGGTCTTCACTTACATAAAATAACGTTTCAAAAACTGGCAAAATCACGGAAATTAAAACACAGCTAAAACCCAACAGATTGTTTCACCCATAAAAGGGATCATCAGGGAGTGTCTAAATAAAATAAGATAAAATAAAGTTAAGATAAAACTGCCAAAAATTTATTTAAAATAAAAATTGAAAAAACTAAAAAAACTCTAAAAATGCTTACTAAGGTTGGAACATCCCATCACGGACTCCGCTATGCTAAACTGAATACAGATCAGTGAGAAAATACGAGAAGTAGAAAAAGCGCGCGAAAAGTACAAGTATTATTTCAAAATTATTTATACTTTATACTTTTCAAAATTATTTATACTTTATACTTTTCAAAATTATTTATACTTTATACTTTACAAATATTATTTGTACTTTTCGCGCGCTTTTTCTACTTCTCGTATTTTCTCACTGATCTGTAATCAGTTTAGGATAGCAGAGTCCGTGATAGATGTTCCAACCTTAGTAAACGTTTTTAGAGTTTTTTCAGTTTTTTCAATTTTTATTTTAAATGAATTTTTGGCAGTTTTATCTTAACTTTATTTTATCTTATTTTATTTAGACACCTCTAATGATCCCTTTTATAGGTGAAACAATCTATTGAGTTTTAGCTGTGTTTTAATTTCCGTAATTTTGCCAGTTTTTAATTTCGAGCTCTAACCTTGTTATTGAGCACTTTCGAAGCACTGATTTCGCAACATTGTTGAAATAACGTTTCAATAGAATTTGCCCGGTTTTTTTTGTGTCCATTTTTGATCTCCAAATGACTTTAGAGGAAAAAAATGCAATAAAAGAAAAAAGTATTTATTTAAATTGAACAACTTTTTAAGCGGTCAAGTACAACCCCCAAAAAAGCACTTTTTGCTTAAAGTGGAGCTACCTTTTAAACCTTTTTTAAAGGGGGATTAGTGCGGGGGTTTTATTTGCTATATGTTGAAGTCATGGCCGGGCCAGAAAATAATAAGGGAAATGTTTTGTGGAGCCGAACAAATATTTTGGAAAAGAGGAAATGTTTCAAAGTCAAGTAAAGACAAAAAGTTTTGTTCCAAAGTGATGCACAAACATGAATTTTTAGTTGAAAAAGTAAGCTGATAAACAACTTAATTGCTATTGTAAGCGTTTATTAATTCAGTTTTGAGCCTATAATCAAACAACTCTTGATAAATTTTATTTAATCTAGTTTGAAAGTTTAATCAAATTTATTTTTACAACGACTGACTTTGGACGGAATTATTTTATTTTCAGCGGTTCCAAGCCCACCTAGCGACAACTTTATTGAGTAGCTTTGGGTTGGTAAAACTACTTACGAAATCTCTCAGTGTATGCGCATTGGGCTTTGGTGGTGATGTAGAAAGTGCTGGATTTTCAATCGTTGGCAAGGAGACTTCTTCAACTGAACATTTTTTTTTAACCTCTCTACAACGTTGTAGCCATTCTCCAAAGTCCCTTTATCTTTTTAACGTTTAGCCTTTTAACCTTTTCCACTTGTTGTGGTGCTATTGTGAGTACCGTTTCCGGCTTGTTTGACAAATTTTTACGACAATTGTTTCAAAACGCGTTTGTTGTTTGATTAAATAAAGCGATGCCGTCACCTGCGCAGTTTATTCAACCAAGCGATAATTTATTCGCCGCCCACTTGCGAACTGTGATGTCAGAATAGAAACAGCGGATCGAACTAGATGAAAGGTATGAGGAATGATGTGCAGCCTCCCCTTTAATTGCAACCTCGATTTGATGGGTCTTGCCGGTCACTTGTCTAGAAGAGGTTTTGCCGTTGTTTGAAAGCCAGGATCGGCTTGGGTCGAGGAAAAAATTGTTACATGAAGGAAACCAAGTGGGTTTGTAGATGAGGAAAGCATAATGGTGAAAGAGCGTCTCAAGAAAAATTATCATCTTTGGTTGCCATGAGCAACAGTTAGTTGGCGGTTGTTTCTGCTCCGTGTAGCAAACTTTTTACCCCACTTCGAATGGTCCTGCCATCAAAGCAACGACTTGTAACTGCAGTCATCAACATCGTGATATTCCAACGTCACTGAGTTTTGCAAATATTTAAGTTAATGGAGAATTAAGTGTTTTAAGAGAATTTGTATTTATTCCTTCGTGAGTTTTGAAAAAAATAAACAACGACTCACAAAGTTTTATTGGGTCGTTATAGCTTGGGACAATAAATGTTTATTTTCAAACCAGTTTTGCAGAAGTCAAGTTTTCCTATCTATTGATGATCGCAATGTGTTCGCAGTAACGCTCGACACGGTCTTATATCAACCCCGGCTTTGTCATGATGTTTTTTAAAAAAAGCGCTGAACCATTTTCCCTACTTGGAATCAAAATAAGCAACTACCTTGCAGCCCTGCCGAATTTCATAACATAACAAATAATAAGTTTCTACAAGGATTTACTGCAGTTCAAGAAAGTTATTCTTATCTAACGGTAATATCAAAAAATTGTTTTCAACTTTGATGGATTTTATTTTGTATTTGCTGCAATGATATGTTGCGCTGGAACTAACTACACTAACCGTGACATGAATCTTCTCATGAGATTTACTGCTTATTATCATTATTATTGTATTTAATCTTATCGATTACTCTCAATGCTCTTCCGTGATATTATCTAACTAAAATGCAAAATATTTTAAAATAAACTGAATTTTCGTCAATCATAATTTAATTTAAAGTTTTTAATGATTTTAGAGTCGTTTTAAAGCTATTTTTGATAAATTGTTACTGTGTGCAATTAAATTTTTTTATTCTGGTCGTTTTATTGACAAGAAATTTGTTGAAGAAAAAAATAATTTAGTATCATCATTCTGCAAATATATTTTTGGCAGCATAAATAGCAGAAAATATTCAGGGTAAGTTCCCAATTAATTAAGTTTGTGTAGTTTAACATTGTGACAAACAATTTTGTTGAGTTGCCTAAATTGACGTTTATGCCCAAGCAAAAATTATTGTGACGCAATATACAGGGTGTACATAAATTATCGTTACAATTTCAAAAATTCACCATAGTCTTATTTTTTAAGATATTTTCAATCGGTTTGTTTTATAGTAAAGGGAAATGCTTCAAGTTTACGTTAGACGCTTTAGTACACCTCTATGTGTGCACCATCAGTCGCATGTACAATATCCGACTGATGTTCAATTTCTTGCCATGTTCTTGTTAACATATCTACAGTAACTGTATCAATTGCTTCAATTATTCGATGTTGCAAATTGTTAATGTGTCTGACTTTGGTTTGGTAAACGATAGCTTTTACATAGCCCCACGGGAAAAAATCCAACAGTGTAATATCAGGGGAACGTGGCGACAATGGAACGGGACCATGGCGTCCAATCCACCTATTTAGAAATGTTTCATTCAAAAATTGACAAACTTCAAATCCCCAATGAGGTGGTGCACCGTCCTGCTGGAAAATAACTTTTGGTTGATAGTGTTTAAGCTGGGGTCACACGTAATCTGTCAAAACGTCGAGGTAAATTTGAGTTGTAATTAATTTCTCAGCAAAAAAAACGGACCTATAATTTTATCATACATGATTCCACACCATACATTTAGTTTAAGGGAGTTCTGTTCAATCTCACAGGTATCATGCTGATTCTCCGACTCCCATATTCTCAATTGTGCCTGTTTAGTAATCCAGAAACGTGGAACGTCGTCACTGAAGCAAACACGTTTCAAAAACCCCGGGTCTGAATCTAACCTGTCCAGCATCGTCACTGCAAATTCTTTTCGTCGCGGCTTAATTTCTGGCTTAAAGGCTTGCAGTAACTGCACTTTATATGCATAAAGTCCCAAGTTTCTGTGCAAAACTTTGTGAATAGTGGAGCGTGGGATCTGTAACTGCGTAGAAGCCCCGCGAATAGACTTTCTAAGGCTTCTGGTAATGCCACTCGTACAGATTCAATTTCTTCTTCTGATATTTGAGGTCGGCCAACTCCCTTTCTGTAGCACACTACCAGTCTCCATAAACTTTTTATGCCATGCTCGAATGATTGGTCGCGCAGATGGCTTTCTTCTATACTTGCGTCTAAAGTTTCGCTTTGCTTATATGTCTGACTTTGTTTCTATAAACCAAGAAACACATTGGGCTTTTTCCTGCAGAGTGCTTATTTTCATGAACTCTACTTTCGCTACTAAATTCAAAAATATTCTGCTTAATGATTAAATAAATTGTAATTTTAAATCTAATCGTCGTCGTCGTTTGAAGGGTATCCACTCCAGGTCAGACACAAGCAGAACTGGGACCGAAGATTTATTCTTTTACTACCCCAGACTGCTGCACTGCTTGAATCAGGTGCTGGCAGTGGTGTTATTAAGCCAGCATCGAGTTTCGTCATCCAAAACCGTCAGACCTCGTGCTCCATGTGGTGCCCGATAGGTATGCGGTTTGCTCAGAGGCGCCACACTCGCAATTCGGTGAAGGAGCGAGACTTCATTTGTGCATGGACGAATGGAATCGCCCAACACCAGTGCGCAGGCGGTTGAGCTTAACCCAAGCTGCTCGGGGTAAGCCCATCCCAACAGGCTTGTCACCGCACAAAAGCATTAAGCCTGGAAGCATTTTCACAATATTCCGTTTTCCATTTATAGTTTGTCCATTCAGAAGCGCGGATGCCAAGTCTGGCGAGGTTGTTCAAAAGATTCCGAGAAGCTGCACAAACGGGCGTCTAGATCTTAGTCTCACTTGGCGTGTATCTGAGGACCCACTTAAAAAAACATGCAAGATATGATTGGGGTCCAGAGATCTACGGTGGTCCAAGGAGAGTGTCGCTCCCAATCGGCGAAGCTCAGCTTCCTGGATGCCTGAGAGTACATGTAGGTGGTCCGTTGGAGTGGGACGCAGGCATACAGTAACTATGCGCAAGGCGTCGTTCAAGACACTGTCGATGAGGCGAGTGTGAGCACTGCGACAACAGACTGGCGCACAGTACTCAGCTGTTGAGTAGACTAGAGATAAGGTGGCTATGCATAGTGATTTAGCACCAGCACCTCATCTCGAGCCCACGAGTCGCCTCAACAGTGTGACGCGCGAGGATAGTTTTTTGCGCAATGCCACTAAATGGTGACAAAACGTGAGCAATCTGTCCAGTTTTACCCTAAGATAAGTAAGGGTTGGACAGAACGGTAAAAGTCTACCGTTGTTGTAGACCTTTAGCTCACGTTTGGCCTCTCGGTTATTTAAGTGAAAGGCTGCCGTCACCGTCTTAGTGTGACTGAGCTTCAACCTCCAAGTCTGGAGATACGCTGACAGTGTGGACATGTCTTGGCTTGAAGTGCTCTCCAAGTCCTTCCAGTTTCCAGAAGAGTGTAACAATGCTAGATCATCAGCATAAGCAAACTTTCTGTAAATCATGGAAGGCAGATCGTACATATAGATTTTAAATAGGAGGGTAGCCAAGACCGATCCCTGAGGAACGCCGTTTTTAAGACGGCGTAGCCTGCTTTGCTTGCTGTCATTAGTGGTAAGGGTGAAACTTCGGTTAACAGGCATGGTGGCACTGCCATAGCAAACCTTGGTTGTGTAATAAGCGGAGGTCGATGTCGTGACCTGGGGAACTTCTCAAGGACACATCTATCCGGTAAGCGACTGTTTGGACCTACGCTAGCGAAAGCCAAATCTGGATTGGTGCCAATGTTCCAGCTGTGGTTTGGATTCGAATTTTACATTTACAATTAGTTTGAATTAGGAGCAAATCTGGTTAATACAGGCTGTTCCGAAAGTCTTGGGCACATTTTGGCATTGAATATTTCGAAAACTATTGACGATATAAAAACGTATCCGATGCATTCTGAAAGCTTGCAATTTCAAGTTTTTTATTAAATGTTTAAAAATGTTTAAAGTGACCACGGTTGTTCACGTGGCACACGTCAAATTGATTGGCCAATTTCTGCGAAACGTGTTCTAGCTTGCATTGCAAAGCAAAAGTTGTTCTATCAGTGTCCTGCAGCTGTTGGACTAACTGTAGCTTGCACGACGTCATGTACAGTCGTCTTTTTAAAACACGCCAAGCACTGGTATAAAGCTGGAATTTCCTTTTTGCTCTTCCGATTAATTTACGGGGAACTCCGCTTAAAAGCAGTTTGAACGCGCTCGGCCGTCTCATTTGAAGTTGAGGGGTGTCCTTTTCTCTTTGCTGGGCACAAAATCCTTCCTTCATGAATTTACCATGCTATTGCAATATAGAGTTTCTTTCTGGTACCTCTTTTCAGAATTGTGTGCAAAATCACGTTGAACAAGTCTGCATGATTTAGTTTTGAAAATTTAAGGACGCAAACACTTTTTCTGGTTGAGTGAACGCCATGACTGGGCCTGCACAAATAAGGAAAAATCAGCTTTAAAATGATCCTATTAGTTTTGTCTTACTAATGTTAATAGTTATGCAGATATAAGGATTTGAAATGTGCTCAAGACTTTTGCAACACTTTATATTTTTTAACAAATTTGTAAAATATGCAAAAAGCTTCAGTCACTGTTATAGAGTTGTGGTTTTTAGTCACTTTCTTGTCACGGCAAGGGGGCAATAAAATAATTGGACAACGCCATTAGTACTTTACAAAAGCTTTGATGTTAACAAAAAAATGACAGTTTTTACTCATAAAAAAATTATATGATTACTTGTGAAAAACAAAAGAAATGTTTAGTAGGTATAAGCACTCAAATCAAATTTTTATTTTTGATTTTTTTTATGTCATTCAACTTTAAAAACTAATTTACGTATAAGCCAAGGCTGTGTTCAAATTTTATTGCAGTACAAACTCAGAAAATTAACCACTAACTTAATTCTATTAACATTTATTAACTTATAAAAGAAATATAAATAAAAACAAAATAATTACAATATTACCGACAACTTATTTAACCATAATCAAGACAGAAGTTTAACTTTATCTGATCAATGTTTGCTGGAGAGTAACTCTCGCAGTATGACAGTCAACGTAATGTAACGTGATCATGTGATATGGAGCGACAGAATGTCAAACTCAAAAATGTATAAAAATAAAGCATCAGAAAGTTAAATTTTACGTTTAAAACAAAGCTTTATAACTAATAACGACTATATAATATCGAGATTTAAATTCTGTTTTGCTGCAACCTATGTAGCTTTCTATTGTATTTCCATGAGATATGTCCGCTTGGTAAATGATGGATTGCTGTCGGCAAGATCCTTTTAGTGGGCAGATGTTTTTGTTTTTGCAGTTGCATGGCTTTGATTGTTGAGAGCTTTCCTTTTTTAATAGCTTCTTGTTATGGCCGGTTATAATTGCTTTCATGTTTGGCATGCAGCTATAACTAATTTTTATGCTATTTCTACTGTATTTAGAAATAGAAATTTTACGAAGCTTGTATTGTGGTGGGAAGTGTTTGTTTATTAATTTAAGAAACTATTTTCCGATATTGTTAACAACATAGTTATTGAAAGGCGGGTTAAACCATATGATTTTGCGTTTTCTTGATTTCTTTTTTGGTTGAGTTTCATTAAATATTAAATTATCTTTGTAGCCACTTTGTTTAATTGCGTTTTTTTATGGTGGAATAACTTTTTTGAAATTATCCAAGTTACTAGAAAGTTTCGATAGTCTGCTGAATATTATGTTTGGTAGTGCTTTTTTTATGGAAGGTGGGTGGTTTGAATTAATGTTTATATATAATTGTTGATCATTTGGTTTTCTGAATGGCCAGTGCTTTTCTGTTTTGACGTTAAGTGACATCTAAAAAATCTGTCTGTATAATATTTGCTTCAATGGTGATTTTTAAATTGTGTTTTTGGAAGAGTTTTATAATTATTTTTTTGATTAGGTCAGTATTGGGGCCACTAGAATTTCGGAGAATCGCTAAGCCGTCATCTCTGTATAGACCAGCAAGTTCTTTAGGGATAATTGTAGAAAGTTCGTGCAAAAGAAACAGTTCCACCAGTTTACATATTTCTGCTCCGTTGTAAGAGCACATTGTTATGTCGAATTCGCTATTGTTTTTTTGATCCAGGTACTATCATCACTGAATAATTGTAGATTTACGGCAATTTAAAATTATGTTAATTTCATGATCTTCTACATTAATAAATCTTTTTGCAAAATTAATCGAGCTACGGAATAGTTTTTATGTTATAGAAGGGTAAAACTGAATAATGTCGAATTTTAAAAATTTGCAAGATTTTTTGTTTGTTATATTTATTTGTTTGTTATAATTTTTTATTTGTTTATGCAAAATATTGCAAAATTATTAATTACCTGAGGCCAATATTTTATTTATATTATATTATTCATATATTTTATATTATTATTATTATTATATTATTTATACATGTATATATTTTACTTATATTATTTATACAAATTTAGGCCAATATTATAAACAATAAGCCAATATTAGGCCTATATTTTATATCATCATATTATTTATATCATTTATACAAATTCACGTTGAATTTGGAATTAGCACAAATGTCATAAGACATACGAGGAATAATTGAAAAATTCGTGGCCTAAAACGCAAAAAATTCCCATGTGAAATTTCTACACTTAGTTTTCAACATTGTCTCTTTGCAAGCTTACATCTTATTCCAGCGATCATAGAGCTTATGGATCCCCTCTTTATAGAAGCTTGAGTCTTGGTCCTCCAAATACACCTTTACGGCATCAATGACGTCATTATCCGTGGAGAAATGTTGACCGCCGTGTTCTTTTTTCATCTTTGGTAATAGATAGTAATCTGAGGGAGCCAAATCAGATGAATAAGATTGTGGTCTTTAACGGAGCTTTCAGTTTTCAAATGAAGGCCCAAGTGTTCACCCACCCTAATGCTCAAATGACGGGTTGACATACCTATGTACGTCAAGCTCGAATCACACGAACACGAAAATTGATAAAGAATATTTGAACAGAGTGCAGGCGGAACACGAGTCTTCAATTGAAAATACTGTGATACTTAAAAGTTTTATAGATAGGATTTATTTTCAAAGTTAGTTGAAGTTTGGAGTTGATAATGTTTTGTAGTTTATTGATAAATCGTCTGGAGCCTTGGCCAAAATATGGAATATTGAGATTATAAACATGATCACAACATGCAGAATCGGAATGTAAACATTTTTTATTAAACTTTTTGAAACATTCTTCAAAAGACCAAAGTGTGTAACCATTAGATACAAACATATTTTTTAGCACACCAACTTCATTAAAAAATCAAAAATTGATGGAACATATTAATTTAGCTCTATACAATAAGCAAAGTATTAATTCGAATTTCCATTTTTTAGGGCAATTTGCATTGAAATTTAAAAGTAAAGCAGTATGTGTAGGTTTGCGCCATCTCCACGTGTCAGTATTATCATTATTAACCTTAATGCAAACATCCAAAAACGAAATACATTGCAATGCAAACTCCATAGTAAATTTTATATTATTATGCTGAGAATTAAGCAAATTCAAAAAATTTCTGCGCTCTGCTCGAATATTGTTTATCAATTTTCGTGTTCGTATGATTCGAACTCGACGTACATGGGTATGCCAACCGGTCATTTGAGCATTAGGTTGGGTGAACACTTGGGCTTTCATTTGAAAACTAAAAGCTCCGTTAAAGACCACATTTTGTCTTGTGACATTTGTGCTAATTCCAAATTCAACGTAAATTCGTTTAAGATAATCAAAAAATGTAATTCTAATTTTGGAACTTAAACTTACGAAGCTTTACTAACTAAAAACTATAACCCTGGAATTGATCGACAATTATTTGCCAATGGATCATTGTTTTTGTTAAATATATTTTAAATTGTTATTTTTGCTATTTGGATTTTACTTGGTGCTTTGGCTTTACGGTTGTTGTTTTGTGTTTGTTTTACGCTTGCATTTTTAAATCAATTCTCAACAATTCCTTTTGTGAAAACCTCATTCGACAAATTTGGTAAACAACTATTACGTAATCAGGTCATTGATCTTTATCTCTAACTTACATGACAAAACCACTGAATATTTTACTTTCATCTGAAGAGGGCTAATGTAAACCAAAAACGTTTATGGTTTCTTTTTATTTTATTTAGCCTAAATGTATGTATATTGCTATATGTAATTGTAATATGGTTAAAAAGAAGGGCTCCACCGAAGCGGGACTTTCCCAAACAGATTTCCTCGACGTAACATTGGATTTGAAAAACTCCAAATTTCAGCCGTACAGAAAACCTGACGACACCCCTTTATAAATAAACAGTAAATCAAATTACCCCATCAATATTAAATGGAGTCTTCCAAAAATGGTTGGTAAAAGAATATCACTTATATCAAACAGCAAAGAAGAATTTTATAAAGCAGCCCCTGAATATAATGATGCCTTAAAACGCAGCGGATATCAGAAAGAAATAAAATATTGGCCTCAGGTAATTGATAAAGAAAAAGAAAAAACGAAAAGTAAGCGAAAAGATAGCTTTGAAAAGCGGGTTCGTTCCTCGAAGACTTTTCATCTGAAACTCATTGGGAGGAATTGTCAGAATGAACTGAGAGCAATCCGATTGTGCTTATATAGGCAAAGAGAATGAGTCTGATTTGTTAAAAAAGGCAGCCAATCAGGAATAGAAAAGAAAAAAAACGAGAGTGCGTCTGAATGGTCAAGAGAGATAACCAATCAGAAGTGAAAGTAAAAGAGCGTTGTAAATAAGTTTTTCACTGTATAGAAATTCCTTGTGTCGACAGAGATTAGGTTGAAAAGATTTGATAAACGTAGCTTCAAGAGCGGAGAGGTAAAAGGAAGTACGTCCTCGGGCAAGGATAGAGAATTTGATGTCACTGCATTGGCTGGCACAGGGAGTTCCAAGAGATGCTGTCCAATAGCAGAATCATGAGCGGTGACTTGAGAATTGCTGTTTTTCTTTCAGGCACGGGAGAGATTAGAGCGATCTTGAGAAGAATCATGGTTTTTGATCGACCTGGAAACGTGTTGCTTAATGCGTTCTTGCAACCTTTGGGATGTACATCCTACGTACCGACTATTGCAGTGGCACACAAATTGATAGATAACATGATTGTTATAAAGGACTATTGCAGTGGCATACAAATTGATAGATAACATGATTGTGGTAATGGGCAGATAATATATCCTTCTTGGTTGCGAGAAGATACCTGGTTGTAAAAAGAAACTGTAAAGAAGGAATTTTTTTACAGTGTAAAACTCATTTACTAACGCTCTTTTACTTTCACTTCTGATTGGTTATCTCTCTTGGCCATTCAGACGCACTCCCGTTTTCTTTTCTTTTCTATTCCTGATTGGCTGCCTTTTTTAACAAATCAGACTCATTCTCTTTGCCAATATAAGCACAATCGGATTGCTCTCAGTTCATTCTGACGATTCCTCCCGATAAGTGTCAGATGAAAAGTCTTCGAGGAATGAACACGCTTTTCAAAGCTATTCCTTTGGCTATATACATAACCTAAAATGTTTCTTAAAAAACAAATATAGACTTGATGTTTCTGATTATTTTACGACTAATTTGAGCTTTCTAACATTTCTATATGAAAAGTTATGACAATATTGAAAATTTCGACCTTTTTGTGAACTTTTTGACCCCATGCACATCCAATAGGAGACAACCAATCAAAACTTTTTATTTAAAGTGAAGTCGTTGTTTTTGGTCTTCACTTACAAAAAATAACGTTTCAAAAACTGACAAAATCACGGAAATTAAAACACAGCTAAAACCCAACAGACTGTTTCACCCTTAAAAGGGATCATCAGGGAGTGTCTAAATAAAATAAGCTAAAATAAAGTTAAGATAAAACTGCCAAAAATTTATTTAAAATAAAAATTGAAAAAACTAAAAAAACTCTAAAAACGCTTACTAAGGTTGGAACATCCCATTACGGACTCCGCTATGCTAAACTGATTACAGATCAGTGAGAAAATACCAGAAGTAGAAAAAGCGCGCGAAAAGTACAAGTATTATTTCAAAATTATTTATACTTTATACTTTACAAATATTATTTGTACTTTTCGCGCACTTTTTCTACTTCTCGTATTTTCTCACTGATCTGTAATCAGTTTAGCATAGCAGAGTCCGTGATGGATGTTCCAACCTTAGTAAGCGTTTTTAGAGTTTTTTTAGTTTTTTCAATTTTTATTTTAAATGAATTTTTGGCAGTTTTATCTTAACTTTATTTTATCTTATTTTATTTAGACACCTCTAATGATCCCTTTTATAGGTGAAACAATCTGTTGGGTTTTAGCTGTGTTTTAGTTTCCGTGATTTTGCCAGTTTTTAATTTCGAGCTCTAACCTTGTTATTGAGCACTTTTGAAGCACTGATTTCGCAACATTGTTGAAATAACGTTTCAATAGAATTTGCCCGGTCTTTTTTGTGTCCATTTTTGATCTCCAAATGACTTTAGAGGAAAAAAATGCAATAAAAGAAAAAAATATTTACTTAAATTGAACAACTTTTTAAGCGGTCAAGTACAACCCCCCAAAAAAGCACTTTTTGCTTAAAGTGGAGCTACCTTTTAAACCTTTTTTAAAGGGGGATTAGTGCGGGAGTTTTATTTGCTATATGTTGAAGTCATGGCCGGGCCCGAAAATAATAAGGGAAATGTTTTGTGGAGCCGAACAAATATTTTGGAAAAGAGGAAATGTTTCAAAGTCAAGTAAAGACAAAAAGTTTTGTTCCAAAGTGATGCACAAACATGAATTTTTAGTTATTTATTTATTTCATTTTTACTCACAATCAACTTGAAATTAATTATAGTGCATGTAGAAATAAAGATTGTGAATAAGGAAGCAGCGACTAAACGAAGTACGTTATTACATGCACAACGTAAGTTGTGCATGGTCGCTGTACCTTTGAACAAAGCAATGTGATGTTAATAAGAAAAGGAAAGCGAAAAGAAGATAATTAATACACACATCCGAGCCATAGTCAGAGAATGTTGTGTAATCATGGGTGGGAGAAACAACAAACTCAAAGACCAAAAGGGTCTGGACCAAAAGGGTCAGGCAGGCAAAGAAACCCACCAAAAGAAATCCTGCCACGGGTCAAAAGGACCATTTCAAAAGCATATGGCTGGACAAAAAAAAAAAAAAAAAAATTTTTTATGCATAAGATAGAACATACAAATAGTTAACAAGAATAGGTGCAAAATAATTAAATTATGTGAATTTTCATCGAACTGGATGGGCCGAAATGATCTGGATGTTGCCTTTGAAGTCGCATCGGGCTTTTATCACCTTCAATTTCTTTGTACAATTTGGTGGAGTTACCTGTAACATAAAAAAAAAAAAAAAAAAAAAACCAACAGCAGAAGTTTTAAAATTTATGAAGTCTATTACCATTAAAAATTACGTTGCAATAAGATGCTTTTGAAATTCTGTACGAAATTTACTATATGATTTTATCTGTTTAATGCTTGTTGGGACTTTATTCCAAGCAAGAGGGCCTCTGTATCTTAAAGATTGTTTAGTTACATTTAATCTACAAAATGAAGGATAGAATTTGGACTGGCTTCTTGTACATTTAGTGAATTTGTCGCTTATCAGGTTATTTTGAAAAAAATGATCAAAACATGGTGGTAACATGCCTTTTATATATTTGTACATAAAACAAGTTATTTCTAATTCGGTTATTTGATCAATTGTCATTACGTTGTTGTTTCGCAAGATGTCAGTAACTCTATGATGTAATCCAAATGTTAATCGTATGAATTTATTAGCGATTCGTTGAATTTTTGAGGCTGTGGTTTTATTACCAATATGCCAAGTTGTAATACAATATCTTATATGACTGATTATCAGGGAATTATACAATACAAGCAAAGTTTTTTTGTCAAAGTGTTTTGAAATTTTTTTGATAGTACCATAACTTACGCAGATTTTTTGTAGAACAAAGTTCATATGCAATTTCCAACTTAAATGTTCATGAAATATTATTCCCAAAAATTTCGTTTTTGGTTGCTGAGAGATAAATTTATTTCTAATTGAAATTGTCAGTTTTTTTGATGGAGGCTTTGTTTTGGGTGTGCGAAAGATCACATAATGTGTTTTGTCAGTGTTTAGAAATAGCCGATTTGCCAGAAGCCACTTATCTATGTTGCCTAACTCCTTATTTGCAGCTTCATATAAGGTTTCATAGCAATTACTTTTTAAAAATATGTTAGTGTCGTCTGCGTACATAATGCATTTTCCTAAGGTTAAGCAATTATTTAAATCATTTACATAAATTGAGAATAGTAAAGGGCCTAAAATTGAACCCTGAGGGACACCATATTTTATTGACTTAGTATTGGACCAGATATTATTTATTTCCACTAATTGTTTTCTGTTGCTAAGATAGCTACAAAACCAATCATGCGCTACACCACGAATTCCACAATGCCATAATTTGGATAATAAAATTTTATGATCAATGGTATCGAATGCTTTAGATAGATCAAGAAATATGCCAAGTACATGTTCTTTGTTTTCAAAAGCTTCAGCAATATTTTCAATTAATAATGAAGTTGCGTGACTAGTTGAGTGATTTTTTCTAAAGCCAAATTGATATTTATAAAAAAAGTTTTGTTTTTTTAAGAATAATACTACACGATTGTACATTAACTTTTCCAATATTTTTGACATGGAGCAAAGTAAGCTGATTGGGCGATAATTGCATACATTAGTTACACTACCCTTTTTATGAATTGGTACTACTTTTGCAGTTTTAAAGTCAGAGATAAATTCACCACAAGCTAACGAAAGATTAAACACATGTGTCAGAGCTATTAATATATTGTCTGGTGTGCTTTTTAAAATAGTTGGGGGAATTTCATCAATGCCAGTACTTTTTTTAGGCTGAAGGTCACTGATTAATTTTTTTATTTCAGTTAAACTAGTTGGATAGAGATAAAGTGTGCTCAATGTGGGAGATTGCATAAATGTTTGAAAACTATGAGATGTTTGGGGTAAATCTGATATTAAATTATTTGCAACATTGACAAAGTAATCATTAAAATAATTAGTAATCTGGAGAGAGTCATTTACCAAATTATTGTTTATGGATATGGAAGAACATACTGATGATTTAACTTTACCTAATTGTTTGTTTATATTTTTCCAGGTCTCTTTTAAATTATTACTTAATTTCTTAAATGTTTGTCTAAAATAACTCTGTTTTTTTTCTTGTAAGGCGCGATTGTATGTATTTCTTTCTTTATTGAAGTTTGCTTTGTTTAAAACACTCCTGTTTTTCAGAAACTTTTTAAAACACTTGTTTTTTTTAAGCATTAATAAATAAAGATCATTATCAAACCATGGCTGTTTATTTTTGTTTTCAATACTTTGCTTGATGAAAGGGAAGCAGTAGTTAAAAGTAGATTTGTAATTGTCTATTAATAATTTAAATGCTAAATTAGGATTAGTTTCATTTAGTATAGCATTAATATCAATATTTTCTAACATTTCATTAAACTTGATTATACTTTGGGGGGTAAAAGATCTTTTTTGTTGAGATCTATACAAATTCTGTTTATTAAGATTAAAACACATATATACTGGTAGATGGTCAGAAAGTGGATTTAAAATGACTCCGGATTTTATTTGCTGTTGGTGTAAATTTGTCCAGATGTGGTCTAATACTGTTGCACTTGAATCTGTGATGCGAGTTGGTTTGTTAATAACTGGGAAGTAATGACCTTCGAGCATCATTTCAATAAAATTGCATACATGTTCATTATTTTGATTTGATAAATCATAATTAAAGTCTCCAGTGATAAAACATTTGTTTAGTGATTCATTACTATTATGAATACAATTGTAAAGATTATTCAAAAAGTTTTCATTTAAATGATTGTCATTAGAAGGAGATCTATAAATGTTACCACAGAATAAATTTTCATTATGTAATTGAATTTTTATAAAAATTGATTCAAAAATTTTTTCATTCATTATTGTCAATTCATCAATTAGGTTAAATTTATGGCAATTTTTAATATACAAACCAACTCCACCACCCTTGGCAACTTTTCTGCTGTTAGAGATAAAATTATAATTTTCAAGATTACAGTATGGGCCAGATGAATTATTCTGAATCCATGTTTCAGTCACAGCAATTATGTCTGGTTTGGGGTTTAGATTATGAACAAAGCTTTCTAATTTACTAAAATTTAAAGGATTGGATAGTGACCTAATATTAACACAAATAATAAGAAAACTATTACAAATTTTTTTATTAAAGATCAATGATTTTGTAGATTGAATTTCCAAGTATTGCTCTTGAAAGTGATGACTATTTGGGCCAATTAAGTTATCATGTTCTTTATTTTCAGAATTACTGTCATCAACAAAGATAGAATTTAATTTTTCAGCATTAACATATTTTTCAGGTTGACTACTTACAATTTTTTCTTTACCAGAATTATGTGAAATAAGGGAATTTTTATGTTCATAACAATTACATTTACAGTAAAAATTATTTGAGGCTATTGCTTGGTTCTTAAGTATTTTAGCACATTTTTTATGAAAGTGAGCTAAACACATTTTTTATGAAAGTGAGCTAAACATTGAATAGGCACAAAGTCTTTTCTAATTGTTTTTTGGCAAAATTGACATACAAGTTTTTTCAAAGTCATAATACTTAAGATTTATGTTGCACAAATGAGTAATTATATATATATTAAACAAAAAAAATTAAACTAAATAATTAATAATAAGTAATAAAATAAACAAAAAGTAAAAAAAAATACAAATAAATAAAACACAAATTTTAAATTGATTTTAGATGTATAAAATGAATAGTTATATAAAGATAAGCTAAGGTTAATATAAAGAAAATTATGATGTGTCGTGGTAAGGTTAAATCAAGTATTGTATTAATTTGATTATTAAAATTACTAGTTAATTAAGAAGAAAATCTTATCTTACTAATATCGGATAGTTTATTGATAGCTTGTTTCTTACCTTTGAATGAACAGTATACAATACCTTTCATGCTCCAGACATTGCCAAAACCAAATACCTTTCTGGCTTCCTCCACAATCTTTAGTCTTTTTTTGGTTAATGACTCAGTAATTGATAGTTTGGGTCCATTCGATGTTTTCAAGTTCTTCTTATGTGAGTATATCATATTCCTTATTGACCTGCGAACAAATTTAATAATAATTGGTTTTTTGTTGGTTTTAGAAGGAAGAGGGTGACAAATATCAATATCAGAGTCACTAATACTAGTAGGCAAATCTAATTTGGTATTTAATATATTTAGCACATACTTCTCAACATCCATGCTACTTATCCTGTGATCTATATTGTTCCCATGCAATATGAGACAATTAGATCTTCCATATTGCTCTAAGTCATCTAGATATTGTTCCTGTTTCTCCACCATTTCTGCCAACTGTCCAACTTCAACTTTAATAGAATCAATAATAGTTGATAATTTCATAAGTTCTTGATGCTGTTCCATTTTTTCCTTTTCACCTGCAAAACAATTACAAGAAGCAGTATCTTGGTCTTTTTTAAAATAATCTTTTTCATACTTATCCTGTCTTTCCTTGACCTTGTTCAACAGTTCCATTACTTCATCAAGTTTCTGGTTCGCCATTGTTTTAAATATTTATCAAAATAATTTACCAAAAATAACAAAAACCTTTAACCACTTATAAACAATACTTACGCCGTCATGTACCTTATTCAAATAGTTGAAAAAGTAAGCTGATAAACAACTTAATTGCTATTGTAAGCGTTTATTAATTCAGTTTTGAGCCTATAATCAAACAACTCTTGATAAATTTTATTTAATCTAGTTTGAAAGTTTAATCAAATTTATTTTTACAACGACTGACTTCGGACGGAATTATTTTATTTTCAGCGGTTCCAAGCCCACCTAGAGACAACTTTATTGAGTAGCTTTGGGTTGGTAAAACTACTTACGAAATCTCTCAGTGTATGCGCATTGGGCTTTGGTGGTGATGTAGAAAGTGCTGGATTTTCAATCGTTGGCAAGGAGACTTCTTCAACTGAACATTTTTCTTTAACCTCTCTACAACGTTGTAGCCATTCTCCAAAGTCCCTTTATCTTTTTAACGTTTAGCCTTTTAACCTTTTCCACTTGTTGTGGTGCTATTGTGAGTACCGTTTCCGGCTTGTTTGACAAATTTTTACGACAATTGTTTCGAAACGCGTTTGTTGTTTGATTAAATAAAGCGATGCCGTCACCTGCGCAGTTTATTCAACCAAGCGATAATTTATTCGCCGCCCACTTGCGAACTGTGATGTCAGAATAGAAACAGCGGATCGAACTAGATGAAAGGTATGAGGAATGATGTGCAGCCTCCCCTTTAATTGCAACCTCGATTTGATGGGTCTTGCCGGTCACTTGTCTAGAAGAGGTTTTGCCGTTGTTTGAAAGCCAGGATCGGCTTGGGTCGAGGAAAAAATTGTTACATGAAGGAAACCAAGTGGGTTTGTAGATGAGGAAAGCATAATGGTGAAAGAGCGTCTCAAGAAAAATTATCATCTTTGGTTGCCATGAGCAACAGTTAGTTGGCGGTTGTTTCTGCTCCGTGTAGCAAACTTTTTACCCCACTTCGAATGGTCCTGCCATCAAAGCAACGACTTGTAACTGCAGTCATCAACATCGTGATATTCCAACGTCACTGAGTTTTGCAAATATTTAAGTTAATGGAGAATTAAGTGTTTTAAGAGAATTTGTATTTATTCCTTCGTTAGTTTTGAAAAAAATAAACAACGACTCACAAAGTTTTATTGGGTCGTTATAGCTTGGGACAATAAATGTTTATTTTCAAACCAGTTTTGCAGAAGTCAAGTTTTCCTATCTATTGATGATTGCAATGTGTTCGCAATAACGCTCGACACGGTCTTATATCAACCCCGGCTTTGTCATGATCTTTTTTAAAAAAAGCGCTGAACCATTTTCCCTACTTGGAATCAAAATAAGCAACTACCTTGCAGCCCTGCCGAATTTCATAACATAACAAATAATAAGTTTCTACAAGGATTTACTGCAGTTCAAGAAAGTTATTCTTATCTAACGGTAATATCAAAAAATTGTTTTCAACTTTGATGGATTTTATTTTGTATTTGCTGCAATGATATGTTGCGCTGGAACTAACTACACTAACCGTGACATGAATCTTCTCATGAGATTTACTGCTTATTATCATTATTATTGTATTTAATCTTATCGATTACTCTCAATGCTCTTCCGTGATATTATCTAACTAAAATGCAAAATATTTTAAAATAAACTGAATTTTTGTCAATCATAATTTAATTTAAAGTTTTTAATGATTTTAGAGTCGTTTTAAAGCTATTTTTGATAAATTGTTACTGTGTGCAATTAAATTTTTTTATTCTGGTCGTTTTATTGACAAGAAATTTGTTGAAGAAAAAAATAATTTAGTATCATCATTCTGCAAATATATTTTTGGCAGCATAAATAGCAGAAAATATTTAGGGTAAGTTCCCAATTAATTAATTTGTGTAGTTTAACATTGTGACAAACAATTTTGTTGAGTTGCCTAAATTGACGTTTATGCCCAAGCAAAAATTATTGTGACGCAATATACAGGGTGTACATAAATTATCGTTACAATTTCAAAAATTCACCATAGTCTTATTTTTTAAGATATTTTCAATCGGTTTGTTTTATAGTAAAGGGAAATGCTTCAAGTTTACGTTAGACGCTTTAGTACACCTCTATGTGTGCACCATCAGTCGCATGTACAATATCCGACTGATGTTCAATTTCTTGCCATGTTCTTGTTAACATATCTACAGTAACTGTATCAATTGCTTCAATTATTCGATGTTGCAACTTGTTAATGTGTCTGACTTTGGTTTGGTAAACGATAGCTTTTACATAGCCCCACGGGAAAAAATCCAACAGTGTAATATCAGGGGAACGTGGCGACAATGGAACGGGACCATGGCGTCCAATCCACCTATCTAGAAATGTTTCATTCAAAAATTGACAAACTTCAAATCCCCAATGAGGTGGTGCACCGTCCTGCTGGAAAATAACTTTTGGTTGATAGTGTTTAAGCTGGGGTCACACGTAATCTGTCAAAACGTCGAGGTAAATTTGAGCTGTAATTAATTTCTCAGCAAAAAAAACGGACCTATAATTTTATCATACATGATTCCACACCATACATTTAGTTTAAGGGAGTTCTGTTCAATCTCACAGGTATCATGCTGATTCTCCGACCCCCATATTCTCAATTATGCCTGTTTAGTAATCCAGAAACGTGGAACGTTGTCACTGAAGCAAACACGTTTCAAAAACCCCGGGTCTGAATCTAACCTGTCCAGCATCGTCACTGCAAATTCTTTTCGTCGCGGCTTAATTTCTGGCTTAAAGGCTTGCAGTAACTGCACTTTATATGCATAAAGTCCCAAGTTTCTGTGCAAAACTTTGTGAATAGTGGAGCGTGGGATCTGTAACTGCGTAGAAGCCCCGCGAATAGACTTTCTAAGGCTTCTGATAATGCCACTCGCACAGATTCAATTTCTTCTTCTGATATTTGAGGTCGGCCAACTCCCTTTCTCTGTAGCACACTACCAGTCTCCATAAACTTTTTATGCCATGCTCGAATGATTGGTCGCGCAGATGGCTTTCTTCTATACTTGCGTCTAAAGTTTCGCTTTGCTTATATGTCTGACTTTGTTTCTATAAACCAAGAAACACATTGGGCTTTTTCCTGCAGAGTGCTTATTTTCATGAACTCTACTTTCGCTACTAAATTCAAAAATATTCTGCTTAATGATTAAATAAATTGTAATTTTAAATCTAATCGTCGTCGTCGTCGTCGTTTGAAGGGCATCCACTCCAGGTCAGACACAAGCAGAACTGGGGCCGAGGATTTATTCTTTTACTACCCCAGACTGCTGAATTGCTTGAATCAGATGCTGGCAGTGGTGTTATTAAGCCAGCATCGAGTTTCGTCATCCAAAACCGTCAGACCTCGTGCTCCATGTGGTGCCCGATAGGTATGCGGTTTGCTCAGAGGCGCCACACTCGCAATTCGGTGAAGGAGCGAGACTCCATTTGTGCATGGACGAATGGAATCGCCCAACACCAGTGCGCAGGCGGTTGAGCTTAACCCAAGCTGCTCGGGGTAAGCCCATCCCAACAGGCTTGTCACCGCACAAAAGCATTAAGCCTGGAAGCATTTTCACAATATTCCGTTTTCCATTTACAGTTTGTCCATTCAGAAGCGCGGATGCCAAGTCTGGCGAGGTTGTTCAAAAGATTCCGAGAAGCTGCACAAACGGGCGTCTAGATCTTAGTCTCACTTGGCGTGTATCTGAGGACCCACTTAAAAAAACATGCAAGATATGATTGGGGTCCAGAGATCTACGGTGGTCCAAGGAGAGTGTAGCTCCCAATCGGCGAAGCTCAGCTTCCTGGATGCCTGAGAGTACATGTAGGTGGTCCGTTGGAGTGGGACGCAGGCATACAGTAACTATGCGCAAGGCGTCGTTCAAGACACTGTCGATGAGGCGAGTGTGAGCACTGCGACAACAGACTGGCGCACAGTACTCAGCTGTTGAGTAGACTAGAGATAAGGTGGCTATGCATAGTGATTTAGCACCAGCACCCCATCCCGAGCCCACGAGTCGCCTCAGCAGTGTGACGCGCGAGGATAGTTTTTTGCGCAATGCCACTAAATGGTGACAAAACGTGAGCAATCTGTCCAGTTTTACCCTAAGATAAGTAAGGGTTGGACAGAACGGTAAAAGTCTACCGTTGTTGTAGACCTTTAGCTCACGTTTGGCCTCTCGGTTATTTAAGTGAAAAGCTGCCGTCACCGTCTTAGTGTGACTGAGCTTCAACCTCCAAGTCTGGAGATACGCTGACAGTGTGGACATGTCTTGGCTTAAAGTGCTCTCCAAGTCCTTCCAGTTTCCAGAAGAGTGTAACAATGCTAGATCATCAGCATAAGCAAACTTTCTGTAAATCATGGAAGGCAGATCGTACATATAGATTTTAAATAGGAGGGTAGCCAAGACCGATCCCTGAGGAACACCGTTTTTAGGACGGCGTAGCCTGCTTTGCTTGCTGTCATTAGTGGTAAGGGTGAAACTTCGGTTAACAGGCATGGTGGCACTGCCATAGCAAACCTTGGTTGTGTAATAAGCGGAGGTCGATGTCGTGACCTGGGGAACTTGTCAAGGACACATCTATCCGGTAAGCGACTGTTTGGACCTACGCTAGCGAAAGCCAAATCTGGATTGGTGCCAATGTTCCAGCTGTGGTTTGGATTCGAATTTTACATTTACAATTAGTTTGAATTAGGAGCAAATCTGGTTAATACAGGCTGTTCCGAAAGTCTTGGGCACATTTTGGCATTGAATATTTCGAAAACTATTGACGATATAAAAACGTATCTGATGCATTCTGAAAGCTTGCAATTTCAAGTTTTTTATTAAATGTTTAAAAATGTTTAAAGTGACCACGGTTGTTCACGTGGCACACGTCAAATTGATTGGCCAATTTCTGCGAAACGTGTTCTAGCTTGCATTGCAAAGCAAAAGTTGTTCTATCAGTGTCCTGCAGCTGTTGGACTAACTGTAGCTTGCACGACGTCATGTACAGTCGTCTTTTTAAAACACGCCAAGCACTGGTATAAAGCTGGAATTTCCTTTTTGCTCTTCCGATTAATTTACGGGGAACTCCGCTTAAAAGCAGTTTGAACGCGCTCGGCCGTCTCATTTGAAGTTGAGGGGTGTCCTTTTCTCTTTGCTGGGCACAAAATCCTTCCTTCATGAATTTACCATGCTATTGCAATATAGAGTTTCTTTCTGGTACCTCTTTTCAGAATTGTGTGCAAAATCACGTTGAACAAGTCTGCATGATTTAGTTTTGAAAATTTAAGGACGCAAACACTTTTTCTGGTTTAGTGAACGCCATGACTGGGCCTGCACAAATAAGGAAAAATCAGCTTTAAAATGATCCTATTAGTTTTGTCTTACTAATGTTAATAGTGCAGATATAAGGATTTGAAATGTGCTCAAGACTTTTGCAACACTTTATATTTTTTAACAAATTTGTAAAATATGCAAAAAGCTTCAGTCACTGTTATAGAGTTGTGGTTTTTAGTCACTTTCTTGTCACGGCAAGGGGGCAATAAAATAATTGGACAACGCCATTAGTACTTTACAAAAGCTTTGATGTTAACAAAAAAATGACAGTTTTTACTCATAAAAAAATTATATGGTTACTTGTGAAAAACAAAAGAAATGTTTAGTAGGTGTAAGCACTCAAATCAAATTTTTATTTTTGATTTTTTTTATGTCATTCAACTTTAAAAACTAATTTACGTATAAGCCAAGGCTGTGTTCAAATTTTATTGCAGTACAAACTCAGAAAATTAACCACTAACTTAATTCTATTAACATTTATTAACTTATAAAAGAAATATAAATAAAAAGAAAATAATTACAATATTACCGACAACTTATTTAACCATAATCAAGACAGAAGTTTAACTTTATCTGATTAATGTTTGCTGGAGAGTAACTCTCGCAGTATGACAGTCAACGTAATGTAACGTGATCATGTGATATGGAGCGACAGAATGTCAAACTCAAAAATGTATAAAAATAAAGCATCAGAAAATTAAATTTTACGTTTAAAACAAAGCTTTATAACTAATAACGACTATATAATATCGAGATTTAAATTCTGTTTTGCTGCAACCTATGTAGCTTTCTATTGTATTTCCATGAGATATGTCCGCTTGGTAAATGATGGATTGCTGTCGGCAAGATCCTTTTAGTGGGCAGATGTTTTTGTTTTTGCAGTTGCATGGCTTTGATTGTTGAGAGCTTTCCTTTTTTAATAGCTTCTTGTTATGGCCGGTTATAATTGCTTTCATGTTTGGCATGCAGCTATAACTAATTTTTATGCTATTTCTACTGTATTTAGAAATAGAAATTTTACGAAGCTTGTATTGTGGTGGGAAGTGTTTGTTTATTAATTTAAGAAACTATTTTCCGATATTGTTAACAACATAGTTATTGAAAGGCGGGTTAAACCATATGATTTTGCGTTTTCTTGATTTCTTTTTTGATTGAGTTTCATTAAATATTAAATTATCTTTGTAGCCACTTTGTTTAATTGCGTTTTTTTATGGTGGAATAACTTTTTTGAAATTATCCAAGTTACTAGAAAGTTTCGATAGTCTGCTGAATATCATGTTTGGTAGTGCTTTTTTTATGGAAGGTGGGTGGTTTGAATTAATGTTTATATATAATTGTTGATCATTTGGTTTTCTGAATGGCCAGTGCTTTTCTGTTTTGACATTAAGTGACATCTAAAAAATCTGTCTGTATAATATTTGCTTCAATGGTGATTTTTAAATTGTGTTTTTGGAAGAGTTTTATAATTATTTTTTTGATTAGGTCAGTATTGGGGCCACTAGAATTTCGGAGAATCGCTAAGCCGTCATCTCTGTATAGACCAGCAAGTTCTTTAGGGATAATTGTAGAAAGTTCGTGCAAAAGAAACAGTTCCACCAGTTTACATATTTCTGCTCCGTTGTAAGAGCACATTGTTATGTCGAATTAGCTATTGCTTTTTGATCCAGGTACTATCATCACTGAATAATTGTAGATTTACGGCAATTTAAAATTATGTTAATTTCATGATCTTCTACATTAATAAATCTTTTTGCAAAATTAATCGAGCTACGGAATAGTTTTTATGTTATAGAAGGGTAAAACTGAATAATGTCGAATTTTAAAAATTTGCAAGATTTTTTGTTTGTTATATTTATTTGTTTGTTATAATTTTTTATTTGTTTATGCAAAATATTGCAAAATTATTAATTACCTGAGGCCAGTATTTTATTTATATTATATTATTCATATATTTTATATTATTATTATTATATTATTTATACATGTATATATTTTACTTATATTATTTATACAAATTTAGGCCAATATTATAAACAATAAGCCAATATTAGGCCTATATTTTATATCATCATATTATTTATATCATTTATACAAATTCACGTTGAATTTAGAATTAGCACAAATGTCATAAGACATACGAGGAATAATTGAAAAATTCGTGGCCTAAAACGCAAAAAATTCCCATGTGAAATTTCTACACTTAGTTTTCAACATTGTCTCCTTGCAAGCTTACATCTTATTCCAGCGATCATAGAGCTTATGGATCCCCTCTTTATAGAAGCTTGAGTCTTGGTCCTCCAAATACACCTTTACGGCATCAATGACGTCATTATCCGTGGAGAAATGTTGACCGCCGTGTTCTTTTTTCATCTTTGGTAATAGATAGTAATCTGAGGGAGCCAAATCAGATGAATAAGATTGTGGTCTTTAACGGAGCTTTCAGTTTTCAAATGAAGGCCCAAGTGTTCACCCACCCTAATGCTCAAATGACGGGTTGACATACCTATGTACGTCAAGCTCGAATCACACGAACACGAAAATTGATAAAGAATATTTGAACAGAGTGCAGGCGGAACACGAGTCTTCAATTGAAAATACTGTGATACTTAAAAGTTTTATAGATAGGATTTATTTTCAAAGTTAGTTGAAGTTTGGAGTTGATAATGTTTTGTAGTTTATTGATAAATCGTCTGGAGCCTTGGCAAAATATGGAATATTGAGATTATAAACATGATCACAACATGCAGAATCGGAATGTAAACATTTTTTATTAAACTTTTTGAAACATTCTTCAAAAGACCAAAGTGTGTAACCATTAGATACAAACATATTTTTTAGCACACCAACTTCATTAAAAAATAAAAAATTGATGGAACATATTAATTTAGCTCTATACAATAAGCAAAGTATTAATTTGAATTTCCATTTTTTAGGGCAATTTGCATTGAAATTTAAAAGTAAAGCAGTATGTGTAGGTTTGCGCCATCTCCACGTGTCAGTATTATCATTATTAACCTTAATGCAAACATCCAAAAACGAAATACATTGCAATGCAAACTCCATAGTAAATTTTATATTATTATGCTGAGAATTAAGCAAATTCAAAAAATTTCTGCGCTCTGCTCGAATATTGTTTATCAATTTTCGTGTTCGTATGATTCGAACTCGACGTACATGGGTATGCCAACAGGTCATTTGAGCATTAGGTTGGGTGAACACTTGGGCTTTCATTTGAAAACTAAAAGCTCCGTTAAAGACCACATTATGTCTTGTGACATTTGTGCTAATTCCAAATTCAACGTAAATTCGTTTAAGATAATCAAAAAATGTAATTCTAATTTTGGAACTTAAACTTACGAAGCTTTACTAACTAAAAACTATAACCCTGGAATTGATCGACAATTATTTTCCAATGGATCATTGCTTTTGTTAAATATATTTTAAATTGTTATTTTTGCTATTTGGATTTTACTTGGTGCTTTGGCTTTACGGTTGTTGTTTTGTGTTTGTTTTACGCTTGCATTTTTAAATCAATTCTCAACAATTCCTTTTGTGAAAACCTCATTCGACAAATTTGGTAAACAACTATTACGTAATCAGGTCATTGACCTTTATCTCTAACTTACATGACAAAACCACTGAATATTTTACTTTCATCTGAAGAGGGCTAATGTAAGCCAAAAACGTTTATGGTTTCTTTTTATTTTATTTAGCCTAAATGTATGTATATTGCTATATGTAATTGTAATATGGTTAAAAAGAAGGGCTCCACCGAAGCGGGACTTTCCCAAACAGATTTCCTCGATGTAACATTGGATTTGAACTCCAAATTTCAGCCGTACAGAAAACCTGACGACACCCCTTTATAAATAAACAGTAAATCAAATTACCCCATCAATATTAAATGGAGTCTTCCAAAAATGGTTGGTAAAAGAATATCACTTATATCAAACAGCAAAGAAGAATTTTATAAAGCAGCCCCTGAATATAATGATGCCTTAAAACGCAGCGGATATCAGAAAGAAATAAAATATTGGCCTCAGGTAATTGATAAAGAAAAAGAAAAAACGAAAAGTAAGCGAAAAGATAGCTTTGAAAAGCGGGTTCGTTCCTCGAAGACTTTTCATCTGAAACTTATTGGGAGGAATTGTCAGAATGAACTGAGAGCAATCCGATTGTGCTTATATAGGCAAAGAGAATGAGTCTGATTTATTAAAAAAGGCAGCCAATCAAGAATAGAAAAGAAAAAAAAACGAGAGTGCGTCTGAATGGTCAAGAGAGATAACCAATCAGAAGTGAAAGTAAAAGAGCGTTGTAAATAAGTTTTTTACTGTAAAGAAATTCTTTATGTCGACAGAGATTGGGTTGAAAAGATTTGATAAACATAGCTTCAAGAGTGGAGAGGTAAAAGGAAGTACGTCCTCGGGCAAGGATAGAGAATTTGATGTCACTGCATTGGCTGGCACAGGGAGTTCCAAGAGATGCTGTTCAATAGCAGAATCATGAGCGGTGACTTGAGAATTGCTGTTTTTCTTTCAGGCACGGGAGAGATTAGAGCGATCTTGAGAAGAATCATGGTTTTTGATCGACCTGGAAACGTGTTGCTTAATGCGTTCTTGCAACCTTTGGGATGTACATCCTACGTACCGACTATTGCAGTGGCACACAAATTGATAGATAACATGATTGTTATAAAGGACTATTGCAGTGGCATACAAATTGATAGATAACATGATTGTGGTAATGGGCAGATAATATATCCTTCTTGGTTGCGAGAAGATACCTGGTTGTAAAAAGAAACTGTAAAGAAGGAATTTTTTTACAGTGTAAAACTCATTTACTAACGCTCTTTTACTTTCACTTCTGATTGGTTATCTCTCTTGGCCATTCAGACGCACTCCCGTTTTCTTTTCTTTTCTATTCCTGATTGGCTGCCTTTTTTAACAAATCAGACTCATTCTCTTTGCCAATATAAGCACAATCGGATTGCTCTCAGTTCATTCTGACGATTCCTCCCGATAAGTGTCAGATGAAAAGTCTTCGAGGAATGAACACGCTTTTCAAAGCTATTCCTTTGGCTATATACATAACCTAAAATGTTTCTTAAAAAACAAATATAGACTTGATGTTTCTGATTATTTTACGACTAATTTGAGCTTTCTAACATTTCTATATGAAAAGTTATGACAATATTGAAAATTTCGACCTTTTTGTGAACTTTTTGACCCCATGGCACATCCAATAGGAGACAACCAATCAAAACTGCATTAAAACGTGGTTTTAGGTATTTTTGCAAGATTTTAAAACGACCACTTTTTTGATTTCAAAAAATTTTTTTGGCTCACCTTAATACTTAATAGCTTTTTTGTCTTTTGTTATCTGATTGACTCCTTTCTATGTCAAGTACAGTAATGTCGACAAAACAAAATAAATTACGTGGTGGTACCCAAAGACGAAAATCTTTTTTCCGAGTACGTGTAGATTATAGGGTACGGTAGGTATAAAAATATCGGCCTGTGCAGTCTTTGTTTTATGGTCAAAATGACCGTCAGCGACAATTTAAGGCGCCATGGGTAACTCTTCTTTTATACCGAGACTAAATTTTACCAAATCTTTATATAGTCTTAAACAAGCACTGGCTGGCACAGCACTGACCTGTCCTAAAGACCAAAACAGTGACAATGTCTGCTGTTAAAGAATCAAAAAATTTCAATACTTTTTTCTAACTTTTTAGCAAACCGTCAAGATTGAATGGTTTCTTTTGAGGTTATTCAGTCACGTAACTGTTCCTCAAACTTTTTTATATCTTTTATTTTTATCGTTATATTTATCCTCCTGACTCGCACAAAAGCGACGGAGGCGCTAATACATAGAGTAAGCAATTACCCAGACCTGCTTCCGGAGATGCCAAAATATTGCGGTCCGCTTGTAATTTAATAGAAAAATGGCTTTAAGTTGGAATTGCTTGCCGACCACCAAACAGGGGAAATACGTTTTTATAAAAAATTGGGAGAGCTTTCCAAATTGATACTGATTTTGTGGCATGCCCGGCTGTTGCAAGTTTTGATTTGTGATTTTATCAGCAAGTAGTTGCTTTGGTATGAATCAAATATTTTCCAAAGCAGAATTATAATCGGTTAAAATTTAATGACTGCTTGCTTAGCGTTTCCGTTGTTACCTTACCAGTCAAAGAAATAAATACGTATCATATTGATAATAAAAAAAATGGTAATAATGATGATAATGGCGTTCATCACAGGTTGCCAAAAAATGTTAATTTACTTTATTTCGACTCTTTTTTAGCTTTTGACATTTCAAATTGATAAATGATGAAATGCAACAACTTGACGTCGCTTAATTTGACGCGCTTTATCGTTCTCGAAACAACAATTGCTATATTCACAATGATAATTGTTTATCTCGTCGTTGCGCTCATCATATACGAGTGGAGAAAGCCCAACAACAACATCATCAGTTTACGTCATTTGAGTGACTTGAATCGCAGTTTGCAGTTCGCGTTGAAAGTGCGACTGCAGACGCTGTTTGCCGTCTTGTTCGTGCTCGGAAGATTTGTTTGCGAGAACTACGAGCTACTGGCTCAGTACACTGGAGTCTGCCATGATTACTGCAACGCCATCGTTAAGGTCAAGATTGCGTTGACGTCAGTTGTAATCTATTGTATATATATTTCTTTGTGGATGCGCCAGCGATATTGTTATGCTGAACCTGCGATTCAGCATCTTTCGACGCCACTGATTCGTGCTTTAAGCTGGGGTTCACTGGGTTTCCTCACCTTGGCGCTGTTAATTGGGACTGTACTTTTCTTGGTGACCAGATTCTACCAGATGACCGAGCATGGTTGTCTCAATCACCACAACACAATTCCAGCTGTAATTCCGTGGATTTTTTTGGGGACAGCGACCGTATTGTCTCAATTGATCTTGTTCGCCTTCTTCGTTTATCCTTTATTGCAACATAGAAGTCATTTAGATCCCGCTTTTCGTTCCGATTTTAACAACTTTGCTCCTGTGATAAAACGAGTTGCCATGGCAGCAGCGGTCTGCATTATCTCGGACATCATCGCTCTCCTCCTCATTGTTCTGGTAAAAGACAAAGATGAGATTATTCCGACTCTTGCTTTTGATGTCTCGCTTATCGTGAACGTCATCTGCGTCGTGGCAACGTTCAGTGATTGGTGGGACAGGCTTGCTTCTCCTTTATGCTGCAATAGATTCCCACTGCTGAGCAAAGAGGGGGTGAAATCAACGACAAACAAGAACAAAGGAAACATCGATTCTTCGGGAACAAACTGCACAAGTCTGCAAGGCGGTTTCCAAGCAAATACTTTCCCAGAACAAACCAAATTTCCAAATTACTTGACTATTGCTCAGGACAAAGGACACTTTGTCGAACTCGATAAATAATAATCATCGGGGTACGCTTGAAAGTGAGAGAGAAGTTGCTTTGCGTATTGATAATAACGCGATATCTTTCTAGCTCTGATACACGCAATCACATCCAATATGACGTCACTTTTAAACTTCCATTTCATTTATTCATCTCTAGATCATCGCAGGAAAGCAACGGAGGCGCTATAAATATGGCAATCAATTACCTTGACCTGCTTCTGGAGATGCCAAGGTATTGCTTCCTAGTTAAAATTTTTTATTTGTTTATAAAGATATGACCAAAATTTAGAACTGCTTGCCAAGACCGCCAAGCAGGGGAAAGTGCCAAAAAGCAACTTTCCCAAGGACACAGCAGAATGGCGCGAGTAGGTTTTAAACTGAAATCGTATTAATTGCATTTGTCATCAAAACGACACTTTTAACCGCCCGATCAGGCTTGCTACTATTGCTAATGTTTGAAACTATTTATGACATTAACAATAATGAAGGTTGCCAGCTCGACCTTGGTCGTAAGAACAATTTTTTTACAGTCTCGGTCTCGAACAATTTTTTATTGTTACTGTCTTGTTCTCGATGTGATCTGGTTTCAATCTCGTGTTTTTCAAATTGGTTTTGGACAGTTTTTTACTTGGTGTAATTGTGATGAATTTTGCCATTTGCGTAAGAACAACACTCATTTATTCAATTGACCAGCTTTGTTGCAATTTGAAGTAGCAAATAGCTGAAGGTCGGTTCAAACTGAAAAGTGTCGAGGACAAAGCAAGTGGAAAGCGAAGAGAAAAACTCTGCTAAACAAGGTAGAGTTTATCTGAATTGTCATCGTTCAATATTGGCAATTCGCTTAATTCGTCGCATTGTTTTTTTCTTGTCTCCGTTAAAGTCTTTATATTTTGTCTTTTTCCAGTTTTTCTAATTGGTTATCACCGAATATGTCGATTCACTCAACCGGTCACTTATTTATATTCACGAAAAACTTTTGTTGAGCTGATACGTAATTAGGAGATTCGATTTAATTGTTCAAGGCTCAGTTTCTGAGATCGACAAACACAGCACCAGCCTTTTTTTTTGGCCTAAAAGCTATTCTTAATTTCTTGAGCTAGAACAATGGCGTGATCTACGGTTGACCTTCCGCGCCGAAATTCAGCTTGCTCTTTAGTAGCAGTCGGTCTATAATTGGTTTGACGGGAGCATAGATAAGTCACTTCAAGATTTTGAGGGGGACACAAAGCAAAGAGATAGGTCAATAGCTCTTTGGGTCCTCTAATTGCTTGATTGCAATCACTAACACTCTCTTCCACATTTTTAAAAGCTTGAATTGGCGCATGCAGAAAGACAAGATCTGTTTAACTAGGACTTTTAAGCAGAGCTGGCATAAAGTAATAGCTCTGGGGTTGTACATAGAGCGTCAAGGGCCAGGAGATTTTTTAGATTTTAACAGCTGGAGAGCATTGGAAAATTCGTCCGAAAAAAAATCTCCAGAGATACATTTGTCAAACAGTGTTTGAATCATCCAGAGTTGATACACCTCTCTGACAAAGAGTCACGTCAACGCTTTCATAATATCTTTTCTTTCACCCAAATTTGTCACTAGTACGTAAAGTTCATCTCCAACAACAGTGTTCCTTAGATGCATTGCTGTTTTCATAGTAAGGTAGGAGTGAATAACCAATGGTCTAGCTTTGATGAGGTATGCCCGAATCGGAAACAAAACTAGGTCTTCGGCCACTATAAAACAATGGAAAATCTAAACTATATGTAAGATCAATTTGGGATCTTACTCTACGCTGTGAATTTAAAACTCCGATAAATCTTTCTTCTGCTTGGGTTGTATGAATCCAGACTATACAAATTGCAATCAATGTTTAAATTTCATGCAGTTTACTGAAAAAATTCAAAATTAAAACAATACAAAACTTTCATCAAAACAAATAATAACAATTTTGCGAGAACTTCAAGCAAAAGACAAGATTTTTGAATTTTAAATTAGCATATCAATTACCTTGTTTTATTTTATAACTTCTTTGTTTTTATTTTGTCTAATACGCACTAGACGTTTACATCAATTCGAGCAAGCTTAATTATTTCTTTATAATGAGGGAGCGCGCTTACACTGCCCGCCTTGATACGACATGCGTATCAACCAGTTGTGGAGTCGAAGAAATTTTTTCGACCCCAACTCCAAATCCATCTATTCAAAATATTCCAATTCCTCGTGTTTAAACACACTTTTGTCTACAAGCGGTATACGCTTTTGGACCAATCTCCAGCGACATCAGAGATTGAGTAATAGTTTGTGGACGTTGATGATTAAGATTGTCAACGTCTACAAACCTTCATTAACACGACAACAATCCCTAATTCTCCCAGTGTTCCATGTCTCCATGCCGGTAATTTTAACTGTCGCCACGTTGATTGGGGTACAATAATAACAATCCGGACGGTGAGGGTTTGGCTGGATAGGCAAGTATTAATAGTCTTGCTCTTCTATTCAATGACAAAGATGCCGCCCGCTTTTACTCGGGCCGCAGAAATACTCGCACTAATCCAGATCTAGCTTTCGCTAGAGTAAATCCTTATAATCGTGTACTTTATAGACGTTTTCTTGAAAAGTTTCCCAGGTCACAGCATTGATTTTTGTTTATCACACCAGCAAGGTTTGCTTTGTCCGTGCCAAGCATGATATTAAACGATGGAACTTCCGCAAGGCCAAATTGATTTACTTGATGTGGATGCGATTTATCAGGACTTTTGTAACATCATCAAGAAAGCAGCCAAAAAGACTATCCCACACGGTCAACTATATTCCGTGTCGGGATGCAGAGTGTGAATTCTTCTTCACAACATTCTTGCAGTCGTCTCAGGGAGACGACTCGAGTTTGGCTGCTACAGCTTTACTTGCAAAAATGACAGGAAGCGGAGGGATCGATGGTCCGAAGCAGTTTGGAGCTCATTGACTTTTGGGGAACTCAAAATGTTTTCGATTGATATGTGTCCGTTACACCACGTTGAGCCAATTATTGATCCACTGCTCCCTAAAGAGCAAGCTGGGTTTCGACGCGGGAAGTCAACCGTGGATCACATCGTTTGGCTGACCCAAAACATCAAGAATTCTTTCCAGGCTAAGAACAATGCCGATGCCTTATTTCTCAATCTGACAGCGGCATATGGCACTGTCTGGTACCGTGGTCTTACTTGAAAGCTGCTGAGGCTTTTTCCGGATAAGCACATGGTTAAATAATCATGGTGCTTGTCCAAAACCAAAGTTTCACCGTACTACCGGTGACAGCAAGCAAAGCAGGTTACGCCGTCCAAAAAACGGCATTTCTCAAAGATCGGTCTTGGCTCCCCTCCTTTTCAACATCTATACGTACGATCTTCCTTCGACAATTTCCAAAAAGTTTGCTTATGCAGACGATATATCGTCGTTGAACTCTTCTGGAAACTGGAAGGACCGGGAAATGACTTAAAGCCAAGGCATGACTACACTTTAGTGTATCTCCAGACTTGGAAGCTAAAGCTCGGTCACACTAAAACGGTGACGGCAGCCTTTTATCTAAATAACCGAGAGGCCAAACGTGAGCTAAAATTCTACAACAACAATAGATTCTTTGTTTTGCCCAACTCCTACTTATCTTGGGGTTAAAAAGGACACATTGCTCACGTTTTTTCACGATTTAGTTGCATTGCGAAAAGAACTATCCTCGCGCGTCACGCTGCTGAGGCAATTTATAGGGTCAGGATGGAGTGCTTGTGCTAAAACACTTCAAATATTTTCCCTATCTTTGGTCTATTTAACAGCCGAGTACTGTGCACCAGTCTGGTGTCACGGCACTCACAATTGTCTCATAGACAGTGTCTTGAATAACGCCTTGTCACTGGATGCCTGCGTTTCACTCCAACGGACCACTTACCCATACTTTGAGGCATTCAGCCAGCTGATCTTTGCTGACTGGGAGTAACACTCCCTGGCTTACCGTGAATCTCTGGACCCTGATCATATATTGTATGTTCTTTTAAGTGGGTCCTCAGATACACGCCAAGAGAGGCTAAAATCTAGGCGCCCGATTGTGTCAGCTGCCCGGAATCTATTAACCCTATAAGGGACAGTGGTACATATGTGCACCATGATTATGATTATAACGGAACAAAAGCACTTTTGTGAAGGCATTGTAAATCTAATTTTTTGACATTTGTGACATCACTATTAAACCATTGTCATTTTAGTTTACAATCAAATTTCTATATCCCTTAAAGGGTCAAACAACCTTGCCAGATTTAGCATCCGCGCTTCTCAGTTGACGAATCACTGATGAAACGCGGAGTATAGCGAGAATTCTTTCAGACTCCATGTTTTTATACCCAGGACCAGTGCCAGGCCAGTTGGAATGAGCTTGCCCGAACAGTTTGGGTTAAGCTCAATTGCCTGCGAACTGGTGTTGGGCGATTCTATACGTCTATGCATAAGTGGGATCTCTTTCATCGAATTGCGAATGCGGTGCCGCTGAATAAACTAAAAACCATGTTCTAAGAACGTGCTCCACACATCGATCACCACATGGAGCTCGTACATCGATCACTACATGGATCTGACAGTTTTGGATGACAAAATTTGATGCTGGCTCAGTACCAACATTGCCAGCATCTGATCCGGGCAGTACAGCAGCTTGAAATAGTAAAAGGATAAACCATCGTCCTGTTTGTGTCTGATCTAGAGTGGATGCCTTGTCAAATTACGACAACAACCTCTTTAAAATTTTTCCACTTCAGAAGGTCTGCAAAACTAACTCCGATTCGCCACTCCGACTCTGACTCCAGAAGATTAAAAAAAAACACTTCAAATTCCAACTCCGACTCCAGCAATTCTAACAAACGACTTAAACTACGACTCCGACTCGACCCAAAAACATTGGAATCCTCCTTCACAACCTTGATTAAGTTATACTTTTAAAAATTAAAAAAAAGTCGACCTTTTTTTTTTAAAATCTGTAGCTTGAGCTTCATGATGTAAAGGTTTTTTATCAGTTCTTCAAAAAGTGGTGGATAAATATATCGTAGTAAAACTTTCAACTGCTCAAACAACTTTCTTTGTTTAAAAGCAAGGCGATTGTTATGACTTTGTAAAATTGTATGATTTTGTCAGTAAACAACACCATTGATTGAGGAAATTCGAAAAGTCGTATTCTGACCTAAAATTGATAAAATTTCAACCGAGTTGGAAAATCAAGAAATTATCCGATCCAAATAAAATTTTGCATGCTTGTTGCTATGGGTATTTTGCATCTTTTTGAAATACCAGCTAGGCAAAATAAAATTTTTCGATTTTTTGCTCCACCTTAATTGTAAATGCCGTTCGCAGATTGTGTGGTAATTTTATTGTATGGTAACTTTGTAGTGACTAAGTTACTTGAACTTAAACTTAGTTACTTAGTTGCGAAAACCTCATCGTGTAATGACTTCATCTCATGCATTTTATTGTAACTGCATTGCAACATATCACATTGTCAGGCTGTTGCAATCGTGGTAAAAGAGTGCATTTCTTCGTAACCCCAACCTTCGGATGACTTTCAGCAATTAAATAAAATAACCACTTTACGCTCTACTGAGAATTATCATCTTTCTATTTATTTAAACGACAGAACAAACGTCGACCTGCTACTGGTTAAAAATGCAACGAACGTTTTAACAAGTTTGATTCAAACCTAACTTTACAGTCAATTACTTAAAACTTTAAAACTCCAAAATTAAAAACTAAAAGTTTGCTTAAGTTTGTATAAGTCCAGGAAATGACGATTATCACATCATAGTAGTGTGAGCAGTGACAATGTACTACAAGGTTTCTTTTGCAACCCAAGCGTATGTAAGAGTATCCCAGGAAGTTGCAGGTCAGAGCTCAGTATTTAAAAAGAAATGTACAAATCCAAGAAATGCAAGAGCACAAGTTCCTGCGGATCCGGTGTGTTACTTCAGTTAAGCATTCCTCCTAAACGGTGATGGTCTTACAAGAGGGAGGCCCGGTGAAAAAAATAGTAGAGCCACTTTTCATTGCGCTAAGTTTTTTTGTCTCGAAATAAAGTGATCTCAAGATTTTTACTTTGTATGCTGTCCAAAATCTTCATTTTTGTCTCAAAATGATGGTGATGTCTAAAAAAAGATCCTCACTATCAATCAAATACATTATCAACATACTTTTGTCCTAAAGTTAAGGTGCATACGGGGGGTGCGCCACCATAGTGCTGGTATGATGAAATAGAGCAATATTTTGCTTAGGGGAGTCTTGTTTTGACGTTTTTTAGAGGCGTCCGGTGTGGCCGGTCCGTTCGCACCGTACTAAGCCATCACTGCTTCTAGTTATAGAAGAACACATTCAAATCAACCATTCCTTCTGTTTGACAATAATGATGGATCAGACCAGGGCTGCGAACTCGAAGCATTTTTAATCGAGTTCGAGTTCGAGTTCGAGTTCGAGTTCACAAAATAGAGTTGAAAAAATACAGTCGGAATAGAGTTAAAAGAATAATTCAACTGCGAAAAACTGAGCTCATGTTAAAAATGCTTTGTCATCAATGTTACCAATTTTAATCTATTATTAAACAAAATAAAAGAGGATAGCAAATAATAATTTGGCACCATCGCTGATAAATGTTATAGTTAAATTTACTCATTAAATAAACTCAAACATCACAAACTTTTTTCAAGTTCGAGTTCAAGTTCGAGTTCAGAAATTTTTATTTTTCGAGTTCGAGTTCGAGTTTGGCCAAAATTGCCGAGTTCTTCGAGTTCGAGTTCGAGTTCGCATCCCTGGATCAGACAAATTATTTTATTTTTGACTCGGAGAAATCTTCAAATATTATCCAGCGCAAACAATCATACGCAGGTGGGACTTTCAAAACAGCACCCCTTTTATTTAATCAACTATACTCAATACATGGAATTGTAAATAAAGGAGTTAGCCTCTTTTTTATGTATTAATGGCCAACAAAACTGAGGAGAGTTACAACAAGCTTTTTTCAAACTAAATGCTTTAGAGCCAACCTAGCACCAAACGCAATTATGACTGATTTTGAACGTGCAGCCGTTAATGCTTTTAGAGTAATTTTCCTAATTCAGATTAATAAGGTTTCTTTTTTATTTCTTACAATTTTTTTCTTATCTATTCAATCCAATGGTCTGCCAAAACTGCCAAAATTGTACGAGAATTTCTGGTCTTATGCAGTTTACTTAGCGAAAGAAACCTGACAATGAAATTACTGCCAGGTGATATGTCGCGATGTAGCTGCAATGCGGTGAAAATACACGAGATGCAATTACCATACGATGCAATTACCATCCAATGAAATTACCATCTGATAAAATTACCATCCGATGAAATTACTTTTCGATGAAATTATGGCAACGAAATCACAGTAAACCGTTCTGCAATCGGCTATTATCAGGGGCGTCAGGGTTCTTTGCCATGAGGAACAAAATTAAAAAAAGGCACTCTTAACAAAATCAAATTTTGGTAACCATGCTGTAAACTGAAAATTTGATTGATTGATAGAATTTCAGTTTCCGCAGGACAGACCCCGGTATCTCCGGAAAGCTTTGTTTTGCTAATCTTATGCTAATGTTTTGCTAATGTTATTTTGGTTCGCGATCAATTTTTCGGGCACTATCAAACTTTTCTAATAAACCCAAAACTCAAGTCTTAGACGTGTGCTGCATCTTGTAAAAGCCTTTAAGTTGACTTTGCCATGACCGCTTACTGCAATTCAATCAAAATTTTAAGTCACAGTAATAGCCAATTTTACACGTTTTTCTTTCAATTAGCCTACACATTAAAAAAACGCAAACCTATAAACTAATCATTAAACTTAAAATTACCAACATACCCACAACTAAACTTTCGTTAAAAGCAACAAAAGCTAGTTTCAAAAACATTCAAAAATTGCGACGTCCATGTCGGGCAGCCAAAGGCAGATAGATACAGATTGAATGCACTTTGCTTTGGAATACAAGTAAAAGTTTTCTTACATGCTAACCATATTAAGTTTTTAGTTACCTAGAACGCAACGCTGGTTGAAATATTTCCGTCAGCAAGAATACGAAGAACTTAAATAAATAGGACAATAAATAACTTAAAGAACTATTAACAATTGCGTAAAACAAAAAAATGTAATTGCATGAACATGAATGGCCTATCAAATCAATTATTAAAAGCAGTACGATTAATGTAACCAAAATAATCTTTTAGTGTTTCGCTTGCTTTGGCAAAATCATCTGCAACGGCTTGTAAATTGATATCGTCCAACAATCTTATTGTCATAGTGCTTCTAAACCATGTTTTGATTCTTCTCATGACAGTGAAAATCCTGCTTGCAAAAACCAAAACGAGAGCTATGCTGCAGTAAATTTGAAGCAATTTATGTATTTCCGAAGGGCATTTTTTGCTTGTTGGCTTTTTTTTAAGCTTGACACACTGTTGATATCTTCGTCACTTTTTTCAGGGGCGTAGTACTTTCTTTGCTAAATAATTTATTATAAGCATGTAGGTCTGCATGCTCTTCTTCAAACAGATTGAAATGAAAAAGACTCTTAAAAAGCTACTTTATAATCACAATCATGGTACTCGTATTTACCATAGTCCTTTAAAAGGTTAAGAATGTCACGCGTTTGATTTTGGTGTTTTTATTTTCAGACTTTAATGTTGGTTGTAAGTGAGTATTGAGCGGTCTAAGTCAGACAGCTTGTGTTGTTTGTTAAAATTAGATTAACGCCACAATTTCTTTGCTTCTAAATCAAAATTTGTATAACTATTACTACAAATTTTGTTTTTTTGTAAGTATTTAGAAGTTTTCTGATGTTTTATTCCTTTAGACGCTTGGTATCAGTCATGACCTTACAAAAACGGAGGCCTAGTGTAAGAAAAGTTAGAGAGGTGGCCATTTTTTAGTGTTCCAAGGCACAGCAGCTTTAAAAAAAGTTATTGTTTTGGGGAGAGCCACTTAGTGTATCAAAACAAAGTGATCTCTAAAAAAAAGTTTTTATTTTAGTCATGCCACCGTCCTGGTGCTACTATGGAAAAATTTGAGCAATGTCTTATGTAGGGGGGCCACTTTTTGATGTATTTTAGGGGGATCCCGGTGCGACCGCTCCGTTTGCCCCCTATTAAAGCCATCACTGTTTGGTATACTTGTTTTATCTAGCTATTTACCACCAGTTAATGAATCAAAATTTGACTATTAATAAAAAAATTCTATTTGCAGAACTTTCGGCTAAGATAAAATTCAGGTTACTGATTCAAGTGGAATAGGAAGTTTGCCAGAAAGCAATTTTACTTGGCATATTAATGACTATAAATTGCATATGTAAAAAACTTTTATCTCGACTTTTAATGCTGTACTATCATTCCCGGTTGTCTCTGTAATTTTACAAACATCATTGAATTTAATGGTGATCGAGATTATACAGGGTATAGATTAATTATAGAGCAGATTTAAAAGAATTTCTGTAACGACAAATTTCAAAGGGCGCAATCTGACCCTTGTGCCTCCGCGTTTTAAGAATATTAAAAAGCAAGAAGGCAATTTTCTCCCTGCCCTCTACTTCCGGCGCCCTTGGTTATTACCACCAGAAGTCATTGACACATACATTCATATCGGTTTATAAATAATTGCATTAATTTTTTAATTGTGAAAATTTATATAGTTAAATTTTAATTAATGCAAAAGCTAGTTTTTATGGAGGCCAGCCAAGAAACCAGGGTTGTGGAGTCGATAGAATTTTATTTGAGTTTCACCCTCTATTGTCCAATTTTAGGTTTTGAATGAAAAAAGTTTATTTAGTGTGTTTTTGCAGTTGAAATCGCATTAGAAATGCAACTGAAACAAAACTTTGAAAAAAAATTTAAACCCTCTCCATTTTTTTAAACGTCACAAATTTGTAACGGTGGTCAATTAACCAACTAAAGTAATTAAAATGTTACATTTTATTAAAGATTTTGATACTTTCTAGAAAGTCATACTTCAATGTCAACTACTAGAAAAAAAAATTATTAGATTTCTTATTACTTTTTAACTTAGCTGAAAAACGATACAAAATTTCTTTTCTGCGACGTAAAAAAAATAAGAAAAAGTCAAAAGGTAACTTGGTTAAAAAATCCCATTGATTCAAGTTTTTCCGGGTTTCCAATTCAAATGATAAAATATGAATTGTATCAAATCTGTTGATAAAGTCAATTAAGAAAAAAAAAATTTTTTAAGGCAAAAAAATACAAAAATTTGAAACGTGACAAATGTGTTGAGTTGGGCGACAGAGGGTTAAGCTTATAAAAAATTGCTTTCAATTTTTCGAGTTAAAGTTGGAGTTCTATTTGATGAGGTAAAAATCGAAAAGTCGATTAAGTTTCTCTACACCACAACTTAAACCTCTTTAAAACATTGGAAAGCCACAATGAAGAAATAAACAAAATATAAAAAATAATGAAACAGGCCGCAGGCTACCAACCAAAAAAATGTTGAGGGCAGGGGCAATATACTTTTTCCCAAATTTTATGACTTTGCCTGAATTATGATTTTTTACTACTTTACAGAAATAAGAAAAAATGTTGTTTGAAATTTAGAGTGAATACCGAAAAAAAGTCTTTCTTTAGATTCTTTAATTTTCATCCCAAAAAGCAGTGATCTCTAAAAAAATTTTCACCTCAAACCGTAATCTTTTTTTTAAATTTTGAAATTTTGTCCTGCAAAAGTAATTCGTTTTCTGTGCTCAAAAAAGTTTTTTGCCCAACTAGTTTCCTGCTCTGCTCAAAAAATTCTGACTTTGACAAAATATTTTCTAACTGTATTTAAAATTCAACAATTTAATATTAGAAATAAAACCCAAAATATTATTTATTATCTTTTTAAAACCCTTTAATTAATGAATTCAAATTTAATTACACATTTTTTGAATTTGATTTCAAGTTCAAGTTCAGCAATTTTTATTTTTCGAGTTCGAGTTTGAGTTCCAGTTCGCAATCTTGCAAAAAACTCATGGAGTTCGCACGTTTCTTATGCTTTAGTTGGTTATTTAATCGGAATAGAAATAATCTTATCCAAGATTCTTAGATTGCTTTAAAAGCTTTATTGTATTCCAGTTCCTCTTCAAATTAAAACCGTAAACCAAACACTGGGATACGGTACAGTCGTTCATTTTAAAGGAATACCAATAAATTTATTAAGTATTTTTTGGATTGATTTTAAAACATTATTGTCTTCGAGTTAAACTCCATATTAAAACCGTAAAGGAAACATCGCGAAACAGTTGTTTATTTAATCGAAATAGAAATAAACTTATCAGAGAATTTTTAAAACTTTGTTCTCTTCAAGTAACTCTTCAAATTGAAACCGTAAAGCAAGCACTGCAATGTAGTCGTTTATTTAATCGGAATAGAAACAAACTTATCAGAGAATTCTGAAATCATTATTGCCTTCGAGTAACTCTTCAAATTGAAACCGTAAAGTAAGCACTGCAATGTAGTCGTTTATTTAATCGGAAAAGAAATTAACTTATCAAAGATTTTTAGATTGCTTTTAAAGCAATTTTTTTTAAATAAAACATTGTAGCAATAGGGTGGAGTGAAAAACTACTTTTTGAAATTAAATTTTCCTGTGGTTTGTTTTTTTGCTCGGTTACTGTATTTAGTTACAGTTGAGCTAACTGTGGCAACTTTGGCATATGCTATCTTGGCAATGGTTGGCAAGTTTCTTTAAAATTGTTTTGTTTTTTACTTTTGATTTTTACTAATCGTACAGATTTCCAGCTCTGTTTTGTCTGCTTAAAAAAAGAGGTTAAGAATCAAAGAAGCATAATTGTCACTGGCTACCTTGTGGCCCTCCTTGAACAAGGGCGTCATAAGTTTCATGGCCACGTCAGTTAACACGTGCAATCATTACTCCTGCTCAAATATTTTCCTACAAATGGGAAACAGTTGAAAAAATATTTTATTTTAACGTCAAACGGCGATTTAAAATGTTAGTCCACTTTTATCTGGTTGCTTATCGTATCAACTTGCACCATGCCTTACACGGAGGTAGCGGTTTATTAACAGAAATGCAGACCTCGCCAGTGCATGTCACAACAGTATTGACAAGGCTTTATGGACCAAGACAGCGACAGTGTCTGCTGCTATAATCGAAATAATTTTCTTATTTCTTAATAAGAAGTAAAAGTCTTGTTAAATGAAACAAAAGGTCGTCGTTATCGTTTGGCATCATCTGGTTGTTGTTTCATCAGATGACGGCAGGATGTTTTTGAGCCAGCATTTGATATCATCCTCCACGATTGACAGACCACGATGTCCTTTTAGTACCCAGTGTGTAGGGCATGAGAAAATGATGCGGTCTGCAGTTTGCTCCTGTACACCACACTCGAAAATACAAGAGGGAGCAAGACTCCATTTATGCATGAGCGACCACAAATGCCCAACGCCAGTTTGCAAGCGATTGAGTCTTACCCAAGCAGGCCTGGGTAGGCCCAGTCTAAGAGGCTTGGAACCGACTCGTGGGATGAAATTAGAAAGTTTAGATGAACTGTTCAAGAACTCCATGTTCCATGTAAAGCCTTTCCACAGAAGATCTCGGACATCTAGTTCAGATGCATCATCGAATAGTTCGGTGCGGCAGGTACAAATGGGCGTCTGGGTTTTAATATCTCTTGCCGCGCATCCAATGGTCTAACCAGATGATCATGCAAAAAGTGCTCGGGTCTAAAATGCTGCGGTTGGCCAAGAGTAAAGTGGTTTTCAGGCGACGAAGACCAACTGGTTGGATACCGGGGAGGACGGGCAGATTGTCCGTTGGAGTTGATGCAGATAAGCGCAGATTTAGAATTGTTTTAGGGGAAAGCCCAAAATTTTTAAATCAATCGAGCAATAAGACATAAAAAACGAAAGTAGAAGTAAAACTTCATGATTTTATCCATTGTTTTAAAAAACTATATGGCATAGTTTCGGAAAATATTCCTTTTAAGTTTGAGGTTAAAAGCTACAAAAAGTTTACCCTAGAAAGGGCAATAACTGCAAAAACATTGGACAAACAGCAGCAAACAAAATTTCAAGCAAAGGTTATTGAGGTAAACTTTGTCATCGTTTTGAGGGTATCTTCTGGTTATACGAGCAATTCGTCCACATATAGAATTGGATTACTAACAAGAAAACCGGAAAACTGAAGTGCACCAGATCACACTTGTAATTATTATTATTATTTCTATTTTTCATCTAACTCACAGGAAAACCTCGGAAACGTTATATTCATAGCAAACACCCCGACCTGCTTTCGCAGATGTCATTTATTGTTTACTTAAAGTATTCTAGTTTATTTTTTAGTTTTTATTTAGAGATATACATATATATAAAATCAAGCGCTGCTTGATACGACACACAAACAGAGGAATGTGCCTTTAAGTGTTTTCCCAGCACCACTTCAGAGCTTGGGTTGAGCTCAACCGCCTGCGGACTGGTGTTGGGCGATTCTATTCGTCCATGCACAAATGGGGTCTCGCTCCTTCACCGAATTGCGAATGTGGCGCCTCTGAAAAAACTGCAGACCACGTTTTAATAGCGTCCCCTATACATTGGGCACCACATGAAACACGAGTCTGACGGTTTTGGATGACGAAACCCGATACTGGCTTAACAACATTACTGCCAGCATCTGATCCAGGCAGTACAGCAGCCTGGGGTAGTAAAAGGATAAACTCTCTGCCCCAGTCCTGTTTGTATCTGACCTGGAGTGGATGTCCTTCCAAACGACAATGACGACGACTACAGAGCGATGCCATTACGCTTTGAACAGCAACCATCTGGACCAACACCGCTTTTGCCATCAAACGACGCTCCTATTCATTCGACCACGCTTCTGACACGTAGAACTTACGTAAGTTTTGGTCGCGTGAGAACAAAACGCTGTTTACGCTGTGACGATTGCTACAGAAAAAATATCAATTAAATGCAAAGCTATGCTGATACTATTAAAAAAATTGATCTTTTGCTGCAATAAGCGTAATATGCAAATTAGATTTTTTTATCATTTTTATTTTCTTGCTGCTAAAGTGCAAACCAGCGTTGAGCTCCAGCACCAAAGCAATTTGAATTCGCCTTTTACGCACAGGATATGCAAGAAAGTTTTTGTTTTGAATAATACTTGCAAAGTCTTTCATTTTACTCATCATAGTAATAACTTGGAGTCCACAAATTTACCGTTTCGGCAGCTGACCTAATAGGTAAGAGGGTCGTATTAATGGCAAAGCAATCGACGCGGTGGGGTTCAAAACATATTCTCGTTATTTTTTGGTGTTTTTGAGAAAAACAGTTTTTTCTGTTTGTCGTTCTTTTAAGCAGCTCTAAATTTCAGTCGTATTTTTAAATACAAAGTAAAAACTAATTAAAAATTTTCAATTGGATAGCAACATCTTGGCATCTCCAAAAGTAGATCATGGGTGATGATTGATTGACAATTGCACTAAGTTTAACGCCTCGACTGTTTTCCTGGAAGTTGGAAGATAAATAAAGATAATACTACCAATAATAATGATACAGTTGATTAAACTATAACTTGTTAAAATTTTTTTTTGGGGGGGCGCCTTAAATTCTCTCTTGGACGCAAGCTACCATTGACAATGCGCAAAGCGTCCTTAAGAAGACTGTCAAGAAGACGAGTGTGTGAATTGCGACACCAACTGGTGCACAGTACTATCTTGTAGAGTAGATTAGAGATAAAGCTCTTACGTGCAGTGTTTTAGCACCATCCCCCCGTAAGGCACGGTCTTAGCAGTGCAACGCGCAAAGATAATTTTTTGCGCAGTGCCTCAAGGTGGTTGTCGTCGTGTTTGAAAGGGAATCTACTCCAGATCAGATACAAACAGGACTGGAGTCAAGGATTTATCCTTTCACTACTCCAGGCTGCTGTACTGCTTGGATCAGATGCTGGGAGTAATCTTGTTAAGCCAGCAACGAGTTTTGTTGTCTAAAACCGTCAGACCTCGTGCTCCATGTGGTGTCCGATGTATGGGACACGCTATTAGAACGTGTCTGCGGTTTTATTCAGCGGCTTAGCTTATCCTGTCGAGCTTAGCATCAAAGTAAGTTGGTATATGGCAAAACGGCAATAGCTTTTGCCACTGATGTCCACTTTCAGCTTACGTTTAGCTTTACGATTGTTTTGAAGGAAGGCGAAGGTCACTGTGTTTGGTTTACTTATATTCAGTCTCCAAGTTTGGAGATACTCCGACAAGGTGGACTTGTCTTGACTCAGAACTCCCTCCAATTCCTTCCAGTCTCCAGCAATATACAGCAGTGATAAATCATCTGCATATATTTCGGAGGTCTATGTTGGAGAGTCATATATGTAGATGATAAAAAGCAGAGGAGCTAAGACAGATTCCTGGGAAACAACATTTTTAAGAAAAACAAAAAGTCGTAAAAATAATCAAAAAAAAATAATGTCTTTTTTCACTTGTCGACATTATTTGGCTCACTACGTCAATTTCACTTTATTTCATCTCTATATTTATTCCCCTGACTCGCAGGAAAGCGACAGAAGTGCATTGACATCTCAACCTGCCTCCGGGGATCCCAAGACCCAAGATATTGCTATCTGATTGAAATTTTTCATTTAGCTTTTTAGTTTTATAGAGGTAAAACAGCCAAGCACGGGATTGCTGCAATGTGCCTTTCCCAAGGACGCAACAGAATAGCGCGAGAAGGTTTTAAATCGAGTCCATGTCTGTCGCAACCACGGTGCGTTCAACTACCCGACCACGCTGGCCGGCCATGCTTGAATAAATTCGATAGTTAAAAAATTGTGACATTTTACAATCGGTAAGAGTAAACGGCATGTTATCGATAAAACTTGTTATTTTATAAGCCTAATATATAAATTTATTTACTTTTCATAACTCATTGGGGGCAATTAATTAAAACTAATTTTGTAATGCGCTTGACAACAGAAAAATTTAAAGGTTGTTTAATTTAAAGGAAAAATTCAAACCACTGCACTCCATTATTAACAAATTTAAAATAATAATCAAGGTTTAGATCTATTTTTTTTATATGAGTTTGTTTTGATATTTTTGGTACGTTTCTATTTCATAAATATTTCTGTTTACTACTTTAGCAAATAATCTACTTGAAACTTTACCTTTTTTATTTAGCCCACATGACCAATTTTTTCTTTAAATTGTGTTGGTTGTGGTGGTGAGCTTACCCGACCCATTCCTAGGAATGAGGGACCTGATCAACTCCGCGGAGTCCTAATAATTGGGAAACCCCCAGGAACGAAACCAGAGGTCTAGAATAGTGAGGGAATGGCCGAAGATGGCCCTACGTAGAGAGTCAAGTGCAGCCAGTTTAGCACAAAATGAAAGATGTCCTGTGATTCCGGAGCCACAGTTGCTGCACAAAGAATCTTGGCTCGACCAATCTTGTGAAGGTATGCAGCAAAAATAGTGGTGTGCCCGTCGCAGCGTAAACGAGAGAAGACACATCGAGAGAAGGGAGGGAGGGTAAGCTCCTCAGAAGATACTGCAGGGATTTGGTGTTAAAAGAAACTAGATTGGATACCGCTTCTCCAACTGGTGTAAAGGAATAGACATTGGGAGGAAATAAGACTTGAAAAAGAGAGTGGTATGGTGGAAGGGTCATGAGTGTTATCACCTTTAACAAAGATATCCTTTAAGTTGTTGCCTGTAAGAGAAGAATGGTGGGTGGTGCTTTTGTCCAACAACTTTTCGTCCAACGACACTTCGTCCATGTCTTTTTGTCCTACTTTTTTGTCCAACAACTTTAGGTCCGATTTCAAAGAAAAGAAGTCTTGTTGAGGGAACCCTAACCCTAACCCTAAATCCTATTGGAAAAAAAGACGTGGACGAAATGTCGTTGGACAAAAGTCGTCGGACGAAAAGTCGGTACACGAGAAGAATTAATCGGTATCCATTAAAAATGGATTACCTTGGAATCGGATAAAGAGTTATGAAGAGATTGGGTGTCAATTAAAGATGTGGGTGTTTGGTATGGCAAGGGATCAAAGAGAGTTGTTAGGATAAATTGGGAGTTGGAGAATAAGGTGACGGATTTAAAGCTACAGAACAAGGAATCGGAAATACACCATTGCAGAGCATGAAAAATGGCATAAATCTCGGCGCTATAGCTGGTAACCCAGCGTCCAGCCGAGGAGAGAGAGGCAGCAGTAAAACATTTAGTAAATTCAATATTAATCCTGCTCCTTCTTTCCACAGCCCACCAGGAGCCAAGCCATCATTCCAGGAAGTAATGTCGCTGTGTGGGGCGGTGTGTAGATGGAATCTTTTCCGTCTAGTGAATATTTACTTACATCGTCGCAATTATAAAAGTAAAGAAGCAAATTGCTAATTTTCAATCACTCGCTTCGTCGATCTCCTAACAAGTCTAAATAAAGAAGAGATCTCACGTATCCGATCAGCCATTTAGAGTAGTCTATAATTTTCAATTTTCAAGCATCAAATTTTGCAAACAGCACCTTGTTACTTATTTAAAATTATTAGCATTTTAAAGTAAAACTGCTATTTTTTTATTTTTTTTAACTATAAAATGTTTGTGTAATAATTTGTTGTTTCAATATATACATTATATTTAATGCTATGGCTGAAGGGTTTAGTCCAAAGAAGTCTTTGGTAAATTGTTACCTTAGGCGGAAGGGGTCGCGAGCTCAGCGGGCTAAAGCAGTGGTCGGCAACCTTTTTTTATGACTGCCCAAATTCTATCTATAAAAATTATTGAAGGCCCAGCAGTACACTTGAAATATACAGTGGCAGTGGCGTACGCAGAAAGTTTCCGAGATTTCGTCTCCGACTTCGCCACTACCTCCCAAAATAATGGTGATCTTTAAAAAAAAAAAAAGATCTTCACTTCCATTTTGTCTCGAATTTCTCTATTTTTTTCCCAAAATCATGGTGATCTCTAAAGAAAAAAAAAGGTCTTCACTTCCATTTTGTCTCAAATTTCTCTATTTTTTCACTACACTACGCATTTAAAACTACCATGCACGTACGGCTAGCATGCAGCCCACAAAGACTTTGTAAAACCAAATAGCCCGCAGGCCACGAAAAATTGCTAAAAGGCCCACAGGTTGCCGACTACTGGGTTAGAGCACGTGAGTTACTATTGGCCGGCGAATCCTTCATATCAGCACTAAAAGATTGAAATGGCCTGGGAAACGCAAACATTGTTAATCAAGAGTATCACGTGCTGGACGCGGAGATTTTCGCATGCAAAGACAGACACTTGGAAAAACTGATAGCAAACTTAGGCGATTAAAAACACAAAGACAAAATGTGAATGACGCATATTACAAATGGCTGACACTTAATGTAACGTTTTGTCACCAAATGTGTTGGAATACTTAAAGCAAAAGTAACCCTTTTCAAACACTAATATTAACACAGACATGCCGCATATTGATCCTTCCGACTCAGTTAGCAACGTTGGCACTGAATGCGCAGCAAGAAAGCAGCCAAAAAGACTGTCCCACGCAATTATCGAAACAACTATATTCCGTGTTGAGATGCGGAGTATCAATCCTTCTACACCCCCAGTTTTCAACCTGCTTTTCAACTTTTCATCCATGGGTTATTTGGCTTTCCTCTAGGAGTTGTGAACAGCATAAAACACAAAATAATTAAAAAAGCTATCACGAAAACCAAAAGCAAAATAACATTTACAGTTATTATTTTTGTAGGACTATTTTAGCTACTTAAAATTATTGATTAATATTTGATTTGTGGCAACATTAAAAGAACCAACCAGAAAAACCCTGCTTCAAACAAAATTCTAAAGTAGTTATCAACGTTGAAATTAAATGCCACTGGTTTATTTACGTCATTGCACAGAAAAAAGTAAGCTAAATACAATTTTCACTGAGTGGTATAGAGAAACAAATTTTGAAACACGCAGTAAAATTACTGTGCACGCACAGGTAAAAACAATGAAAAAAACATAGCAGAAAGTATTTTCTCTGCTGTCTATAGGCCAGTAAGTGTACAGATAAGCACATCGGTTTGTACCCACCTACCCATGGGTCATCACGGGTTGATTTTTGTACCTAAAATTGGCGGAAGGTTCCGGGCCGGCCCAATCTATATAAATAAAAATCAGCAGAAAGAGGATTAAAACATTGACTTGTCGGGCTAAAGCTATCAACTAGATAACCCCGCCGGCTAGGCATCTGCGCTTTTCAGCGGAAAAATTGTAAATGGGACACGGAGTAGCGTGAGAATAGATCCAGGTTCCGGGCTTTCGCACCTATAAACAGTACCATGTTTGCTGGTAAGGGCTTCCTCCGAACACCTTGGATTAAGCTCAATAGCATGCAGACTGGTGTTGGGCGATTCCATTTGTCTACACACAAACAGATTGAAGAGTTGCGTACTGACTAACTTAGACCTTTTCTTTCATTTAAAAATTGGTCTTAAAATAGTGACCTCAGTTAACTGTAAATTGCAAATAAAAGCCTACGGCTTAACTGTTACATAAAAAATCAAATGAGGGAACAGTTTGCGGAAAATTTATACTGTGTAATATGGGAAAAAAATTGCCTTCTTATACTGACTCGCTGGAAAGCTCTGAGGCATTAAACTTAGAGAAATCCCTGAGCGATTCACAGACCTGCTTTCGAAAATTTCAAAATAATGTTGTGCGATTACAATATTTTTAGTTGTATTTTCAGTTTTTATACAGTGATATGAGTATAACTTTGAGCTGGGTGGCTGATTGAGTATTAGGAAGGTTGTATTGAAGAACTTATCACAATTTTCTTAACATGTTCAATTAAGATGATGCTACTCAAGCTCTACCGAATGATTCAACCATGAAAAGGATCTTCAAAGATAAGACTTTTTCTGCATAGTGGTTAGCCATGGCTTCCTCATTATTCTAAAGTTGCCAGCATGCATTCAGCTTCTGATTCTTTTTCTCACACTGGCCTCCCTGCAATATTGGGTGTAAAGAACAAAGCCAGGAATAAAATAATAGCACAGCCTGATTTATGTTATGTTTTGGCAACAACAGTACCAAGCATAAAAAAAACCTTTTGCCGAGATGCAACACCAGTCTTTCACAAATGCTGTTTTGTTTAAGAGTAGAATTTAATAAATGTATTTTTATTTCACAGAGTGTTTATTTGCAAACATCTTTTTGTTAATGAGCTTTAAAAAGACCCTAGATAGCCTGCAAATGCCGAAACAAAAGTTTTTATCAAAGGGGTTGTTAAGTTACTTTGGGATCCGAAAGTGAGTTGCGGTGCGAAAAAGATTAAAAACCACTGCTCTACTTAATGTTCAGTCTCGTCAGGAAGACGACTCAAGTTTGGCTAGTACAGGTTTACTTGCCAGACTTGCAGGAAGCGGAGGGACTGATAATCCAAAGCAGTTTGAAGCATCGATTTTTCACACTCTTGTCGTAAAGCATGGAGTATATTAAAGAACCTCCTTGTCACTGTTTCGCTATTGCGTCTCACCTGCTTAGAAATGGGAGATACGAGGCTGTTGTCCACAAGTCATCTCGACTTGTTTTTCAAGAAGTGTCTGACCTTTATAGGGCCACAACACCAAAGCTAGTGAATATCTCTGAGAGTTTTTCACAGAGAGAGTTCACTGCTGCCCTCCAACATTTAAAACCAGGTAAAGTCCCGGGCCCTGATTTCATCTTCCTAGAGCTTATAATTCATGCTAGAGCTGCTTTAAAGTCTTGGTTACGTGAATTTCTTTCTTTCTGCTTTGCTCCGACTCAAAATTTCCAAGAGCTGGAGAAGAGCGTTTGTAGTTACAACCCCAAAGCCGATGAAACCTGTGGGGAAACCAAAGAGTTATCGACCAATATCTCTGCTCTATGTCTCTTACAAGATCCTCAAGAAGCTTATCGAATCCGTGTCGAACCAAGTATTGATTCACTGCTCCCTAAAGAGGAGGCTGGATTTCGACAACTGGGGACTCTAGGTTAAGACTTGACAACACATTCAGCATATCTCTAGACTTGGAGATTAAATCTCAGTCCCATTGAGACAGTGACAGCAGCCTTTCTTTCATTTTACTTAAATAGCCAAGAGACCAAACGTGAGCTAAAAGCCCACAAAAGCTATAGACTCTTACCGTTTTCCCCAAACCCAATTTATCTTAGGCTAAAACTAGATAGATCACTCAGCTTTTTTCACCATCTAGTGGCATAGCGCAAAAATATATCTTCGTTCGTCACACTTCTAAGGCGGCTTATCGGTTCAAAATGGGTGCTGGTATATTGCACATGTCTCTGGTCTACTCAACAACTGAGTATTGTGCACCAGTCTGGTGTCGCAGCGCTCACACTCTCTTCATATTCACTGCATGCCTGCGTCTCACTCCAACAAACTACCTTATTATACTTTCAAGCAACCATCCAGTAAACTTTGCCCACTAGTAACGACACTCTTTTAGTTTACCTTGGATCCCTGGAGCTTGATCATATCCTGTATTATCCTTTAAGTGGTCCTCAGATGCTCATAAAAAGAGAATAAGATCTAGAGGCCCATTTGTACCAGCAGCGCGAAAACTGTTAAACAATCTTGCCGGGCTAGACATCCGCGCTTCTTAGTGGACAAATTATAAATACTGGGTACCGTGAAAATATATTCATGCTCCGTGCTTTCATACCAATAACCATTGCCTGGCCTGTTGCAACGAGCTTGCCCCAAACAGTTTGGGTAAAGCTCAATCATCTACCGGCTGTTGTTGGGCGATTCCATTTGTATATCCACAAATGGGGACACGCTCCTTTACCGGATTGCAAGTGCGGCAGAATTGAACAAACCGCAGACCACGTCCTAATAACGTACCCCATGCATCGGGCACCGCTTCGAGCACTAGATCTGATGGTTTTGCATGACGAAACCCGATGTTGGCTTAACTAGCTAAAAGGATAAACCCTCGACCCCAGTTTTGTTTGCGAGTGACCCGGAGTCGATGCATTTTTAAACGATGATGATGGCGACGATATGGTTAAGGGAAAATTATAAGTCTACAAACATATTATATGAGTATAGACAGAATATATATGGCTATACAGTGATGGCCTTACAAAAAGGGAGGCCCGGTGCAAGAAAAGTAAGGGGAGCCATCATTTAGTGTGCCAAAAAAAGGTAACTGAAGCAGGTTTTAGTATATGACAGCAAAGTCATCACTAAACAAAAGGTCTTCACTTCAATCTATCTCAGCTCTCCCATTTTTTTTCCAAAAATCATGATGTTCTCTGAAAAAAAGAAAAAAGATCTTTACTTCAAATCTATCACAGCTTTCCAATTTTTCCTCCAAAATTGTGGTGTTCTTTAAAAAAAAAAGATCTTCACTTCAAATTCATTTCAGGTTACCCAATTTTGCTCCGAAAATCATACTGTTCTCGAAAAAAAACGGGTCTTCGATTTTGTAGCAGCAGTAGTATGTAATGTAGTACTTTTACTTCGAATTATGGTAGTATATAGTGTGCAAAATGTCGTCAATTACGGAAGCATTTTTTTCTTTTATTTTGGCTTGCCATCGACGTTCTAATGCTCCTTTGTAAAAATAGAGCAATTTCTTGTGTAGGGGGGGCCACTTTTTGATCTATTTTAGGGGGGCCAGTGCGACCGCACCGATCGCACCCTATTAAAGCCATTACTGTGGCTATATGCAGATTATATGGCTACGGGTGGATTTTACGCCTACGAGCAGATTATATGGGTACGGGCAGACTATCTAGGTATGAGCAGATTATTATATGGCTGTAATATATAGTAATTCAATTTAATTGGCATTTAACCTTTATAATGGCTTTAAACGTCTATTTTATTGTCATCTAAAAAAATAACACAATAAATTACAGCACACAAAATTATACCACATCTTTGTAAAAACTGAAAACATTTTTTTGAAAACTTATTCTTATAACAATCACTACAAACATTAACACTATATTTATCGAGGTGTCGAAATTGGCACCAATTTTTTAAAAAGTTACATATTATCATCTTTTTTTTTCATTCGGCACTCATCCATCCTGACTTTTCTTAAAATTTATTTTTTTTAATATAACAGATTTCTTCATGTTAAGAAGTTTTTTCAAAGCAGAGTTATGGTCACGACAAAAACACAACCCCACTTTTTACCAAAGTATCATTTTCGACACCACCAATAAATCTAGAATTTTTACTCGTTTTTAATACATTGATATGACCTAGACTGTATACAGAATTAGTTATTATTCACACGCCGTTCTAAAATGACTTTCATTATGATAAAAAGAACAAAATTTTGATCTTATAACAGTATTTTAAACTTCGCTAGATCTCATCCAATAGGCTGTTGTGCACTAACTGGGTATTTAGTCAGCACCAAGCTATCACTAAATTGCAAAATGCAAATGGCATTGCGGTTATATGTTAATTAAATTTGGTTTAATTGTTATCTATTACAAAAACAAACGAGCAAACGACAAAAATTTTCTCGTAGTCCAACGTGGTAATCTGTTTATAGAAACGATGGGATTAATGAGTTGAGAAAGAGCAGTTTTTAGTTGCCAAGGAAAAATTAAATAAATATCAATATGTAAAACATATCATCTATGGTTCTAACAAGTTAGACAGTAAAAAGAGTTGTCTATTATTAGAAAGCGTGCAGCGATAAAGATCGAGTGTTTTTATTGGTTCAATATGAGCTTCACAATATGCAACTAATGCAATTAAACTCTTTGTGATGCAAGGAAACACTTGATCTACAAATCCTTTTTGAGAGCTTACAAAATCTTGAAATGAAAAAGCTGCTAGACGTGGAAAAGAAAATATTGGTCTACACAGAAGGGGTGTGCATCGCAACGGGCCACAGCGCACAGCTATAATGATGCTGGGGGCCAGACCATCAAGCAACTCATAATTTTTATAAATAATTTGTTCAATGGAAAAGCACATACAATCAATTTACTCATTGAGTAAGTGATTAATGAGATGTCTGACATCTTCTGGATCAAGAGATGCTGCCAATGTCAACTTTGACAGAAAAAGTGACAACTCGAAGTTGACTTGACAAGTGCTCATCTGCAAGCTGATTCCTGCATTTTGTCTTAAACAAATTTGTTTTTGAAAAGAACTGCTCACGGCAGTATGTGCTGCCGAAAAAATGATCATTTTTCTCGCATGATTTTTTAGATTTGTGTTATTTCCATTTACGTAGCTTTTGTAAAAAGTAAGCGAATCATTTCATAATAGGCTCATTTGAGATCAAAGTTTGCTTGCAGTTTTATTATTTCTAATTGATAGCTAAGTGAAATGTTCTTTACAACCAGGTCAAATGGATAAGCAAAAAGTTGAAAGTTGGTATTGTGTTTTCTAAAATCGTCAAAGCAAGTTTCAAATGCTGAAGTTAACTTTTCAACCATTCCAACCTATTTTTCACAGTTAATATATTAAATTTAAACTTTTCTACTTTCCAGACAAGGAAAGTGGGACAAGGATGCTTTGCTCAATTGAAATCGAAAAAGTTTTAGTTTTGCTTAAAATAAGAAAATATGTTCGATTATCTTTTTCGCTGACAGATCTTTTCCTTGCAGCTTCACATTCAGTTCTGAAAAGTGATGGGTAATGTCGGTTAAAAAAGCAAAGTTGTTCAGTCATGTATCATCTTTAAAAAAAGAAATATCTTAACCTTTACTTTCCATAAAAGTTTTTGAATAGCCTCCTTGAGTTTCCAAAATCTCTTTAAGGTAGCAAAAGCTCTGCTAAGCCATAGTTCTGCACGAAAATAATTTACATCCGGGTAATCGGAGTCAAGCGCTTGCAAAAACGACTTAAACTATCGATGATCTAATTCTTGCGATCTAATGTATTCAACACAAGAAACAAAATTTTTCATGACTTTACCAAAATCCAATACTTTTGAGCACAAGTTTTTCTGATGAATGATGGCTTGCCAAAACATCTTCACTTTGAATAACATCCAAAAATCTTTTGTTTTCCTCCACTATTTATGTTGCTCCATCCGTAGTGATACCAACTTAGAAAAATTTATTCCGAACTTTTTCATCAGTTTTATTACTTCCTTGCAAATATTTTGACCAGCTGTTGTTGCTTCCATACTTGCCATATCTAAAAATCAATAGCGATATTGCCTGGCATCTAAAATATCAGAAGAAGATGAAAAATATCAAGTAAATACTTTAATGTACCTGTTAAGAGATAAGACAGATGATATATTGTTGTCATTTCAACTTAATAATGAGCAATATTTGAATTATAATATAGTGAAGACCAGATTCGACAAATATTTTTCGTTTTTTAAACAAGCTGCATAAAGATGAGAAACACCAGACTCAAGTTTCGCTCTCATTAGAGCTCATCAGTGATGCTTATCTCACCGCGAATCAAACCTGGAACCAGTATTCGCGATTCGCGGTGAGATAAGCATCACTGATGAGCTCTAATGAGAGCGAAACTCGAGTCTGGTGTTTCTCATCTTTATGCAACTTGTTTAAAAATTAATTCCAAATCCTCTTAATTCTTCAAATATAAATATTTTTCGGTTAGAAAAAAATGTTATTAATGAACGAGCTGAATTTAATAAACTGGTCCAGATGCCAAATGAACCTGTTGATGAGTTTATTTTATCATTGCCTTATATGGTCGAGCATTGCAGATTTGGAGGATTAAAAGAGGAGATAATACGGGATCATTTGTTTGTGAATCTTGCAGATGTGGCCTTATCTGAACGATTGAAGATGGACCCTAATTTGACATTGCAAAGAGCTGTTGAAAGCGCAAGAGATTCGGACCTCGTAAAAAGGCAACAGGGCATCATCAGATTGGTAGGTTATTACGCATTAGAGTTTCTATTTTACCTGCTTTACTTGAACCAAATTGATCGTATCTATGCAATTTTCGAAAAAAAGAGAAAGAGATAAAGCAGAAGAAAAAGTTTAATTATAATCATCGCCATAATGTATTTAATTTGCCAGAGTTGAAAAATGATTCGCATGTATTTATTGATGATTGTTATTATGAGAAAATTAAATGGCCGGTTCTTAAATCAACTGATCAGCCCATCTTATGTTGTTGATATTCCTGATCATGGATCGGTACTTCGAAATTGTAAATTTATAAAACCGTGTATTGAAAATAGTGCCGGTCACTTTGTTCAAATTTCAACTGAGCAAAATGGTAATGCAGACAACAATAAGGAGGAAGCGTCAAGTTATTTTGTTACTCGTTCTGGCCGTGTGTCGAAACCACCTAAGCGTTTAAGTTACGACAGATTTTAAGGTACGAATTTGGTTGTTGTAATTATATTTTTCAAAGAAGGATGTAGTAGAACGTACAAATTGCGACCTGTTTAATTAACCTGTTTAATTGCGACGAATTTGGTTGTTGTAATTATATTTTTCAAAGAAGGATGTAGTAGAACGTACAAATTGCGACCTGTTTAATTAACTCTGTGCAGTTCCAATTGTGTGCATTTCTTCATCAACTCTAGCTTTGATGCGTGCTGCGCGCTTTTTGCTTTTTGGTTAAGTACAAATGCGCGCGCAATAAGAGAATGAACCAACTAAGCCGACAGCGAACTCGCGCGAGCGACGCAACTGAACTTTATTTTCAAGAACATTGGGTTGGTCCTGAGCTATGACGTTTTCGACTTCGGGATTACTGTCAGATTGATTTAAAGAAATATTAACGTCATCTTGCAAATCATTGTTAACAGTTTCGTTTTGTTGATTGGACAAAGGTTTTGTTGCCGCATCATAGTTGTTAACATGGTTTTCTCTCCTAGATGTGATTGCTTTTGGAGACAAATCTCGAAGAGAAACCAGAATTTTTCTACCATCTTCTAACCTTACCTAGGCATATTGTGGATTAGCTTCAAATAGTTCGGCTTCTTCAACAAGAAAATCGGACTTATCGTTTCGATCAGGGCTGCAAACTCGAAGCATTTTTAATCGAGTTCAAGTTCGAGTTTGTGTTCACAAAAAAATTGCAAGTCCGAGTTCGAGTTCGATTTCTTTAAATTTCAATTTTTTAAGTTCGAATTCGAGTTTGAGTTCACAAAATATAGTTGAAAAAATACAGTCGGAATAGAGTTAAGAGGATAATTCAACCGCGAAAAACTGAACACATGTTAAAAATGCTTTGTCATCAATGTTACCAATTTTAATCTATTATTAAACAAAATAAAATGGGGTAGCAAATTATAATTTGGCACCATCGCTGAGAAATATTATAGTCAAATTTAGTCATTAAATGCACTCAAACTCCACAAACTTTTTTCAAGTTTGAGTTCAGAAATTTTTATTTTTCGAATTCGAGTTCGAGTTCGCAGCCCTGGTTTCGATAATGATTTTTTACGTAGATTGGTCCCGGTTTTACCCAAGATGGCAACGATACACTGTTAAATGATTTTCTATCATGGCAAAACATACGTGGGTGAGGAGTGCAATTTGTAGCAGTCATAATAATGAACGAATAGAATCTAATATATTAGCTAAAACATACTCCCAGTGTCTAAGCGAATGTTTTTTTCACGTAAAGCTTATACGATTGTTTTTCAAATAATACCATTATAACGTTTGAGTTGTCCGTTGCCTCTAGAATTATATCTGGTAGTTCTGTTAGTAGAAACACTCATGCTATGCAACCAAGATTTAAATTCGTAAGACATAAAGTTGGACCCCTGGTCAGACATAAAGTTGTTTCCTAAAGTGGTTGGAAAAGGCCCTGTCACACTTACTTGTATTCAGTGTGTATTGCTAAAAATATTATTGCATAATATTTTTTTTACGGGGGGCGTATGTTACGCTTTATTCTTGGTTTTAATTTTAAATTTTGAACCTACACTTAATTTTCAGCCTTTTGCAGTAATTTTTGAGGTTTCGATTGTGACGTCATCTTTTCCATTGCTACATATGACTGCGTTATTGGTACGCCACTCCCTACTTAATTCATTTTGTTTGCAAGATGTTCGTAAAAGTAATTATAAATAAAGTCGTTTTACTGTTTTATTCAAAGCACATTGATTAACTGAAGTTAAGGATTATGACGTTTTGCAGCATTATTATGCAGTTTTTCTAGTGAGTTTGAGAAAAGATTGGTAAGTCGATTATTGTTAAGCTAGTTCTATTTTATGGTTACATAACGTGTTGTTGTAGTTGATCCATAAACCCCTTAAATAGACCCCTCAGTGAGGGCACCATCATTTTTGTTAAGCTGATCACTGATTGGTTCCACATGATGAATGTGAAAGATCGGTATTCCGATATTAAGCTATGCGTGATGAGTGTCATCAACCATGGACCAAGAATCGCACTAATTTCAAGAAACTTGCTAAAAATTGTGATGTTATATCCTCCTGTGCATGGTCAAGGGGTCGAGGTCGGACGCAAAAGCTCACAAAACAAACTGCAGAGGCATTGGTGCTCTCTACACGAGCCAACATTTAGACTGCAGAGTGGCTATTGACTCAGCACAACTTCACCTATGTGCTACCTGGTGTGTTTGCTGATGAGGCTCTTGAAAAGTTCTTTGGCCAAGCCTGACAACGCAATGAGGGTAATTTCTACTTTGACATTGTAGATATCAAGGAAGCTGCAGAAACCAAGAACCTCCATGCACTTTTGAAATATGAGTCCATGCCGAACAAGTCTAATAATGTGCCTTGTACCTCTAACATTCGCATTGATGATTATCACTTTGACATCGCTATTGCTGACACTGAAGACCTAGTTCAATCTAATGACAGTATCAAACATAAAATTATTTTTCTAGCTGGATATCTGGAACACAAATTTCGAGGTAAGAGTGTGGAGACAGAAGATATCGACAACCATCATATTAATTCAGATTTTGTCACAAACTTAAATAAAGGTGTAGTAACTGTACCTTTACTTACATTTTGTACACTCAGCTAATAAACTGTTTGATAAGTGCAACCGGCATTGCTTCCGAGCTCATCTCAGCCAAGCTTTATATTATATTGATAGTCCAGTGGTTGCAATTCAAGGAGCATGCCTTACACTGTCAAACATTTTTTTGAAATCATTTGTGCTAGACAACAGTGATAAAGAAAGACAACTTGGTTGTTTGAGGAGAAAAGAAAAACTATTTGCTAGAAACTAAACATGTTATGTTATTTATATTATAGTACAGTATGTTTTTTTTTAATTCTCTTGTTTCTAGAATAACTATATTGTTTGCCTTAGACATGTTCCTTTTGTTTCTCCAGGCTTACTGTTGAATATGACTTTAATTCATAACAAGGTAACTTAAGGTGTGTTTTTGATTGTTTTAATAAAAAAAATTTATGATAATCTGTATGATTTTGTGTTTTTTTATGCTTTTTCACCCTTAAATTACCCAGATTTGACCTTTAAATGGCTTGTAGATGACGTCATAAAAGTTAAAAATATGAAAAATAAACTCCTCAAAAACCCTTAAGACACCAGAATCAAGGTTCTATCACGTAATTGACACAAATTATGGGTGGGAACCAAGTTTCAGATACCGAGCATAGAAGATACCAGTCCTTGTATTTAAGGGGTCTATTTGTTGATCATATGATGGTGTTTGTGACGTTATAAAATGCTTTGTCTGATTGCTTAAATTAGCAAAATAATCAAGCTAAGAATTCTCGATTGCTCAGGTATATTTGCTTTTTAGCTGGAAATTTTTGGCTGATATATATTTATAATAGCTGATTGTTTAAGTGTTTAGTTGTTTAAAGGTCAAATGTTGGTGCGTTGGAAGTTAATTCTATAGTAAGATAGAATTTTTTGGACGAACTATTATTTTTAATATTAGATACCGGGGTGCTAATTGTACTTCAAGTTAATCAGCAAAATTATTAAGTGTTTATTCGCAGTAACTATTGACGCTTTAAATCGCTTTGAAGTTTGCAAAGCTTGAGAGTCAAGAGTTGATTAAGTTTGCTTGACTTTTTCAATAATATAATCTTTACAGTTAGAAACTGTGGTATTTTGCTATTTATTAAGAGAAGTTTTTGAGAGAATTTGTTTGTGCTTAGCCAGAACTAACTGTTTAAGAATTTCAGTCTCGCGGCAAATTATTTCTAAAGCCGGCATAAATAAAAAATAGACACAGCTTTGCTTCAGCGCTGGTATTTGAGTTACCAAGTTCAATTGGTCTTTTAAGATTTCCTTGTAAAAGTCGTGACAAGCCCCATAAAATCAAAACTAATTCTGCCAAACGGCTTGGTTGCTTTAATGAAATTAAATTTGTATTTTGGTTTAAAAATTTAACTTTAACTTCACTGCATTCAGTGCATCCTTTACGACATTTTTTACATTATCAAAAGAAAAAGGCATTTGTTAACATAGTGGAGCAACCTGGTTATGCCTCGGTGGCACAATGCTATGTTTAGCTCATCTAAAAATTGTAGCGAAGGGAGCGATATTGATGCTGCAGCGGCTCTAGAAAAAGTTTCAGGCGTAAATTGAGATTACATGGTCGATATATGACTGTGAAGTCATAAGGAGCGAGTTCAAAGCGTCATCGTTGAATTTTATTGTTTTTATCTTTGAAGGATGCTTTAAGTCAAGTATAGATGAAACGCTGCGTTGGTCAGTGACTAGATTAAAATGCTTCCATTTTTGCAGAGCTTCAACGATAGCGTACGCTTCTTTCTCTATAGAAGAATGCTTTCGTTCAGTACTAGAGAGAGTCCGCGCATGAAATACCATGGCTTATTGTTTTATTCAGTGTAGCAGTAATAGCGAAATCCGACGCATCGGTTTCTACTGTTAATGGTAACTCTTCGTCAATAGGTTGTAAAATAGCTTGAGACAGTTTATTTTTCATTACGTGAAAAACGTTTAAATGAATTTTTTGATAATGGAAAAGAATCAGTTTGAAGAAACGAACGCATTAGAGCAGAATAATTTGGAACCTATTTTATAAATGAATCTAACAAACAAACCTAAGATTCGCTGCAGTTCTTTCTTTGTTGTAGGTTGTTGTAAATCATTCAAAGCTGCTACGCGCTCGGGATCGGGTTTAATTCTGCCATTTCCAACTAGATGACCCAAAAGTTTGACTTGAGTGCGATTATAGAGGCATTTTTCTTTATTGAACGTGAAGTTATCTTTTTTTTGCCGCTTCCTTCAATGCTTTTTAAGTTCTCATCATGGAATTTTTGGTCGATTCCCTCAACAGTAATGCTCTCTAAATAAGCAGTGACGTACTTCAAGTTATGACATTTAATAAATTGTTTCATCACTTGCTGCAAAGCTAGGACGGCATTAGTGAGACCAAAGAGCATTACTTTTCACTGATACTATTAGGATTCTGATAGGAAAGCGATGCATGGACAATCTTTTGGTCAAATTTGAATCTGATGATTACGCTGATTTCAAGTCAAGTGTACTGGTATATTTCCATTTGGAAACTTGCGATGTGCTAGGCAAAAAGTAAACGTCTAAATGCGTAAACAAATTGATGGTTTGATTGTAGTTAATGCACATTCGCTTCTTTTTCCCATTTTCGACAACAAGAGGCTGCGGCCTCTAAGGGGAGTTACTCGGCTTAATTCGGTCTTCTTGTGAAAGTCTTAAAGTTCCTGCTTTTATAACTGCCCTATCAACAGTTGAAAATTTTCTTGCGACAAGTTATCGCCGAACAATTACGGATAAGGTACATCGGGAACAGAGCTAATAGTTGAAACAACAAGTTCTGGTACTTTACCTTGAAATTGAAAGGTTACATTTTTATGTTGTCGCAAAAGGTTGTCCACAATTATTGCGTCACAAATAAAGTTGGGCATCACATCAAACTTGAAATTCTTACAAAAGTTGCTAACAAAAGTCAAATTGGAATAGCACACACCCCAGACTTCGGTTTTAAGAGACAAATTAGCCATATATGCAGCAAATTTTATACTTTTACTGTTTATACCAATGGTTCTCAACCTTTAAAAAAATTTGGCGGCCCGGAAATTTTTCTAATGTCTGAAAAAATTGTAATAAGCGCAATAAATCGATAAAAAATTTTTTTATTAAAACGAAAGTAAGCATTTAGCATCAGAAGAACTCTGTTTAATGTGAAATTTGTTGCTATCTTCTTGATATAATACGTAGTAAACGTGGATCTATTAAAGTTTTTGAATGGGGAAGTCAGAAGCACCAGAAGCGGGGGGACACAGTGGGGTAGAAAATTTACAAGAAGGTACAAAGTACTTTTCAATATAATTTGTTTAAAACCAAGGTTTAGAAATTTTTCTAGATTAGTAATTATTTCTGATTGTTTCTTTTATGACAATGCCAGTACTTTCCATCTTTACTACTCCTATTTAAGTTTAAAATTGTAGATTTTTAATTACAATTGCAAATTTTCAAAAAAGTTGCATCGTGGAATTCTTATCTTTTCCTGCTTAGTCTTTTCGGATGACTGTCTTAACGCAGTTGAAGGATAGTCTGGCACCATTTCTTTCAATAACTAGAGACTGATTACTTAATTCATTTTCATACTTTTTTTTCACCACTTCTTTTGAAACCATTAGTTTTGTTGCACACTAAAAATATATTGATGCAATAATCTTGAAGAGAGCTATTAAAGCCATTCAAGCAGCTGAATATATCCGCTAAATATGCAAGTTTGTTTATTCACATTTTATCGGATAAAAATTCTTTTAATGGAGAATGTTCATTCACGTAAAAATTGATCTGCTTCTTCCCTCAACTCAAAAAGACGTGCAAGAACGCGTTTTCTCGAAAGTCATATCACTTCTGCATGAAAAATGAGATGACGATTTTGCGCAGCCATACTCACACACAGTGCCTCAAAAAGCCTTAAATGCAATACTCGGTCACAAGTAATTGATAATCTCAACTGTCGGATCATAACGTTATTTAATTCAGATGACAGTTTCTGGGCAGCTAAATGTTCACAGCAAATTTTGCAATGTGTAGACAGCAGACAGCAGATTTTTTTTTGTCATTTTTATTTATTTATTTATTTTTTGTCTTGTCATTTTTTTTGTGTCTTTTGTCTTTTTAAATAATAATATTTAGTTTGAATTAGGTAATGCGGCCGTGCTTCTTATTTTTTCTCTTTCTTACACCCTCTCTATACTTTCTGCATGTTTAACGTTCGTCGTTGTGTCGCGTTTCCTTTTCATGCTTTGCTTATGTACATTGCATATACTTAAATATTGTTACTAAGCGTGAATAAAATATCATCATCATCATCATCATCATTTTTGTTTGTAACTTTTTTTACTTTTGTGGTTGCACCCGAATGACGACTAGCCATGCTGAGAGCTCGGTCAATACACTGCCATACACATTTTCCCCAATCTAAGCCTTGATCCAGCATTTTGTTAGTAAGGAAAATCAATAATAACTGTTAATATTCTTCTGAAGCTATTCTACTTCTGAACTCGTGGGGCCTCCTTAAAGTATAAAATGGGAATAAATTGTTGCAGACCGGCAGAAAAGCTAATGTGGACCGGCGGTTGAGAACCACTGGTTTATACCGTCTCGTTTTGCAAGATTTTTAGAAATATAACTATTTGTACTGCAACCAGAGCATGTGCATTTATGTTGTTAATACAAATCTCTCTGAGTACATGTCAGGAAAAGGTTGACTGTAAATTTGTCACTGAAGCTAAAAAGGTTTTGACCCGCAACTTGATGATTTTTATTTTAAGCAACATTTAGTATAGTGTCCTAGTTTACCACGATAATCGCAAAATTTTACTTTTCTCAAAACATTGATTTCGTGCATGCCATATAAACCTCCGCAAAAATAACGAAAAAAATTTCGAGACTGTTTTGGTCTACTTGAACGATTGCGCATAAGGTTAACATTTTGATCGTTCATGTCGCTCTGATCAGGAGATAATTTATTTGGATACAAATTATTTATAGTACATACCCCACCAGATTAAAAGGCTTGATCTGAAGGATATGATTCTGAAGAAACTTTTTATAGTTCTAAAGCTTAAGCTTTTTCGTAAGCTTCGACAAAAGTTAACGTTTGGTTCTTCAATAATCTCTGCCTAATTATGTTTGACGAAACACCGCTGATAAAGGAATCTGTTTTTGTCGCATCTTTATATTCTAAAGCAATTACTGCAGTAAAATTACAAATTTGACTTAGTTTTGTAATGCGTCAGACGAACTCATCAATAAATTCACCAATATTTTGTCATGCGTAGATATTATTCCTTAGTTTTACAAACAGTTTTTGGCATAGATTTTATTTCTTAGTTTTACAAACAGTTTTTGGAACGTTTCAATAGCTCTTCAAAAGTAGTTTCTTCTTGTATAAGTTTATACAAAGGAGTTGTTAAGTGAGCGGTCAGCACATCTAATTTTTTAAGAGCATTCTCACCTCCTGGCAACGCATTGAAAAAGTTTGAAAACATTTTAAACCAGAAATTCCAGTCATCCTCAGCAGACGATGAGCTAGGGTCAACAGCTAATTTCTCTGGTTGCAAAAATTTCAGGTTTGCTCAAGCCTTCGTGTAAAAAACAAAATAACAGAAAACAGACTTTTAAATTGTAATATATTAATTTAATCTAATTAGCATTTAACCTCTATTAAAACTTTAATAGCCTAATTATTGGGGTCTAAAGATATAAAACATTAAATTACAACATACAAAATTATACTACATCACCGTAAGAAATGAAAACGTCTTTCTGAAAACCCATTCTAATGAGAATTACGACGAACAAGACAAACATTAATACAAATTGAAGTGCTCGCTTAAACGAATAATAGATTCAATTAACAAACGATAGTTCGGTTCGAAACTAATAACAATGGTTATGGCCCGAGTATATGGCCACGGTCAGATTATATTGCTAAGGGCAGAATATACGGCTACAAGCAGAATACAGCAATTCACGATCTAGTTTGTCTTTTTATCGATCAATTTCGACTTTTTACTGATCAATTTTGTCTAGTGCATTTTAAAAATATAAAAACGTTTTAATAATAAAACAAATATAACAACAGAAATGAATAATGAATAAACGAACATCGAAAAAAACAAAAGAAAAACAATGAATAAAGTTAAATACTGTAATTAATTTTCAATGTTGTCTCTGTTTGAAGACCTCACCAAATAAGAAAGCATGTTTCTGTAATAGCCACTACAATCAGAGGGAGTGGTGGTGTTAAATGCAGTTCCAATCACACACTTCAATTGGACTTTTGTAGTGCACCTTTGCTTGATCACTTTATATTTCCATTTACTAAAGCAATTCTTTATAGGATTTAAGAAAGGGCAGTAGGGAGGCACACACTTGACTTCAAATCCACCAAAATCAAGAATCTGTGCATGATGTATCCTTGCATTGTCAAAAACAAATATTGGAGTGTCAATACCAACATCAATACATGCAGTTTTCAGTTCAGTTAGGCATGCTTAAAAATCAACTGCATTTACAGGATTATCAGGTACTTTAAAATAAAGCATCACGTTTTTGTTCATTGCTGCCACAAAAGATATGTTGCGAAATCTAACATAGGAAATCACAGTAGTTGCTTTTTTCCAGCCTTTGATCTTTTGTTTTGTGGAAACTGCAAAACCAACCTCATCAATAAAAACAAAATCTTCTGCTGCATGTGTGGTTTCAAGGCAGTGATATTCTTGCGCATATCTTATTCGCGCTGATTAGTTGTACAAAGTACATTACGAGCAGCTGGAATGCTATTGGCAAATTTCAAGGTGTAGTGAAATGAATTGAAACATCTTTCAATGGTTTGTATTGAAACTGTTTCATTATACTCACTTTTTACTTTCTCAATAAGTTGCCACAGAGTCAAACTGTGTTCTTTATCTACCCATTTCTTCACTTGTTCTTTTTCTTCCACTGTTAATCTTGACTTGTAACCCCACCTGTTCTTGATGCATGCACCTCTCCAGTTTCATTGTACTTTTTTATGATGCTTTTAATTGTTGATGCAGGCCTTCTTATCATTTAAGCAATGTACGCTGGATTGCGGCCTGTGGTATAAAGAAAAATTATTCTTTCTCTCATATTTTATTCAACAGAGATCTTTTTTTTGTTGCTCTTCCTGTGCAACAATTGCTTAAGGGATCTTCTCCTCTGTTTGCTCTCTTTCATTTACTCTCTGTGTTGATATTATCGATAACTGTGCGTTGCCATTCTGCAGTTCACTCTCATTCTTATTTTCATTAGACATTTGGATAAAGCTAATTAATGAATATTTTTTTCATAGAGCTAGACAAAATTCATCGGTGAGAAGACTATTTTGTTCGGCGTAGAGACGAAACTGATTGAAAAAAGTCTAAATTGATCGTTAAAAGAGCGAAATTGATTGATAAAAAGACGAAATTGATTGATAAAAAGATGATATGGCTACCAGCAGATTATACGCCTGCGAGCAGAATATAAACAGTACTGGCAAATGATATAGCTATGAGCAGATTATATGCCTATGGGCAAATTATATGGCTATGGGCGGATTATATGGATATGAGCAAATTATATATGACTACAAGCAGTATATGGCTACCAGCAGATTATGTGGCTAGGGCCGATTATCTGGGTATGAGCAGATTGCTAAGCAGATTACAGGTTTTGTGCAGATTATATGGGTGCGGCCAGATTTATGTTTACGGGAAAGTTATATGGGTACAAAACGATCAAAGCAGGAAGGACTAGTGCAGATCGCGAAATGATTGGCCAGTGTAAGTCTCTATTTCACGTGCAAAACGACCGTCGGCTGTAATTTAAAGCGGAATTTAAGCAAACGTTTCTCTTATACTTAAATTTTAAAACTTGACCAAACGTTATAAGAATGAAAAAGCTTTCGTATTTTTTGCAAACTTTCTAACGTAGCATTGAAATTGAATGGCTTCACTTGACTTTGTTCAGTTACATGACTGATCCTCAAATAAGTTTACATAAAATTTTGGTCGCGTCCAGCAGTTGATGATTCATTTTTTGTAGGGTGATTTCCAAATTGATATTGATTTTTGTGGTGTGTCCGGCGATTGCAAATTTTTATTTAGAGTTTTACCAGAAAGTAATTGCTTTATTTTGAATCAAATATTTGCCAAAGCAAAGTAAAAATTAGGTAAAATTTAATGATTGCTTGCTTTATAATGTTGTTTTGCCAGACAAAGAGATAAATACGTGTGATGTTGCTAATGCAATAATGATGCTCTGATGATGATGATGATTATTTATTTATTTATTTATTTATTTATTTTTTATTATTTTATCTCTACATTTATCCTCCTGACTCGCAGGAAAGCGACGGAGGCGCTAATACATAGGGTAGGCAATTACCCCCACCTGCTTCCGGAGATACCAAGATATTGCTGTCCGCTTGTAATCTAATAGAGGTATGACTGAAATTTAGAACTGCCAGGACCACTAAGCAGGGAAATATGCCGTAAAGTGTCTTTGCCAAGAACACAACAGTATGGCGCAAGTGGGTTTTGAACCGAGACCGTGTTGGTCACGAGCCCGGCGCTTTCATTACTCGACGACGCTGACGACAATGATGATGATGGTGATGATGGTGATGATGCTGATGGCACAAAAACAAACCCAACGTCGATTGGAGTAGGTTGCCATAAATGTTCGATAATTTTAAATTTTTTTAGATTTTGACAGTTCAACTTGATAAATGATGAAGTGCAACAACTTGACCTCGTTTAATATGACACGCTTCATCGTTCTCGAAACAACAGTCGCCATATTCACTATGATGATGGTTTATCTCGTTGTCGCACTCATCACATACGAATGGAGAAAGCCCAATAACAACATCATCAGTTTACGTCATTTAAGTGACTTGAAGCGCAGTTTGCAGTTTGCGTTAACGCTGCTTGCCGTCTTATTCGTGATCGGAAGATTCGTTTGCGAGAACTAAGAGCTACTGGCTCAATACACTGGGGTCCGCTATGATTACTGCAACGCTATCTTAAAGCTCAAGGTTGCGTTGACCTCATTTGGACTCTATTGTATTTACGCTTTTTTGTGGATGCGACAGCGATTTTTTTATGCTGAGCCCGCAATTCAGCATCTTTCGGGGCCACTGATCCGTGCTTTAAGTTGGGGCTACCTGGGTCTCCTCACTTTGGCGCTATTAATTGGAAATGTGCTCTTCTTGGTGACCAGATTCTACAAGATGACCGAGCATGGTTGCTTTAATCACCACAACACAATTCCATCTGTAATTCCGTGGATTTTTTTGGGGACAGCGACCGTGTTGTCTCAATTGATCTTGTTTGCTTTGTTCGTTTATCCTTTATTGCAACACAGAAGCCAATTGAATGCCAGCTCTCGCTCCAATGTTAGCAGTTTAGCTCCTATGATAAAACGAGTTGCCTTGGCAGCAGCGGTCTGCATTATCTCGGACATCATCGCTCTCCTCCTCATTGTCCTGGTGAAAGACCAAAATGACATTATTCCTACTTTTGCTTTTGACGTCTCGCTTGTTGTAAACGTCATCTGCTTCGTGGCGACGTTCATTGATTGGTGGAACCGGCTTGCTGCTCCTTTATGCGTCAGTAGATTCCGACTACTGAATAACGAGGGGAAAGGATCAACGACAAACAAGAACAAGGAAAACATCGATTCATTGGGGACAAACTGCAAGATTCTGCATTGCGGTTTCCAAGCAACTACTTTACCCGAACAAAACAAATTGCCAAATCATTAGACTATTGCTCAGAACAAAGGACACTTCGTTTAACTCGATAGAGGATAATCATAGGAGTTACGCTTAGAAGTGAGCGAGAAGTCGCTTTAGGTCTCAATAATGACACGATATCTTTCTAGCTCTGATGTACGCAATCACATTCAACATGCCGTCATTTTTAAACGCCCGTTTTAATAAATTGATTTTTTAAAATTTGGTTTTGTTGCTATTATTAAACTAAACAACATTTATTGGTTTGTATCATAAATAGAGTAAATGAAAAAGCCCACAACTGTAATTTTATTGTAACGAATGAGCGCCCCATGGTCCTTTAACTAAGTTTTTTTCGGAAAATCAAAACCACGAGACGCTAATTTATTAAAAATCCTAAGTGTTTGTTTTCCTCTAGCGATAAAAAATCCCTCCAACTAGCTTTAGTGGGCAAGCTCGAACAACCTGAAGAGTTTATATCGGACTATATGCAATTCATTCGGTGCAAGATCGATATCGGGGTATATGCAATTCATTCGGTGCAAGATCGATATCGGGGTATATGCAATTTATTCGGTGCAAGATCGATATCGGGGTATATACAATTCATTCGGTGCAATGATAGATCTAATCGTGGTTGGAAATAAATTATGTGTTGCACCGGATAATCCTACGTTTTTTGCAAACAAATCAGATCTCTAACGACATCATAAGTATTGGAACTCTCAAGTCATTTTTGTAATGTTAACACCAGGTCTTCGAACTTAATGCATTTTAAACCAAGTTTAAGTTTGAGTTCACTATTTTCAATTTATCGAGTTTAAAAATTTTATTTATGTAATCAAAACCAAAAAAAAGTTTTTCTACTTAATCGATTTTTTTTCGAGTTTGAATGCGGCAAGAAAATCCAGTTCTTCAAGTTACGATTCACATCCCTTGTTAAAACTGAAAAATATTTTTAGCTCTTGCTTTACATCATGATCTAAGCCAATGGTTCCCAAACCCGGGATCCGTGAAAAGGCAGTAAGAGGCACAGAATTAAAAAAAATTTTCAAAATTATTAGTTTGAAACATTTTAAAAAAAATCAGGGGTTTACAGACAGGATGATTTTTTGAAAGGGTTCGTAACTAAAAAAGATTGGGAACCACTGGTCTCGAACTATTGCTAACAGTTTCCGTCTTGCTCTCGAGGTGATCTGGTCTTGATCTCGTGTTATTTAAGTTGGTCTCGCGACGGACATTTTTTTACTTGACCTAATTGTGATGAAGTTTGCTATTTGTATAAGAACAACACTCATTGACTCAATCGACCAACTTTCTTAGAATTGGAAGTAGTAAAAAGCTGAAGGTCGGTTTTGAAGGCTATTGATAAAGATGTTGCTGCAGTAACTAGTAAAAAACTGAAGGCCACAGATAAAGATGTTGCGGGTCACATTTTGCTCGCAATCGTCCGTTTAGCCATGATGTTCTGAAGTTTTCAATTTTAAGCGTAGACTTTTTTTAGAGATCACCATTTTTTAGGGACAAAAATCAAGAAATTTGAGACAGATTCAAAGTGGGTGAACTTGAATTTGTGAGCTACTTGAAGACAAAAAGCTCTTAGCAATCTTTTTTTGCATTCTGAGATAGTTCCCAACCAATTATGGCCCGCATATTTTACAAAAATTTGAAAAACAGTCTACACGACCGACTAGCTTGAACCATCCTAATCTACGCCAAGGTAGGAAGAAAATAAACAGGGGTAATACCAAAAAACCTGGGAGATTTTATCAAGTTTTTTTTCGTTTGCATAATTTGTCTTTGTTTTTTTAGATCAAGTAATTAGAAAAATTCTACAGTATATAAAAAACAACAAACGACAAATTTAACAAATGTAACAAACCAATATTGAGAACAGAGCTAATCAAATATCTGGAAAATATTTTTTTCATAATCATGACTTCAAACATTTTAAAATTTAAAAAACTTTAACAGATACCTTGCTTATTTCAACTTTGTTAACCAGCATGTCTTTGTGCTATTCAACTTTTTTTATTCCAATTGAGCGGATTTCAAAACAGTTTGTTTGATGATGAGGTCACAAAGAGCAAAGCTTCTTGTTAAATGTAACCACGCATTTTTAAAAACATTAAAGCACTGATTTCGGAATTATCAAAGCCGAATTATTACATGATGTTTCCGCGTTTGGATCGCGCCCCACCCTTCTTTCGACGGTCATGTTTGTGACTGTATTACGTGACAACAGGCTGCTCGCGCCGTCTCGGTCGAATCTCCAGTGATCGGGCCAATGAAGTCCCCCATCACAGGGACCATCACCGCCACCACTGCCGCGGACGGGAGTCAGAATGTTAACCTCGCTGACTTCCACCAGCAGCTCATAGAAGTGCGCGACAAGATCAACTCCCTGCTCGAGCACTTTTCCGCCACTCTCTTATTGGACCCCGTTAAAGGTGAGCGCGCTTTGGTGAGTCAGTTTTATGATTTATGACGTCACAACTGAATTTAAATGATGCTTTAATGAACAGCGGGGAAGCCCCAACAGAATTGAAGAAAGAAACATGATGAGGAAGCTCAGCTTTTTGTTGCAAACATTTTTACTTAAACGTTTTGTCCCCAGAGGACTCACAATTTTCCCCAGAAACAGCGTCCTGCATTAGACCCAGGATCAGCGCTGCGTTGGCCTCGATTAGTAACCACAACACAAGGCGCCAGAGCATCCAACTGCTTGTTTGCTCGCTCCCCTTGATCAATCTTTCATGCGAAATAAGTGTCAACTCCTGTCAATTGTCGCTTTAGCTAAAGTTGGGCTTTCTGCGCCAATTTCAGAATTCGACTTAATGGAAAACTTAATGTCAAACACGTTTAGCTCACTTTCATAAAAAATGTGCTAAAATACTAAACAACCAAGCGATAATTTTAAATACTTAACAACCAAGCTTACTAAATATGCATATAAAGTTAAAAATTCCCATTTTTTCATAAGTTTAGTAACGAAAAATTGTAACTAGTAAATCTAAAATATGGTCCCGATCTTGTGTTATCTAAGTTGGTCTTGCAACCGGATATTTTTTGACATTTTTCTTACTTGATGTAATTGCAATGAATTTTGCCATTTGCGTAAGAACAATTTCTTAACAAATTTCTTAACATCAATTTCTTAACAATTTTATTACATCAGATATTGTCGTTTCGCCGAGTAAGAAATTATACAAAAGCGCAGTTGATTTAGAAGCACCAGCCACCAAGCGGTTGAAAAGTAAAATTATCGTTTCGTCGAATTAAAATGGAACAATTTTTATTGGACGGAATTTGGAGTTTAACTTGGCAAAATTATAGTTGTAATTTGAAGTCTGAAAAAGAATAAATTAAACCAATATAGATAATAATTATGCTGATAATTTAAGCCTGTAAACGAACTCTTTTTGACGGCACAATGCAGGTTTGCTTGAGGTTATGTGGATGGATTCTAGTACAGCAAGATGAAATTCAGATCTGGCTTTGGATAGAATCGAAAATTGATCATCATTGTAGTGAAGGGCGCAATTTGGATGTTTTAGAAGATGAGTGCCAATAGCCGAATCACAATTAGGTGTGGAAGAGTTTATTTTACATTTTCGCGTTGGCTGAATTCTTTCTTGATTGGTTTTGTTGCGGATAGTTTTCGGGACATGTAGGCGGATTCTCTCCTGCAGACGTTGAGAAGTTCTGCCCACGTACCAACATTCGCAGCGGCACACGTATTGGTATACGACCATGCTTTTTTGAGAAGCAGGCAGAACGTCTTTATGAATTGCAAGAAGAATTCGTCTGATGGAAAAAATAACTCGCGGTTGAACTGTTGAAAAACAATTTAGAATGTTACTCTTAATTTTCTTTTCAAAGATAACAGAAGTTTCACCAATCCACGGTAACTTCAAGTAAACAGGACATCGTTGAGGACCTTCTATCGGATGTTTTTGAAACTGTAGAATTTTCTTTGAGATTCTTGCATTGATCACAGAATCTGGGTAACCGTTTTTAAGAAATAAAGATCGAATAGTGTCCGGTTCTTGTTGGAGGGAAGATTTTGAGCAGATTTTCAACGCACGGTGTGTTAAAGTTGAGATCAGGTTAGTTTTGCGTGTCTTTGGACCAAACGAGTTCCATCTAATATATTCACCAGTAAATGTAGCTTTCCTGCAAACAGATGTAGTAAAATTGTTGGTTGATTTGGTGACCAATACATCTAAAAACGGTAGTGATTGGTTAACTTCTTTTTCACTTGTAAATTTGAGCGAGGTGTGCAAAGAATTCAAATTAGTTAAAAATTTTTCAGAATCCACTTCATCTTGGAAGAGAGCAAATGTGTCGTCGACGTAACGGTAAGAGATTTGAGGTTTGGAAATTTTGTCAAAAAGTTTAGATTCGTAAAATCCAACAAAAATATTTGCTAAATCCGGACCTAACCCTAACCCTATTCTTCAGATTGACCACTTTTTCACATAAATTCATTTGACAAATGTATGCTGGCTTGGTTTCAAAACTTGCGTCAACTTTTTTTTTGTCGGAAGCTTTGTGCCATTGATACTCAGATAAGTTTTTGTTTTGCTTTTTTATTTGCAAATTAAAATGAATTTGAAAATGTCAAGTACACAAACAATGTTTGATTTATGTATTTATTTTGATTGCTATTTACTTGCTACTATTAATTTAACCCTCCGTCTACCATGGGGTCTGATAGACCCCAAGCGCTCTTTTACCGTTTGACTACTCTTTTAATTTAAATGGTACCATATTAAAACTTAGTGACTTTATGCATGTACCTTAGAAATATAGCCAACATAAACCTCAGTACACAAAACTAATTTGTAATCTGCCTAAAAAAAAAAGTAACATCGTGTACCATTGGGGTCTGACAGACACCAACTGCTTTGCAATGTAAATCCTGCTGTTACATGGACACAAACGTTTTGACAGCATTATTTCCTTATTGAAAACACAAGAATAAACTACTATTTCTAGGTTTTTTTACTATAACAGTATAAAAACCACGAATGTTAAATGATTATTTATAATATATTTGTTTGCTTCTCGAAATCTAAATTTTCTTGCAAAAAAAATTATACAAGAGTTTTAAAATACAGAAGAGTAAAATTTTGATATGAAGAGAAGAGTGATAACTGTTGATAATGCTCCCAAATTGAAACGATAGCGATGTACCCTTTGCGACAGAAACAAAAACAAGAAGAGCCGTTTTGCTTGCTTTGTGTGCAAGAAGTATGTTTGCTGGGAACAGTCCAATTCAATTTGTCAACGAGCTGTAGGTGCAATTACACTAAAGTATTGATTATGGCAGGTGCTATTTGTTACTGTTTTTGATTTTTTCATTGTTGATTTATTCATTGTTGTTGCTGCTGTTTATTTATGGTTATGCGCTGTTTCGTTGGTAAATGCGATTATGATAGCTAAATCAGTATTTCAACTTAGCAAAAATTTTAACTGGTTAAAATTGATACAAAGATTTAATAGCTGTCAACTAAAAAAATGTGCATTATGTTTGCAAAAGTTACTGCTAAAAGTAATATGAAATGCTAGTTTATTGCGCCATTTAGCTATCCTGCATGAAATGCAAACCTAGACCATCATAAATCACAACAAACCTACATGGGGTCTAATAGACCCAATGGTTCACAACATCAGTTTTTTTTGTGGTAGACGGAGTGTTAACAAATTACTACGAGCGATTGAGTCATTTATTGAAAGATTACTTTCGCTTTCGTTTTCAATGATACAGAAAGGTAATCAATTTGTTATGAATTACTACCTGCACTTTCGCCGGAAATAATATTTTTAACAGCAGCAGTTGGAGTAATTTGACTTTATTTCGGAATTGGAAAGGTTTTTGATGTAGAGGTATTGTAGAGAATACTTATGCAAGCCATTCACAAAAGAACTCTTTAAAAATTTTAAAATGATTAGAGGATTTAGACTCTTGGGTAATTCATAACGAATTTTTTTGAATAATAAAAATATTTGATTCTGTGAATAGTAGCTGTACTGTCTAATTTGTTAACTCAAGTTTGAAAATTAAATAGGAGAGGCAACGGCAGCCTTGATATTTTGATGAGGTTTGAAATAGTTTTATCGTAAAGATAAAATCTTAATTATGACATCATTATAGAAGCAATTTTCTAGCCGTTTTAATATATACTACAAATTTCCAACTTCTTAAACAAATTTTTTTATTTTGATAATTAAAAACTGAACAAATGCGTTTTATTGTTTTATTGTGATTTATTACAGTTTTAAACTGTTTTTAACAAGATCTTTTATACTGTAAATAGGTATTTGAAACAGTACACTGTACTAATAGTTGAAACAGTATTCTAACTTACTCAACTAGTCGATAAGTTGCTCACAAAAGAAGTTCGCAACATTTCCTTTCTCGACAGCGTGGTCGAGTGGTTAGAGCGTCTTGATTGTAATCGATAGGGTCTAGGTTCAAAACCTGATCGCGCTATTGCATTTTTTCCCTGGGAAAGACACTTTGCAGCAATTTCTCCTCCTTGGTAGTCTTAGCAAACAGTTCTAAATTACAGTCATATCTTTATTAAATTACAAGCGGACAGCAATATCTTGGCATCTCCGGACGCAGGTCGGGGTAATTACTTACCGCATGTATTAACGCCTCCGTCGCTTTCCTGCGAGTCAGGAGGATAAATATAGAAATGAAATAAAAATTACAAAAAATGAAAACAAAATAAATCACAAAGATCAATACTTATAGTAAAGACGTTGTTTTAAGTTTTCGTCACTCTATAAAACTAAAAAAAACAAATGAAAAATTCCAACTAGACAGCAATATCTTGGCATCTCCGGAAGCAGCTAGGGATAATTGCCTACCTTATGTATTAGCGCCTGCTTCGCTTTCCTGCGAGTCAGGAGGATAAATATAAAAATGAAATGAGAATAAAATTACAATGCACAGTGATTTCATTTATAAAAATTGAAGAAGTTGATTTAAGAGTATAATAAATGATTATTAGAACAGAAAGGACGCCGTACCAATAAGGCAATTTTTGAAAAAAATCAATTAATTTGAACAAAAGATCCGGTAATATAATAAATCAGTAGAAACAAAAGAAGATGCTTCAAAAATTGAATTTGCTACTCTGCGAAGAACCAAGAACAAACTGGGGCCGGTAGCTATAAATTGCCTGCATAGCTACAGGTTGGCCCAGCGAAGTGTGGACAAATAAAAGTTAAGTTTTTTCAGTTATATGAAGGCCAATAAAAACAACTCATATATAAAATGAAAGATAAATTTATTTTATTTAATAACATCCAAGAGTTATTCAATATATGCTCCTTTCTCTTTGATAACTCGGCGGAGACAAAGAATCCCTTAATCATGTGTGGCACGCACAGTTTCAGCGTCAATTTATGTCCAAGATTTGGTCAGTTTTTGCTTCAGAACCTCCACACTTGAGTGGGATACACCGCAGGACTTCTGCTCCAAGATGGACCATATGCCAAAGTCCATTGGATTCAAATCAAGAGAAGATAAAGGCCATAGTTTCTTGGGCCAAAACAACTTGAAATTGTCTTTGCACCAGTCCTGGACCAATCTGGCTGTGTAAGAGGTTGCTCCATCCTGCTGAAGTGTAATTCCTTTATTTCCAGTGACTTTCTTCACCTAAGGAACAACTTTATACTTTAACATCTTTAGATAAGCAAATCCTGTATTCCACAAGTGTGGAGTTCCTGAAGCAAAAACTGACCAAATCTTGAGCAGAAATTGACGCTGAAACTGTGCGTGTCACATGTGATCAGGTAATTCCTTGTCTCCGCCGAGTTATCAAAGAGAAAGAAGGATATATTGAATAACTCTTGGGTGTTATTAAATACAATAAATTTCTCTTTCATTTGATACATGAGTTGTTTTTATTGGCCCTTATATAACTGAAAAAACTTAAGTTTTATTTGTCCACACTTTGCTGGGCCACCCTGTATGTGGTCATGCTAATGATTGTTTCAGGCTCTTTTATTGGCATCCAATTCGCTAGATGCGTGCACTAATCATCAATATCGCGTCTCAGATCATTATCTTTCGAAACCGTCTTCACGTGTGACAGTCCTTTTTGATAAAATAAATTAACAGCAGTAAATGAATTTTTACTTTATTCTGAGCTAAACACCTTCTTTTCTCTCCTGTTTATTTTCTAAAGTCTTGAAAACTTAACAGACCATAATAGCCGACTGGACAACTACATTAAAGACCAAGAATGTCATTAAAAAAGTATATAAACTGGGTTCCTTGTGCAAAAACGAAAAAAATAAACCGTTTAGGTTGGTCATATAGTGAATAACAAAAATCAATATTTATAGTGAAGACGTTGTTTTTGGTCTTCATTTAGATAAAATACCATTTTTATGTAGTTTACTTTTCTTTACTTAATCATGTCAATTTTTTGATTTTCAAATAACTTTCAAGGAAAAAAACTACAATTGAAGAGTAAAAAAGTCATTTACTTAAATTGATCAACTTTTCAAACTGTCAAAAACTATGATAAAGGGGAGGAGCAAATTTTTTTAGTGGGGATTCACTCTTATTACGTTTGTTAGAGAAGGCCTGATGCTATAGTTTACTCTACTGCATCGCTCAAAAGAAAAAGCTAAAGGATAGGATCATGGTTACGGTTATAATACTGCTGAAAGTCAATTGCAACAAGCACATTTGCTTCCATTGATTTCTTGTGTTGACCGTCCTATTAAAACTTTTTAGTACAACTAAATAAACTTTAAGGATTTACTTTAGATTATACATATATTTTCATTTTTTATTTTTCTTCGTCTCTATATTTATGTTTCTGACTTGCAGGAAGCGACTGTTGTAACCGATAGTGAACTTTAATTACATGAAGAATACGCAGAGATGCGATAACGAATTCACTAACTCGAAAGGTCAAAAATAATCTATAACAACAAAAATGTAGTTTAATTATCGTTAATAAATGATGGTAATAAAATAAAAAAGTAAAGGACTCACCGTTAATAAACAGAAGTACAGAGAAATTTGCCTCGGAGATACCTTGATTAATAGATGACCAATAATTTTCAAAATTATTATTTTAACGCACACTCGATACAACGGACTGGCACATAAAAAAACGATTTCTTTTATCACCACGTATTTAAGCTTTATGCCGATCCTTAATAGGATCGAAGGCTCACAAAATAACTTAATAGGATTAAAAATCGTCCGTAATAGCGACGGAGGTGCTATAAACAGGGCAAGCAATTATTCCTGATCTGCTTCCGGAGATGCCAAGATATTACTGCCCGGTTAAAATTTTTTGGTTTTATAGAGATACGACTGAGATTTAAAACTGCTTGCTAAGACCGCCAAGCAGAGGAAAGTATGGTTAAGCGTCTTTCCCCAAAGACGCAATAAAATGACGCGAGTAGGTTTCGAATCCCAACCGTGTCGATCTCAATCGCGGCGCTCCTCAACCAAGCCACGGTCAACGAACAAAATGGATTTCTAAAACTGACTTTTAATTTCGCTTAATTCTTTTTTTTCAAGAAACACTAAGATCCTAAATCTGAAGCTTTCAACCAGCTGTCACGTGAGGTTTCCGAAAACTGCTGATTTGTCAAATGTTGAGAGTTGAGTTGACAAATGATCGAGGCTTAATCCCTAATCACCAGCACGATTTGTTTAGCCAAACATTGGGCGGCAAATTATTTAATTGCGATGCAGTTTCCAGTGCAGATACCACTATTTAGAAGTCCATCGATGAGCAACGTGATTTGGTAGGCGATTGTTTCTGCTCCGTGCAGCAAAGTCTTTACCCCACTTCGAATTTTCCTGCAATTGAGTCAGCGACTTGTAACTGCTGTCATCAATGCCGTGATATTCTAACGGCACTGAGTTTTGTAAATATTTTAGTTAATGGAGAATTAAGTATTTCCAGGAAGGGATGGGACTATTTGGCAAAGCCGTTTTGGCGCCAGTCATTGTGGCAGTGTGTCGTTTTCTTATTCGTAAATCTTGAAAATTTTAGGGTTTAGGGTGTTACGTCGTGCGTAAATGTTTACCACGTTGGTAATTGGCTACGAGTTTCGAACTAATGCGGCTTTTGTTCTTGCGTTAATCAGCGCTGCTTTTAAGTGCGCTCTTGCGCGGCTGTTTGGCATTGAGTGATGCCACGTTGTATCGGGCAAGGGCTGCTTGCCACTTTGCATTTTGGACATAGCTCTTTCTTTCGAAACTGGTCAGATATTTTTTTATTTATTTATTTTCATTTTTACTCACAATCAACTTGAAATTAATCATAGTGCATATAGAAATAAAGATTGTGAATAAGGAAGCAGCAACTAAACGAAGTACGTTATTACATGCACAACGTCAGTTGTGCATGGTCGCCGTACCTTTGAACAAAGCGATGTGATGTTAATAAGAAAAGGAAAGCGAAAAGAAGATAATTAATACACACATCCGAGCCATATCCAGAGAATGTTGTATAATCATGGGTGGGAGAAACAACAAACTCAGAGACCAAAAGGGTCTGGACCAAAAAGGGGTTTAGGGTGTTACGGATAACCTTTGCGATGGATGAGAAATTCGATTTTAATTGCAGACTTTCTACTTGAATTTAGCTGCTGAAAATTATTAGACCCCTTGGACATTGGCTACATTTGATAGCAGTTTGGTAGTCGCATTGTTGATTTTCTTTGCTCGTCCGCCCAACATCGTTGGTAAGTGTGTGGACAATGTGTCTTCGTATTGAAGCTAATTTGTGCAATATTATTTAGAAAACCGTTTTCGACTAGCGTCTCCAGTATTGTTTGTTTTAATAAAATAAAACCGTAAAGTCTGGTGCTGGTCGCGAAGCGCGTTTGTGAGGAGCTGGAAGGACGAGGCAGTTTTGCGACTCCGTCACATAAGGTTTAGGGGTTGGGTTAGAGTTAGGGTGATTGATTATACTGTTTTATTCAAACCTTCCTGCTAGTTTTAAATAGACTGGCGCCAAAATGGCCGCGCCAAAGCTGCTTCACCAAATAGTCCTCTATCCTTTCCAGGAAACTTGTCTTTGTTTCTTTGGTTTGTAAACTTTAAAATTTAATTTTAAAATGAATAAACAACAGCCAAGAAAGTTTTATTACATTGTTATAACTTTGGGCTTTTCAAAAAATAAGAAATATTTATTTTCAAACCAGGTCTGTAAAAGTCGAGTTTTTTATAACTCGATGATGGCGATATGGTCGCGATAACGCTAGACTACGGTTTCACAACAACTTAACTCTTTTTATGCTCTTTTCTGTGGTAAAAAGCGCTTAACAATTTTTTAACTTGGAATCTGAATAAGCATTCACACTGCAGCACTACCGGATACTTTAAGAAAACAAACAATAAGTTTCTTCACACAAAATCTCAGATAATACCAATCAATTTATAAGATTTTGTTTAATAAAATATCTTTAAATACTTAATCAAACATTTTATTAAAAACATTTTACTTGAATAAGTATCTGAAGAAATTTTAATAAACAAAAGCTTATAAATTGGATGGTAATTAGCTTAAATTTTTTGTTAAAAATGTTTTTTAAATTGATTTTCCCTGTCTATGTGTCCGACAATGGATCTACCACTCATAGCAAGTTTGGACTTAGTTTAATTTTTGAGAGTTTTGGTTTATTTTTACTAACTTTCTATAAGAATTTAGTTCAAGAAAATTATTCTTATCTAACATTAGTATGGAAAAATTGTTGGTGGCATGTACAGTATATAGTCTTGGTACTACGACAGTTGATGGAACTACACTTGATTGAACAACACTTGATCAGAACGACATTTGATAGATAGAACGACACTTGATTGAAACGACATTTGATGAGATGAATCAAGACAACACTTGATCGAACGACACTTGATGATAGCGACACTTGATCGAAATGACAGTTGATAAAAAAAAGGAGTTACTTTTGTATGTTTCTGCGATCAAACAATCTCTTTTTTATATTTTTTTGTACATTTTAATTTCTTATTTTAATGACACATTGTAAAACATTTCATGTTACAGCGACTGTCAAGATTAAAGTTGTCCTTGCTGCAGTAGAGGAGAAAGCAAATTTGAGAAATTTTAAATACATTGGAATTCACTAGAAATATTCACTATTTAGCAAAAACGTTATTGTCATGCCGATGCGTCTTTCAAAAAGGCTGAACCAGGCCGAAACAGGCCGAAATTTATTGATTCTGGTAGTTATAAAGATTTAAATGTTTTGAGAGCAATATAAGATAATCATAGCTCTGTATAGCACATTAAGCAGTTTTTAATTAAATTTACCTTTTCTTGCTTTTTTTCTTTTTTTTTTTTTTGGTTCACCTGCATGGTAAGTAAAGTGTAAATTTTCATCCGTGCTATCGTTCTTTTTGTTAGTCCGATAGAAATTTAATTTCTTCCAGTCGCAACTATTTATAAAAAGTGCAAAATAAACATTCGTTTTTGTAAAGAAAATCAAGATGGCTTTGCAATGTTTTGTTGTAAATTTTCACTTTCATTACTTGATCAAATTTCGTTTTGGTCAAATGTCGTTTCGATCAAGGGTCGTTCAATCAATTGTTGGGTCACGTATAATCTTATCGATTACTCTAAATGTTCTATCGTGATAATATCTAACTAAATGCAGAGTCGTTTAAACTAAATTGAAATTTGGTCATTCATAATTGAATTTGATGTTTTGAATAATTTCAGAGTCGTTTTGAAGCTATTTTTGATAAATTGTTATTGTGTGCAATTCAAAATTTTTTGCTCTGGTTGCCTAAAGGACAAAAAGTTAATTAAAGAAAAACTAATTCATCACCATCAACTTCATTATCATCATAATTTTGCAAACATATTATTGACAGTACAAATTGCAAATAATATCTAGGGTAAGTTCTCATGTAATTGAATTTGTTTGGTTTACAATATGAGAAACATTTTTGTTGACTGGATAAATGTTAATGGCTGGATAAATGTTAATGCTTATAGTAAGTTATTGTTACGCAACCAGTTTAGGAGGTGGTCATTTTGCATTGCCCCCTTGGATATGACTGTAATTGTTGAGATGTTGACGAATTTTGTCCTGTAATCGTTGAGATGTGCAACCTATGTACCGACTATCACAGTGGTACGAAAACTTATAAACTACACTGCTTAAAAGTAAAGTAGGCAGCATGTCCTTTTTAATTGCTGGAAAAAGTGGGAGAGATGTAAAAATAACACGTTGTTCTACTTCAAAGAAGCACATCTCAAAGATTACAGGCCATAATTCGTGAACACGTGCCAAAGTTTATTAGAACCTGTCAAATTTCAAACTCTCGCAATATTTCCACTCGTTCTGGAAAATCTTCAACCATGGTCACATTTAGTGAATCTGCAATTGGTCAACATCTTTTAGATAACCCTATTTGTGCCAAAACTACAGTAATGGAAAATTTACCACAATTTTTTTATTTGGTCGTTCGTCTTTTCATTTATCTGCTTTAGATCATGCAAGTTTGCATCAAATCATGCAAGCCAAATTTATGCCGCCAAAAAGAGTTTGTTTACAACTTGATACTCATGCGTTGATCACGTGCTGTGACGCTTCTCTCAAACATCCAATCATCTTCGTTAAGTTTTGTTCAATTGAATTTCTGTCCTTCATTCTGACGTTTATCTCCTGACAAGTGTTATACGAAAAGCTTAGATATGAGTTTTTTGTTAGCTATAAATAAGAACTCTTGAACAGTACAAAATTTGACCAGTTCTCAGCCAGCTTTAATGCAAGTAATGCAATAAATTTGCAACATTAAGTCAGCATTAGCATAAAGTCGATAGTGTAATATTCTTATGTTTCTTCTTTATAAAACACACTTTAGTTTTGCACGTTTTGTTTCTCTCTATTGCACTTTAACCAAACTACAAAGATATATTTACTTAGAAACACAAATCATGTGATGCGTATTGCCAAAACAAAATTACCAATATATTACATTCCCCTAGTATTGTATGTTTTTTAGTTATAGAAAATCAAAAGTTAATTTATTTTAGAGATAAAAAATATAAACGAGATAACAAGCTTGCAAATGTGGGCACTTGCGCAACTTGGATAATTGTGCAAGTTGCGTCAACACAATAACATGCAAGTAGTCTTTTTGCTTCTGGGAGCACGTGGCAAAGTGTGCAACTCTGTCAAAAAATAAATGAAAAAGCAATTTTAAAGCAATTTTGAAAATTGCTGAAGTTGCGATTTAAATTGGGTGTGCTCACCTTCGCAAAACCACTATGACAATAAATGAATAAGAAAAAACACACATAAGCTAATAAAAGGCAGAAAAGTCATATGATAAAATTAAAAGTTTAATTAAGCAGGGTTGTTATGGATCAAACGATTGAATCATTCCATCACATAAAGTAGTCATCAAAACGAAGTGGTCGCTGATGCTCACGGTCAGATCACGAAATTCATTTCATGAAATTTCAGTCTCTGTTGCTGCTCAGTTAAAGTTGTTTCCGACGTCGTCATCAAAATCATCGTTTGTTTAATGTTTTCGATGTCAACATCATCAGGATAATTTTTTGATTCAATAAAATTAGTGTAATTTTTGGGATGAGAATATCTCTTTCAAAAATGAATTCTATTTCGTCGAATTATTAATCCTGACTCGAGCTTAACAAAATGTGGACGTAATTTGTGATAACATTTTATTACCCGTTTATATCTATTCCACCTTTTAGTGCAATTATTTTGTACCCAGACTGGATCATTAACTTTAAGCTGTTCTAGGTTCTTTATGCCTCTGTTGTTGAATTATTTTTAATTTTTTTGCTGCTTCCACGACAACTCGTAGTTTTTTGTGATGCCAGCTTAGGGGTAATAAACTTTTGTGACAGGGTATAGCATCCTTTAGGGATGAATATACAACATAATGACTGTAGATAGACCTGTAGATTTGTGAGGTGTGTTTTTTCACTGGAGAATTCCTTTAAACCATTCATCATTTGTTCTCAAAGGCTGTTTTCTGCCACGCCAACATTTTTAAAAAAACGTTCTGCCCGCATAAAAATTGATTCAGCCATAGTATTGCCTTCAAGAAACTATGGAAACGATGGACACCACTGAACACCCATCTTTTTAAAAAGTTATTAAAATTTGATAAGCCAAAAGCAGAACCACCATCGTTTCAAAATATATCACAAACTGCAATGTTTATAAACCATTCTTGCAAACTACTAATTACTGTGGCTGCATCAGAGTTTGTAATTGGACCTTTTATGTGAAAGCATCACGAATACCAATCTACTATTACTAAAAATTTATTTCCGTTTAGGTCAAACAAATCAGCTGAAATAATTTGAAAGGAATATTCAGCAACTGGCAGATGTTGTAAAGCCTCGTTGATGTTACTTGGTTTATCATTGTGGCATTTGGAACAGCTTCTGCATTTATTTGTAATGTTGTTATCCATACCGGTCCAGTAAATTATTAAACCAGCTGTTGCTTTTGTGCCTTCGATTTCCCGATGACTGTTATGCAAATTTGATAATATGCTTTTTTATAATTCATTAGAAATAAGTAAGCGTGTCTCTTTGCGAACAAAGCCATTATCAATTACTAATTATTCTTCACAAACGTTCCAATAAGGGTGCAATAATTTGGAGTGGTGCTTATTTTAGGGAAAATCTTGGTTAATTTGGGGCTTTAAAAGTTGATACTCCACGTTCTTGTCAGCAATCTTTTTAAGTTGTCAAATTGAAACAAACAATCTGCCATTTCAGCTTGGGATAAACGGCAAATTTGAAATTGCTATTCGTAAGGGAAATGTTTAAAAAGTGTTAAAAATGTAGTTAATTGCTTACTCTCTTCAGCAAGTTTTATTTGGCTGTATCCCTTCCATGCATCAGAACTAAAAAATAACGTGTCTCATTTGCTTAAAGTCAAGTACACTGGGCCTGAACTAGTATTCCCGTAAACAGTATTATTTATTTATTATTTATTTATTTTATTTTATCTCTATATTTATCTTCCTGACTCGCAGGAAAGCGACAGAGGTGCTGATACATAGGGTAAGCAATTATCCCGACCTGCTTCCGGAGATGCCAAGATATTACGGTCCGCTTGTAATTTAATAGAGGTATGACTGAAATTTAGAACTTCTTGCCAGGACCACCAAGCAGGGGAAAGTGCCGTAAAGTGTCTTTCCCAAGGACACAACAGAATGGCGCGAGTGGGTTTTGAACCGAGACCGTGCTGGTTATGAGCCCGGTGCTTTAACCACTCGACCACGCTGCCGATTTAAATGTCAAAAATCTACACAGCCTGACTTTTCCGTTAAACCTTCCGTTTTGGTCGCGTTTTGGTTTTACAACAATCGAATTAAGCCATTTTGTTGCCTCTGTGGCAGGCGATATTACGCCTTCAACTAAGAGCTCGCCGAGTTCGTTTATTAAGGCTTGTTGAAATGCGAAGAGAATTTGCCGTGTTTTAGAAATACAACATGGTATAACATCATCGGGCTAAACAATTTTAAATTTCTCGCCTTTCATTGATGGTTGAGATTTAAATACGTCATCGTACTCTTAAAGACTTTGCTGTTTCAATAGTTTAATATCACAAAGCTTTGGGTCAATTGTTCCCAAGAAACAATGTGTTTCACAGTTTAAAAACACTTTACATTTATTAAACGGAATTAAGATTAACTTGGGATTTTGAATAGCTCTCGCCGTGCATTTCTTTGTTTGAATTCAATGTGTTTTGGGGATACTTTTGTTCTAATTTAAACGATGTTTAACTTTTTCGTGGCATTAATGGAAAGCAATGGGTTTCAATATCTTTAAAAATCATCCAATAACTGGAAAAATAAAATCTGGCGTCAACATAGCCTTTCAGAATCATTATTTCTCCTGTGGTTGTAACAGTGGCTTTAATTTCTATAGTGGGCTTCTTCAACTACCTTGGCAGTAAATGCAACAAAGTTTAATAATGAAGTCTGACTACCGTCCAATTAGCTCTTGTATCGATTAAAAGACGCAAAATACCAAAACAATCGTTATTGACGGTTACTAGTTCCGAAACTGTTTTGGTCCTACCGCCGACTTGCAGCCCTATTGCTCCCAATTGGGCTTCTGCTTCATTGATTTTTGATGCTAAAAACTTAGCTGTCGGCCTTAGATTCTTTTCTACAGCACATTTTTTCATAATGTCCAACACGATGGCAAAAATTACAAAGTTGTCCTTCTGCAGGCCATTTACACAAGAAATTATGGATGTAACCGCAGCGTGTACAAACTCGACACTTATTTGATAAAGTTGATCGATAATTACTGGAATGTTGTGCCACTATTGTTTTGCGATTTGTCCAATTGCATTAAAATCATTTTCAGCTAAAGCGTTGGTAGCTTTTTGTAGAGAGTCATGGTATTCTACGATTTGCACGGCGGCTGGCAAATACAGATGCGGCACTTTCGTTATTATTTGTTTATGCAATTGAATTGCTTTTATGAACCACAAGCCTCATCAATAACACTTGTCTATGACACAAATCTTGTTTATCATTTCCACAAAAATCTTTACCAAATTGACACACTGACGCAAGTTTTACAATTTCGGCATAAATTTGTTTAAATGTTAGGTCTGTTTGTTGTTTTTATGCATCAAAGGCTTTTCTGTAAACCCAAACACTACCTCTCGCCTTGGCAAGAGTGGCAATGACATCTAACACAATATCGATGTTTTGCCGTTGTTTACGTGGCAACTGCAGTTGAGCTGGAGTAATTTTCTCAAAAGTCACGCTCATAACCCACGCTTGAATGGCTGCCATTTGGTTTCCCAATGGACTTCGTTCGCTTTGATGCCAGATTCTCTCATAATGTTCTCAAATTATATTTTCCATGACAGAAAGAATTGATCTGAGCGTATGAATAAATCTAAATTTTCTTTAACAGAAATTTTCTTCACCAGCAGTCAATTGGCTGTGCCATCTTATTGAACAATTGCTTTAATGTAATTAAGCTAAATATAACTGATTAACTGAAAATGACTTTTAAGATTTTATTTTTATTTTTTATTTTTTTTTTATTTTTATCTCTATATTTATCCTCCTGACTCGCAGGAAAGCGACGGAGGCGCTATACATAGGGTAAGCAATTACCCCGACCTGCTTCCGGAGATGCCAAGATATTGCTGTCCGCTAGTAATTTAGTAGAGATATGACTTTAATTTAGAACTGCTTGTCAATACCATTAAGCAGGGGGAAGTGCCGTAAGGTGTCTTTCCCAAGGACACAACAGAATGGCGCAACTTATAATTTTTTCTTAAGTTTTTTGACTATTTTTGGTTTTTTACAATAGAAAGATAAGTAGGAAATCACTCCTAACTCGTAACTAACTAACTCGGCCCAGATGGTAGGTGCTTTCCGCAGCCTGGGCTGTGAGTAAGTCTGTTCATTGCTGTTAAAATAACAGACCGAAACGAAACCTACCAAAACGGAAGGGTATCCATTTATTCCGATGTTCAGTGTGGGTGTGCTAGTCGGAAAGCGTCCTTTTCAGGATGGGGCAATGCTAGGATAAAACTGCCCTTTTCAGGGCACATTGCCAACAAGTTCCGAAGACCCACTATTCTTCAGCTGAACATCGAAGGCCTCACTGCAAGCAAGATGAACGTTCTTCATCATCTCGCTATGCAGTCTGAGGCACTCGTCATCCTACTGCAGGAGACCCACTGCACTGATGCAGAGAAGTTGGTACTACCAAACTACCAACTAGCTGGGTCTTCTTTAAGCAGGAAGCATGGCCTTGCCACGTATGTCCACGAGCGACTGAGATACACGCTTTTGGACCAATCTCCACCGACATCGGAGATCGAGTGGCTGTGTGTGGACGTTGATGGCTATAAAATAGTCAACGTCTACAAACCACCACCAACGCGATTGCGAACCCTGGATCTCCCAGTGTTTCCTCACCCCTGTCTGTACGCTGGCGATTTTAACTGTCGTCATGCTGACTGGGGTTACGATGACAACAGTCCGGACGGTGAGTGCTTGGCTGACTGGGCAAATATTAATTGTCTTGCCCTCCTATATAATGCCAAGGACGCTGCCAGTTTTTATTCCGGCCGCTGGAACACTGGTACCAATCCAGATCTAGCTTTCGCCAGCGTAGGTCCAAACAGTCGCTTACCGAATAGACCTGTCCTTGAAAAGTTTCCAGGTCACAACATCGACCTTCGCTTATTACAGCACCAAGGTTTGCTATGGCAGTGCCAAGCATGTCTGTTAAGCGATGGAACTTCCGCAAGGCCAAATGGAGTCACTATATTGCTTTGACGAATAAATTCGCAAAGATTTTGTTGCCGCCTGATTCACTTGATGTAGATGCGGCTTACCAGGACTTCTGTAACACCATTAAGAAAGCAGCCAAGAAGACTATTCCACGCGGGTATCGAAACAACTATATTCCGTGTTGGGATGCAGAGTGTGCATTCCTCTATAAAACCTTTCTGCAGTCTCCTCAGGGAGACGACTCAAGTTTGGCTGCTACAGCTTTGCTTGCCAAGCTTGACAGGGAGCGGAGAGATTGATGGTCCGAGGCAGTTCGGAGCATTGACTTCTCACACTCTAGTCGAAAAGCATGGAGTATTTTGAACAATCTTACTGGTAGGTCACGACACTCTCCTCGTCACTGTCCCATTTCAGCCGATGCTATTGCATCTCAGCTGGTTAGAAATGGGAAATACGAGGCTGTTGACTGCAAGTCATCTCGACTTGTCTCTCAAGAAGTGTCTGACTTTTGGAGGGCTACAACACCAGACACAGTAAATATTTTCACAGAGAGAATTTACTGCTGCCCTTCAACATTTAAAACCAGGTAAAGCTCCGGGTCCTGATTCAATCTGCTCAGAGCTTATACTCCATGCTGGAGCTGCTTTGAAGTCAAGGTTACGTGACTTCCTTTTTTCCTGTTTACGCCGACTCAAAATTCCCAAGATCTGGAGAAGAGCGCTTGTGGTCGCGATCCCAAAACCAGGAAAGCCCGTGGGGGACCCAAAGAGTTATCAAACAATATCTCTGCTCTGTGTTCCCTACAAAATCCTCGAGAGGTTTATCTACGTCCGCGTTCAACCATTAATCGATCCACTGCTCCCTAAAGAGCAGGCTGGGTTCCGACGCGGAAAGTCAACCGTAGATCAAGTTGTTCTGTTAACCCAGAACATCGAGAATTCTTTTGAGGCTAAAAAGAAGGCCGGTGCCGTATTTATCGATCTGACAGCTGCCTATGACACTGTCTATTACCGTGGCCTTACCTGCAAGCTGCTGAGACTACTTCCGGATAAGCACATGGTCAGAATGATTATGGAGCTTGTCCAAAATCGAAGTTTCACCCTTACCACCGGTGACAGCAAGCAAAGCAGGCTACGCTGTCTTAAAAACGGCGTTTCTTAGGGATCGGTCTTGGCTCCCCTCCTATTTAACATCTACAGTATACGTACGATCTTCCTTCCATGATTTACAGAAAGTTTGCTTATGCTGATGACTTAGTAATGTTGCACTTTTCTGGAAACTGGAAGGACTTGAAGGGGACATTAAGCCAAGACATGTTCACACTGTCAGCGTATCTCCAGACTTGGAGGTTGAAGCTCAGTCACACTAAGACGGTGACGGCAGCCTTTTACTTAAATAACCGAGAGGCCAAACGTGAACTAAAGGTCTACAACAATGGTAGACTTTTACCGTTCTGTCGAACCCCTACTTATCTTGGGGTAAAACTGGAAAAATTACTCACGTTTCGTTACCATTTAGTGGCATTGCGCAAAAAACTATCCTCGTGCGTCACACTGCTGAGGCGACTCGTAGGCTCGGGATGGATTGCTGGTGCTAAAACACTACGCATAGCCACCTTATCTCTAGTCTATTCAACAGCTGAGTATTGTGCGCCAGTCTGGTGTCGCAGTGCTCACACTTGCCTCATCGACAGTGTCTTAAACGACGCTTTACGCATAGTTACTGGATGCCTGCGTTCCACTCCAACGGACCACCTACCTGTACTCTTAGACATCCAGCCAGCTGAGCTTCGCCGACTGGGAGCAACACTCTCCTTGGCTTACCGTGGATCTCTGGACCCCGATCATATCATGTATGGTCTTTTAAGTGGGTCCTCAGATACTCGCCAAGTGAGACTAAGACTAAGATCTTTTGGACAACCTTGCCAGACTTGGCATCCGCGCCTCTGAATGGACAAACCACAAATAGAACAAGGAGTATTGTGAAAATGCTTCCAGGCTCTGTGATTTTGCGCCCCGGACCGATGCCAGGCCTGTTGGGATGGGTTTACCCCGAGCAGCTTGGGTTAAGCTCAACCGCCTGCTGACTGGTGTTGGGCGACTTCATTTATCCATGCACAAATGAGGTCTCGCTCCTTCACCGAATTGCGAGTGTGGCGCCTCTGAGCAAACTGCAGACCATGTACTAACAGCGTGCCCTATACATTGGGCATTACATAAAGCACGAGGTCTGACGGTTTTGCTGCGAGCACGAAAATCGATGATGGGTTAATAATATTAGTGCCAGCATCTGATTCTGATTCAGGCAGTGCAGCAGTCTGGGGTAGTAAAAGGATAAACCCTCGGCCCCAGTCCTGTTTGTGTCTGACCTGGAGTGGATGCTCTTCAAATAATGACGACGACGACGACTACTAACTCTTCTACTGCTTTAATGAATATAACCAAAATCACTTTTGGCTTGTAATATATTCAATTAATCTAGAAATTGCTCATACAGGAATAATTTGACCTATTATCATCAAGGCAAATGACATATTACTGTGCAAAAGTACAAAGATTCATTGAATTTCGACCAATATCACACTAATACTTTGCTGTTTACAACGGTATTTTGCTAATTTTTAACAGCCAGGACAATTGCTGGTGAAAGTTAACTTGGTAAAGTGCAAACAATAATCAAGCTAGCTAATACAGAAAAAAAGTTTATCTGGACATAAAACATTGGAAAATTAAAGACATACAGTAGTTTAGGCCTCAAATTTTAAAAGCAAAACATTTGAAAAAAATCAAAGATATAGCTTAGCTTGGCGCATATAGCCTAAATAAAGAATAGAAAATTTCATTGGGGAGCAAAATCCTCCGCCAGACAGTTGTGTTGATTATTGTGGTCTCGTCTGTTTTATAAAAATTTACTCCACAAGTGCTTAATTTCTTAAGTTTGGGGCCGTATTATTTTTGAGTAAACCATTACCAACAATACAAAAATGTTTAAGCGTTGTTTACTTTGAAACATCCATTGAAAACACAATTATCTGCCAAGTTTACGGAAGCATTATTTAGCTGTGGTTTTAGATTCAAATTTTACATTTAAAATTAGTTTGATTTGGGAAAATCTGGTTAATTTATTTTCATTTTATCTCATCAATATATTTATTCTACTGATATGCAGGAAATTGACAAGGCCCTATACATAGGGCATTATACTGACCTGTTTTCGGAGATGCCAAGATATTGCGTCCAGTTGAAATTTTATTTTGGTATATTTAATTTTATCGAGATATAACTTTTTATCGAGTTTTTATAAAGATTTTATAAAGTTTAGAATTGCTTGCTAAGACCACCAAGCAGGAGAAAGTGCCGTAAAGTTTTTTTCCCAAGGACACAACAGAATGGCGCGAGCAGGTTTTGAACCAAGATCATGTTAACCACAATTATAGCGTTCTAACCACTCGACCACAATGCCGACGACAATATTTTTTAATAAATTGAAAAAATCTGCAAAAAGCTTGAACCACTACTATAGAGCTGTGGTTTTCTGTAACTTTCTTGTCAAGCACAAGGGCGGCGTAAAATAATCGGGGGGCACCATCAGCAAGGCCGCCAAGGTTTTTTTTCTGGTGAAAAAAAAATTAAAAAAGATCACCTTATTTCTCAAAAGGACACCTTTTACAAAATTTTTCACTTTTAATCAGTGTCCATAATTTCTAATTTTTGTCCCAAAAACGTAATGATCTTTAAAAAAATTATCGCTTTCTATCGATATCATATCTCTACTTTTGTCCTAAATTTAATGTGTAGACAAAGGGCAGTGGGGCAATTTAAAGGCCACAAAAAGGCAGAAAGAAAATTGGCCCTTCCCCCGCATTTAGCGCTCTTGACCATTAGTAATTTAAAAAAGCTTTAACAGGTTTTGCTTTAAAAAGTTGTTATGAATATTTGTGAAAAAATACTATAAATGTGTAGTAGGTGTAACCACTCAAATCAAATTTATACTTTTTATTTTTTTATTTTATAAATTCTACATATAAGCCAAGGCTATAGTGGTTAAGAGCATTATGTTCTAGTTTCATTGTGAAGTTTACTGAAAAGATTAATCACTAACTTGATTCTATTTACATTTATGATCTTTTTCAAATGGAAATAGAAACAAAACAATAACAATATCACCGACAACGTATTTAACCATAGTCAAAACAGAAGTTTAATTTTATCTGACTAATGTTTTCCGGAGAGTAACTCGCGCTGTATGACAGTTGGCGTAATGTCACGTGATCATGTGATATGAAAGGACGGAATGTGAAATTCCAAAATCTATAGAAATAGAGCATGAGAAAGTTAAATTCTACGTTTGAAACAAATTTTTATACACAATATAATGAGAGTTGTGTAAAAACATTAAAATATATTATGGCTATGAATTTAATTGCTGCAATGCAATCTTTATGGAACATGACATTGCCATTTATTTCTTTATGCACAAGATAATTTTACGAGATGTTATGTAGAACAATCTTATAGTAGTTTACGTTTTGTGCATTTCAATGTGAAAAGATTCTGGAATTAAAGTTATTCAGTAATTTACTTCTAAAATTGTTTATTGCAATACTTTAACAAAATTAATTGTTAAATTAAAGAATAAATAGGTCATTGATTTTATTAGGCCTATATAAAATATAAGCCTAACTTAAAGATGACTTTATGGTCAAATTAAATTTTTAATTTATTTTATAAAATTTTTTTAACAAATTAATGACAAATAAGATATTGGCAACCACTCCAGTTTTTCTATCCAATATTTCTTTTCCACTTTTTCTGCATTCCATAATATTAACAGTTTTGTTGCTTTTTTCTTTTTTTGCACTGCACGTTTTACCGATAAATATATCTTTTTAGTTTCGATTATTGTAGTAGCAAATCTGATATAAAAAAAAACAAAACTAAAATTAAATTTTTGGGTATTAAATAAAAAATTTTAATTGAGATCCGTCGTCACATGTACATCTAAATCAGTTTATTAATTTACTGAGTCAGGCAGGTCCAAACCCGGTCCCACGGGTTATCGGTGGCTCAGGACCAGCATTGTTGAGGACCTCGAAATAATTTTAATAATTTGACATCATTGTGACTGAAAGTAGCGTCAACTTTTGAATCAGTTTAAAAGATAGAAATATAAAGTGAAATCTAAACAATCTCCATCCTCCCTTTGTTAATCCCCATCCTCCCCTTGTTAATCCCCATCCTCCCTTTGATAAAACAACCCTACCCACCTTCAATATCAAGAACAGACCACAAAAAAATCTAAAAAACCGTTTTTTCAGTTCAGAGAAAATTTCCAACCAACTAGCGCGCATAAGTTTTACAAAAATTTGAAAAGTGCCTTGCAAGAGAGACAAACTTAAACAACCCTGCACTACGTGAACAGTGCAACACCGGAGGCTGTAAGCCGCATGCAGTTTTGGATAATAATACGGCCAAGCACACACGTCACGCACTTAGCTCATTACAAATTTAAGATAATTTACACTAGAATTACCCGGATTCGCTACTACATGAAATTACCAAGCCCAACAATTGGCGTATCAGCTGTTTTATGAAGAAAGATTCGTTTCCACCACGAGCGTGGAGTGGAGTATTCTTTGTCTTTTTTGTTAATTTTTTTGCTTCTTTTGGCGTTTAAGTGAGGAAAGAAGTAAAAAATCAATAAAGCAAAGAAAAATGCTCCATTTTACGCTCGTAATGGAAACGAGTCCTAAAACAAAAACTAAGCTTTTTAATTGAGATGAAAAATTGCAAACTGTGTCAATAGAAACCATGCTGTGAAAGAATCAAGCAAAGCAAAAGAAGAAAATTAAAGGACAAGGGGAAAATACACGTTTCAGTATGGTCCTAGTTTTACATTGTTTAGTGATATTCTATCACACGCAGTTTTTGGAAACTTACACAAATATTTCGTTCTGCTTTTCTCAAGTTCTGATTCAACAATAGCCTCGTGGTCGAGTGGTTGGAACGCCGTGATTGTGATCGACATGATCTCGGTTCAAAACCTACTCGCGCGCTTCTGTTGTGTCCTTGAAAAAGATACTTTACGGCACTTTCCCTGCTTGGTGGTCTTGATAAGCAGTTCTAAATTTCAGTCATATCTCTATAAAAAAAACTAATTAATCAAATTAAAAAACTTTAATCGGACAGCAATATTTTGGCATCTCCGGAAGCAGGTCGGGGTAATTACTTAAGTAATGTATAGCGCCTCCGTCGTTTTCCTGCAAGTCAGGAAGATAAATATAAATATAAAATAAAAAAATAATAGGTTTTCCGAAATTATTATTTTTTAAAGTTTTGTTTTATTGCTCAGTTACTGTTCTTAATTATAGTTCATCTAACTGTGGCAACAGTGGCATCTGCTATCTTGATAATGGTTGGCAATTTCTTTAAAATGGTTGGTTTTTTGATTTGATTTATTCTAATCGTACAGACTTCCAGCTTTATCTTGTTTAGTTAAAAAAATATTAGGAATCAACGCAGCTTAATTGTTACTGGCTACCTTGTAACCCTTCTTGAACAAGGGAGTCATAAGTTTCATGACCACGTCAGTTGGCACGTGCACATCATTAATCCTGCACAAATATTTTCCTGCAAATGGGAAACAGTTGAATATATATTTATTTTAAGTCCAACGGCAATTTTAAATGTTAATCCACTTTTATCTGGTTGGTTCGCTATCTATTGTATAAACTTGCACCATGCCTTACATGGAAGTACCAGTTTATTAACAGTAAGCCAAGCATTAGGCTTGGATACCTTCTGATAACTTTCAATAAATAGTTTCCAAAGAGTAAGGCAAGTAAGGCAAGCATTAGGCTTGGATACCTTCTGATAACTTTCAATAAATAGATTCCAAAGAAGACTTCACAAAATTTATATTCGTTTTCTAGACTTTAACTAGATTGCTGGTATTTCGTAATTTCAAGAAATCTGTAGCAAGGCATAGTTTTGTTCAAGATGGCACAATTGTACAATTTATTTTACATAATGAAGACAAATAGGCTACTGAGCAGATTACCAACAATAATTCCACGAAAATAATAGACCAAGAAACTTTCCTACACTTTTCAAAAATAATTTTTGTTTCGATTACCCGTAACTCATTGAAATTTGAATAAACATTTGGTGGTACAGAATTTGAAGATTGCTTGAAAATCTTTTACTTCAAGCAATCATTAAAATTTAGCAAAAGAATTTTTTAAATGTTTCTCAGCATAAATTGTTGAAACAAATCGAAGCCCTAAGAAAAGACTTTTGGAAACGATACGAGAAGCAGCACACGCAGTAGAACTTTGGTGAAATTTTTATTATATTTGCTGCTGCAAGGGCCTCTCGAAAGCTTGATTCAATGCGGAAGCTACCCACATGATCTATCTTTACGCCAAAACATCTGTTTATCATTTTCCTCCTCAGCATCAGTTGGCAGTGTCTTGAAAGTTTAATGCGTCATTATTATTAAGGAGCCAGAAGATTTTCTTAAACCAGGGAGGTCCGGCCCTGGGGCCACCTAATGTTTTTATGCGGCTTACTGCTCTTTTCGTTATACAGTTTTCGTATACTTTATACAGTATTCTTTTCGTTATTCGTTTCATAAATGTGTCGCAGCGTTTCTTAAATTGTGTTTCGGGAGTTTACTTTTTTACTTTTTTAAAACTCTACGTTTTTTAAAAAAATCATAAAATCAGAGTGAAGACCATTTTTTTAGAGATCATTTACGTTTTTGGGACAAAAATAGAAAAATCCGAGTCAGATTCAAAGTTTGTGGCCCGCCGACTATAACTAAATTTATAATTTAGCCCATTATGAAAAAAGGTTGGACATCTTTATCTTAAACTATCTCATTTTTTATACCATTCAACTCATCATCAGATTGTTTGCCGTGTGAAAATATCTGCCAAAATATTTTGTAGGAATAATAATGTTTGAGTTTCAGTAATTCAAGGCAACCTTATATCAACAAACAACAAAACCATCAAACAAATATTTTACGAATTGAAAAGCACTGGTCATAAACTAAATTTCAATAAAAGATAAATCTATTTGCAGTTCCATAAAAGCAGTGTAAAACTAGATAGTTTCGGTTGACTGACGGAGACTATAGGTTGTAAATATAATCTAACTAACGTTAAGCTTACAAGGCTTAAAAACGTCAATAACAGCAGACAATATCAATGTTTCGCCTACAAGGCCTTGTTAATGGTGTGATGACCAGTACTTGCTTAAGGCTATATCTAAATAGATATACCAAAATTTAACTTTTGTGGTAATTATACTTGGTACAGTTATCTTATCATTTTATCATCAGATTGGTCTGAATTTGATTTGGTCTACACTATAGATCCCGGCAGTGTGCTTTGGTTATAATGAGCTGGCATTACTTCTTTCATTTTACTCAAGATCCAACTTGTCCGCTATGTACAATTAACCTTGGCTATACCAAGCATAGGTAACACAAAAGTTAAATTTTGGTATATCTATTTAGATATAGCCTTAAGCAAGTACTGGTCATCACACCATTAACAAGGCCTTGTAGGCGAAACATTGATATTGTCTGCTGTTATTGACGTTTTTAAGCCTTGTAAGCTTAACGTTAGTTAGATTATATTTACAACCTATAGTCTCCGTCAGTCAACCGAAACTATCTAGTTTTACACTGCTTTTATGGAACTGCAAATAGATTTATCTTTTATTGAAATTTAGTTTATGACCAGTGCTTTTCAATTCGTAAAATATTTGTTTGATGATTTTGTTATTTGTTGATATAAGGTTGCCTTGAATTACTGAAACTCAAACATTATTATTCCTACAAAATATTTTGGCAGATATTTTCACACGGCAAACAATCTGATGATGAGTTGAATCTATCTATTTAGAATATATTGATCTATTTAAAATCTATTTAGAATATATCTATTTAGAATTTAGAATATATATCTATTTAGTTGAATATATCTATTTAGATATAGTCTTAAACAATGATAGTCAGCACACCGTTGAGGAGGCCTTATAGGCAAAATAGTGACACTGTCTGCTGTTATTGATACTTTCAAGTCTTGTAAGCATAATGTCAGTTAAATTGCTATATTATATTTACAATCTATAGTCTCCGTCAGTTAACCGAAGCTATCTAATTTTACACTGCGTGTATGGAACTGCAAATAGATTTATCTTTTTTGAAATTTAGTTTATGACCATCGCTTTTCATTTCGTAAAATATCTGTTTGATGGCTTATATTGTTTTGTTGATATAAGGTTGCCCTGACTTACCGAAACTCCAACATTAGTATTGCCACAAGATATTTTGGAAAATATTTTCTTACGGCAAACAATCTGATGATAAGGTGAAAAAAATCTTCTGGCTCCTTAATAATAATGACGCATTAAACTTTCAAGACACTGCCAACTGATGCTGAGGAGGAAAATGATAAACAGATGTTTTGGCGTAAAGATAGATCATGTGGGTAGCTTCCGCATTGAATCAAGCTTTCGAGAGGCCCTTGCAGCAGCAAATATAATAAAAATTTCACCAAAGTTCTACTGCGTGTGCTGCTTCTCGCATCGTTTCCAAAAGCCTTTTCTTAGGGCTTCGATTTGTTTCAACAATTTATGCTGAGAAACATTTAAAAAATTCTTTTGCTAAATTTCAATGAGTTACGGGTAATCGAAACAAAAATTATTTTTGAAAAGTGTAGGAAAGTTTCTTGGTCTATTATTTTCGTGGAATTATTGTTGGTAATCTGCTCAGTAGCCTATTTGTCTTCATTATGTAAAATAAATTGTACAATTGTGCCATCTTGAACAAAACTATGCCTTGCTACAGATTTCTTGAAATTACGAAATACCAGCAATCTAGTTAAAGTCTAGAAAACGAATATAAATTTTGTGAAGTCTTCTTTGGAATCTATTTATTGAAAGTTATCAGAAGGTATCCAAGCCTAATGCTTGGCTTAATGTTAATAAACTGGTACTTCCATGTAAGGCATGGTGCAAGTTTATACAATAGATAGCGAACCAACCAGATAAAAGTGGATTAACATTTAAAATTGCCGTTGGACTTAAAATAAATATATATTCAACTGTTTCCCATTTGCAGGAAAATATTTGTGCAGGATTAATGATGTGCACGTGCCAACTGACGTGGTCATGAAACTTATGAAACAAATGAAAGATTATGAAACAAAATCCAAAAACAATGACAAAAGAGTTAAATGCAAAGAAACGCGCTTTTTATGGTATGTGTTGTGTGATTTATAATAAAAATATGAAAGTAATAAAAAAACAGTAACACTGTCAGCTGTTATAATCTAAACGATTTTTTATTTCTTAATAAGACGTAAAAGTTCTTAAATAAAACAAAAGATTATAGAGAAAAAATCGTGAAATTATGATCAAAAAACAACGGCGCCTTTTCCACCTTTTAGCATTACTTAGCTAACTGCATCAATTGACGCGCTCGGTTATTCTAATGTTAAATTTCACTTTTTTTGTAACAATTGTAACCATGCTTCCTCGGTTCACCATTAGTACAAATAGTTGACTATAAAATTTTGTTCGCAGTTTATCAGTGAGAGTAAACAGCATGTTATCGATGAAACTTGTTATTTTATAAGATTAATAAATAATTTCCTATACTTTTCATAACTCCATAGCGGCAATCAGTAAAAACTAGTTCTGTAATGCGTCTGGCAGCAGCAAAATTAAAAGGTTTGCACCACTGCGGTAAATTATAACTAAGTTCAAAATAACAATCATGGTCTTAATCTAATTTTTGTCTATATGAGTTTGTTTTGTTATCTTTCGTGCGGCTCTATTTCAATAAATCTTTCACTTTACTGCTTTAGCATACTATCTACTTGAAACTGTGCTTTATATATTTAGACCACGTGAGCAAATTTTGTTTTAACTTATTGCTTATAAAAGGCGTTTATTACGTCTCTGGTTTGCAGTAAGCGGTTTGCAAGTATGCTGAAGAACCAAACAAATTATGCAAATTCAAACACGCGTTTATAATTCACCTGATGCAAACCTATATAAATAAACCAAAAATAAAATCAAAATGTTGAACCAGAACCGTTTAAAAAAAATTTCCTGTTCAGGTCGGCAAATTTAATTTTTATTGGTTCAGCTCTAGTTTGGGTTCAACAAATAATAAAGGTTGATACGCGTTTGCGGTTCCGGTTTGGTTTCGGTTCGACGCCCAATTATAATCAGCAAAGTTTGGAGAAAGAAAAGCTTTATCTTTATGACATCACTAGTGAGGCATACCTCAAATCTTTATCACTTTAATTGTTTTTTTTATTAAAAAATGAATGCCATACAGTTTCATTTTTGTTTTAACTGTCGCTACGTTAATTTCGGTCATGATAATAACAGTCCGGACGGTGAGTGCTTGGCTACCTGGGCAAGTATTCATAGTCTTACAATGCTAAGAATGCGGCTAGCTTTTACTCTGGCGGCTGGAAAACGGGCACTTATCTAGATCTAGCTTTCGCTAGCGTAGGTCCTAGCAGTCGCTTACCAAATAGACTTGTCCTTGAAAATTTTTCCAGATCACTACATCAACATTCCCTTATCAAACCACCAAGGTTTGCTATGGCAGTGCCAAGCATGCCTGTTAAGCAATGAAAATTCCGCAAGACCAATAGAGTCACTACGTTGCTTTGACGAATAAATTCGCACAGACCTTGGTGCCGCCTGATTCACTGGATGTAGATGCGGCTAACCAGGACTTTTATTGCATAACCAGAAAAACAGCTAAAAACACCATCTTACGCAGTCATCGAAACAACTGTATTTCGTGTTGAGATGCGGAGTGTAAATCCTTCTATACAACGTTCCTGCAGTTTTCTCAGAAAGACGACTCAAGCTTCGCTGCTGCAGCTTTACTTGCTAAACTTAATAGGAAGCGGGGAATTGATGGTCCCAAGTAGTTTGGAGCTGTTTCTATGGACGAGGGGAAAGACTCGTCTAATCCTGCGCAGTCAGGTATTCGAAATTCAAATTGTTTGATCAAAAGGATTTAATTGGCGTTTCAAAATGCGTATGATACAAAACAATTTAGGTTACAATTCTTTTAACCAGGAAACTATTTGAAATCAGATTAACAATTTAACTAGAATTAAGCAATGATCTAGACCTTATTCAAATAGAATAAAATAAATACAAAGATTAATGGAAAACAAACGCAAACAGTATTACAAAACATACCTAATCCTACTCTAGCTAAATCAGCGTATAAACAAACACTAACCTAACCCTAAACTAGCTAAGCTAAAATTGACCAAGTAAAAAATGGATGAAAGAACTCTGGCGCTATAAACAGAAGGAAACAAAGCTTTTTAAGAACAAAATTCGCGCCGCGAGAGATCGAACAGAAAGAAAACAAATTGCAATAATGATGTGCCGCGTGAGATCGAACAGAAAGAAAACAAATTACAATAATGATTAACTGAGTAAAAGAATTAGCGACGCGCGTTCAAATCCAACAAAAACGGTAAAGTAAAGTTTTTAACGGAAACAAAAACAATTTAAAACATATAATAGTCCTTTTGCCAAGCTGGAGGTTTTATTGTTCGCCGTCTTGACGGGACCTCACAGCTTGGCGCATCATCCGTCGCAACAGGAGCATTAACTTTTTGCCCTTTAGTCGTAACGCATGGAGTATATTGAACAATCTTATTGGTAGGTCACGACACTCTCCTCTTCACTGTCCCGTTTCAGCTGATGTTATTGCATTTCAGCTAGTCAGAAACGGAAACAAGGCTGTTGACAGCAAGTCAACTCCTTGCTTAAAAAGTGTCTGACTTTTGGAGGGCCACACCAGACCGAATGAATATCTCTGAGAATTTGTCGTGAGTGATCTTACCAGCAAGCTGCTTATGCTTCTACACATGGTCATAGTCAGAATGATTATGGAGGAGTTCAAAATTGAGGTTTCATTTTTATTACCGGTGACATCAAATCGTCTAAGAAACGGGGTTCCGAGGGATCGGTCTTGGTTCCCCTCCTTTTTAACATCAATACGTACAACCTACTTCCACAATTTCCAGAACCTTTGCCTATGCAGATTATCTAGCATTGTTGCATTCTTCTGGAAACTGGAAAGATTTCTTTGAGGGTACTTTAACTTAAGACATGACTATACTTTCAGCGTATCTCCAGACTTGGATGTTGAAACTTAGTCATGCTAAAGCGGTAACAGCAGCCTTTCATTTAAATAAACGAGAGGCCAAGCGTGAGCTAAAAGTTTACAAAAGCAATAGACTTTTACTGTTTTGTCCAACCCCTACTTATCAGGACAAATCGTCACGTATCGTCATCATCAAGTGGCATTGCGCAAAAAACTATCTTCGCGCATCACATTGCTGAGGCGATAAGCTTGTAAGCTCAGATAAGGTACTGGTGACAAAACACTATGCACAGCTGCCTTAATCAATAGCTGAGTACTGTGCACTAGTCTGATGTCGCAGCGCTTACACGCGCCTCATAAACAGTGTCTAGAATTACGCCTTGCACTTAGTCATTGGATGCCTGCGCCACTCCTACTTATAGACATCCAGTCAGTTGAGCTTTCCCGACTAGGAGCGACACTCTCCTTAGCTCCTTGGATATTTGTACCCTAATCACATCCTGTGTAGTATATTTACTAGGTATTTAAATGCTCGCCGAGTAAGACTAAGATCTGGACGTCCGTTTGTGCCAGCTGCACGGAATTTATCAAGCAATCTTGCCGGAATGGGGTATCTGCGCTTTTCCGTGAACGAATTATAGATGGAACATGGAGTAATGTGAAAGTACATCCAGGCTGCGTGCCTTCACATTTATAACCAATGCAAGGTCTGTTGGAACAAGCTTGCCCCGAACAGTTTGGGTTAAGTTTAATCGCCTGCAGACCGGTGTTGGGCAATTCCACGCGTCCATGCACAAACAGGGTCCCTCTCCTTAACCGATTTGTGAATGTGGCGCTCCTGAACAAACTGCAGATCACGTCTTAATAACGTTCCCCATACATTGGATACTACATGGAGCACGAGGTCTACTGTTTTGGATGACGAAAATAGTGCTGGCTTAATACCATCACTGCCAGCATTTGATCCGGGCAGTATAGTAGCCTGGGTTAATAAGAGAAAAAATGTCGACCCTATTCCTGTTTGTGTATGACCGGAATGAATACTTTTTCAAACAGCGACAACAACGATATGGCTTAGGTCAAACTATGAGTCTACAATCTGATTATTCACCTACAAGTAAATTATATAGATATGGGCAAATTATACGATTACCTGCAGATTACACGGCTACTTGCAGATTAAAAGGTTAAGGGTTAATTATGCGGCTACGAACAGATTATATGAGTATGGGCAAATTATACGCCTACGAGCAAATTATATTTAGAACAGATTATACGGCTATAAACAGATTATATGAGTATGGGCAGTTTAAAAGCCTACGAGCAGATTATATGACTGCGAGCAGATTATACAAGTATGGGCAGATTATGTGGCTATGAGCAGATTATATGGCTACGGCTGAGTATACGATTACAGTCAGATTATATGGGTACGAAAGGATTATGGGAGAGTGGACTGGTGTGGGTCGCAATTTATCAGCCTGTGAAAGTCCTTATTTTTTTGGCCAAAATAACCTTCGGGGGCAATTTAAGGCAAAATTTAAGCAAACTTTCGCCATATACCTACTAAAACTTCACCAAATGCTATAAAAATAAAAATTGGTAACTTGACTGACCCTCAAATAAAATTTTCCAAAAAACTTGTCGCGTCCGGTACTTACTACTGATTTAGTGATATGCCCGGATGTTGCAAGTTTTGATTTGTGATTTTATCAGCAAGTAGTTGCATTGGTTTGAATCAAATATTTACCAAAGTAGAATTATGATCGGTTAAAGTTTAATGACTGCTTGTTTAATAATGTTGCTTTGCCAATCAAAGAAATAAATAAGGATGATGTTGAAGATGCAATAATAATGCTTTGATGATGCTCTAATGGTGACGATAATGATGATTTTGAAACAAAAACAATTCCCATACCGATCGGTGCAGGTTGCCTTAAATGTTAAGTAATTTTAGCATATCTTAAATTTTTTTAGGTTTTGATAGTTCAAATTAATAAATGATAAAGTGCAATAACTTGACGTCCTTCAATATGACGCGCTTTATTGTTCTCGAAACAACAGTCGCCATATTCACTATGATGATAGTATATCTTGTCGTCGCACTCATCATATACGAGTGGAGAAAGCCGAACAACATCATCAGTTTACGTCATTTGAGTGACTTGAATCGCAGTTTGCGTTCCGCGTTGATGATGCGACTACTGACGCTGTTTGCCGTCTTGTTCGTGCTCGGAAGATTCGTTTGCGAGAACTACGAGCTACTGGCTCAGTACACTGGAGTCTGCCGTGATTACTGCAACGCTATCGTAAAGGTTAAGGTTGTGTTGACCTCATTTGGACTTTATTGTATATGCTGTTTTTTGTGGATGCGCCAACGATTTTTTTATGCTGAACCTGCGATTCAGCATCTTTCGAGGCCACTGATTCGCCCTTTAAGCTGGGGCTCACTGGGTCTCCTCACGTTGGTGATGTTAATTGTAAATGTGCTCTTTTTCTTTACCACGTTCTATAAGATGACCGAGCATGGTTGTCTCAATCACCACAACACAATCCCAACCGTAATTCCATGGATTTTCTGGGGGACAGCAACCGTGTTGGGTCAATTGCTTTTGTTAGCTTTGTTTATTTATCCTTTATTGCAACATAAAAGTCAATTAAATCCCACTTTTCGCTCCAATTTTAGAAACTTTGCTTCTATGATAAAACGAGTTGCCATGGCAGCAGCGGTCTGCATTATCTCAGACATCATCGCTCTCCTCCTCATTCTCCTGGTTAAAGACCAAGATGAGATTATTCCTACTCTTGCTTATGACGTCTCGCTCGTCGTAAACATCATCTGCGTCATGGCAACGTTTGTTGATTGGTGGGAACGGCTTGCTACTCCATTATGCTGCAGTAGATTCCGATTGCTGAGCAACGAGGGAGAAGGATCAACGACAAACAAGAACAAAAAAAACATCGATTCATCTGGGACACACTGCACGAGTCTGTAAGGCGGTTTCTAAGCAACTACTTTCCCTGAACAAAACAAATTATTTATCTGCATATTTATGTAAACTACTATTATGCCATAAATTTTGTTTTAGTGCACAATTTTAAAGTAATCACTCACTCAAATGGATTCGTTTTTCACCTTTATCTTCGCTCTTTAATTGAAATTTCTTTTTTTTCAACTCCATCAACTTTGACTAGCACAATAATTTTTATTGCTATTTTTTATATTTTATATATTTGCTTATTATTTGTAATCCGTTAAATTTTTTGTATATACTCTTTGCTTAATTTATAATTCCTTTAATTAAATTTTGTATAGTTACCGAATGCATTCAGAAAAGGTTTTCGAACCTTGTGAGGTTTCTTTTTACGGGTGGTTTTTCTTTACACAACTTGCTCAGTTGAGCTAAATTTCTATCTTGACCAGGTGTGCCACCCATCATCATTACGCAGACTAGTCATGCACTGATTCTACGAGTATAATCTTCTAATTTGTTTGATTAGTTTTCTGGTGATATTAGATTCTTTTTTTGTTTCTCGTTTTTTTTATTTTAACCGATCAGGAGATTGCGGCTACGTTTTCTACCGTTTTGTATTCGTATTTGTTCTTTTTAATTGTCTTATGCATGTTTTAACGTCTGACGTTGTGTTTGAGTGGACAGAAGATAATCATTGGTGTTCGAAAGAGGATAATCTTTGATGTGGACGGGATTCAATTGTTTATTATTTAAAAGTATCGTGACTTTGTTTCCCTCAAACGATTAAAAATTCCCTCAAGCCAGTTTTTGTGGGCAAGCGCTTTACAACCTGAAGAATCAATATCGCGATGAGCGCGATTCATTCGGTGCAACAAACAATTAAAACGTGATTGGAAGTAAGTTGATTGTTGCACCGGATAAATCTGTGTTTTTTTTTGCAAACAAATTAGCTGTCTAATGACGTCCTGTCTAATGACGTTTATTCGGTGCAACAAACAAATTGAAACGTGATATATGATAAGTGATTATAACATAGGAAAAATTATTCAAAAAGATACGCGAAAATCAAAAAGTTGCAATATTTCAAAAACTTCACGGAATTGCAAAAGTTGCGCAAAATGTGAGTCATCAAACAAAATTTTACCTGAGCTATAAATTTCATAATCGCTAAAAAATTGTTTACGTGACTAAAGTATAGAAGTGACGATATAGTAATAAATAAAAAATAAAAAAATTGCAATGACTTCCAAAACAGAAATTTCTCTCGGTCTAGATGTTAAACTTTTTTCCCAAAAATTATTTCAAAATTCACTTCTATGGTAAAAGTTACCATCTGAACCACTCCCACAGATTGAGAATCGAACTAGTGTCCTTCTGATTAAAAATCAGAGTGTCTTCGCCTGAACGATCATAGCTAGATTTAATTGTAAATACAATGAGTATATTCAGCGCAACAATTCAACTTTTCCAAACTCAATAAAATAATTTGCCTTTATTCAAAAGAAGATATACAAAATATACAAAATTTTTGTAAAATATACTAAATAACATGTTTGTTAAAAATGCTGAGAAAATAGAAAAAAATCTTGATGAAACACGTTTGTTAAAAACAGCACAAATTTATCAAAGACTTAAAGGGTGGTTTGTTTGGTGTTGTGATGTCATCAAGGGCACGCAGATAGGGCACGCGGCGCGCTAAAGTGCTGACGTCAAGGCGCGAAGACGAACCTAAACCCTAAACCTTACAACAACCCTAACCCTAACCCTAACCCTAACCCTAACCTTAACCTTATCCCTAACCCTAACACTAACACTAACCCTATCCTTATCCTTATCCCTAACCTAACCCTAACCTAATCCTAATCCTAATCCTAATCTAATCCTAACCCTAACCCTAACCCTAACCCTATAGCTATCCCTAACCCTAACCCTAATCCTAATCCTAATCCTAATCCTAACCCTAACCCTATTCCTAATCCTATTCTTAACCTAACCCTAACCGTAACCGTAACCCTAACCCTAATCCTAACCCTAATCCTATCCCTATCCCTATTCCTAACCCTAACCTAGCCATAACCCTAAACCTAACTCTAGCCCTACGAAAAACAATGGTCCTGAGTTTGATTCCTGTCCGAATTAGATGCAACATTTCAATCCTAATTCTAAGAAAATCAGTAGTCCTAAGTTTGATTCCCGTCCAAGACAGATGCGAGATTTCAATCATAACTCTAAGAAAAACAGTAGTCCTGAGTTTGATTTCCGCCCCAGACAGATACAAGATTTCAATTGTAACTCTAAAAAAAACAATGGTCCTGAGTTTAATTCCTGCCCAAAACAGTTTACAAAAAAGTTGTAAATTCTAACTCTAAGAAAATCAGTGGTCCTGAGTTTGATTCTCGTTCAAGACGGGTGCAAGATTTCAATCCTAATCTTAGGAAAAACCGTGGTCCTGAGTTTGATTCCTGCCCAAGAAAGTTATCAGCAAAGTTTACTAACTCTAGCTGTTACCATAGTCCCAAGTTCAGTTCTCACCCAAGACAGTTGACAACAAAGCTTAATAACCCTAACTGATGCCATAATCACGAGTTTGATTCTCATCCTAGGCAGTTGACAAAACATGTTAAATCCTAACCCAAGCTCTAATGCTAGAAAAGAGATTTATCCTGAGTTCCATTCCCACCAAGGCAGGTGCAAGACTTCTAAGCATCACGTATTTAAAATGTTGTGCAAGATTTCAAAGCATCACGTAAAACTATTTCAAAATGGTGTGTAAGACTTTATTTCTAAACATTAAAGTCAACCAGTTTCCTGTTTTTAAGTGCACATGAAAGGAGGGTCTCAAAATATTTCCTGTTTATAGAAACGAACCTCGTCATCAATTCCCTGTTTTTTGGTACACAATAGAAAACCTGTCAAAATATTTCTTGATTTTACGCGCACAACAAAAAAGTCTGTATTTAATTTAAATTTTTTATATGCAACCTTGATTTTTGTTATACCTATGTTTAATTTCAAAAAAATTTCCTAGTCCACGTTGATTCTTATTTGTAAGACATCTATGTTCGATTTTTAAAAGTTTTCTAGGTAAACTTGATTTTTGTTATACTTCGTTCATTGTTTCAAAACTTTTTCTAAACAAACCTGATTTTTATGATATAGGATATTTGTGTTCCATCTTAAAACAGATGTTTCATGATGAAAAAGTTCGACTTTTTTTCACTTTTGTTATTTAATAAACCAACCAAATTCAAACATAGTTATTATTTTTATTTTATGCCGTATAATTTTGCTTTCTAGTTTTAGCACCTTAATTGTTTTAAAAATGAATTCAGTTCTAACTATGTTCAAACTTTTGGTCATTTTTATAAAGTTTTAATAATAGAAAAAATACTTTAATCAAGCTTTATACTGTAATTAATGCTTGATTAAAGTATTTTTTCTATTATTAAAGACTATCTTACTTTAATGTAACTTTTTATTTTATTTATATCAACGTAACGTGGTTCGTACTATTAAAAAGCCCCTGAAATGTTATGCAAAAACTTATTGGTTAATTCCAAGAAAAAAAATTTAAAAACATTGTAATTAAAATTATACAAACAATGCTTTAAGACTACAGTCATTATTAAAACTGAGTGAAAATCATTAAGTAAAACTTTCGGTCTTTGGTACTTGCAGGGGTGTAACCAAGAAAAAAATTATGGAGGCCAAAATGTTATAGAAAGATGCCTCAAGAAAAACAAAACTGGACAGATAGCGATCATAATTTAACCTTAAAAATGCAAACTTTTACGCCGACGATTAGTACATATTGAGTAATTAAAAGTTAAAAATAAAAGCAGTAACCCTGTAAAACAGCTATGGACATCGAAAATGGGTTTATGAATATATAGTTGTAAATTTTTCTCAAAGAGTTTTTGTGATCAGCTTCTTAAAATTATTGCGTAAAAACTTTAAGACTAATTGTCATTATTTAAAAATTCTCTCAAGAGTCTCACAGTTTAAAACTTTTAATTTGGCAGCACTAGACTCCTGCTAAGTAATAAAATTTAAATTTTTTTTTTTGAAAGGCCCACCTTTTTTTAAGTGTCTTACATTTTAAAGTTTTTAATACGAAACCACTAGCTTGCTTAAAAAATCTAAAAATTCTTTTTGAAAAGTGTACATTTTTTCCAAGTGTCGCAGAAGTTTGTTAGTTTTTAAAACAAAATCCTAAAATTTGCGTTTTTTTATTAATTTTTTGTTGCTTTTGAATATTTTTTCAATGCATAGCAACAGTTCAATGAGTAAGTCCACTCATTGATTTTAAAATGACAGACCGAAACCGAACCTACCAAAACGAAAGGGTATCCACCCATTCCGATGTTCAGTGTGGGTCTGTTAATCGGCAAACGTCCTTTTCAGGACGGGGCAATGCTAGGATAAAACTGCCCTTTTCAGGGCACATTGCCAACAAGTTCCGAAGACCCACTATTCTTCAGCTGAACATCGAAGGCCTCACTGCAAGCAAGATGAATGTTCTTCACCACCTCGCTATGCAGTCTGAGGCACTCGTCATCCTACTGCAGGAGACCCACTGCACTGATGCAGAGAAGTTGGTACTACCAAACTACCAACTAGCTGGGTCTTCTTTAAGCAGGAAGCATGGCCTTGCCACGTTTGTCCACGAGCGACTGAGATACACGCTTTTGGACCAATCTCCACCGACATCGGAGATCGAGTGGCTGTGTGTGGACGTTGATGGCTATAAAATAGTCAACGTCTACAAACCACCGCCAACGCGATTGCAAACCCTGGGTCTCCCAGTGTTTCCTCACCCCTGTCTTTACGCTGGCGATTTTAACTGTCGTCATGCTGACTGGGGTTATGATGACAACAGTCCGGACGGTGAGTGCTTGGCTGGCTGGGCAAGTATTAATTGTCTTGCCCTCCTATATAATGCCAAGGACGCTGCCAGTTTTTATTCCGGCCGCTGGAACACTGGCACCAATCCAGATCTAGCATTCGCTAGCGTAGGTCCAAACAGTCGCTTACCGGATAGACGTGTCCTTGAGAAGTTTCCCAGGTTACAACATCTACCCTCGCTTATTACAGCACCAAGGTTTGCTATGGCAGTGCCAAGCATGTCTGTTAAGCGATGGAACTTCCGCAAGGCCAATTGGAGTCACTACATTGCTTTGACGAATAAATTCGCAAAGACTTTGTTGCCGCCTGATTCACTTGATGTGGATGCGGCTTACCAGGACTTCTGTAACATCATTAAGAAAGCAGCCAAGAAGACTATCCCACGCGGGTATCGAAACAACTATATTCCGTGTTGGGATGCAGAGTGTGAATCCCTCTATAAAACCTTTCTGCAGTCTCCTCAGAGAGACGACTCAAGTTTGGCTGCTACAACTCTGCTTGCCAAGCTTGACAGAAAACGGAGGGATCGATGGTCCGAGGCAGTTCGGAGCATTGACTTCTCACACTCTAGTCGAAAAGCGTGGAGTATTTTGAACAACCTTACTGGTAGGTCACGACACTCTCCTCGTCACTGTCCCGTTTCAGCCGATGCTATTGCATCTCAGCTGGTTAGAAATAGGAAATACGAGGCTGTTGATCGCAAGTCATCTCGACTTGTCTCTGAAGAAGTGTCTGACCTTTGGAGGGCCACAACACCAGACGCAGTAAATATCTCTGACAATTTTTCACAGAGAGAATTTACTGCTGCCCTTCAACATTTAAAACCAGGTAAAGCTCCGGGTCCTGATTCCATCTGCCCCGAGCTTATACTCCATGCTGGAGCTGCTTTGAAGTCCTGGTTACGTGACTTCCTTTCTTCCTGTTTACGCCGACTCAAGATTCCCAAGATCTGGAGAAGAGCGCTTGTGGTCGCGATCTCAAAACCAGCAAAGCCCGTGGGGTACCCAAAGAGTTATCGAATGATATCTCTGCTCTGTGTCCCCTACAAGATCCTCGAGAGGTTTATCTACGCCCGCGTTCAGCCATTAATCGATCCACTGCTCCCTAAAGAGCAGGCTGGGTTCCGGCGCGGGAGGTCAACCGTAGATCAAGTTGTTCTGCTAACCCAGAACATCGAGGATTCTTTTGAGGCTAAAAAGAAGGCCGGTGCCGTATTTATCGATCTGACAGCTGCTTATGACACTGTCTGGCACCGTGGGCTTACCTGCAAGCTGCTGAGACTACTTCCGGATAAGCACATGGTCAAAATGATCATGGAGTTTGTCCGAAATCGAAGTTTCACCCTTACCACCGATGACAGCAAGCAAAGCAGGCTACGCCGTCTTAAAAACGGCGTTCCTCAGGGATCGGTCTTGGCTCCCCTCCTATTTAACATCTATACGTACGATCTTCCTTCCATGATTTACAGAAAGTTTGCTTATGCTGATGATTTAGCATTGTTGCACTCTTCTGGAAACTGGAAGGACTTGAAGGGGACATTAAGCCAAGACATGTCCACACTGTCAGCGTATCTCCAGACTTGGAGGTTGAAGCTCAGTCACACTAAGACGGTGACGACAGCCTTTCACTTAAATAACCGAGAGGCCAAACGTGAGCTAAAGGTCTACAACAATAGTAGACTTTTACCGTTCTGTCCAACTTCTACATACCTTGGGGTAAAACTGGACAGATCGCTCACGTTTCGTCACCATTTAGTGGCATTGCGCAAAAAACTATCTTCGCGCGTCACACTGTTGAGGCGACTCGTGGGCTCGGGATGGGGTGCTGGTGCTAAAACACTACCTTGTCTCTAGTCTACTCAACAGCTGAGTACTGTGCGCCAGTCTGGTGTCGCAGTGCTCACACTCGCCTCATCGACAGTGTCTTGAATGACGCCTTGCGCATAGTTACTGTATGCCTGCGTCCCACTCCAACGGACCACCTACCTGTACTCTCAGACATCCAGCCAGCTGAGCTTCGCGGAATGGGAGCGACACTCTCCTTGGCTTACCGTGGATCTCTGAACCCCGATCATATTTTGCATGGTCTGTTAAATGGGTCCTCAGATACTGGCCAAGTGAGACTAAGATCCAGACGCCCGTTTGTGCCAGGTGCGCGGAATCTCTTGGACAATCTTGCCAGACTTGGCATCCACGCCTCTGAATGGACAAATCACAAATGGAACGCGGAGTACTGTGAAAATGCTTCCAGGCTCCGTGTTTTTGTGCCCGGGACCAGTGCCAGGCCTGTTGGGATGGGCTTACCCCGAGCAGCTTGGGTTAAGCTCAACCGCCTGCGGACTGGTGTTGGGTGATTTCATTCGTCCATGCACAAATGGAGTCTCGCTCCTTCACCGAATTGCGAGTGTGGCGCCTCAGAGCAAACCGCAGACCATGTACTAACAATGTGCCCCATACATCGGGCACCACATGGAGCACGCGGTCTGACGGTTTTGGATGACGAAACTCGATGCTGGCTTAATAACATCACTGCCAGCATCTGATCCAGGCAGTGCAGCAGTCTGGGGTAGTAAAAGGATAAACCCTCGGCCCCAGTTCTGTTTGTGTCTGGCCTGGAGTGGATGCCCTTCAAACGATGACGACGACGACGACGACGACGATGACGAACAGTTCAATCTCAAAATGTTTGTCACAATTGCTTTCTTAATTTCGCGAATGTTGTAATTTTATTAAACATCGAGAGTTTAAAGATTAAACTTTTTGTATATTCTTGCACAGAGACAAATATTTGACTTTCGCACGAAATTCAAAAGTTCTCATTTTACTTAGTTTGTTTTTCCAAAGCGAAAAGAGACGTATTAAAGACTTAGAACAACATTGTTTAACTAAATATCGATTTGTTTGTTTTTAAATTAATAACACTACACAACAATGCAAACATTTCAAAGGTTATTTTAAAAGTAAACTAACAAAAAGTGACTATTCAAGTCTTATTAAACTCATCTCTTCATTAAAAAATATCAATTTTTTGACTTAAAGACCTTTTTTTTCCACCTTATAACCTCAATGTTTTGAATCTACTTTGCATTAAAAAGGTTTTTAGCATCACGAAATTTCACAAGATTTTTTCAAATTGAAACCGCCTTAATTGAAAAATAGCAAACTTGGCGTTAAAAATTGTTCGATTTGCAAATCAATATCTGTTTTTATTAACGTTTTATTAAACATGTGACCTAGATGCAATGTTTTAAATCAATTTCGTGGTAAAAAGGCAATTAGCCTTACGAATTTTAACTAGTTTTTTCAAGTTGAAACCGCTTGTGTCTCAAAAAATCAGAAACAATACGTTTCAGCATGATTTAAGTTTGCTATTCCAATAGCAAACTTCTCGATTCTGATGAAACAAACCTACATTTTATGTTGTTTACGTTTCAATAGCTACGTTTGTTTTTTTTCAAAAATTTAACCAAGAAATTTTTTAATTTTTCAATTTGAAGTCACAACTTGTGTATTTTGATTTAATTTCTATGTTTTTAACTGGTCTGTTACATTATCATTTTTATTTTAAAGAATTTTCTTGACTTTACGTATTGTTGTCTTTAGTTGTAAAAAATACAACATGATTTGTCAAAAAATTTTTTTATCAAGATTTATAGGTTTGTTTGATGGTAAAATGTTAAATAAAAGTTGTAGTTTACAAAAATTGACGCCGATGAATTGACGTTCACACGTGCCATAAAAGTTGCAACTGAAACTGAAGATGCTGCGAAAGTAGCCAAAGAAACTGTGTTTGGTTCGATTCCAGAACACGTTAAAAAAGTTAAAGGTTTTTTGCAAACTCACAAGAAAGATAAAGGCAAATGTTATCGTTGCGGAAAAGCCGGTCATTTGGCACCCGATTGTTATTTCAAGAAAGCTACTTGCAATTATTGTAAGCTTCAAGGTTATTTGGAATCTGTTTCCCGGAAAAAGAAAAGCAAAGTGCCAATAAAAACGGCAAAAATCATTTCTGTTTGTAATGCTACTAATGCTTCAGATAATTTTTTGCAGAGTTCCCAAGTTGCAAATTCAAGTCTACATCAATTCTTAAGAGGTTTATATGAAATTGGACACTGCAACGGGAGGCAATTCTCTTTCACAAGAAGTCTGAAAAAAGTTGGGCAAACCGGATTTTCAAAAGTCCTCCCTAAAATTTCAATTGGCAAGCAAGCATTTACTGCCGGGTTTGGGAACGTTTGTCGCACAAACTACTCAGGCAATTAAAGACAATAGATTATCAAATCTGTATAATGTCACAAGTATTTCTAAATTTCTAATTTGAACCTTCTTGGCCGAGATGCCATTGCTTCTTTAAACATATCTACTGACAAGATTTTGTTTTGCAGCTCATCAACAAGCATGGATGTGAAATCTTTATCTCCCTCATCCGATGAGCAAAGTTTCCAACTGCAAGAAGCATGTACCAAGTTATGCGATGATTATGGTAAACTTTTCAAACCTGAGTTGGGATGTCTCAAGAATTTTGAACTAGAGGTACAGTTTAATCCTGAAGCAAAGCTCATATTTTGCAAACCAAGGCCGGTACCTTTTGGTATACAATCCAATTTGAGGCAGGCTTTAGATGCTGGAATAAAGAAAGGTATCTGGACACCTAATGATTGGGGTACACCAATAGTCCCAGTCCGGAAAAGAGGTCAAAATAATGCTTTCGGTTCACATATACGAGTCTGTGGAGATTATTATGCTGCAGTAAATCCTCAGCTTGAAAGTCATCGTCATCCACTCCCATGTCCTGAAGAATTAATGCAAAGACTAGGCGGCGGATTTGGATTTACGAAAATTGATTTGGCTGATGCTTACAACCAAATTCGATTAGCTCCAGAATCACGCAAACGCTTAGCGTTAAGTACATATTGTGGAGTTTTATTACAAAATGTTTTGCGCTTTGGAATTTCTTCCGCTCCTGGATATTCCCAAAAGATCATGGATGACATCACTAAAGATCTACCAGGTATATCTGGATGATATCCTGGTTTGTGGCAAGAATACAGGAGATCATCTTTCTAATTTTTAAGCAATTGTTACAGCGGTTGTCCGAAAATAGTTTGCGTTGCCGCAAAGAAAAATGGGAGTTTGCCAAACCGTGTGTGGAATATTTGGGTCACGTTCTTTCTCAACAAAGAATTTCTAAAGGCTCAAAGTTAGATGCATTCCTGGACATGCCAGCACCCAAAGGTGTTTCTACATTACAATCTTTTCATGGATCTGTACAGTTTTAAGCGAAGTTTTTGCCTTCTCGCTTTTTTACAGATGCTACTCCTTTTTATAAACATTTACAAAATGATGTTTCCTGGAAGTGGGGCTCAGTAGAATCAAAAGCATTTAACAAGTTAAATTGATTTCTCTTCTCCAATTCCTTATTGGTTCACTCGGATCCTTCGCTTCCTTCGGGGATAGCTTGCGATGCATCAAGTTTCGGTATCGGTGCTACATTGTTGCATCGTCATCCAAATGGAGATTAAAATCCAAATTGCATATATATTTAAATTGCTGTCTGCATCTCAGCGCAAGTACACTCAGATACAGACGGAAACTCTCTCCATAATATTTGCGTTAAAGAAATTTTACCAACATATTTATGGAAGAAAGTTCATTATCCTGAATGATTACAAACCATTGGTTACACTGTTTGCACCTAACAAAGCTGTCCCAGGTCTAGCGGTAAATTGTTTAGCACGATGGGCTCTTTTTCTTGGACAATTTCAGTACACTTTGGAATTTCGAAAGACCAATCATCATCAAAATGCTGATGCTCTCAGTCGTCTAACCTCCGGCAAAGATCCAATCTTTGACGACGAAGAAGAAGATGATGATTCGGATGTGGTTTGTGCCATCGACGCTCTAAGTCAACAGATCCAATCCACTGATTCTTTACTTGTCAAGAAAGAAACCTCAAAAGATCCATTACGGCAAAAGTAATGCGCTTTACACGTGAAGGTTGGCCATCTAACCTTTCTTCCAATAATCCTGCTCAGGAATTTTGACGAATTCCCGATTCGCTCAGCAACTGTCATGGATGCCTACTGTATGGCATTAGACTGGTCATTATTAACACTCCGACAGCAAGTACTTTAACTGTTACATACAAGTCATTTGGGCATGCGGAGGATAAAACAGTTAGCAAGAACTGCGGTTTACTGGCCTAATATTGATACAGACATTGTGGAACTTTGTCGCAGTTGTGCCTTTTGGTGCGAGCACAGGAATGCCCCTGCTAAACTTCCGGATCACCGGTGGAGCATTCCTTAAATGCCTTGGTCCCGCTTACATGTGGATCACAGCATAAACTTCATGGGTCAAAATTGGTTGGTCTTAATGGATGCCTATTCAAAGTATCCTTGTATCCATCCAACTTTGTCGATTTCCGGCAAAGCTACCATAGACTTGTTAGAAGAAAATTTCGCACACTTTGGATATCCCCATACAATTGTGTCAGATAATGCTACTTAAGTTTTACCTCTGACGAATTTCAGACCTATTGCAAGGAATGGAACATCATTCATTTCACTGGTGCTCTCTACCATCCTGCAACAAACAGAGCGGCAGAGCGGCTTATTCAGACCTTCAAGTAAGCTTTTAAAGAAGTTTTCAAAAGCACCAAAAAAAGCAATACTAGAATTCTTGATGTAGTATCGAAGGACTTTAATTGCTAGTGGATATTTACCCAGCGAACTACTCAACAATTGTCAGTTACGTGCAGTAATCGACACCTTGCTTACGTCATCTCCTCACACCGCTCATTCCAAACTCAAGTCCAGCAAAGACAAGGTTAACAATTCGAAATAGGAGATCCCTGTTATATATTGTATTTTGGACTGCGGCACAATCAAGATCTTCGTTGGTTTCCTGCCTCAATTGTCAAAAGACAAAGCAGTCGCATGTTTTATGTACGAGTTGTTCCCACTGGATCAATTTGGCGCCGCCACCTGAATCATCTTTAACCACGCTACGTTTCCGACAGCGATAACGACATCAAAGGCGTTCCTTCTACCTTTGATGCGGATCAGGAGTCTTCAAGGAAGTTATTCACCTCGAAAGAAGAGTCATAAGCGTCTTCATTTACGAAACAATTTTCACCGTCGTCTGTCACCCCTGCTAGCGATCCTACTACTTCCTCCTCCAATCCACCGTATACACGTGACAATCCGAAACGATCCAGCAGACCAAGAAGACGTCCAAATTTTTATGTTCCGTAGTGTTGTGTTTATTTGTTGTGCGTACCTTTCTTCTTAGTTCGGGAGGTGTTGTGCATTTCAACTTTAACACGTATTAAACTCGGACGCGTTTCACATTTTGTTTAAGCGCGAGCTTCCGCGTGATCTTTTATTTGCCCCGCTAGTTCCTCATTGTTTATATTTTTATAATTACCATGCCTTATACTTTATTGTAGTGTTTAAATATTGCGTTTTTAAAAAGTCTTGCATTCCGATTAAATGAGTTTAGAATAGAGGAGATTTACTCGTTTATTCGTTTACAAAAGAGTCACTTGTTGGTTTACCGAGTAAGGGAAGTTTAAATAACTCTGTTGAAAAATACAGCAACTAGGAAATTTTTTAAAAATTAAACATAGGTATAACAAAAATCAAGGTTGCATATAAAAAATTTAAATTAAATACAGACTTTTTTGTTGTGCGCGTAAAATCAAGAAATATTTTGACAGGTTTTCTATTGTGTACCAAAAAACAGGGAATTGATGACGAGGTTCGTTTCTATAAACAGGAAATATTTTGAGACCCTCCTTTCATGTGCACTTAAAAACAGGAAACTGGTTGACTTTAATGTTTAGAAATAAAGTCTTATACACCATTTTGAAATAGTTTTACGTGATGTTTTGAAATCTTGCACAACATTTTGAAATAGTCTTACGTGATGCTTAGAAGTCTTGCACCTGCCTTGGTGGGAATGGAACTCAGGATAAATGTCTTTTCTAGCATTAGAGCTTGGGTTAGGATTTAACATGTTTTGTCAACTGCCTAGGATGAGAATCAAACTCGTGATTACGGCATCAGTTAGGGTTATTAAGCTTTGTTGTCAACTGTCTTGGGTGAGAACTGAACTTGGGACTATGGTAACAGCTAGAGTTAGTAAACTTTGCTGATAACTTTCTTGGGCAGGAATCAAACTCAGGACCACGGTTTTTCCTAAGATTAGGATTGAAATCTTGCACCCGTCTTGAACGAGAATCAAACTCAGGACCACTGATTTTCTTAGAGTTAGAATTTACAACTTTTTTTGTAAACTGTTTTGGGCAGGAATTAAACTGAACATTGTTTTTTTAGAGTTACAATTGAAATCTTGTATCTGTCTGGGGCGGAAATCAAACTCAGGACTACTGTTTTTCTTAGGGTTATGATTAAAATCTCGCATCTGTCTTGGACGGGAATCAAACTTAGGACTACTGATTTTCTTAGAATTAGGATTGAAATGTTGCATCTAATTTGGACAGGAATCAAACTCAGGACCACTTACTTTCTTAGGATTAGGATTAAAATTTTGCATCTGTCTTGGACGGGAATCAAACTCAAAACCGCTGACTTTCTTAGGGTTAGAGTTTTCATTAGGTTTGACAGCTTTGCTGTCAGCTGTTTTGGGCAAGAATTGAACACAAGACCAGAGTTTTTCTTAGGGTTAGGATTGAAATTTTACACCTGTCTAGGGTAAGATTTGAACTCGGGACCATTGTCTTTCATAAAGTTAGGGCTAGTGTTAGGGCTAGAGTTAGAGTTAGGTTAGGGTTAGGGTTAGATTAAAAATATGGTTAGGGTTAGGACAAGGGCTATGGCTAGGGCTAAGCTTAGGGTTAGAGTTAAGGCTAGGGTTAGGGATAGGGCAAGGGCTAGGATTAGGGTTAGGTTAGTTTCGGGTTAGTGTTAGGTAAGGTTAGGGTAAGGTTAAGTTAGGGTTAGGGTTGGTGTTAGGGTTAGGGTTAGGGTTAGAGTTCGTCTTCGCGCCTTGACATCGCGTTTGGTGTAGTGACGTCATCAAGGGTGCGCCGGAACGTATAGCGCGAGGTGCGCCCTTGATAAAGTCACAACACCAAACAAACCAGCCTTTAACTAATACTGACAATATCTTTGTAGAGCATGCAGCAGATTGCAAAACACAAAACATAAGATCTGCCCCGACTTCTTTACTTCAGACTTTAAACTCAAATAAATTTGCTTGTTGTGTGCCAAACACGAAGTTGAAGTCGAAAAATTTAAGATTTTCTCGGAAGATCTTTTTGAGTTTTAACCCTCAAAAAGATCTTTTGAACGTTAATGTAAATCCACTCAAAACGCATCTGTTTCTAATTAGGCTATTGGTCAACATCGGTTAGACAAAAAAATTTGCCCGGAAAAATTTGATACTAACTGGTTCTCTATTTTAGCTACAGGACGATCATCTTTTTGTGTGACAACGCTCGAAGTCACCTTCATAGAGTTTCTTGAACCATCTCTTTGTCGCCACAAAGAGTTTGTTTATGAATTGAAGCTTTCTCGCTTGCGGCGCAAGTGAGTGCGCAACCAATCGCGTGCTCGCTTTCTCCAATCAATTAGAAGCGCCGTTGCGTTCGATGTCTTCCAACACTATATAAACCACTGTTTTCTTGAAGTTTGACATTTGCCAACAAATTTTTTTGACGAGAGTTGGCCAAAAGAGCTCTCAAGTAAACAGTCTTTTTAAAGACTACTAAAGAGTTATGGTCCTTCCATTCCTTTGGTTATTTTAAAGTTTTTTCGTGATAATATTTAACTAAAATGCAGAGTAGTTTAAACTAAACTAAACTTTCGTTATTCATAATTAAATTAAATGTTTTGAATAATTTCAGAGTTGTTTTAAAGCTATTTTGATAAATTGTTACTGTGTGCACTTTAAAATTTTTTTTCTGGCCGTCTAAGTGACAAAAAGTTTATTGAAGAAAAACTAATTCATCATCATTAACTTCATCATTATCATCATCCTAATTTTGAAAACATATTCTTGGCAGCATAATTTACAGAGAATATCCAGGGTAAGTTCCCATGTAATTGAACTTGTGTGGTTTACAATATGAGGAACAATTTTGTTGAGTTGGCTGGGCAAATGTTAATGCTTATAGAAAATGATTGTGACATAACATAATGGTTTTTCATTTCGCATAAAGTTTAATTATTATTAAAAAAAGGTTCGCTTGTAGATAAAATTGCTTTTTGTAGTAAATAGGAACCCTTCAATAACACAGAGTTAAACAGTTTCTCAGCCAGCTTTAATTCAATTGCAACAAACTTGCAACATTAAGCCAACGTTTGCATAAAGTCGACAGTGTAGTATTCTTATGTTTCTTCTTTATAAAACACACTTTAGTTTTGCACGTTTTGTTTCCCTCTATTGCACTTTGACCAAACTACAAAGATATATTTACTTAAAAACACAAATCATCTGATGCATGTTGCAAAACCAAAATTACCAATATATTATATAGCCCCCATGTACTGTAAGTTTTTTTATCAGGGTTTATAGGGAATCAAAAGTTAATATAGTTTAGACATAAAAAATGTAAACGAAACAACAAGCCTGCAAAGGTGGGCACTTGCAAAACTTGCGCAATTGTAAATGTTGCAACAACACAGTAACATGCAAGTAGTCTTTTTCTTTTGGGAGCACATGGCAAAGTGCGTAATGCTGTCAAAAAATAAATGAAAGCGCAATTTTTAAAGCGCAACTACCGCAATGTACAGAAGTTATTTTTTGGTTAAACGGAATAAAGATAGGCTTGGGATTCCGAATAACCCCAGCCGAGCATTTCTTTGGTTCAACTTCAGTGTGTTATGGGGAGTTTTTTTGGGCTAATTTAAACAATGTTTAACTTTTTCGCGACATTTATGGAAAGCAATGAGGTTTAATGTCTCAAAAAAAATTATTTTTGAATCATCCTATGACTAAAAAAATAAAATTTTGCGTGACCATAGTCCTTCGGAATTATTTTTTCTCCTGCGGCTATACGGTGGCTTTCTTTCATTGCTATAATGGGTTTCTTCAAGTGCCTTGGCAGTAAATGCAACAAAGTTGAATGATAAAGTCCGACTACATCCCAATTAAATCCTGTATCGATTATAAAACGAAAAATACCTGAACTACGTTATTTATGGTTACGCGTACCGGGACTGTTTCAGTCCTACTGCCGACTTGCGACACTATTACTCTAGATTGGGCTATTGCTTCATTGATTTTTGATGTCAAAAAGTTAGTCATCGGCCTTCGATTCTTTCTAAGGACATTTTTTCAAAATGTCCGACACGACGGCAAAAATTGCGATGTTGTCCTTCTGCAGGACATTTACGAAAGGAATCATGCATGTAACCGCAGCGTGTACAAATTCGACCCTAATTTGATAAAGTGATTGATAATTACTGGAATGTTGTGGCAATGATCGTTTTACGATTCGTCCAATTGCATTAAAAGCATTTTCAACTAAAGCGTTGGTAGTTTTTTTGTAGAAAATCATAGAATTCTAAGATTTGCACGGCGGCTGGAAAATATAGATCCGGAACTTAGTATTTTTTTATACAATTCAATAATACTTGTCTATGGCACTGTCACAGACTTTGTTCGGGAATCCTAAAGGACCAGTTGAGCTAGGTAACCCGAATACCTGCGCTGAAAACAAAGCTGTGTCTAATTTTGTTTTATTCCGACTCAAGAAGTAGTCTTGCTATGAGCCTGAAGCTTTTATACAGTTGATTTAAACGAAAGCTCGGATTGGTTCGTTGAAGACTCTTTTTTACAGACAAACAGAGACCACTGTCTCTAATAAAAACGAATGTATTACAAAAATCACGACCGACCAAACTTCTATTCCACGCTTTGCCAAACTGCAAAGCGAAATCAACACTATAACTTGATTCAATCAACACAAATGATTCTACCTCTGCAGAGCACAACTCCAAAACACTGGCGCAAAATAAATTCAACACTCACCGACCGATACAAAATCTAGCGGGCCACTTCCTGCGCCCAAAACCAAATCACTTTGACTCGAGCCGTCTTTCGAGTCGTCTCAGAATTATCTTTCTCTCGTTTACTTCGTTTTCGTCGTCTAATCGTCTCGCTACGCATCGCCTTTATATAGATAAAAGTTACGTGCCGACGAATTTACTAGTATATGCGGGGTTTAACTAGAACTCCCTGGAGAGAGCGATACGCTCGAATGCGTCAGAACATTCTACTACCTTCGAGGTAGCAAAGCTTGGACAAAACATATTACGTCATTACTGTCGGCGAAAAGAGAAAAAGGACAAGAAACTGATGCGGCGACGCGATTATTATTTCATAATAGGACTTTGAATTACTTTTAACGGGAATAAATTACATCGTCATGATTAAAATTATTATGAATGAAGTGTGACAGGCACAAATTTTATCATTTCCAAAAAAAATTTGTACCAAATAGACACACGGACGCAATTTTTACAATTTTGGCATAAAATTGTTTAAATGTTTGATCCGTTTGTTGCTTTTATGCATCAAAGGCTTTTCTGTAAACCTAAATACTATTTCTCGCCATGGCAAGATTGGCAATGACATCTGACACAGCATCGATGTTTTGCCGTTGTTTACGTGGCAAATGCAGTTGAGCTGCAGTGATTTTCTCGGAAGTCGCCCTTGTGACGCGCGCCTCAATGATTGCCATTTTGGTCTCCCAAGAGATTTCCTCAGCTTTGATGCTAGATTCTCTGATAAAGTTCTTAAGTTGTTTTTTCCATAACAGAAGAAATTGATAAATCTAATTTCCATAACAGAAAGAATTGGTACGGATAAATCTAAATTTTTTCTATTAAAATTTTTTTTAATGACCCATCAATTGACATTCTATCTGAATAAAGGTACATGGATCGATAGGATTCTAAAATTTGTTTAAGAAAGTTATTAATACATTAAAATTAAATATTATCTTGTCTGTATAATTTAAAATTACTAACTTTGAAAGAGAGATCGTCAAAAAAGAAATCATCCCAAAGCAATCAAAAAAATAACTTGGCTCTTAATGACGTTGAACATTGAAAAAGTTACTAACCTGGTAAAATTAATTCTTTTGGAGTCAAATGTGCTTCAATGCTGTGTTAATGAAAATCCTCTAATATCAATTTTAAATGAAAAATCTTTCCAACCGTCATCTAAAAATCTTGAAACTTTGGCAAACAAATTAAAAATGAAAGAAACTTTAATAACATTGGAGAAAAACAGAACATTGTGCACATTGTGCACTGAAGTTGACTATTTTTATTATTTAAGCACAAGCTTTCGTGGGCTACTTCCCACTTCGTCAGGTGCAATTAAATGAAAATGCAATCAAACAAGTTTTACACAACGGCATTAAACGTAACAAACAGACATATGTGCGTAATGAGATATAAAAATATCGGTAAAAAATACTAAGTTTGAGAAAATATGGCAGTACGGTAAATTACAGCAATTTAAGCAAAAAACAAATGCGAGAAAATGATATGCAAATATAGTAGGTGCTTTCACGCTGCCTGGGCCGTGAGTAAGTCTGTTCATTGATTTTAAAATGACAGACCGAAACCGATCCTACCAAAACGAAAGGGTATCCACCCATTCCGATGTTCAGTGTGGGTCTGCTAATCGGCAAACGTCTTTTTCAGGACGGGGCAATGCTAGGATAAAACTGCCCTTTTCAGAGCACATTGCCAACAAGTTCCGAAGACCCACTATTCTTCAACTGAACATCGAAGGCCTCACTGCATACAAGATAAGCGTTCTTCATCACCTCGCTATGCAGTCTGAGGCACTCGTCATCCTACTGCAGGAGACCCTGCTACATTGATGCAGAGAAGTTGATTCTTCCAAACTACCAACTAGCTGGGTCTTCTTTAAGCAGAAAGCATGGCCTTGCCACGTTTGTCCATGAGCGACTGAAATACACGCTTTTGGACCAATCTCCACCGACATCGGAGATCGAGTGGTTGTGTGTGGACGTTGATAGTTATAAAATAGTCAACGTCTACAAACCACCGCCAACGCGATTGCGAACCCTGGATCTCCCAGTGTTTCCTCACCCCTTGTCTTTACGCTGGCGATTTTAACTGTCGTCATGCTGAATGGGGTTACGACGACAACAGTCCGGAAGGTGAGTGCTTGGCTGGCTGGGCAAGTATTAATTGTCTTGCCCTCTTATATAATGCCAAGGACGCTGCCAGTTTTTATTCCGGCCGCTGGAACACTGGCACCAATCCAGATCTAGCATTCGCTAGCGTAGATCCAAACAGTCGCTTACCGAATAGACCTGTCCTTAAAAAGTTTCCAGGTCACAACATCGACCTTTGCCTATTACACCACCAAGGTTTGCTATGGCAGTGCCAAGCATGTCTGTTAAGCGATGGAACTTCCGCAAGGCTAAATGGAGTCACTATGTTGCTTTGACGAATAAGTTTGCAAAGACTTTGTTGCCGCCTGATTCACTTGATGTGGGTGCGGCTTACCAGGACTTCTGTAACATCATTAAGAAAGCAGCCAAGAAGACTATCCCACGCGGGTATCGAAACAACTATATTCCGTGTTGGGATGCAGAGTGTGAATCCCTCTATAAAACCTTTCTGCAGTCTCCTCAGGGAGACGACTCAAGTTTGGCTGCTACAGCTTTGCTTGCCAAGCTTGACAAGGAGCGGAGGGATCGATGGTTGAAGGCAGTTCGGAGCATTGACTTTTCATACTCTAGTCGAAAAGCATGCAGTATTTTGAACAATCTTACTGGTAGGTCACGACACTCTCCTCGTCACTGTCCCGTTTCAGCCGATGCTATTGCATCTCAGCTGGTTAGAAATGGGAAATAATAGGACCGCAAGTCATCTCGACTTGTCTCTCAAGAAGTGTCTAACCTTTGGAGGGCCACAACACCAGACGCAGTAAATATCTCTGACAATTTTTCACAGAGAGAATTTGCTGCTGCCTTTCAACATTTAAAACCAGGTAAAGCTCCGGGTCCTGATTCAATCTGCTCAGAGCTTATACTCATGCTGGAGCTGCTTTGAAGTCCTGGTTACGTGACTTCCTTTCTTCCTGTTTGCGCCGACTCAAAATTCCCAAGATCTGGAGAAGAGCGCTTGTGGTCGCGATCCCAAAACCAGCAAAGCCCGTGGAGGACCCAAAGAGTTATCGAACGATATCTCTGCTCTGTGTCCCCTACAAAATCCTCGAGAGGCTTATCTACGCCCGCGTTCAACCATTAATCAATCCACTGCTCCCTAAAGAGCAGGCTGGGTTCCGACGCGGGAAGTCAACCGTAGATCAAGTAGTTCTGCTAACCCAGAACATCAAGGATTCTTTTGAGGCTAAAAAGAAGGCCGGTGCCGTATTTATCAATCTGACAGCTGCTTATGACACTGTCTGGCACCGTGGCCTTACCTGCAAGCTGCTGAGACTACTTCTGAATAAGAACATGTTCAAAATAATCATGGAGCTTGTCCGAAATCGAAGTTTCACCCTTACTACCGGTGACAGCAAGCAAAAAAGGCTATGCAGTCTTAAAAACGGCGTTCCTCTGGGATCGGTCTTGGCTCCCCTCCTATTTAACATCTATATGTACGATCTTCCTTCCATGATTTACAGAAAGTTTGCTTATGCTAATGATCTAGCATTGTTGCACTCTTCTGGAAACTGGAAGGACTTGGAGGGGACATTAAGCCAAGACATGTCCACACTGTCAGCGTATCTCCAGACTTGGAGGTTGAAGCTCAGTCACACTAAGACGGTGACGGCAGCCTTTCACTTAAATAACCGAGAGGCCAAACGTGAGCTAAAGGTCTACAACAATGGTAAACTTTTACCGTTCTGTCCAATCCCTACTTACTTTGGGGTAAAACTGGACAGATCGCTCACGTTTCGTCACCATTTAGTGGCATTGCGCAAAAAACTATCTTCGCGCGCCACACTGTTGAGGCGACTCGTGGGCTCGGGATGGAGTGCTGGTGCTAAAACACTACGCATAGCCACCTTGTCCCTAGTCTACTCAGCAGCTGAGTACTGTGCGCCAGTCTGGTGTCGCAGTGCTCACACTCGTCTCATTGACAGTGTCTTAAATGACGCCTTGCGCATAGTTACTGGATGCCTGCGTCCCACTCCAACGGACCACCTACCTGTATTCTTAGACATTCAGCCAGCTGAGCTTCGCGGAATGGCAGCGACACTCTCCTTGGCTTACCGTGGATCTTTTGACCCCGATCATAGCTTGCATGGTCTTTTAAGTGGGTCCTCAGATACTCGCCAAGTGAGACTAAGATCCAGACGCTCGTTTGTGCCAGGTGCGCGGAATCTCTTGGACAACCTTGCCAGACTTGGCATCCGCGCCTCTGAATGGACAAATTACGAATGGAACGCGGAGTATTGTGAAAATGCTTCCAGGCTCCGTGTTTTTGTGCCCGAGACCGGTACCAGGCCTGTTGGGATGGGCTTACCCCGAGCAGCTTGGGTTAAGCTCAACCGCCTGCGGATTGGTGTTGGACAATTCCATTTGTCCATGCACAAATGGAGTCTCGCTCCTTCACCGAATTGCAAATGTGGCGCCTCTTAACAAAAAGCAGACCATGTTCTAACAGCGTGCCCTATACATCGGGCACCACATGGCGCACGAGGTCTGACGATTTTGGATGACAAAACTCGATGCTGGCTTAATAACATCACTGCCAGCATCTGATCCAGGCAGTACAGCAGTCTGGGGTAGTAAAAGGATAAACCCTCGGCCCCAGTTCTGTTTGTGTCTGACCTGGAGTAGATACCCTTCAAACGACGACGACATGCAAGTATAAAACGATACGAAGTGGAGAAAAAAGTGAAAAACATAAATAACCTCAAGTTTACAAAAATGAATATTAAACGTAGTTAGACATAAATGAATAATCTTTATTTAGATTCTGCTTAACACAATCGAGTTTAAAAATAATTTTTTGTTCTTCCACTTCCCGTTGTTGCTTTGTTTTGCCTTTAACTTCTTTGATTACTGCTAATTTGAGATTGTCCAAAGTATGGTCGGGTTTATTGAAATGTTTGGCTACCGGTTTGTTTCTATTGAGTTTGATGTCGCTCCTGTGTCCGTTCATCCGTTGTCTGATTGAGTTGCTTGTTTCTCCAATATAGATTGCTTTAGGGCAGAGATTGCATGAAATTGCATATATGATATTTGATGAATTGTAGCTAAAAGTTTATTAACATTGTTACTTCAAAATTATTTAAGTAAATTGTTGTAATTAAAGTTTCAATTGAATGTGAGAGCAAGATATCGAAATTGAATGAGACTGCTGGACTTGAGAGCAAACTAGAAGAACAAGAACAATATTCTCGTAGAAACTGTTTACTCATTCATGGCATACCTTCATTAGAAAATGAAAATACTGATGAAACGGCAAAATAATTTTTTCATTTACTCTTGGATATTAAACTGATTGATCATGATTTAGACAGATTGTATTGGCTGGGGAAATTCAGTCCAGATACCGGTACTATTATTTAAAAGTCTATGCTCAAACAATAAAAAGTACTGGTAATTAACCTAGTGTTTCGATGGTAGTTACGCTTCAATAGTTCTCAATTTGCAGCGAGTGTTTAGAATGTTCACTTCTGAGGTTGATACACTTTGTGTCATTCTTATTTTCGCCGCAATGCTGCGATGAAAAAAATTGTTAACTGCCCTTGAAAGTACGCCGCAGAATATAAAAGCAGAAAACAATGTAAGCCGCGGCTTACTGTCGGATAAATACTTCAGTATTGTGGAGCCAAATATGGATGCTAAAATATCTAACACAAATATGAAGTTCCATATTTCAAGTATTCTAAAATCATTCAGATTTAATCCTTCTACACCAGATGAAGTTCAGATGTATATCAATTAACTAAATACTTCAAAAGCATCTGGTCCAGAAAATATTCCTAACAAATTATACAAATTAATAGAGCTTACAATCTCCACATATTTGTCTGCGATATTTAAGAAATGCTATGAAAAGGAAGTTTTTTTCTCAATATTGAAGTGAGCAAAAATAATTCTAATTTACAAACCAGGTAAGAAAGATGCAGTTAAACAGATCTATTTCAATCTTATCACTATTGCCAAAAGTTTTTAAAAACTTGTATGTTTAACTAGAAGATTATTTTTTCCAAAATAAAATAATGTCCAATTAACAATTTGGATTTCAAAAAGTCTTTTCTACTGAGTTACTCTATGTACTCTATGTACTGGTGCCAAATCTCAAATAAGTTATTACAATGTGATGTTTCTTAAGGCTCTTCCTTGGAATCATTGCTATTCTCTTTATATATCAATGATCTTCCATTGCATACTAAATTCAATGTCAACCTATTTGCTGATGACACAGTATTAACAATAAAAGACAAAAATATTCATCAACAGCAAAACAAAAGTTAATGAAGAACTATGCATTGTAGATAATTAGATGAAATCTAACAGATTATCTTTGAACTTCTCAAAATCCATCTACTTCCAATTCGTTAGTAACAAACATAAAATGAATATTATTAATCAAATCTCTATCCAGATTGCACCCAACAAAATAACTCATTTAATTCAACAAAATATTTAGGTATCTTTGTTGATAATGATCTTAAGTGGCACAATTATAATAAATACATATTTAATAAACTTGCTATTTCATCTAGAATCTTATTTATTGTGAGACATACCGATAATAAACCTTCACTTATTAAAAATTACTGCAGCTTTATATATCCTTACTTTAAATATGGAATTATAACTTGGGGCTCTACTAACAAAACATTATTGAATAAATTATAGGTAATGCAAAATAAAATTGTATGCATCATGGACTTTAATGTTTGATTGACCGTATCAATATAAGTTCTTTATTTAAGTCAATGAATATATCAAAAATCAAAAATCTATGCTGTGTGAACTTGAAATGGTTAAGTTTATGCATTTATACTATCACCGCAAGCTTTCACAAAATTTTGACCAATATATTAAGTCTGCTGAAAGTTATCACAAATATGTTACAATAGATCGATTCTAAATAAAAGTTTCTATTTACAAAGATAAAATTTATTCTATGGCCAATGCTCTTGCAGTTCTAATGGAGTTAAGATTTGAAATAAAATTTCTTTAAATCTAAAAGTGCTTTTCTATCAATTGTTTTCCGAAAAACTGAAAAAATTATTGCTAGTCAGTAGTAGATATTTGGGTTCTTTAATGAAAGTAGTTAATCTAAAATAGGGTTAACATATCTGAATAGGCCCAATCCCTGACAGACATAGGTGTACCAGCCAAAAAATTTGGAGGGGCAAATTTTAAGACATTTTCCCGAATCATGATTTTCTAGTACTTTACGGATAGGAGAAAAAAATTGTCTGAGATTCTAGAAATAAGACCAAAAAAAAGGCCTTCCCTTGAAATCAGTCTAGGATTTTTCAATTTTTGTCACAGAACTAAAAAAGAAGAAAAGGTCTTCAGCCAAAGACAACAAACATAAAACTTTCGTGTCTAGATTGTAGTGAAACGTACACAGAGTGGAGTTAGTGTTCTAATGGTTTCTATTGGACACGAAGCATTTGTTAATATAAAAAACATGTGTTCTTTTTATTATTAGTGTTTGCAAATTTTTTAGTTTTGTATGTCATTATTTTGTTGCAATTGCACAAAAGGATCAATATTGTACTTATAAATACTACTAATTTCAAGTACAGTAGTATTTTAATCAATTAAAATATTTAAATGTAAAACAGGATTTCTCTTTTTTGTTAAGCATATTTTTAGTTGTAAAGTTGTTGCTGCTAAATTTCAATCATTTTTAGATAATTTTTATAACAATTTGATTATTAAGTATAGTTCACATCATACAGTTGGTGTGCAACATTTAAAAACTGCATAGATTTTGAAAACTCCAAACTTTTAGGAAACCTTGCAAAATGCCATAAACTAAAACTAAACACAGAATTTTTAAAAAGAGGGCCCCTTGATAACTGTAATAAGGTAGGGCCCGAGGCGACTGCCTCATTTGCCTCATCCAATATCCACCACTGAATTTGAGTCCTTTTTAAAAAGTTTATTCTAAAATTTCAAACAATATTCTAAAATTCCGGATATCTAAGAATTTAATACCCAATTCCGGACATGTCCAGGATTTTCCGAACGGTATGACAACCCTAATCCAACAACATTTTATTTGTATTGTATATAAAACAAATATTTTGTCTATGTAATTTATTAAGGGTGTCTTTACTTGGTATTGTTTGTGATTATAATTTGGACATTGATTTTTATTTTAACTGAGCAGTTTTGACTTGATCACCATTTAATGATCTTTTTGTTGTCCAATTTAGTCTAGAGGTCAACCTTATTTTCTGTTTTGTCAGGTTCACTAACCTTCTATTAACTGTATTAATATTATAAGTGGTCTCCTGAGTATATCATGTTTTAAATTGTTCTACTTGATTGAATCAAAAAAACTTGTCTAAGTCTGTCTTGTCTTGACCATGTCATTTTATTAAACAGTTGCAATGCAATTAAGCTAAATATAACTAATAAAGTGAAAATGACTTTTAAAATTTGATAATTTTTGTATAAGTTCTTTTGACTATCTTTAGTTTATTTATAGCTAGCTGCCGACGACGCAATATAATATTCTTATGTTTCTCCTTTATAAAGCACACCTCAGTTTTACACGTTTTGTCTCTTTCTATTTCACTTTGACCAAACTACAAAAAGATAGTTACTTAGAAATACAAATCATATGACGCGTGTTGCCAAACTAGAATTACTAATATACTGTATTACCGGCAGTGGAGCAAAAAGTTTAGTCATTGGTTTGCCTACACTGTCTCAAAATAATCTGTTTACTTAAAAATTTATGTTTCCAAAGCAGCATTTCGTTTTTTATTATGCAAATTTATCCCCGAGTCTGAATTGTTTGATTTTGACGCTGTATTATTCTTGTGTAAACCAATGGCAGACTGCAAGATTTCTAAAGGAGCATTTTTTTATATGCAAATTTACCGCAGAGATTTAGTTTCTTACTTTTCAAGCCGTGTTGTCCTTGGGTAAACCATTGGCAACTACGACAAAACTGCTCAAGCTCTGTTCATTTTCAAACATTCAATGAAAATACAATTAGCTGCCAAATAAACGGAAGAGGTATACATTGGCTTCAAAACTTAAATTATGCAGCAGTGATTTTGGATTAGAATTTTACATTTACAATTATTTTAAACAGCAAATCTGGTTAGTTTATTTTCATTTCATTTCATCTTAATGTTTATTCCCATGACTCGCAGGAAATTGACAGAGGCGCTGTATATGGGTAAGCTATTACCCTGACCTGCTTTTGGAAATGCCAAAATATAGCTGTCCAGTTGAAATTTTTTATTTAAATTTTTTAGTTATGAAGATATGACTGAAATTCAGCAGCCTACTGCTTGCCAAGACCACCAAGTAGGGGAAAGTGCAGTAAAGTGTTTTTTTCCAAAAACACAAAAGAATGGCACGAGTAGGTTTTAAATCGAGACCATATCGATCACAATTATGGCGCTCTAACCACTCGATCACGCTGTCGATGACAACCTTTTTAAATAAACTGGAAAAATCTGCAAAAAGCTTAAACCACTATTCTAGAGCTGTGGTTTTCCGTAACTTTTATTTTATTTATCGACGGTAGCGTGGTCGAGTGGTTAAAGCACCGGGCTGATTATCAACATGGTCTCGATTCAAAATCTACATGCGCCATTCTGTTGTGCTCTTGGGAAAGACACTTTACTGTACTTTCTCCTGCTTGGTATGGTCTTGGCAAGCAGTTCTAAATTACAGTAATATCTCTATTAAAATTACTACCGGACAGCAATATCTTGGCACCTCCGAAAGCAGGTGGGAGTAATTGATTACCCTATGTATAGCGCCTGCGTCGCTTTCCTGCGAGTCAGGAGGATAAAAATAGAGATAAAAAACCAAAATAAAATAAAAGTAACTTTCATGTCATGGCATAGAGGAGGCGTAAAATAATAGGTAAACACCATTAGCTAAGGCGCCCAAGTTTTTTGCTGATAAGGTCAAGTTTTTAAAAAAAGATCATTTTATTTCCCAAAAACACATCTTTTACAAAATTTATCACTTTTAATCAGTGTCTAAAATCTTTATTTTTGTCCTAAAAACGTAGTGATCTATTAAAAAAACGATCATTGCTGTCTATCAAGTCCATGATTCCTACTTTTATCTTAAATTTAACGGGAAGACAAAGTTCAGGGAGCAATCTGAAGGGCTCAAACAGGCAGAGTGAGAATTGCCCCCAAAGTCCGCTTCCGACGCTCCTGACCATTAGTACTGTAAAAAATGTTTTGGTATCATCAAAAACTAATGAAAATTTTTACTTATAAAAATATTAAATAAATATTTGAGAAAAAACACAGTAATTCTGTTTTGCCGCTTTCCTCCCTTTCAGGCCTCAGATACCATCATCACCCCTTTCCCCCCAAAAAAAAATATGTTAAAAAGAAGACTTTTGTTTTTTGACGAAAAATGTGATGCTAAAATAATTTACTTATGTAATGTCACTTATTACACTAGTTATAAATATTCAGGGATAAATAAGCAAGCAAATCACTCATAATTAATTCACAAAAACTTTTTAATATACATAAACAAAACTTATAATCAAGCTGGAGTAAGTGATACCAAAATTAGCTGTTTTTTAAAAATTAAAAATAGGGCTATATCTAAAATTCAAGGGACCGAAACATCTATCTAATGCATAAATTAACACTCTTATAATCTCACAAAAATTTTTACGTAGCTAGTTGTATACAGTAGATAAACATAACTAAACTACCTCCTTTGCTTAAACCACTATTTCTCAAACCATGGGTCGCCAAGGTTATGTGGTTGGATCGCGAAGGCTTGTAAATTATTGCGCGTAAAGATCTATGCGAACCTTCTTGAGGTGTCATTACGAATTTAAGACAGAAATAGGAAAATCGGAGGCTGATTCCAGACGAAGACCCTTTTTTTTAGGGATCACTACGTTTTCACCACTCTCGGTCAAATTTACTTGGGTCGCAGTCATGTTTGCAAATCCTTGTTTTTAGCGATTTTGGGCCGCCGAAAAAAAGGCTTGAGAAACACTGGCTTAAACCAAGATTACTTAAATTTTAAATTTAACTTGGTTTTCTTTTTTGTCTTATTGCACTGTGAAATAAAGAAAATTAGGTCTGTTGCCACATAATTTGTCATTAAGTTAAATGGTAAAAAATTTAATATATAACTTGACCAATAAAAACTATGTAAATATGGCATTTGTTCACATATCAAATTACTACAGACTTGAATTTTTTCCAGCCAAAAACAGCTCAGCTGAAATTGAAAATAATGTTGTTTTAGGCGCACCATAATATGCAGCAGCTTTTTTTTTTTTGCTTAATTTGCTTGCTGAATGTCGGAAATTGGAAGTTGCATTGCTTCAGAAGACCATTTAAATCGAAACTTCTAAGTTCTTTTTTTCCAGCTTGTGGTGACATTTCTACTTCTTAGCTTTATAAAATACGCATCAGTAATGAACAAACACTTTTAGCTATTTTTTCAATAGTGCTGAACACTACAGCAAGAATACAGTATTATAAAGGTAAATAATCTATAAATTGAATAATTGCAATAAGCAACAAACTTTTAGCACAACAATTAGCTTGGTCTAACTCAAAGCTATTAACGAATTTATTATTCAACACAAAAGATTTAAGATTAAATTAAAAATCAAGATAAATTACTGTGGAAATCTAATGTGAGCATTAATTTTATTATTAATTTTATATATTAGGACGAAGATCTTTAATGTCCATACTGTCTTAAGTTGATTAAATTGAGTTGAACCGTTAATTAAAACAACACATTTCCTGTAATTTAGGCTTAATCAACTTAAGACGCTGCAAAGAAATATAACACAATTAAATACAAGTTAACAATAAACTCTACATAAAGAATAGCTGAACTGAGAGATTGTACAAAAGAAGCAATTTAAATAACTCGGTTAAGAAGATTATTCTTTGATTACAGACTGTACAAGCGTGTAACAATAAAAGCGAAACAATTAAACTAATTACAGTCTTTTAGTGAGTATAGTTCGATTCCATACTACATCAATTGCTAATTGTACTTAATATTGTTTAAGATTAAATCCATGGTATCATAATTTTGTTTCGGCATGACAGAATGCTCAATTGGTACGGAGGCGTACTTTTTGCCGTTACTTAATAAAACACACTTTAAGCTAGCTTGGGAGCTTCTGTAAAAAATCTACATTTTCTACTTATATATTCACATCCTAGTGTGCTTAAAAGCCGTTTTACATTGTGATAAACTACAAATTTGTTTTCTGCACTGCAGTATTTAAAAGCTCTTCTCTTTATTACGATAGACAAATACTTTAGTTTTAAAAAGTTGATTGCTGGTATTTGGTAATTTTAAGAAATCTGTAACAAAGCATAGTTTTGTTCAAGATGGCACAATTCTACAACCTATTTTACATGTTGAAGATAAATAAGCTACTGAGCAGATTAACACCAATAATTCCCCAAAAATAGTAAACCAAGAAACTTCCCTACCTTTTCCCAAGATATTTTTTAGTTTCAATTACCCGTAACTCATTAAACTTTAACAAAAGAAGTTTTACTAATATTTTTTAGCATGAACTGTTTAAAAAATTGGAGTCCTAAGAGAAGACTTTCAAAAACGACTTTCAGAAGCAGCATACGCAGTAGGACTTTGGTCAAATTCTTATTATATTTGCTGTGGTTAGCGCCTCCGAAAAGCTTGATTTAGCGCGGAAGCCATCCACATGATCTATCTTTAGGCCAAAAAGTCTGTTCATCATCTTTTTCCTCAGCATCAATCAGCGGTGGCTCGAACGTTTAATGCGTCATTATTGTTATTGAATTAGAAGATTCTTTTAAACCAGGGATGTCCAACCCTGAGGCCGCTTAATATTTTAATGCGGCCCACTGCTCTTTTAGTTATATTTTCATAAATTTATCGCAGCGTTTTTCAAACTGTGTTCCGGGAACTCACTTTTTTTTAAAGAGATCACTAAGTTTTTTCGGTAAAAATTAAAAAATCAGAGTCGAATTCAAAGTTTGTGGCGCGCCGAGTATAAATAAATTTATGATTTGGCCCATTATGAAAAACGGTTGGACATCTCTGTCTTATTTCTATACCAATCAATTCATCATCAGATTGTTTGCTGTAACAAAATATTTTCCAAAATATCTCGTGGCAATAATAATGTTTGAGTTTTGGTAAGTCAAGGCAACCTTATATCAACAAAACTATATAAGCCATTAAACAGATATTTTACGATTTGAAAAGCGATGGTAATAAATTAAATTTCAATAAAAGATAAACCTATTTACAATTCTACATAGGGGGTGTAAATTGACATAGTTTCGGTTAACTGACGGAGACTATAAGTTGTAAATATAATCTAACTGACGTTAAGCTTACAAAGCCTGAAAGCGTTCATAACAGCAAACAGTATCACTGTTTTGCCTATAAAGCTTCGTCAGTGGTGTAATGCACAGTACTTGTTTAAGGCTGTATGTAAATAGACAAAAGAAAATTTAACTTTCGTGCTACCTATACTTGGTACAGTCATCTCATCATTTCATCATCAGACTGGTCTGAATCTGATCTGGCCTACACTATAGATCCCGGCAGTGTGCTTTGGTCATAATGAGCTGGCATGACTTTCTTCATTTTACTCAAGATCCGGCGTGTCAGCAACATATAATTAAAACCTTGACTATGCCAAGTATAGGTACCACAAAAATTAAATTTTCTTTTGTCTAATTAGATATAGTCTTAAGCAAGTGCTGTTTATCAAACTACTGACGAGGCCTTGTAGGCAAAATAGCGACACTATCTACTGTTATTGACGCTCTTAAACCTTTAGTCTCCTTTTACTATTTACAACTTACAGTCTCCGTCAGTTTACCAGAGCTATCCAATTTTACGCCGCGTGTACGGAGCTGCAAATAGATTTACCTTTTTTGAAATTTAGTTTATTACCATCGCTTTTCACTTCGTAAAATATCTGTTTCATGGCTTATATAGTTTTGTTAATATAAGGTTGCATTGACTCACCGAAACTTAAACATTGTTATTGCCACGAGATACTTTTACAGATTTTTTCATACGGAAAACAGCATGGTGATGAATTGAATAGAAAATGAAATAGTTTAAGAAAATCTTCTGGTTCTGTAATAATGACGCATTAAATGTTTGGCCACTGTTAATTGATGCTGAGGAAAAAGATGATGAACAGACTTTTTGGCCTAAAGATAGATCATGTGGATGGCTTCGGCGCTGAATCAAGCTTTCGGGAGGCCCTTACAACAGCCAATATAATAAGAATTTGACCAAAGTCCTACTGCGTATGCTGCTTCTAAAAGTCGTTTTTGAAAGTCTTTTTTTAAGACTCCAATTTTTTAAACAGTTCATGCTAAAATGCAATAAAAATGCTTCTATTGCTGAAGTTCAATGAGTTACGGGTAATTGAAACTAAAAAATATCTTGGGAAAAGGTAGGAAAGTTTCTTGGTCAAGTTTCTTGAAAGTTTCTTGAAAGTTTTACCAATAATTCCCCAAAAATAATTTTATTATTTTTGGGGAATTATTGGTGTTAATCTGTTTAGTAGCCTATTTATCTTCAACATGTAAAATAGGTTGTAAAATTGTGCCATCTTGAACAAAACTATGCTTTGTTACAGATTTCTTAAAATTACCAAATACCAGCAATCAACTTTTTGAAATCTATAAAATGAATATAAACATTGATAAATTTTGTAAAGTTTTCTTTGGAATCTATTTCTTGAAAATTGTCAGAAGGTATCTAAGCCTCAAGCTTGCCTTACTGTTAATAAACTATTACTTCCGGGTAGGGCATGATGAAAGTTTATACAATAGATAGCGAAACAACCAGGTAAAAGTGGATTGACATTTAAACTTGCCGTTGGACTTGAAATAAATATATATTCAACTATTTCCCATTAGTAAAAAAATATTTGAGCAGAATTAATGATGTGCACGTGCCAACTGACGTGGTCATGAAACTTATGAAACAAATGAGAGATAATGAAACAAAATCCGAAAACAAATACAAAAGAGTTAAATGCAAAGAAATGCCTTTTTAATGGTATATGTTGTGTAACTTTTAATATAAAAGTAATAAAACATTAAAAAACAATGACTCTGTCTGCTGTATATTCTAAATGATTTCGCTATTTTTTAATAAGACGTAAAAGTCCTGTCAAATAAAACAAAAGATTACAGAGAAGAAGTGTAAAAAACGACAGCGTCTTTTTCCACCCATTAACATTAGTTTGCTTCTTACATCAATTGACGCGCTCGGTGATTGTAGGTAGATGTGAGTTTATTTCTGCGAATTATGACCAAAATTTTTGAACGTTTAATAGATTGTATGGATCGATAAAAAATAAAAGTCAAAAAGTTTTAGTAAAAGTTACGGCAATGTATAAAAGCTTTGAAATTAAAAAAGCGTCAATTGACGCGATTGATAATTCTAAGGTTAAATTTCTCTTTTTTTTGTATCAATTACAACCATGAAGTTTAGGATGTGAATTTACAAGCATTACTACTCAACTAAATACTTTTTTTGTCATTTACGTATATTTCTGTAACGCAATATCAAGACCACAAAAAGGTCTTCACTACTTTACCCATTCAAAGTTAATCTTCAGGTCGATCAACTGGTTGCATGAATATTTTCAAAATAAAACCTTTAAAAATTTGGTGGCTACCCGAGTTGGCCATCCTTGACTCATAATAAAAAATTATCCACTATTTAGATCGCCACTTTTGCGGCGTTCTTTAGGGAGGGCTTGGTGGGATTGCTCCATTTATTTGATGCTAAAACAATTATTGACCATCTCCCAAGTTGCTGCACATCAAATTTCATCATCTTTAGATCTTGTAGTACTTAAGTAGCCCATATAAAAAGCGTTGATATAATGCTCTTAAAGTTTTATCAGAGGTGCCGATGCTGCTGTTTGCAGGCAGCCAAAAAGAGTAAGAAGCAATTTGTGTATGGGCGAAAAGGAACGCCAATATCAGATCATAGGCTAAAAGCTATTCTGGGAAAGCTAATTTTAAGACGCTTAATATTGGCCCTGGAAATAAAAGCGGGTGGGATGGATTTACGTTTGGAGCTAGCTTACCCTGAGTTTCATTTATTATTTGTTCATTGACCAGCGCAAATAAAGATATCAGATTGCTAAATTAATACTTTTCAAAATAATTACAAAGAATGTCTAAATCCCAAATTTGTTTGATACTTTTATAATCCAGACCATATACCGAAAAGTCAATTATTTGCATAACCGTACCAGCAATACAGTACCAGCCGTTGGGGGCAATACAGTTTTTCCCAATTTTATTGACGTTGTCGAATCATGATTTTGTGGCACTTCACAATCAAAAAACATCATCATTCTGAAACTATCTCTTATTTTTCTGTTTTCGTCCCAAAAAATAAGTGATGAATAAAAAAAGTCTCCACTTCAAATTTTATTTAAATTTCTAAATTTGGAAACTTTGTATTGCACAAGTAGTATCGATGCCAAAAAAAATTTGTTTTTCCAAAATAATTCCTTGTCATTGCCCGAAAATTTCTTGTCATTCTGCGGGTGAAATGCTTAAAATTATAAACTAGTTGCCAGCTTCTGATGCTGTTGTTGATTTTTTTAAAATAATAACATAACAACTGATTTTACTGCAAACCAATCCTAGCCCGGAAAAATTTAAAGTTGAATTACAATAATTTGGATCTATAATGGTAAGGGTGATCCCATACTCGGCTCGACAAGGTCCGTGGGTGGATACCGGCTGGCTGACAATGAGATGGCAATACTCAATTATGTAAAGTATGTAGTGTGATGGCACATGATTGAGCAATTAGCTTTGATTTCAAATTATTGCTTTTGTCTTTCAGTAAAGCATTACTCAATAACTTCTTTGATGTTATACTATCTAATTGACTCCTTTTCATGCCAAGTGATATCGAGAAAGTAAAATAAATTACGCGGCCGAATTCAAAGATGAAAAATTTTTTGGCCGACTACGATCATATTATGCAGATACGGACAAATTCTATGAATTCGGGCAAATTATATGGCTACGAGCACAGTTGGCAGTTGTTTTCTCGCAGTCTGGGTCGTGAGTACGTCTGCTCTTGTTATTCTTCATGAAAAACCGAAACTAAAACTGCCAAAACGGAAGGTTTTTTTACCCATCCCGATGTTCAGGGAGGGTCTGCTAAGCGGAAAACGTCCTTTTTAGGACGGGAAAATGCCAATAAAAAGCTACCATTTTTGGGACTTATTGCTAATAATTTTCGAAAATCCATTATTCTTCAGTTAAACATAAAAGGCCTCACTGCAAGCACGATAAACGTTCTTTGTTATCTTGCTCTACAGTTATACAGACTTATCTGCGCTCGAAAAAATTATTGATTAATTGCGGCCTTAAGAGCAGGCTGGGTTTTGACGCGGGAAGTTAACCGTAGATGAAGTCATTCTTTTGACACAGTATATCGAGGATTCTTTCGAAGATAAGAAGGCTAGTGCCGTATTTTTCTATCTAACAGCGGCATATGACACTGTCTGGCACCGTGGTCTTACCAGCAAGCTGCTGATGCTTTTACCGGATCAGCACATAGTCGGAATAATTATAGTCGGAATGAAACTGGTAAGAAATTGAGGCTTCACTTTTACTACCGCAGCAAGCACAGCGGGCTGCGCCTTCTGAGAAACGGCGTTCCTCTGGGATCGGTCTTGGATCAGCTTCTTTTGAACATCTATACATACGACCTACCTCCATAATTTTCAGAACGTTTGCCTATGCAGATCATCCATCATTGTTGCACTTTTCTGGAAACTGAAAACATTTCTTGGAGGAACTTCAAATCAAGACATGACTACACTTTCAGCATATCTCCAGACTTGGATATTCGTAACCCTAACTCTAAAGCCGTAACAGCGGCCTTTCATCGAAATAACTGAGAGGCCAAACGTGAGCTAAAAGTTCACAAAGGCAACAGACTTTTACCGTTTGTCCAACCCCTACTTATCTTGGAGTAAAACTGGACAGATCGCTCACGTACCGCCACCATCAAGTGGCATTGCACAAAAAACTATCTTCGCGCGTCACATTGCTGAGGTGACTTGTAAGCTCAGTATAGGGTACTGGTGACAAAGCACTGCGCACAGCTTCCCTATCAATAGCTGAGTACTGTGCACTAGTCTGATGTCGCAGCGCTTACAATCGCCTTATAGAGCGGGTCATTGGACATACGACGCCGTAAATGACGCCTTGCGCATAGTCATTGGATGCCTGCGCCTTACTCCTAATTTTAGGCATCCAGTCAGCTGAGCTTTGCCGACTGGGAGCGACACTCTCCTTGGCTATAGATATTTGGACCCTCATTTATTTTTATTCTTATTTTATTTCTGTATTTATCCTCCTGACTCGCAGGAAAGCGACGGAGGCGCTAATAGATAGGGTTGGCAATTACCCCAACTTGCTTCCGAAGATGCCAAGATATTGCTATCCGCTTGTAATTTAATAGAGATATGACTTTAATTTAGAACTGCTTGCCAGGACCACAAAGCAGAGGAATGTGTCTTAAAGTATCTTTCCCAAGGACACAACAGAATGGCGCAAGTGGGTTTTGAATCGAGACCGTGTTGATCACGAGCCCGGCGCTCATAATATCCTGTATGGAAAGATTATAATGAATCTTCTTTTATGATGAATCTAAGATGAAATGGAAAGATTATGCGTCTATGAGTAGATTATATAAGTATGGGAAGATTATATGGCTATAAGCAGATTATATAGCAGCGATCAGATTATGTGGCTACGAGCAGATTATATGGCTACGGCTGAATATGTGATCATAGGCAGATTATATGGGTACGAAAGGATTATAGGAGAGTGGACGGGTGTGGGTCGCAAAATTATCAGCCTGTGAAAGTCCTTATTATTTGGCCAAAATAACCTTCGGGGGCAATTTAAGATGAATTTAAGCACAGTTTTCTCTTATGCCTACCAGTTAAAACTTTATCAATCGTTATGAAAATAAAAATTGGTAACTTGACTGACCCTCAAATAAAATTTTCTAAAAAACTTGTCGCGTCCGGTATTTACTACTGATTTTGTGATATGCACGGCTGTTGCAAGTTTTGATTTGTGATTTAATCAGCAAGTAGTTGCTTTGGTTTGAATCAAATATTTACCAAAGTAGAATTATGATCGGTTAAAGTTCAATGACTGCTTGCTTAATAATGTTGCTTTGCCAATCAAAGAGAGAAATAGGTACGATGTTGATGATGCGATAATGATGCTTTGATCATGCTTTAATGATGATGGCGATGATTTTGGAACAAATACCGATCGATGCAGTTTACCTTAAATGTTAAATGATTTTAGAATATTTCAAAATTTTTTAAATTTTTACAGTTCAAATTAATAAATAATGAAGTGCAACAACTTGACGTCCTTCAATATGACGCGCTTTATTGTTCTCGAAACAACAGTCGCCATATTCACTATGATGATGGTATATCTTGTCGTCGCACTCATCATATACGAGTGGAGAAAGCCCAACAACATCATCAGTTTACGTCATCTGAGTGACTTGAATCGCAGTTTGCGTTCCGCATTGAAGATGCGACTGTTGACGCTGCTTGCCGTCTTATTCGTGCTCGGAAGATTTGTTTGCGAAAACTACGAACTATTGGCTCAGTACACTGGAGTCTGCCATGATTACTGCAACGCCATCGTTAAGGTCAAGGTTGCGTTGACCACATCTGGACTCCATTGTATATACGGTTTTTTGTGGATGCGCCAGCGATTTTTTTATGCTGAACCTGCAATTCAACACCTTTCAAGGCCACTTATTCGTGCTTTAAGCTGGGGCTCATTGGTTCTCCTCGTTTTGGTCCTGCTAATTGCAAATGTTCTTTTCTTGATGACCAGGTTCTATAAAATGACCGAAAGTGGTTGTGTCAATTACTACGACGCAATCCCAGCCGCAATTCCATGGATTTTTGTGGGGACAGCGGCCGCGTTTGGTCAATTTATTTTGTTAGCTTTGTTTGTTTATCCTTTATTGCAACATAAAAGTCAATTAGATCCCAATTTTTGCTCCAATTTTAGCAACTTTGCTCCTATGATAAAACGAGTTGCCATGGCAGCAGCTGTCTGCATTATCTCAGACATCATCACTCTCCTCCTCATTCTCCTGGTGGACGACCAAGATGAGATCATTCCTACTCTTGCTTTTGATGTCTCGCTTGTCGTGAACCTAGTCTGCGTCATGACGACGTTCATTGATTGGTGGGAACGGCTTGCTTCCCCTTTATGTTGTAGTAGATTCCGACTACTGAGCAACGAAGGAGAAGGATCAACAACAAACAAGAACAAAGGAAACATCGATTCATCGGGAACCAACTCCACGAGTCTGTAAGGCGGTTTCTTAGCAACTACTTTCCCTGAACAAAACAAATTATCTATCTATATACAGTATATTTAAACTACTATTATGACATAAAATTTTTTTCAGTGCACAATTTTAGATTAATTGCTCATTCAAACGGATTCGTTTTTCACCTTTATCTTTGCTCTTTGATTAGAATTTCTTTTTGGCAATGGTTAACTGTTTCATTTTAACAATTAATTTTTATTTTTTATATTGTAATATAAATTTAAAGCAGTTACTAATGCTAATAATTTTGTTTAATTTGTTTATTTTGCTATTATGCTGGTCTTATACAAATTTTATTTTTTTTATTCATGAATTCCGCTGTAAAAAGTCATTTATTATTCTATTACTATTTTTTATTATTTCTTTTTAAACGGATTATTTATAATTGTTATGTTATTTTTTTTTCAACTCCCTCGACTTCGACTAGCATAATAGTTTTTTATGTTATTTTTTATTTTGTATATATTTGCTCGTTATTTTTAATCCCTTAAATTTTTCGTATATACTCTTTGCTTAATTTATAATCCCTTTGATTAAACTTTGTACAGTTACCGGATGCATTCAGAAAAGGTTTCCGGACCTTGTGAGGTTTTTTTTAGGTGTGGTTTTACTTTACTCAACTTGCTCAGTTGAGCTAAGTTTCTATATTGACTAGCTGTACCACCCATCATCATTACGCAGACTAGTCATGCACTGGTTATACAATCTTCTAATTTGCTTGATTAGTTTTCTGGTGATTTTAGGTTTTTTTTCTTTCTTTCTCGTTTATTTATTTTAACTGATCAAGGTGTTGCGGCCATGTTTTCTGCCGTTTTTTACTTGCACTTTTTAATTATCTTATGCCTGTTTTAAAGTCTAACGTTATGCTGCTTTTTCCTTTTCTTGACCTTTTCTAATATTTACGATTTTTTGTGTAAACTATTGAAACATAAAAATACCGAATATTTTTTCTTCAAGAACTACCAAAGTAGTGAATTGACCCTAGCACTTAACATTGTTTGAAAACAATTTCCTGGACACTTTGTTGTTAAAATAATCTTAATTTACAGTAATTGTACATGAATTCAGTTGACAAAAAACAAATTCAATTATGTGATCAAATAATATTTAATTAACATTTTAGACAGAATTGCTGCGTGATTTCTTATTGACAGTTATTGAAAGGAGGTTTGAAGGCCGTATTTTTGGCGATAGGTCGTACACAGCATTAACTCGAAAAACTCCGATGATATAAAAATCAGAAGGCCTTTATAGTTTTTTATCGGTCGCTAATAATGGAGTAGATTGATTCTCAGATAAGACAAAAAAGAGTAAGATTTAGGGTTTTCACAAAGTAGTAAATCTGCATTTACCAGATCAAAAGCTATCGTGTAGCATATTAGCAGTTTTAATCGCTTTAGGGTAGACCATTTTGGTAGAAGTAAGCTTATAAGCTAAACAACAGCCTTTGTAAAAATTGGCATAAACATTAACCTGGTCCAATTTGAACATAAATTGATTTTCTTTTAACTTTTAGAGATTTTTGTAGCACAATCTGGGCCAGCATATCGAATATATTTTAAGCTGAGAAAACTAATGATCCTACTGAAGTTTTGACGTTGCTTGCAGCAGATGTTGATTCTGACAAAAAAACATCATGATGAAAGCAACTCTATTATAATAGAACAGGAGAACAGCTCTCGAGATGATGAGGATGAGTGTGCTGAAGATGAATCTCTGGAAAACAAAAATTTTCACCCACCTGACAGTAACAGCAAAAGCATATTGAGCAGGGATGGAACTGTTTGGGAAAATCGACCGCCAAGTTCCGATAAAAAAACAAGCAGGAGTAACACCATTGGAACGAGACCAGGAACAAAACAATTTATTCTTGCTCGAGTTGATACGGCATTGGATGTTTTTAAAGAACTGTGGGTTCACCAAAACTTTGAATGGATTTTACGGTACACAAAGGCTGAAGGTCTTAGGAAGGGAAATAATGAATTTTTCATCACTAAGCAAAAATTAGATGCATTTTTGGGCTCTGCAAGTTTTTGGGAATCTGAACATGAAAGATCCATCTTTTGTGAAACAATGTCCAGAAATAAGTTTCAATTTATTCTTAGATATATTCGATTTGACGATAAAAATTCCAGAACAATTCGCCGAAGAACAGATAAGTTTGCTGCAATTCGAGAATTATGGAACTCAGTAATGGACAATTGCCAGAAGTCGTATTTTCCTCATGCTGATGTAACAATAGATGAGCTGCTTTTTCCATGTCGATCGAAGTTAGTATGTATTTCCGATAAACGATTTATTATCGCCTTGCACATTAGTCTGTTTATTTCGATCTTTTTACAAAAATAACTTGATATACTCAGAGTCAATCTTTATACAAATGACTGTTTTTACATGAAAATAATTTTTCTAATGCTGCTTTTGATTTTTGGTGTCCGAAAGAAGAGTAAGGAAAAGAAGGCAGTTGCGATGGCAAAGGGACGTGCATATGACAATTTGTATGCTAGATTGGAAACAAAAGAAGGTGAAAAGGAGTTGTACAGATTTTCTAGGCAGAGAGACAGAGCAAGGAAAGATGTACAGCACGTGAGAGTTTAGAACGATAAAAATGGTAATGTGATCGTAAGTTCGGAGGCTGTGTTAGAGAGATGGAAGGAGTACTTTGAGAAACTGATGAACGAGGAAAATGACAGAGAACCTAGGACAGAAAGAGCAGAAGTGGTTAACGAAGAGGTAAATTGTGTCAGTAGAGAAGAAGTGAAGAATGCACTGAGAATAATGAAAAAAGGTAAAGCGGTTGGGCCAGATGAGTTGCCACTAGAAGTTTGTAAGTGCATGGGGGAGATGGGGATAAAGCTTTCGACGAGACTGTTCAACAGATTATTTATGGGTTAACAGATGCCAGAAGAATAGAGATGGAGTGTGATTATTCCAATTTATAAAAACAAAGGGGACGCACAGTGCTGTGGAAGTTACAGAGGAATAAAGCTGATAAGCCACACAATGAAAATATGGGAAAGAATAATTGAAGCCAGACTAAGGGATGTAGTAGAGATCAATAAACAGCAATATGGATTTATTCCAGGAAAGAGGAACTACTGGTGCCATGTTTGCCTTAAGAATGTTAATGGAAAAGTACAGGGAAGGTCAAAGAGAGCTTTATTGTTTATTCGTGGACCTAGGGAAAGCTTACAACAGAATTCCAAGAGAAGAGTTGTGATATTGTATGAGAAAATCAAGAATAGCGGAAAAGTATGTGCGACTTGTTTAGGATATTTACGAGGGAAAAAAACAGTGGTGAGGTGTGCAGTAGAAACTACAGAAAGTTTCAAGGTCAAGGTCGGACTGCACCAGGGATCAGGGTTAAGTCCGTTTCTGTTTGCCGTAATTATGAATAGGCTAACGGACAAAGTAAGGAAAGAACCACCGTGGACAATGGTGTTTGCTAATAATATTGTGATTTGCGAAGAGACCAGGCAAGAAGTGGAGTGGAGACTAGAATGCTGGAGATATGCTTTTAAAAGAAGAGGAATGAAATTAAGTAGATCAAAGAAAAATATCTGTGCGTAAATGGAGAAAAAGACGAAAAAGCAGTGAAGATGGAGGACACAAAAATATCAAAAGTAAAATAATTTAAGTATTTGGGATCAACGGTGCAAGAAAGTGGTAGTTGTGAGAGGGAGGTAAAGAGGAGAGTGCAGGCAGAATGGAACGGATGGAAAAAAGTATCGGGAGTAATCTGTGACAAGAGGTTACCAGCTAGAGAGAAGTGTACAAGTTAGTGGTGAGACCAGCAATGGTATATGGACTTGAGACGGTGGCGGTCACAAAGAAACAAATGGAAGAAATGGAAGTTGCAGAAATGAAAATGTTGAGGTTTGCTATGGGAGTAATGAGAAAAAATAAGATTAGAAACGATTACATCAGGGATGCAGTTAAGGTAGAACAATTAGGAATGAAGATGAGGGAGGGCAGGCTGAGGTGGACATGTCATGAGGAGAGACCAGGAGTACATAGGAAGAAGGGCGATAGAAATCGAGTTACCGGGAACGAGGAAAAGAGGGAGGTCAGAGAGAAGATTTTTAGATGTAGTGAAGGAAGATATGAAGAAAGTTGGCGCAAGGGAGATGGACATTGAAAACAGAACGCTTTGGAAAAACATAATACGCTGCAGCTTCCCCTGACCAAAGGGAAAGACCGAAAGAAGAAGAAGAAGTTTATTTAATATATACGCCAAAACCAGCAAAATTTGGAATAAAATTTTGGATGCTCTGTAATGCCACAACCCAGCCAACAATGCTATGCAGGGCCCATGCGGCCCCGTACGGCACCCGTACCGATTTGGCCGCGGACGCTGTAGTGGCCCCGCATGGGCTAACTGCACGGGTTTAATTTGGTTTTCAGTTTTAAGCCGTAATCAAAAATTAAAACATGCAAATATGCTAACTTTTTTAATTATTTTAAAAAAGGAACAATTTGCATATACAGTTTGAAAATTATGAAATTCGTGCGGTAAGTCCATACGGGGCCACTGCAGCGCCCGCGGCCAAATCGGTACGGTTCCCGTACGGGCAGCCCTTGCAGGGCCCGCATGGGCCCTGCATAGCATTGTTGGCTGGGAACGTACTACGTTTTACAAGCTTTCTCTTACGTTGACAAAGAAGAAGATTGAATCTCGACGGGTTTGGTGAATTTTTAACATTGTCGTTATTGGAGCCTTAGCGAAATACAGGTCTGAATGTAAATTAAAACAAATTTTTTACATCCTTCTCTCTTGCAAAAACATTTTGCAACAAAATACAACATTAGTGCGTACCATCAGAGGACATCCAAGAGAAATTCCGAACGAAATCCGTTTGGAAAAGGTACTGCTTTTTATTTATCAAGTTTTTTTTACATTGCCACCAAAAAGCATCATGGTCGTCGTTTGAAAAGGTATCCACTCCAGATCAGACACACACAGGACTGAGGCCCGAGGATTTATCCTTTTACTACCCCAGACTGCTGTACTGCCTGGATCAGATGCTGGCAGTGATGTCGTTTAGCCAGCATTGATTTCGTCATCCAAAACACTCAGACCTCGTGAGCCATGTGGTGCCGGGTGTATGGAGCTCCCTATTAGAACGTGGTCTTCAATTTGTTCAGCGGCGCCATATTTGAAATTCGGTGAAGGAGCGAGACTCCATTTGCTCATGGACGAATGGAGTCTCTCAACATAGACGAATGGAATCGCCCAACACCAGTCCGCAGCAGGTTGAGCTTAACCGAAGCTGTTCGAGCAAGCTCATTTTAACAGACCTGGTAATGACCCTGGGGAAAAAAGCGGAGTCTGGAAGTATTCTCTCAGTACTCCGCGTTCTAATCATGGTTTTTCCTCTCAGAAGCGCAAATGCCAAGTCCGACAAGGTTGTTTAAAAGATTCCGCGCAGCTGGCGCAAATGGGCTTCTAGATCTTAGTCTCTCTTGGCGAGCATCTGAGGACCCACTTAAAAGACCATAAAAGATATGATCACCGTCCAGAGATCTGCGGTAAGCCATGGAGAGTGTCGCTCCCAGTCACCAAAGCTCAGGTTGCTAGATGCCTGAAAGTACAGGTAGGTGGTCCGTTGGAGTGGGACGCAGGCATTTATTGACTATGCGCAAGGCGTCATTTAAGACACTGTCGATGAGGCAAATGTGAGCGCTGCAACACCAGACTGGGGCGAAAAACTCAGCTGTTGAGTAGACCAGGGATAAAGCAGCTATGCGTAGTGTTTTGGCACCAGCACCCCATCCCGAGCCCACAAGTCGCCTCAGCAGTGTGACACGCGAGGAAGTTTTTTGTACGATGCCACTAAATGGTGACGAAACGTGAGCGATCTGTCCAGTTTTATCCCAAGATAAGTAGGGGTTGGACAGAACGATAGAAGTCTGTCATTGCTGTATTATTATTATTATCATTTTAGCTCACACTTGGCCTCTCGGTTGTTTAAGTGAAAGGCTGCCGTCACCGTCTTAGTGTGACTGAGCTTTAATTTTCAAGTCTGGAAATACGCTGAAAATGTAGACATGTGTTGGCTTAAAGTCCCCTCCAAGTTCTTCCAGTTTCGAGAAGAGTATAATAATGCTAAATCATGAGCATAAGCAAACTTTCTAGAAATCATGAAAGGCAGATCGTACGTATAGATATTGAAAAGGAGGTGAGCCAAGAGCGATTCCTGAGGAACGCCGTTTTTAAGACGGCGTAGCCTGCTTTGCTTGCTGTCACCGGTAGTAAGGGTGAAACTTCGGTTTCAGATAAGCTCCATAATCATTCTAACCATGTGCTTATCCGGAAGAAGCCTTAGCATCTTGCAAGTAAGGCCACAGTGCCAGACAGTGTCAAATGCAGTTCTCACATTGAAAAATATGGCATTGGCCTTCTTCTTAGCCTCAAAAAAATTCTTGATATTCTGGGTCAACAGAACAACTTGATCTATGGTTGATTTTCCGCGTCAAAACCCAGCCTACTCTTTTGGAAGTAGTGAATTGATTAATGGCTCGACGCGGCATAGATAAACCTCTCAAGAATCTTGTAGGTGACATAGGGCAGAGATATAGGTCAATAACTTTTTAGATCCTCCACGGGCTTCATTGGCTTTGGGATCGCGGCTTCAAGCTCTCTTCTTCAGATCTTGGGAATTTTGAATCGGCGCAAGCAGGAAGAAAGGAAGTCATGCAACCAGGAACTCAAAGCAGTTCCGGCATGGATTATAAGCTCTGGGCAGATGGAAGCAGGACCCGGTACTTTACCTGGTTTTAAGTGTTGGAAAAATTGTCAGACATATTTACTGGGTCTGGTGTTGTGGCCCTCCAAAGGTCAAATACAACTTGAGAAATAAGTCGAGATGACTTGTGGTCAACAGCCTCGTATCTCCTATTTGTGGCTAGCTGAGATGCAATAACATCAGCTGAGACGGGACAGTCACAAAGAGAGTGTCGTGACCTACCAGTAAGGTTGTTCAAAATATTCCATATTTTTTTACTGGAGTGTGATAAGTCAATGCTCCGAACTGTCTCGGACCATCGATCTCTCCACTTCCTGTCAAGCTTGGCAAGCAAAGCTGTAGCAGCCAAAATTAATTTGTCTCCTTGAGGAGACTGCAGAAACGTTCTATAGAGGGATTCACACTCCGCATCCAAGCACGGAACCGCAAAGTCTTTGCAAATTTATTCGTCAAAGCAATGAAATGATTCCATTTAGCCTTGCGGAAGTTCCATTGCTTAACAGGCATGCTTGTCACTGCCATAGAAAACCTTGGTGTTATAATAAGCAAAGGTCGATGTTGTGACCTGGAAAACTTTTCAAGGACACGTCTATCCGGTAAGCGACTATTTGGACCTATGTTAACGAAAGCTAGATCTGGATTGGTGCCACTGTTCTAGCGGCCGGAGTAAAAACTGGTGGCGTCCTTGGCATTGTATAGGAGGGCAAGACAATTAATACTTGCCCAGCCAGCCAAGCACTCACCGTCCGGACTGTTATCATTGTAACCCCAATCAACACGACAACAGGTAAGTCGCCAGCATAAAGACATGGGTGAGGAAACACTGCGAGATCCAGGGTTCGCAATCGAGTTGGTGGTGGTTGGTAGACGTTGACCATTTTATAGCCATCAACGTCCACACACAACCACTCGATCTCCGATGTCAGTGGAGATTGGTCCAAAAGCGTATATCTTAGTTGCTCGTGGACAAACGTGGCAAGGCCATGCTTTCTGCTTAAAGAAGATCCAGCTAGTTGGTAGTTTGGAAGTACAAACTTCTCTGCATCAGTGCAGTGGGTCTCTTGTAGTAGAATGACGAGTGCTTCAAACTGCAGAGCAAGGTAATGAAGAATGTTTATCTTGCTTGCACTGAGGCCTTCGACGTTCAGCTGAAGAATAATGGATCTTCGGAAGAATAAAGGCATCATCTTGCACAGCTACAAAGCAAAGAAAAATAAGGTAGTGTTTTTGCTTTCCTCTGAATATAAAATAGTAGAAGTTTATGAAGGGGAGAAGAGAAAGCCAAAAGCAATTTTGGACTACCATAACAACAAAGGCGGAGTTGGCACTGCATACGAAATACTTCATTCCTATTCTATTAAAGCTTTATATGGAAGATGGTGTTTGGTAGCATTTTTTAATCTGCTGAATATTGTGTCGCTGAATATGTACAATATACGTAAGATTATTTTCTTGTCTGGCCAAAACCGACGTCAATTTTCAATTAAGCTGGGAGAAGAGCTCTGCGCATCAGAACGGAATCACCGACATGAAATGCCCCATTTTCTTCGATTGAAACTAGTTCGCGATGAAGGCGATGAAGATTTAACTCCGAATAAAAGAACCAAGTGCAGGATTTGCAACTCTAATAAAACTCGCACAAAGTGTGTAATTCCTCTCGCTATGTTTATGGTATATGCTCAACTCGAATGTGCAAATAATGCATCAATTTGGTAGTTTTTATGCAAGGAAGTAGCCGCGGAGGTCAATCGACTTCTTTGGTAGTTGGCGTAAAATTGGACAAAAATGCGCAATTTTTTCATCAAATTTTTGCGTTAATCAATTGGAGTGTATAATAACCAAAATAAGTTTAAGTCAAAAAATCTCAATCTGCTATGTACATTATGTTTTTTCATTTTATAAAAAACAAAGCAAAAAGTTTTAGTGTTAATAGTAATCGAGAATAAAAAATGAAATCAAATAAAATTGCCAAATCACTCGACTATTGATCAGGACAAAGGACACTTCTTCCAACTGGATGAAAGATGATTATCGGTGTTCAACAGAAGATAATCATCGGTTTTCGACGGAGGATAATCATCGATGTTCGACAGAGGATAATCATCGGTGCTCGACAAAAGATAATCATCGGTGTTCGACAGAGGATAATCATTGTTGTTCGACAGAGGATAATCATCGGTGTTCGACAGAGGATAACTATCGGTGCTCAACAGAGGATAATTATCGGTGTTCGGCAGAGGATAACTATCGGTGCTCAACAGAGGATGATCATCGGTCGTCGACAAAAGATAATCATTATTGTTCAATAGAGGACAATCATTGATGTGGACGGGATTCAATCGGTTATTATTTAAAAGTATTGTGACTTTGTTTCCCTCAAACGATTAAAAACTCCCTTAAGTTAGTTTTTGTGGGCAAGCGCTTGACAACCTGAAGAATCAATATCGCGGTAAACGCGATTCATTTGGTGCAACGAACAATTGAAACGTGATTGAATGTAAATTACGACTTTTTGTTAAGTTTGAGTTCGAGTTCGGCAAGAAAAACCAAGTTCTTCAAGTTATGGTTTACATCCCTGATTAAAACTGAAAAACATTTTTAACTCTTGCTTTTCATCATGATCTAAGGTAGTAGTTCCCAACCAGGGGTCCGTGAAAAGGTTGTAAGGGGTACAGAATCAAAAAAAATTGCAAATTTATTAATTGGAAAATCAGAGGTTCGCAGAGTTGATAATTTTTTAAAAGGTCCGTGATTAAAAAAGATTGGGAGCTACTGGTCTCGAACTATTAACGATCTCCATCTTGTTCTCGAGATGATCTAGTCTCGATCTTGTGTTATTTAAGTTGGTCTCGCGACCGGACATTTTTTGACATTTTTCTTACTTGATGTAATTGTGATAAATTTTGCCATTTGCGTAAAAACGACCCTCATTAACTCAATTGACCAGCTTTGTTGCAATTTGAAGTAGCAAATAGCTGAAGGTCGGTTCAGACTGAAAGCGGTCGCGCACAAAGCAAATAGAAAGCGAATTGAAAAACTCTTCCTAACAAATAAAGTTTGTTGAATCGTCATTGTTCAATATTCACAATTCGCTTAATTCGTCACTTTATTTTTTTCTTGACTCCGTTAAAATCTTTATATTTTGTGTATATTCCAGCTTTTTTAATTCGTGATTGACGAATATGTCAATTCGCTCAATCAGTCACCTTTTCATATCCGCGAAAAGCTTTTTGTTCAGCTGAACGAGCTGAAACGTAATTAGGAGATATTCAATTCAACCGTTCAATGGATATTCATGGCTTTGTTGCACTGCAGCATAGACGCTTTCACGCAAATTCATTGGTTAGAAATAGTTTTACAACCTCAAACAAACAAAGAGCCATAATAGTCTACGCAGGAATTTTGCTGTAGCAATACAAACAAGGCACGTTCAAAACATCGATGTTAAACAAAAAATCTAAATGCATGCGTTAATCGCTTAAAGCAAAATACAAAATTGCTTGAAGTAAAACCAAAAAACTGTTAATTTGTCAAGATAACAAAGTATCTCAATGTCCTTAAAAAATCCGCATAATCTAGGAAAAAAACATAAAAAAAAATAGGGCGTAATACCGAAAAAACCTGCGAGATTTTATCAAGTTTTTACTCGTTTGCCTAACTTGTCTTTATTTTTAATCTTCTTGGGTTGAGTAATTAAAAAATTTCCACAGTATAAAAGAAACAATAATCAATAGATTAAAAAAATGCAGCAAGCCAATATGTAGAACGGAACTAATCAAATATTTAGAAAAAATTTTTACCATCTCCATGGCTTCAAACATTTTCAATTTTAAACATAAACTTTTACAAATATCCAGCTCTTTTCAACTTTGTTAGCCAGCATGACTTTGTGCGTTTCAGCTTTTCTCTGTTATGGCTGAGTGGATTTTAAACCAGGTTGTTTAATGATGCAAAATACCATAAAGAACAAATTTATGTTAGGAGCATGATGAGTAGAACGTAGGATTTATGCCCCAGGATCCCGGACTATTTTTAAATTTTAATCCCGGACAAACTTTGATGAACTATGATTTCGTTAAAATTTGGAAAAACTTTGCTAAAAGAATTTGAAATCCATCTTTGGTAACATGCAACGTTTCAAAGACAGTGAATATGATAATCAGACTAAAAGCGTTGTTTCGTTTCAATTTATGGTATTGTTTGTATATACGCGACCAGTGGCGACTCGCGCATTGGAGCTGCAGAGCTGCAGCTCTCTATATACCAGTGCAGCAATTGTAAATATTATCAGATATTGTCTCCACTGCACGTGCCGACGCTTACGCGACCATAGTATAGGGAAATTTACTAGAAAGAAGACAAACTAATGCGTAAAATGAAATGGCAAACATAAAACCACACTTAACGCTATTTTTTGTTGCCTTTCAACGAGGTTGTTATAAAAATAGTTACAGGTCTAAGGTATCACAAAACTTTCGACACAAATTCTTCAATATGAGCAGTTTTTCACATAAATTTATTTGACGCATGCATGCTGGCTTGATTTCAAAACTTTCATCAACTTTTTTTGTCGAAGCTTTGTGTTATTGATACTCAGAAAAGTTTTATTTTGCTTTTTTACTCACAAATTAAAATGAATTTGAAAACACCAAGTACACAAACAATGTTTGATTTATGTATTTATTTCGATTGCTATTTACTTACTATTATTAATTTAACAAATTACTAGGAGAGATCGAGGCATTTATTGAGGCATCACTTTCGCTTTCGTTTTCAATGATACAGAAAAGTACTCGATTTGTTATGAATTACTAGCTGCATTTTCGCCGGAAATAATATTTTTAACAGCAGCAATTGGGGTAATTTAACTTTATTTCGGAATCGGAGAGCTTTTTGATGGTGGAGGTATCGTAGCCGAATACTTATGCAAGCCATTGACAAAATACCTTTTTTGACAATTTTAAAATTGATTTAAGAATTTGAATTCTTGCGGAACTTATTACGAATTTTTTTGACCAATCAAACAATATTTTATTCTGTGAATAGTAGCTGTACTGTCTAATTTGTTAACTCAAGTTTGAAAATTGAATATTAAAGGCAACGGCAGCATTGATTTTTGATGAGGTTTGAAATAGTTTTAGCGTAAAGATATAAGTTAAATTATGACATCATTATTGAAGCAATTTCCTAGTCCTTTTAATATATTCTACAAATTTCCAACTTTTTAACAAATGTTTTTATTTTGATAATTGCAAATTGTAGCGAATGCGTTTTATTATTATATTGAGATTTGTAGCAACTTTAAACTGTTTTTAACAAGATCTTTTATACTGTCAATAAGTACTTCGAAAGAGTCTACTGTACTAATGGTCGAAACAGTTTTTAACTTACTTAACTAGTTTATAACTTGTTCACAACAGATCCAGAAGTTTGCAAAAGTTTATTTGTCGGCAGCGTGATCGAGTGGTTAGAGCGTGGTGATGGACGTGATCGAGAAACTTCACTCGTGTCATTATGTTGTGTCCTTGGAAAAGACACTTTATGGCACTTTCACCTGATTGGTGGCCTTAGCAAACAGTTCTAAATTTCAGTTATATCTCTTGAAAAGTAAAAAAACAAATAAAAAATTTCAACCGGACAGCAATATCTTGGGATCTCTGGAAGCAGTTAGGGGTAATTGCCTTCCCTATGTATGTATTAGCACCTCCGTTGCTTTCCTGCGAGTCAGGAGGATAAATATAGAGATGAAATAAAACAAAACCACAATGCATAGTGATTGCATTTATAAAAATCGAAAAAGTTGCTTTAAGAGTATGATAAAGGATTATTAGAACAGAAAGGACGCCGTACCAATAAGGTAATTTTTGACAATGAATCAAATAGTTTGAACAAAAGATCCAGTAAATCAGTAGTAGTAAAGAAGAGGGTTCGAAATTGAGTTTGCAACTCTTCGAGAAACCAAGAACAAACTGGGGTCGGCAGCTATAAATTACCTGCATAGTTATGTTGTCATGGTAAGGATTTGTCTCAGGCTCTTTTACTGGCATTCAATCAGTTAGATGCGTGCATACGTTATCAATATGGCGTCTCAGTTCGTTATCTTTTGAAACCGTCGTCACGTTGTGGCAACTGTGACAGTCCTTTTTGATAAAATAAATTATAGCAGTAAATGAATTTTTACTGATTTCTGGGCTAAACACCTTTTTTTTCTCCTATTTGTTTTCTAAAATCTTAAAAACTAAACAGACCGTGATAACCGACTGGATAATTACATTAGAGACCAAGAACGTCTTTAAAAAAAGATATAAACTGGAGTCCTAGTGCAAAAAAAAAAGCGAAACTATTTAGGATGCATTTATAATAAAGACGTTTTTTTTGGTCGTCACTTAGATAAAATACCATTTTATGGAGTTTACTTTGCTTTACATAATGATTTCAATTTTTTGATTTTCATATAACTTTCAAGGAAAAAAACTGCAATTAAGGAGTAAAAAAAGTTATTTACTTAAATTGATCAACTTTTCAAACTGTCAAAAACTATGATAAAGGTGGCAAATTTTTTTAGTGGGGATTCATTTTTATCTTTTTTTTAGAGAAAGCGGGATGCTATAATTTCCTCCACTCTATCTTTCAAAAGAAAAGCCAAAGAATAGGATCATGGTCACGGTTATAATACTGCTGAAAGTCAGTTGCAACGTTGCATCGAGGACATTTGCTTCAATTGATTTTTTGTGTTGACAGTCTTATTAAAACTTTTTACTACAACTAAATAAACTTTAAGATTTTACTTTAGATTATACGAGTCGTACATACATTTTTATTTTTTATTTTTCTTCGTCTCTATACAGTATTTATTCTCCTGACTCAAAGGAAACTATACAGGGCAAAGCAAACAATTATCCCTGATCTGCTTCCGGAGATGCCAAGATATTACTGTCCAGTTAAATTTTTTAGTTCTACTGAGATACGACTGAGATTTAGAACTGCTTGCTAAGACTGCCAAGTAGAGGAAAGTGCCGTGAAGTCTCTTTCCCAAAGACGCAATAAAATGACGCGAGTAGGTTTCGAATCCCAACCGTGTCGATCTCAATCGCGGCGCTCCTCAACCAAGCCACGGTCAACGTACAAAATGGATTTCTAGAACTGACAATTAATTTTGCTGAGTTTGTTTTTTTCAAGAAACTGTAAGTTTCTAAATCTGAAGCTTTCAACCAGCTGTCACATGAGATTTCCGGAAACTGCTGATTTTCCAAATGTTGAGAGTTGAGTTGACAAATTGTCAAGACTTAATCCCTAATAATTAACACGATTTGCTGAGCCTAACATTGGGCGGCAAATTATTTCATTGCGATGCAGTTTCCAGTGCAGATACCATTATTTAGAAGTTCATGGATAAGCAACGTGATTTAGTAGGCGATTGTTTCTGCTCCGTGCAGCAAAGTCTTGCCATTGAAGCAACGACTTGTAACTGCCGTCATCAACGCTGTGATATTCCAACGTCACTGAGTTTTGCAAATATTTAAGTTAATAAGGAATCAAGTATTTCCAGGGAACTTGTCTTTGTTTCTTCAGTTTGTCAACATTTAGTTTTGAAATGAATAAACAACAACCCAGAAAGTTTTATTACATTGTTATACGCGTAACTTTGGGCTTTTCAAAAAATAAGAAATGTTTATTTTTAAACCAGGTCTGTAAAAGTCAAGTTTTTGATAACTTGTTGGTGGCGATATGGTGACGATAACGCTGGACCACGGTCTCACAACAACTTCACTCATTTCATGCTCTTTTCTATGGTAAAAAGCGCTTAACAATTTTTTAACTTGGAATCTGAATAAGCATTCACACTGCAGTCCTACCGGCTATCTTAAGAAAACAAACAATAAGTTTCTTAACGTCGTGTGAAAGATGTTGACCAATTGCAGATTCATTAAATCTGGGGTTAAAGATTTTCCAGAACGAGTAAATATATTGCGAGAATTTGCAATTTGGCCGGTTCTAATAAATTTTGGCACGTGTTGATGAATTCTGTCTTGTAATCGTTGAGTTGTGCGGCCTTTAAACCGATTATCACAGTGGCACAAAAAATTATAAACTACACTGCTTAAAAGTAAAGTAGACAACACGTGCTTTTTGATTGCAGAAAGAAGTGAGCGAGATGTAAAAATAACACGTTGTTCTACTGCAAAGAAGCACATCTCAACTCTTACAGGCCATAATTCGTCAACACGTGCCAAAATTTAGTAGGATCGGCCAAATTTCAAATTCTCGCAATATTTTTACTCGTTCTAGCAAATCTTTAACCCTAGTCATGTTTAGTGAATCTGCAATTGATCAACATCTTTTACGCAACCCTATTTGGGCCAAAAATTACAGTTATTGAAAATTTACTATTTTTTATTTGGTTGTTCGTCTTTTCATTTATCTGCTTTAGATCATGCAAGTTTACATCAAATCATGCAAGCCAAATTTATGCCGCCAAAATAGTATGTTTGCAGCTTGAAATTCTTGCGTTGATCACGTGCTGTGACGCTTCTCTCAAACATGCAATCATCTTCGTTCAGCTTTATTACAAAATCAATTAAATTTTTCTTTCCTTCATTCTGACGTTTATTTCCTGACAAGTGTCAGACGAAAGCTTAGATATGAGTTTTTTATTAGCTATAAGTAAGAACTCTTCAACAGTACAAAGTTTGACAATTTCTTAAGCAGCTTTAATGCAATTAATACAATAAACTTCCAACATTAAGTCAGCATTGGCATAAGGTCGACAGTGTAATATTCTTATGTTTCTTCTTTATAAAACACACTTTAGTTTTGCACGTTTTGTTTCCCACTATTGCACTTTGACTGAGCTACAAAGATATATTTACTTAGAAACACAAATCATGTGATGCGTATTGCCAAAACAAAATTACCAATATATTACATAACCTTAGTATTGTAAGTTTTTAGTTATAGAGAAACAAAAGTTAATTTAGTTTAGAGATAAAAAATGTAAACGAAATAACAAACCTGCAGATGTGGGCACTTGCGCAACTTGCGCAATTGTGGAAGTTGCGTCAACACAATAACATGCAAGTAGTCTTTTTGCTTCTGAGAGCATGTGGCAAAATGTGCGACTCCGTCAAAAAATTAATGAAAGAGCAATCTTTAAAGCAAGTTTGCAAATTGCGGAAGTTGCGATTTAAATTGCGCGTGCCCATCTTCGCAAAACCGCTATGACAATAAACGAATAAGAAAAAACACACATAAGCTAATAAAAGGCAGAAAAGTCATATGATAAAATTAAAAGTTTAATTGAGCAAGATTGTTATGGATCAAACGATTAAATCATTCCATCACGTACAGTAGTCATCAAAAGGAAGTGGTCGCTGATGCTCACGGTCAGACCACGAAATTCATTTCATGAAATTTCAGTCTCCGTTGCTGCTCAGTTACAGTTGTTTCCAACGTCGTCATCAAGACCATTGTTTGGTTTAGTGTTTCCGACGTCACCATCATCAGGGTAATTGTTTGGTTCAATAAAATTAGTGTAATTTTAGGCATGGAAATATGTCTTTTGAAGATAAATTCTATTTCGTCGAACCATTAATCCTGACTCGAGCTTAATAAAACGTGGGCGTAATTTGTGATAACATTTTATTACCCGTTTATATCTATTCCACCTTTTAGTGCAATTATTTTGTACCCAGACTAAATCATTAACTTTAAGCTGTTCTAGGTCCTTTGTGCCTCGGTTGTAGAAATCCAATTTTTTTGTCGCTGCTTTCATGAAAACTTGTAGTTTTTTGTGATGCCATCTTTGTGGTAAGAAATTTTTGTGACAGGGTATAGCTTCCTGTTGGGATAAATACACAAAATAATGGCTGTAGATAGACCTGTAGATTTGTGAGGTGTGTTTTTTCACTAGAGAATTCCTTTAAACCATTTATCATTTGTTCTCAAAGGCTGTTCTCTGCCACGCCAACATTTTCAAAAAAATAACGTTTTGCCCGCATAACAATTGATTTAGCCACAATATTGCTTTCAAGAAACTGTGGAAACGATGAACACCACTGAACACCCCATCTTTTTAAAAAGTCATTAAAATTTGATAAGCCAAAAGAAGGGCACCATTGCTTCAAAATATATCACAAACTGCAATGTTTATAAACCATTCTTGCAAACTACTAATTACTGTGGCTGCATCAGAGTTTGTAATTGGACCTTTTATGTGAAAGTATCACAAATATCAATCTACTATTACTAAAAATTTATTTCCGTTTAGATCAAACCAATCAACTGAAATAATTTGAAAAGAATATTCAGCAACTGGAAGATGTTGTAAAGCCTCGTTGATGTTACTTGGTTTATCATTGTGGCATTTGGAACAGCTTCTGCATTTATTTGTAATGTTATCCATACCGGTCCAGTAAATTATTAAACCAGCTGTTGCTTTTGTGCCTTCGATTTCCCGATGGCTGTCATGCAAATCTGATAATATGCTTTTTCATAATTTATTAGAAATAAGTAAGCGTGTCTCTTTGCGAACAAAGCCATTATTAATTACTAATTATTCTTCACAAACGTTCCAATAAGGGTGCAATAATTTGGAGTGGTTGTGCTTATTTTGGAGAAAATCTTGGTTAATTTGGGGTTTTAAAAATTGATACTCCACATTCTTGTCAGCAATTTTTTTAAGTTGTCAAATTGAAACGAACAATCTGCCATTTCAGCTTGGGATAAACGGCAAATTCGAAGAAAGAATGCTTGTGAGTCTGCATGCTGTTGATCAGTTTCATCAGGCTTATCAACAAGGTTGCGAGAAAATAAATTCGCAACTTTATTTTAAGAACCTGGAAGGTAATTGGAATAAAGTTAAAGTCTATCAATTTTAAAAGGCTTCCTAAAATTCTGGAGTTACTATGTTAACTTTGCTTATAACAAATACTTACGAAAGGACAATGATCAGTGAGTAAATTAAATTTAATTCCAGCTAAGAAACTGCGGCGATTTTTTAGCATAAACAATTGATTGTAATTCAAGTTCTATGGGAGCATATTTTGTTTCAGTTAGTGCAAGAGCTCTTGACACTGTTTGAATCGTTTACCAATTGTTATCAGTTTGTTGCTGCTTTAGGTAAAAACCAAGACCATGTTTTAATCTAGCATCAGTAAACGATTGCAACGATTTTCCAGGTTGTTAATTTTTACTGGGTAAAATGTCTTTAGCATTTTCAAAAGCTGATGTTTATTTATCATTCATGGGAAATGGTTTTGCATTTTTTTGCAGCAAGGGTCTCAAGGGTTTAAAGGATCCCTTTGATTAGCGTGTCTTAAAAGCTTTGCAAATCGTTCAGGCTTTTAGGCTTTTTAAAATCACAAATAGCTTTGATCACTTTGTCTTGAATTCTATAACCTTCATGATTAAGTATATGCCAGCGAAAGTAACTTCTGGTTGAGCAAAGATAAATTTATTGCGCTGTAAGCAAATATTCGCTTTTCGACATCTGATTAAGAATGTCTTTGCAAAGTCAGTATATTGTTCTAAGTGGTTTGAAGAATACACAATTTTATCATCAACATTTTTTTATGTATTTGAAAGACCCTGTAACTCTTCAGAGATTCTTCTGTTGTAATGTTCACTAATCAAAGTAATGCCAAAGGAAATTGCCATTCGTACGGGAAACATTCAAAAGGCGGAAAAATGTAATTGATTACTTACTCTCTTCAGCAAGTTTTATTTGCTGGTATTCCTTCCATGCATCAAAACTAGAAAATAATGTGTCTCAATTGTTTGAATACTTAAAACAAAATCATGTATACTGGGGCTGAAATATTACTCACGTAAACAGTACTTATTTACATGTAAATGTCAAAAGTCTACACAGCCTGATTTTTTCTATTAAACTTTCCGTTTTGGTCGCGTTTTGGTTTTACAGCAATCGGATTAAGCCATTCTGTTGCCTCTGTGGCAGGTGATATTACGCTTTCCGCTAAGAGCTTGCCGAGTTCGTTTATTAAGAGTTTTTGAAATAGGACAAGAATTTGGCGTGCTTTAGAAATACAACATGGTATATTATCATCGGGCTAAACAATTTTAAATTTCTTACCTTTCATTGGTGGTTGGGATTAAAATACGTCATCGTACTCTTAAAGAATTTATTGTTTCAGTAGTTCAGTATCACAACGCTTTGGGTCAACTGTGCCCAAGAAACAACGTGTTTCACAGTTTAAAAACACTTTACTTTTATTAAACGGAATTAAGATTGACTTGGGATTCTAAATAGTTCTCGCCGTACATTTCTTTGTTGGAATTCAGTGTGTTTCGGGAATACTTTTCTAATTTCAACAATGTTTAACTTTTTTTGCGACATTAATGGAAAGCAATGGAGTTTTAATGTCTCTAAAAACAACTAGTTTTAAATCATCCAATGACTGGGCAAATAAAATCTTGCGTAAACATAGCCGTTCAAAATCATTTTTCTCCTGTGGTTGTAACAAGGGCTTTCTTTCATTTCTATGGTGGGCTTCTTCAACTTCCTTGGCAGTAAATGCAACAGAGTTTAATGATGAAGTCCGACTACCGTCCAATGAGTTCCTTTATCGATTAAAAAACGAAAAATACCAGAACGATTGTTATTGATGGTTACGTGTACCGGGAGTGTTTCGGTGCTACCGCCGACTTGCAGCCCTATTGCTCCCGATTATCTTTAATTAAATTTACCAGCTATCAGGCCCTAGCGCTCCTAATTGTGCATCTGCTGCAATGATTTTTGATGTCAAAAATTTAGCCGTCCGCCTCCGATTCTTTATATAACACATTTTTTCCAAATGTCCAACACTATGGCAAAAAGTATAAAGTTGTCCTTCTGCATTTACGCAAGAAATCATGCATGTAACCGCAGCGTGTACAATTCGACACTTATTTGATAAAGTTGATCGATAATTACTTGAATGTTGTGGTAATGATTGTTTTGCAATTCGTCCAATTGCATTAAAATCATTTTCAGCTAAAGCGTTGGCAGTTTTTTGTAGAAAACTATAATATTCTAAGATTTGCACCATGGCTGGTAAATACAGATCCGGCACTTTCTTTAATATTTTTTTGTGCGATTAAATTGCTTGTGTGAAGCACAAGCTTTATCAATAACATTTGTCTATGACATAAATTTTATGATTTCCACAAAAATCTTTACCAAATTGACACTTAGATGCAAATTTTACGGATCAAACATTTCGGCATAAAATTGTTTAAATGTTTGATCCGTTTGTTCCTTTTATGCATCAAAGACCTTTCTGTAAACCCAAACATTATTTCTCGCCTTGGAAAGATTGGCAATGACATCTAACACAGTATCGATATTTTGCCGTTGTTTACGCGGCAACTGCAGTTGAGCTGTTGTGATTTTCTCAAAAGTCTCGTTCGTAACCCACGCTTTAATGGCTGCCATTTTGGTTTTTAATGGACTTTCTCAGACTCAATGTTAGATTCTCTCATAAAGTTCTTAAATTGTCTTTTATACGGCAGAAAGAATGGATCTGAGTGTACAGGTAACTGTTAATTTTCTTTAAAAATCAGTCAATTGACCCTGCCATCTTATTTACCAATTGCTTTAATGTTATTAAGCTAAATATAACTACTGTAATTAACTGAAAATGACTTTTAAGATTTTATAATTTTTTCTTAAGTCCTTTGACTATTTTTGATTTTTAACAATAAAAAGATGAGTAGGAAATCACTCTTAACTCTTTTACTGCTTTAATGAATATAACGAAGATCACTTTTGGCCTGTAATATATTCAATTGATCGAGAAATTGCACATACAGGGGTGATTTCACTTTTTACTATCGAGGCAAATAGCATATTACTGTGCAAAAGTACAAAGATTCATTCGATTTCAACCAATATCTCATTGGTACATTGCTGTTTACCACCGCATTGGGCTAATTTTTAACAGCCAGGACAATTATTGGTGAAAATTGACTTCGTAAATTCCAAACAATAATCAAGCTAGCTAATTTGAAAAAAATTATTCAGACATAAAACATTGGAAAATTAAAGACATAGTTTTGGGGTTTCAAATTGTTAAAAGCAAAACATTTGAAAAAAAATTAAAGATATAGCTTAGCTTGGCGCATATAGCCTAAATAAAGAATGCAAAAATACTATTGGCGGGCAAAATCCTCCGCCAGACAGCTGTTTCGATTATTGAAGTCTTGTCAGTTTTATGAAAATTCACCCCAGAGGCTTAATTTCTCAATTTTGGGGCTGTATTATTCTTGGTTGAACCAGTGGCAACCACTACAAAAATACTCAAGCGCTGTTTTACTTTTAAATATTTAATGAAAAAACGTGGTTTTGGTTAATGAAAACACCAAAATGGATCCAATAATTACATTATCCAGCTGTGATTTTGGATTCCAATTTTACAATTACAATTAGTTTGAATCGGGGGAAAATCTGGTTAATTCATTTTTATTTTATCTCATCCGTATATTTAGCACCATTAGCAAGGGCGCCAAAACTTTTTTGCTGATGAGGAAAAAATTTTAAAAAATCACTTGATTTCTCAAAAAGACACCTTTTACAAAATTTTTCACTTTTTATCACTGTCCATAATTTCTATTTTTGTCCCAAAAACGTAGTAATCTCTAAAAAAGAATTCATTATTTTCTATCGATTTTGTAATCCCTACTTTCGTCCTAAATTTGATGTGCAAACAAAGGGAAATGGGGCAATTCGAAGGACTCAAAAAGGCAGGAAGGAAATCGGCCTCTCCCCCCCGCTTTCAGCGCTCTTGACCATTAGTACTGTACTTTAAAAAAGCTTTGATATCATCAAAAAATAATAAAATTTTTACTTTAAAAAAATTATTATGAATATTTGTGAAAAATACGATAAATCTGTAGTAGGTGTAAACACTCAAATCAACTTTCTATTTTTATTTCTTTATTTTATAAATTCTACATATGAGCCAAGGCACTACTGGTTAAGAGCATTATGTTCAAGTTTCATTGTAAAGTTTACTTAGAAGATTAATCACTAACTTACATTTATTAATTTATTCACAAAAATAAAACAATAACAATATCACCGACAACGTATTTAACCATAATCAAAACAGAAATTTATCTTTATCTGACTAATGTCTGCCGGAGAGTAACTCGCGCTGTATGACAGTTGGCGTAATGTCACATGATCATGTGATATGGATCGACAGAATGTGAAATTCCAAAATCTATAGAAATAAAGCATGAGAAAGTAAATCCTACGCTTGCAACAAATCTTTGTACCCAATATAATGCCCACAGTCGCGTAAAAACATGAATTCAATCGCTACAACGTTATGCTTATTGAAAATAACATTATCATTTGTTCTACAACACACCAAAGTAATAAGATGTAAAACTAAATATTTAAATTTGAAACAAATATTAAATTGCAAAAATTATGGAATTTATGTGGTAGAATGCAAAAACTGTAATATACAATACGTTGGACAAACTAAAAATAAATTTTCTGTACGGTGGAGTGCACACAGAACGAATAGGAACAAATTTAAATTTTAAGAAAACAATGACCGAGCTGCCCTACTAAAACATTATGCTAACTATCACGAGGAAACTTTAGTCAAAAACCCATGCATTTCCGATTGTTTTAGGGTTATTTTTGTTAAACAAACAAAAAAAAAAGAAATTTGGACTGATGTGAAGACCGATGGTTTTGCATTGGATGCCAAAACAAATATAAATAAAGTAATTTTACCAAAAATTAAATAATTTCATATTCTACCGAATGCGAAATTTGAACTCAGATAAATTAAATATCTTTCTCAAAGTATTGTAAGCAGTGTCTTGCAGTCACTGAAGTCATGCGGTAACTCGTTTAAAAAATAGATGAAGTCATTTGCTTTTGGCTTGTATTACAATGTGACGCCAGTGGCATGTTTGTTGCAGTTACTAGTGCATTAACTTAAATTTGTAAATTTTTTTAAAATAGTTTTTACTACAGTGCAATTATTGGGTTGATTTTTATTCAAATTTTTTTTCCACAGAATTGTTAACTGATGATCATCCTTTGATCGAAATCAATTTTAACTCTTTTAACTTTTTAATACAGTCAATATACAACGACAGATTTTTAAATTTTAAACTTATCTTGATTTTATGCAGTGATAGACAGTGACTGGAAATCGTTGTTTACCTTCAGTACAAAAGGGGTAGATTCTTGTTCGTATTAAATGAAAATTTAATTGAAATAAAAGATTGCTGCTATTTTGTAATTTCAAGAAATCTGTAGCAAGGCAGAGTTTTGTTCAAGATGGCTCATTTCTACAATTTATTTTACATGTTGAATATAGATAGGCTACTGAGAAGATTATTATCAATAATTCCCCCAAAATAATAGACCAAGAAACTTCCATACACTTTCCAATAATATTTTTTAGTTCGAATTGGCTGTAAGTTATTGAACTTTATCAATAAAAATTTTTTTGATGTTTCTCAACAGAAACTGTTGAAAAGAATCGGATCCTTAAGAGAAAACGTTTAGAAACGATACGAGAAGCAGCATATGCAGTAGGATTTTGGTCGAATTTTTATTATATTTGCTGTTGCAAGTGCCTCCCGAAAGCTTGATTAGAGCAGAAGCTACCCACATGATATATCATTACTCCGAGAAATCTGATCATCATTTTCCTCCTCAGCATCAGTCAACAGTGGCTTGAAAGTTTAATGCGTCATTATTATTAAGCGACCAGAGGATTCTCTTAAATTATGGATGTCTAACCCTGAGGCCACTTAATGTTTTTATGCAGCCCACGGCTTTTTTAGTTATATTTTCATAAATTTATCGCAGCGTTTCTCAAACTGTGTTCCGGGAATTTACTTTTTTTAGAGAAATCATTACGTTTTTTAGAAAAAAAATCAAAAAATCAGAGTCAGATTCAAAGTGAAAACCTTATTGTTTCTTTTTTTACTTAGGTTTTTGAGACAAAAATAGAAAAATCAGAGTCAGATTCAAAGTTTTCTGCCCGCCGACTGCAACTAAATTTATAATTTGGCCCATTATGGAAAAAGTTTGGACATTTCTGTCTTAAACTATCTCATTTTCTATACCATTCAACTCATCATCAAATTGTTTGCCGTAACAAAATATTTGCCAAAGTATCTCGTGGCAATAATAAAATTTGAGTTTCGGTAATTCAAGGCAACCTTATATCAACAAAGCAATACAAGCCATCAAACAGATATTTTACAAAATGAAAAGCAATGGTAATAAACTAAATTTCATCAAAAGATAAATCTCTTTTACAGTTCTATACAGGGAGTGTAAATTTACGTAGTTTCGGTTAACTGACAGAGACTATAGGTTGTAAATATAATCTAACTGACGTTAGTCTTACAAGGGTTGAAAGCGTCAAAAACACCAGACAGTATCAGTGTTTGGTCAATTGGGCCTCGTCAATGGTGTGTTGATCAGTTTCTATCTAAGGATATATATGTGAATATCCAAACCAAAATTTAACTTTTGTGGTACCTATACTTGGTACAGTCAAGGTTAAATTGCAAGTTGCTGACAAGCCGGATCTTGAGTAAAATGAGCTGGCATTACCAGCTCATTATGACCAAAGCACACTGCCGGGATTTTATAGTGTAGACCAAATCAGATTCAGACCAGTATGATGATGAAATGATGAGATGACTGTCCGAAATACACCACAAAGGTTAAATTTTTTTTTGTCCATTTACATATAGCCTTAAACAAGTACTGGTCATCACACCACTAACAAGGTTTATAATGTATACATACCGTATACGTTAACAAAATAAATAAATAAATAAATAAATAAATAAATAAAGGCAAAACAGTGACACCGTCTGCCGCTTTTGACGTTTTCAAGCCTTGTAAAGCTTAACGTCAGTTATATTATATTTACAACTTATAGTCTCTGTCAGTTAATCAAAACTACGTAAATTTACACCCCCTGTATAGAACTGTAAAAGAGATTTATCTTTTGTTGAAATTTAGTTCATGATTATCGCTTTTCATTTCGAAAAATATCTGTTTGATGCTTATATTATTTTGTTGATATAAGATTGCCTTGAATAACCGAAACTCAAATATTATTATTGCCACGAGATTTCTGACGTTAAGCTTACAAGGCTTGAATGCGTCAATAACAGCAGATGACACTGTATGGCACTGTGGTCTTACCTGCAAGCTGCTGAAAACTCTTTCGAACAAGCACATGATCAGAATGATTGTAGAGCTAGTCCGAAACCGTGGTTTCACTCTTTCTTCCGGTAACAGCAAGCAAAAAAGGCTGCGCCGTCTTAAAAACGGTGATTCTCAGGGATCGGTCTTGGCTCCCCTCCTATTTAACATCTATGCGTATGATCTTCCTTCCATGATTTTCAGAAAGTTTGCTTATGCTGATGATTTAGCATTGTTGTACTCTTCTGGAAACTGGAAGGACTTGGAGGGGACTTTAAGCCAAGAAATGTCTACACTTTCAGCGTATCTCCAGACTTGGAGGTTGAAGCTCAGTCACACTAAGACGGTGACGGCAGTCTTTTACTTAAATAACCCAGCGGCCAAACGTGAGATAAAAGTCTACAACAACGATAGACTTTTACCGTTCTGTCCAACCCCTACTTATCTCGGAGTAAAACTGGACAGATCGCTCACGTTTCGTCACCATCTAGTGGCATTGCGCAAAAAACTATCCTCGCGCGTTACACTGCTGAGGCGACTCATGGGCTCGGGATGAGGTTCTAGTGTTAAAACACTACGCATAGCCGCCTTGTCTCTGTTCTACTCAACATCTGAGCACTGCGTATCAGCCTGGTGTTGCAGTGCTCACACTTGCCTCATCGAAAGTGTCTTGAATGAAGCCTTGCGCATAGTTACTGGATGCCTGCGTTCCAATCCAACGGATCATTTACACATACTTTCAGGCATCCAGCCAGCTGAGCTTCGCCGAATGGGAGCAACAATCTCCTTGCATCATCGTGGATCTCTGGACCCTAATTATATCTTATATGGTCTTATAAGTGGGTCTTTAGATACTCGCCAAGAAAGACTAAGATCCAGAATCCTGTTTGTGTCAGCTGCGGGAATCTTTTAGACAACCTTGCCAGACTTGGCATCCGCGCTTCTGAGTGGACAAATCACAAATGGAAAACGAAGTACTGTGAAAATGCTTCCAGGCTCCGTGATTTTGTGTCCGAAACTGGTGCCAGGCCTGCTGGGATGGGCTTACCCCGAGCAGCTTGGGCTAAGCTCAACCGCCTGCGGACTGGTGTTGGGCGATTCCATTCGTCCATACACAAATGGGGTCTCGCTCCTTCACCGAATCGCGAGTGTGGCGCATCTGAACAAACTGCAGACCATGTTCTAACAGCGTGCCCTATTCATCGGTTACCACATGGAGCATGAGGTCTGACAGTTTTGAATGAAGAAACTCGATGCTGGCTAAACAACACTATTGCCAGCATCTGATCCAGGCAGTACAGCAGCCTGAGGATGTTAAAGTAAACGCTCGGCCCCATTCCTGTTGTGTCTGACCTGGAGTGGATACCTTTCCAAACGACGACGACGAGCAGACAGCATCAGTGTTTGGTCTATATACCGCATTAAGTTATAACTAAGTTTAAAATAATGATCATAAACTAAATCTAATTTTTGTCTATATGAAATTGTTTTTTTTATCTTTGGTGCGGCTCTATTTTAATAAATCTTTCACTTACTGTTTTAGCATACTATCTACTTAAAACGGTGCTTTCTTTATTCAACCCACATGACCAATTTTTTTTTCTGCTTTAACTCATTGCCTAAAAAGTTGTTTATTACCGTCTCTGCTTTGCAACTTAACAAGTATGCTGAAAGACTAAACATGCAAATTTGAACACACATTTATGATTCACCTTATGCAAACCTACTGTATATAAATAAATCAAAAATAAAATCAGAGTGTCAAACCAAAACCGTTTAAAACAATTTTCCTGTTTATGTTTGGCAAATTTGATATTTTCTGGTTTTATTGCTGTTTAGGTTTAGGCTTAATAAATTTGATTTTTACGGGTGTAATTCCGGTTCCGGTTCAACAAATAATAACGATTAATAGGGGTTTACGGTTCCGATCCGGTTTCGGTTCGTTGCCCTGTTATAATCAGCAAAATCTGAAGAAAAAAAACTTTATCTAACCCGTCTTTTCATTAAGAAATAGAGCTCCATACAGTTTCATTTCTGTTTCATTTTTTAATCTGAAGTGAGGAACAGCATCCAACTGTTGCGGTTGCTTATAATAACAATTTGTTCGCAAAAATACTTGTTGCAAATATCATTATAAGATAATATGAGAAAGTTCCAGAAATAAATAATGGAAATTACTGGCTCACCTTTAACCCTTATTTACCTAGGCTGTTTTTTTCTGTTGACTACCTAAGTGGGGTCCTCGGAGGACCCTAAGTTTACATGTCCAATACTCTTAACAGACAACAGCTGTGCAGTTGATTTTTTGATATGTTGGAGAAAATTTATTCTAGTTCAGTCAAATGTCTTTACTTTTAATATATTTGCTATTAGTCTTTCTTATTTTGCATAAAGCTGAGGTCCTCAAATTTTCGTTGATTGCTTTGTTTTGCGACATAGTCCGATTAGTCACAGTCTGCTGCAAAAATAAATAACTACTACGTGAGAGTAATCTTGACAAACACAGCAAGAGATTCAAAACGCTTTTTAACTTATCTCATGATTTTTGCACACAAAAGGTATACGAAAATCAAGAGGTAAGTCAAAAAATAGCCTGCTACACTAAAACTACCCATCGGATTTGCTCAAGTAAATTACCAAAATATTCAGGAATAAATTTTAGGAAAAGTCATAAAATTTTAGGTTTTTATCATCCAAACTTTACGAGTTATATTGTTTTTTTTATGAGGGGGGTCCTTGAGGACCCTCCCTTAGGTAAATTAGAGTTAAAAATAAGTTATTCAAACAAACTAACAACTTGGTAAAATAGATTGTGATACCACACTTCGTTTTGTCAACGATTTATTTGCATTATTTTGATAAGCATTTAAAAAGCAGATAAAGAGTGACACAAATAAACCGGTGGGCGGTAAATGCTTTTTTTCAAACGTTTAGATTTATTTACATCTGATATCAACCAAAACAAACCTGATACCCAAAAAGTGCGGTATTTAGCGTGCAATGTTCATATCGTGTCAGTCCCATTATTTCTGATAATAAGCCTAAGTTTTGAATTGCACCCTATTTTTCCAAAATGAAAAAAATTTTATTCATTTTATTAAATGGAAGGGAACAAATTTGTTAAAAGGAAACAAATTCTTAAATACTTTTATGTTTTATGGCTTGAAATTTTTTCTTGCAATCCATTTTAAACAGTGCTGAATAAGTTTTTCATCATTAAATGCAAAGAATAAAATTTAATATATTTAAATGCTTGTTTTCTCCGGTATAACCCGAGAAATAGTTGATGGCTACAATCAGAAAATAAACCCCTTAATCAGATTAAAAACCTTTTTTTTCAAAAACACCTGTTTTGGAGACGGAAATTTTCAAACTAACTCACATGAAAACATCACTTTGAAAACACTGCAGCGATTGTGGCCCGTGATGAATTTAGATACGAATATTTGGCCTGCGACGAGTAAAAGGTTTGACACCTCTGCTCTAGTCATAAAGCATGGAGTATATCGAACAACCTTACTGGTAGGCTACAACACTCTCCTCGTTACCTTTGGGTTTCAGCTGATTCTATTGCATCTCAGCTGGTCAGAAATGGAAGATACGAGGCTGTTGACCACAAGTCATCTCGACTTGTTTCTCAAAAAGTTTCTAACCTTTGGAAAGCCTGTTTCTTTCATTTTATTTTATCTATATATTTATCTTTCTGACTCGCAAGAAAGCAAAGGAGACGCGAATACATGAAGCAAGCAATTACCCTGACTTACTTCCAAAGATGCCAAGATATTGCTGTCCGTACGAAATTTTTTATTTTGGTTTTTACTTTTATAGAGATATAACTGAAATTTACAACTGTTAGCCAAGACCACCAACCTTCTTTTCAACATCTACACGTATAACTTCTCCCTCGATTTCCAGAAAGTTTTCCTATGCAGATCATTTAGAATTGTTGCATTCTTCTGAAACTGAAAATACTTCCTGGAGGAAACTTTAAATCAAGACATGACTATACTTTTAGCGTATTTCCAGACTTGGAGGTTAAGCTCAGTCACGTTAAAACGGTGCGGCAGTCTTTTATTTAAATAAACGAAAAGCCAAACGTGAACTAATTGTTTACAATAACAATAAACTTTAAGCACTTTTTCCAATCTCTACTTATCTTGGGATAAAACTAAACAGATCGCTCACGTTTCATCACCATCTAGTGGCATTGCGCAAAAAACTATCTTCGCTGCTGAGGCAACTTTTAGGCTCAGGATGGGGTGCTAGTACAAAAACATTGCGCACAGCTACCTTATCTCTGGTCTAATCGATATCTAAGTCTGTGCATCAGTCTGGTGTCGCAGGAATCGTAGCGCTAATACTCGCCTCATAGACAGTGTTGTGAGTGACGCCTTGCGCATGTTCACTGGATAACTACGTTCCACTCCAACGGACCACTTACCCATACTTTCAGGCATACAGCCAGCTGAGATTCGCCAAATAGTAGCGACACTCTCCTTGCCTCACCGTGAATCTCTGGACCCTGATCATATTCTGCATGGTATTTGTAAATGGGTGTGCCAGTTGCCGGATTAGACATCTGCGCTTTTCAGTAGAACAACTACAAATAAAACACGGAGTAATGTGAGAGCACATCCACGTTGCGTGCTTTCATACCATGACCAGTACAAGGCCTGTTGTAATGAGCTTGCCCCGAACAGCTTGAGTTAGCTCAATTGCCTGAGAACTGATTTTGGGCGATTTCATGCGTCCATGCACAAGCAAAATCTCGCTCCTTTACGGAATCGTGAGTGCGGCGCACCTAAACAAACTGCAGACCACGTTCTATACATCCGGCACCACACGGAGCCCGAGGTCTGACGACATCCAATGCTGGCTCAACACCATCAGTGCCATCATCTGATCCGGGAAGTACAGCAGCTTGAAGTACTAAAAGGAAAAACTCTCGGCTCCATTCTTGTTGGTGTGTGACTCGGAGTGGATGCCCTTTCCAAACAAAAACAACAACAATAAGCTGCGGACAAGTTATGAGTCTACAAATTGATTATATGCTTACAAGTAAATTATATGGGTGTGGGCAGATTATATGATTACGAGCAGATTTTACGACTATAGGCAGAGTATATAACAACAGGAAGGTTATATGGGTACAAAAGGATTCTAGGAGGGCGGACGGTGCGGGCCGCAAAATTATCGACCCGTGCAAGTGTCTATTTTACCGCCAAAATAAACGTTGGGGATAATTAAAGATGGAATTTAAGCTAACTTTGCTAGTATATTTTAATGCTAAAACTTAACCAAACATTTAAAATTCAAAAAGTTTTTGTATTTCTTTGCAAACTTTTTAACGTACTATTGAAATCGGATGATTTAATTTGACTTTGTTTGGTCACGTGGCTGATCCTCAAATAAACAAACAATTATTCGTTTATTTCGCCAGTTTGTAACATCAAATCAAAACAAACAAACGCTGCAAGATCAAATAAATGGTAAACGATTACATAACACGTACAAAAAAAACCAGCATGGAGATTGCGAAGTGACCAAAAACAATGTATTATTTCCAAGTGACCAAAAACAATGTATCAACAATGTATTTAACAATATTTGATTTATGTATTTATTTTAATTGCTATTTACTTGCTGTTATTAATTTAACAAATCACTAAGAGCGATTGAGTCATTTATTGAGGCATCACTTTCAAAACAAACAAAAGAAACAAGTTTTCACAAAAAATTTGTCGCTTACGGAAGTTGATGATTTAGTTTTTGGGGGTGATTTACAAATTGCAAGTTTTTATTTGTGGTTTTATCAGCAAGTAGTTGCTTTGGTTTGAATCAAATGTTTGCCAAAGCAGAATTATAGTTGGTTAAAGCTTAATGACTGCTCGCTAAATAATGTTGTTTCTCCAGTTAAAGTGATAAATATGTATTATGTTGATGATGCTAAAATGATGCTCTGATCATGATCATAATAATAAGTTTGGAACAAAACCAAACCCCATACGGATTGGCACAGATTGCCATAAATAGTAAATAATTTTTGCCGTTTTCGAATTTTTTTAGATTTTAAAGATTCGAATTGAAAAATGATGATGTGCAACAACTTGACGTCCTTCAATATGACACGCTTTATTGTTCTCGAAACAACAGTCGCCATATTTACTATGATGATGGTATATCTCGTCGTTGCACTCATCATATACGAGTGGAGAAAGCCCAACAACATCATCAGTTTACGTCATCTGAGTGACTTGAATCGCAGTTTGCGTTCCGCGTTGAAGATGCGACTGCAGACGTTGTTTGCCGTCTTGTTCGTGCTCGGAAGATTCGTTTGCGAGAACTACGAGCTACTGGCTCAATACACTGGAGTCTGCCATGATTACTGCAACGCCATCGTTAAAGTCAAGGTTGCGTTGACCTCATTTGGACTGCATTGTATATACGGTTTTTTGTGGATGCGACAGCAATTTTTTTATGCTGAGCCCGCGATTGAACATCTTTCAAGGCCACTGATTCGTGCTTTAAGCTGGGGCTCACTGGGTCTCCTCAATTTGGTGATATTAATTGTAAATGTGCTCTTCTTGATGACCAGGTTCTACCAGATGACCGAGCGTGGTTGTGTGAATTACTCCGACACAATCCCAGCTGTAATTCCGTGGATTTGCTTGGGGACAGCCACCGTATTGGCTCAGTTGATTTTGTTAGCTTTGTTCGTTTATCCTTTATTGCAACATAGAAGTCAACTGAATCCCAATTTTTGCTCCAATTTTAGCAACTTTGCTCCCATGATAAAACGAGTTGCCATGGCAGCAGCAGTCTGCATTATCTCGGACATCATCACTCTCCTCCTCATTCTCCTGGTGGACGACCAAGATGAGATTATTCCTACTCTTGCTTTTGACATCTCTCTTGTCGTGAACCTAGTCTGCGTCATGACGACATTCAGTGATTGGTGGGACAGACTTGCTGCTCCTTTATGTTGTAGTAGATTCCTACTGCAGAGCAACGAAGGAAAAGGATCAACGACAAACAAGAATAAAGGAAACATCGATTCATTGAGGACAAACTGCACGAGTCTGTAAGGCAGTTTCCAAACAACTACTTTCCCTGAACAAAACAAATTACCAAATCACTCGACTATTGCTCAGGAAAAAGGACACTTCGTCTAACTGGATATAAGATAATCATCGGATTCAATCATTAATTATTTAAAAATCTCGTGACTTTTTTTTTCTCAAACGATTAAAAACTCCCTTAAGCCAGTTTTTGTGTGCAAGGGCTTGACAACCTGAAGAATCAATATCGCGGTAAACGCGATTCATTCGATGCAACGAACAATTGAAACGTAATTGAATGTAAATTAATTCTTGTACCGGATAAGTCTGTATTTTTTTTTACAAACAAATCCGCTGTCTAATGACGTCCTAGGCCACAGAGCTCCGGTGTCATTTTCATAAAGTTAAAACCAGGATTTTAAACTCGATGCATTTTTAATCGAGTTTGAGTTTGAGTTTGAGTTGACCATTTTCAATTTATCGAGTTCAAAATTCTATGTATGAAGTCAACAGCAAGAAACGTTTTCTTACTTGATCAACTTTTTTTTCGAGTTATAGTGCACCAAGAGAGACCGATTCATCGAGTTACGATTCACATGCCTGGTTAAAACTAAAAAATATTTTTAACTTTTGCTTTGCATCATGGTCTAAGGCAATGGTTTAGACCAGGGGTCGGTGGAAAGGTTGTAAGGGGCATAGAATCAAAACAAATGGCAAAATTATTAGTTAAAAACTTTCTTATCAGAGGTTGGCAGACTTGATAATTTTTCGAAAGGGTCTGTGACTAAAAAAGGTTGAAACCACTGGTCTCGAACTATTGCTAACGATCTCCATCTTGTTGTGGAGGTGATCTGCTCTCGATCTTGTGTTATTTAAGTTGGTCTCGCGACCGGACATTTTTTGACATTTTTCTTACTTGATGTAATTGTGATAAATTTTGCCATTTGCGTAAAAATGACACTCGTTAACTCAATTGACCAGCTTTGTTGCAATTTGAAGTAGCAAATAGCTGAAGGTCGGTTCAAACTGAAAGCGGTCGCGCACAAAGCAAATAGAAAGCGAATTGAAAAAATTTGCTAAATACTCTAAAGATTTTCTAATTTGTCATTGTTCAATATTGGCAATTCGCTTACTTCATTGCATTGTTTTTTCTCGTCCCCATTAAAATCTCTATACTTTGTGCAGATTTCAGTTTTTCTAATTTGCATTGTCGAATATGTCAATTCGCTCAGCCAGTCACTTATTTATATCCACGAAAAATTTTTTGTCCAGCTGCATGAGTTGATATGTAATTAGAAGATTCGATTCAACCGTTGAATGGTATTCATGGCTTGTTGATCACTGCAGCATGGACAGATTCACGCAGATTCATCGGTTAGGATTACTTTTACATTTTCAAACAAACAAAAAGTATCTTGCAGGAATCTTGCTCTAGCTCACAAACGAGACTCGTTTAAAAAATCGATGCAAACAAAAGATATAAGTACGTGAGTTAATCGCTTAAAGAAAAATACGAAATTGCTTGAAGCTAAAGCAAGAAACTGTTAATTTGTCAAGATAACAAAGTACCTCACTGTCCTTAGAAGTTTAGGCAAAAATATTAGGCAAAGGCAAAATTTAGGCAAAAATAGAAAGAAAACAAACAAGGCATAATACCGAAAAAAAACCTGCAACATTTTATCAAGTTTTTACTCGTTTGCATAATTTGTCTTTATTTTTAATCTTCTTGAGTTGAGTAATTGGAAAAACTCTACAGTATACAAGAAACAATAATCAATAAATTAAAAAAATGCAACAAGCCAATATTTAGAACAGAACTAATAAAATATTTGGAGAAAATTTTAACCATCTCCATGGCTTCAAACATTTTCAATTTTAAACATAAACTTTCACAAATATCCAGCTCTTTTCAACTTTGTTAGCCAGCATGACTTTGTGCGTTTCAGCTTTTCTCTGTTATGGCTGAGTGGATTTTAAACCAGGTTGTTTAATGATGCGAAATACCATAAAGAACAAATTTATGTTAGGAGCATGATGGGTAGAACGTAGGATTTATGCCCCAGGATCCCGGACTATTTTTAAATTTTAATCCCGGACAAACTTTGATGAACTATGATTTCGTTAAAATTTGGAAAAACTTTGCTAAAAGAAATCGAAATCCATCTTTGGTAACATGCAACGTTTCAAAGACAGTGAATATGATAATCAGACTAAAAGCGTTGTTTCGTTTCAATTTATGGTATTGTTTGTATATACGCGACCAGTGGCGACTCGCGCATTGGAGCTGCAGAGCTGCAGCACCCTACATACCAGTGCAGCAATTGTAAATATTATCAGATATTGTCTCCACTGCACGTGCCGACGCTTACGCGACCATAGTATAGGGAACTTTAGAAAATTATCTTGGCTATAATAACGCATCTGCAATATTTAGGGAGATTTTGAGAAAGTGTGTTGAGAAATAGATTTATAAGTGCGGAATGTTGCTTAACGATAACAAAAAGCTTAACGATATTTCGTCGCCGTTTGAAGGGTATCCACTCCAGGTCAGACACAAACAGGACTGGGGCCGAGGGTTTGCTTTTACAACCTCAGGCTGCTGCCCTGCCTGGATCAGATGCTGACAGTGATGTTATTAAGCCAGCATCGGGTTTCGTCATCCAAAACCGTCAGACCTCAAGCTCCTTGTGGTGCCCGATATATAGGGCACGCTGTTAGAACATGGTCTGCAGTTTGTTCAGAGGCGCCACACTCGCAATTTGGTGAAGGAGCGAGACCCCATTTGTGCATGGACGAATGGAATCGCCCAACACCAGTCCGCAGGCAGTTGAGCTTAACCCAAGCTGCTCGGGACAAGCCCATCCCAACAGGCCTGGCACCAGTTTCGGACACAAAATCACGGAGCCTGGAAGCATTTTCACAGTACTTCGTTTTCCATTTGTGATTTGTCCACTCAGAAGCGCGGATGCCAAGTCTGGCAAGGTTGTCTAAAAGATTCCCGCAGCTGACACAAACGGGCGTCTGGATCTTAGTCTCATTTGGTGAGTATCTGAGGTAGGCCGTTTTTAAAACAGCGTAGCCTTCTTGGCTTTCTGTTACCGGTAGTAAGGGTAAAACTTCGGTTTCGGACAAGCTCCATAATTATGTAACCATGTGATCATGACCATGTGCTTATCTGGAAGAAGCCTCAGAGGCTTGCAAGTAAGACCACGGTGCCAGACAGTGTCATAAGCAACTGGCAGATTGCCAAATACGGCACCGGCCTTCTTAGCCTCAAAAGAATCCTCGATGTTCTGAGTTAGTAGAACAACTTGATCTATGGTTGATTTTCCGCGTCAAAACCCAGCCTTTAGAAAGGAAGGTCTTTAGGGAGCAGTGGATCGATCAATGGCTCAACGCGGGCGTAGATAAGCCTCTCAAGGATCTTGTAGGGGACACAGAGCAGAGATATCGGTCGATAACTTTTTAAGTGCCACACGGGCTTTATTGGCTTTGATATTGCGACCACGAGCGCTCTTTTCCAGATCTTGGGAATCTTAAGTCGGCGAAAACAGGAAGAAAAGAAGTCACATAACCAGAACTTCAAAGCAGCTCCAGCATGGAGTATAAGCTCTGGGCAGATGAAATCAGGTCCCGGAGCTTTACCTGGTTTTAAATGTTGACGGTAAGCGGTAAAATCTCTTTGTGAAAAAGTATCAGAGATATTTATTGGGTCTAGTGTTGTGGCCCTCCAAAGGTCAGACATTTCTTGAGAGACAAGTCAAAATGACTTGCGGTCCACAGCCTCGTATCTCCCATTTGTGACTAGCTGGGATGTAATAGCATCAGCTGAAACGGGACAGTGACAGGGAAAGTGTCGTGAACTACCAGTAAGGTTGTTCAAAATACTGCATGCTTTTCTATTGGAGTGTGAGAAGTCAATGCTCCGAACTGCCTCGGACCATCGATCCCTCCGCTTTCTGTCAAGCTTGGCAAGCAGAGCTGTAGCAGCCAAACTTAAGTCATCTCCCTGAGGAGACTGCAGAAAAGTTCTATAGAGGGATTCGCACTCTGCATCCCAACACGGAACATAGTTGTTTCGATACCCGCGTGGGATAGTCTTTTTGGCTGATTTCTTAATGGTGCTACAGAAGTCCTTGTAAGCCGCATCCACATCAAGTGAATCAGGTGGCAACAAGATCTTAGCGAATTTATTTGTCAAAGCAATGTAGTGACTCCATTTGGCCTTGCAGATGTTCCATCGCTTAACAGGCATGCTTAGCACTGCTATAGCAAAGCTTGGTGGTATGATAAGCGAAGGTCGATGTTGTGACCTGGAAAACTTTTCAAGTACACGTCTATCCGGTAAGCGACTTTTTGGACCTACGCTAGCAAAAGCTAGATCTGAATTGGTGCCAGTGTTCCAGCGGCAGTGTCATAACTAAAAACTGGCAGCGTCCTTGGCATTATATAGGAGGGCAAGACAATTAATATTTGCCCAGCCAGCAAAGCACTCACCGTCTGGACTGTTATCATCGTAAATCCAATCAACATGACGACAGTTAAAATTGCCAGCATAAAGACATGGGTGAGGAAACGCTGGGAGATTCAGAGATCGCAATCGCGTTGGCGGTGGTTTGTAGACTTTGACTATTTTATAACCATCAACGTCCACACACACAGCCACTCGATCTCTGTTGTCGGTGGAGATTGGTCCAAAAGCGTGTATCTCAGTCGCTCGTGGACAAACAAGACAAGGCCATGCTTCCTGCTTAAAGAAGACCCAGCTAGTTGGTAGTTTGGAAGTACCAACTTCTCTGCATCAGTGCAGTGGGTCTCCTGTAGTAGGATGACGAGTGTCTCAGACTGCATAGCGAGGTGATGAAGAACGTTCATCTTGCTTGCAGTGAGGCCTTCGATGTTCAGCTGAAGAATAGTGGGTCATCGGAACTTGTTGGCAATGTGCTCTGAAAAGGGCAGTTTTTTCCAAGCATTGTCCCGTCCTGAAAAGGACGTTTGCCGATTAGCAGACCCACACTGAACATCGGAATGGGTGGATACCCTTCCGTTTTGGTAGGTTCGGTTTTGGTCTGTTATCTTTAATACCAACGAACAGACGTAATTACGGCCCAGGCTGCCAGAGAGCACCTGCCATTTGGGCCAATAATAATTTAATAGATGAAACAATAAAAACAAGCGCCAGTAGAAGACAAACTAATGCATAAAATGAAATTGCAAACTTAAAACCACACTTAACGCTAAGCACAAACAAGACCAATAGATCAAGATTCAATTAATTTTATTAAGTCAAAATCTTCATTTTCTCCAGCCCTGGCTATTGTTTGTTGTCTTTCAACCAGGTTGTTATAAAAATAATTACAGTTCTTAGGTGTCACAAAACTTCGACACAAATTCTTCAATATGACCAGTTTTTCACATAAATTTATTTGACGCGTGCATACTGGCTTGGTTTCAAAAACTTTTATCAACTTTTTTTTGTCAAAGCTTTGTGTCATTGACACTCAAAAAAGTTTTTGTTTTGCTTTTTTACTCACAAATTAAAATAAATTAAAAAACCCCAAGTACACAAACAATGTTTGATTTATGCATTTATTTCAATTGCTATTTACTTACTATTATTAATTCAACAAATTACTACGAGAGATTGAATCATTTATTGAGGCATCACTTTCGCTTTTGTTTTCAATAATACAGAAAGGTAATCGATTCGTTATGAATTACTAGCTACAGTTTCGCCGGAAATAATATATTTAAGAGCAGCACTTGGGGCAATTAGACTTTATTTCGGAATCGGAGAGCTTTTTGATGGTGGAGGTATCGTAGCCGAATACTTATGCAAGCCATTGAAAAAAGGCCTTTCTTGACAATTTTAAAATAATTTGAGGATTTGAACTCTTGCGGAATTTATTACAAATTTTTTTGACCAATCAAACAATATTTGATTTTGTAAATATTAGATGTCTGTCTAATTTGTTAACTCAAGTTTGAAAATTGAATATTAGAGAAAACGGCAGCATTGATATTTTGATAAGGCTTGAAATAGTTTAAGCGTAAAGATAAAATTTAAATTATGACATCATTATTGAAGCGATTTCCTAGCCCTTTTAATATATGCTACAAATTTCCAACTTTTTAAACAAATCTTTTTATTTTGATAATTGTAAATTGTAGTCGTCGTCGTCGTTTGATTCTTAGGAGATCGAGGGTTCGCAATTGCGTTGGCGGTGGTTTGTAGACGTTGACTATTTCATAACCATCAACGTCCATACACAGCCACTCGATCTCCGATGTCGGTGGAGATTGGTCCAAAAGCGTGTATCTCAGTCGCTCGTGGACAAACGTGGCAAGGCTATGCTTCCTGCTTAAAGAAGACCCAGCTAGTTGGTAGTTTGGAAGTACCAACTTCTCTGCATTAGTGCATTGGGTCTCCTGCAGTAGGATGACGAGTGCCTCAGACTGCATAGCGAAGTGATGAAGAACGTTCATCTTGCTTGCAGTGAGGCCTTCGATGTTCAGCTGAAAAATAGTGGGTCATCGGAACTTGTTGGCAATGTGCTCTGAAAAGGGCAGTTTTTTCCAAGCATTGTCCCGTCCTGAAAAGTACGTTTGCCGATTAGCAGACCCACATTGAACATCGAAATGGGTGGATATCCTTCCGTTTTGGTAGGTTTAGTTTTGGTCTGTCATTTTTAACACCAATGAAGATGCTTTCTCGCAGCCTGGGCCTTGAGTAAGTCCATGGATAAGCAGCGTGATTTAGTAGGCGATTATTTCTACCCCGTGCAGCCAACTCTTTACTTTACTTCGAATTGTCCCGCCATCGAGGCAGCGACTTGTAACTCCTGTCATCAATGCCGTGATATTGCAACGTCACTGAGTTTTGCAAATATTTAAGTTAATCGGGAATCGAGTATTTCCAGGGAACTTGTCTTTGTTTCTTCAGTTTGTCAACATTTAGTTTTGAAATGAATAAACAACAACCCAGAAAGTTTTATTACATTGTTATAACTTTGGGCTTTTCAAAAAATAAGAAATATTTATTTTTAAACCAGGTCTGTAAAAGTCAAGTTTTTGATAACTTGATGGTGGCGATATGGTGACGATAACGCTGGACCACGGTCTCACAACAACTTCACTCATTTCATGCTCTTTTCTGTGGTAAAAAGCGCTTAACAATTTTTTAACTTGGAATCTGAATAAGTATTCACACTACAGCCCCACCGGCCACTTTAAGAAAACAAACAATAAGTTTTTTAACACAAAATCTCAGTTAATACCAATCAATTTATAAGCTTTTGTTTAATAAAATATCTTTAAATACTTAATCAAACATTTTATTAAAAACATTTTACTTGAATAAGTATCTGAAGAAGTTTTAATAAACAAAAGCTTATAAATTGGGTTGTATTAGCTTAAATTTTTTGTTAAAAATTTTTGTTTAATTGATTTTCCTTATCTATGTATCCGACAATGGATCTACAACTCGAGCAAGTTTGGACCTGGTTTAGTTTTTTACAATTTTGATTTATTTTACTAAGTTTCTACAAGAATTTAGTTTAAGAAAAATATTCTTATCAAACAGTAATTTGGAAAAATTGTTGTTGGCATGTGCAAACTATGTGATCTTGATACTACGACAGTTGATCGAACGACACTTGATCAAAAGGACACTTGATCAAAACGACACTTGATAGAACAACACTTGATTGAAGCGACACTTGATCAAAATAACATTTGTTCGAAACGACACTTGATCGAAATGACAGTTGATAAAAAAAATAGTTACTTTTGTATGTTTAAGCGATTAAATAATCTCTGTTTTACAGTGAATTAGAATCATAAAAAGTAGAGGCCATCGGTAAGAAGACAGTTTGTTTTTAATTTTTCAAACATTTTTGCTAATGTCAAGGTCAGGGTTTCTCAACAAGATCTCTGAGCAAAGTATTTTTTAAGGGCAACAAATACGTTGATTTCTTGTCATGGTTATGTATTTTTAGATGCCTATTGCTGCCATTTTTTTGTATTTTTTTTTTATATTTCTTTTTACATTTTAATGTCTTATTTTAATAACACTTGTATTGTAAGACATTTCATGTTAAAGCGACTGTCAAGATTAAAGTTGTCCTTGGTGCAGTAGAGGAGCAGAGAAATTTGAGAAGTTTTAAATACGTTGGAATTCACTAAAAATATTCACTAGTTAGTAAGAACCCTATTGTCATGCTGATGCGTCTTTGAAAAAGGCTGAACCAGGCCGAAACAGGCTGAAATTTATCGATTCCGATAGTTATAAAAATTTAAATGTTTTGAGAGTGATATAAGATAATTATAGTCTGTATAGCACATTAAGCAGTTTTCAATTAAATTTGCCTTTTCTTGCTTTTTTTTTTTTTTTTGGTTCACCTGCATGCTAAGTAAAATATAAATTTTCATCCGTGCTATCCATGCTCTTTTCGTTAATCGGATAGAAATTTAATTTTTTCCAGTCGCAACTATTCATAAACAGTGCAAAACGAACATTCTTTCTTTCAAAGCAAACCAAGATGACCTTGCAATGTTTTGTTGTAAATTTTCTCTTTTTTTTAATTTTCTCTTTGCTCTCTTTTTATTATTCGATCAAGTGTCGTTTCGATCAAATGTCGTTTTGATCAAGTGTCGTTCAATCAACTGTTGGGTCACGTATAATCTTATCGATTACTCTGAATGCTCTTTCATGATAATATCTAACTAAATGCAAAATCGTTTAAAATAAACTGAAACATCATTCATAATTGAATTTGATGTTTTGAATAATTTCAGAGTCGTTTTGAAGATATTTTTGATAAATTGTTACTGTGTGCAATTCAAAATTTTTTGTTCTGTTGCCCAAAGGAGAAAAAGTTTACCAACGAAAAACTATTAATAATTCATCACCATCAAATTCATCATCATCATAATTTTGCAAACATATTCTTGGCAGCATAAATTGCAAATAATATCTAGGGTAAGTTCTCATGTAATTAAATTTGTGTTGTTCACAATATGAGAAACAGTTTTGTTGACTTGGCTGGATAAATGTTAATGCTCATAGAAAGTCATTTAGAGGTGGTCATTGTATATTGCTCACCTTGGAGATGACTAATACAAAAAATCAAAAACAGATTCAAAGTGAAGACCTTTTTTACCACCTAAAAAATTTTCTACAAACCATATTTGATTGTGGTTGTCTGCCCCCACCTCTTTCAAAAATCTTTGATACGCCACTGGACGTAACATAATGTTTTTCCATTTTGCATAAATTTTGATTATTATTGGAAAAATGCTTTACTTGTAAATAAAATTGCTTTTTACTGTAACGGTTGCCAGATTGGGCAAAAAGTAGCAAAATGGGCTATTGTTTTGATGCCCTTACTAACAAACTTTGTGACCTGCGACCTTGCTACTTTTTGGGCTACTTTTAAAATGTAGGTGGCTGGGAAAATTTTGGTGCTGAAGACACTTTTTTAACTTTTTATCTTTAGATTGGAACAAAATTGATGAAATTGGACAATGAATAAAGTAAAGATCTTTTTTTTATTTGTTTTTATTTAGTCTTCACTTTGAACCTTGGGGCAAAAGTGAAGACTTCAGACATTAAATGAAGGCCAAAACTTTTTTTTTTGTCTTTGCTTTTAATTTGGGAGATATTTGAGATTTGGATACTGATTAGAAGTGATGACCGTGTCTTTACTTTTTGGGCCACTTTTATTGCAAATTTGCAACAATTTTTATTCACTTGGGTTTATAAACTACCAAAATTTTCTGGACACACTGTTTACAGTGAATAACAACTTAAACAAGCGATTAGTAATACAGAATTTGAAGATAGCTAACAAAAAACTCATCTGTAAGCTTTTCGTATGACACTTGTCAGGAGATAAAGGTAGGAATGAAGGAAAGTAAAATTCAATTGATTTTGTAACAAAACTTAACAAAGATAATTGGGTGTTTGAGAGAAGCGTCACAGCACGTGATCAACGCATGAGTTTCAAGTTGCAAACAAACTCTTTTTGGCGGCATTAATTTGGCTTGCATGATTTGATGTAAATTTGCATGATCTAAAGCAGATAAATAAAAAGACGAACGACCAAATAAAAAAAAAGTAAATTTTCCATCACTGTAATTTTTGGCCCAAATAGGGTTGTCTAAAAGATGTTGATCAATTGAAGATTCACTAAACATGACTGGGATTGAAGATTTTCCAAAACGAGTAGAAATATTGCGAGAGTTTGGAATTTGGGCGGTTCTAATAAATTTTGGCACGTGTTGAGGAATTCTGTTCTATAATCGTTGAGGTATTAGAGTACATATTGGATCCAATAATTGCATTATTCAGCTGTGGTTTTGGATTCGAATTTTACATTTACAATTAGTTTGAATTGGAGGAAAATCTGGTTAATTCATTTTCATTTTATCTCATCCGTATATTTATTCTACTGATGTGCAGGAAATTGACGAAGGCCCTATACATAGGGTAAGCCATTATACTGACCTGCTTTCGGAGATCCCAAGATATTGCTGTCCGTTTGAAATTTTTAGTTTGATTTATTTAATTTTAAAGAGATATGACGGAAGTTTAGAACTGCTTGCTAAGACCACCAAGCAGGAGAAAGTGCCGTAAAGTGTCTTTCTCAAGGACGCAACAGGATGGCACGAAAAGATTTTGAACCAAGATCATGTTAACCACAATCATAGGCATGATGCCCACGACAATCTTTTTTAATAAATTGTAAAAATTTGCAAAAAGCTTGAACCACTACTATAAAGCTGTGGTTTTCTGTAACTTCTTGTCAAGCACATGGCTGGCGTACAATAATCGGGAAACACCATTAGCAAGGGCGCCAAAGTACTTGTATTTTTTGCTGGTGAGAAAAAATTTTTTTAAAAATCACTGGATTTCTCAAAAAGACACCTTTTACAAAATTTTTCACTTTTTATCACTGTCCATAATTTCTAATTTTTGTCCCGAAAACGTAGTGATCTCTAAAAAAGAATTCATTATTTTCTACCAATTTTGTAATCCCTACTTTCGACCTACATTTGATGTGCAGACAAAGAGAAGTGGGGCAATTTGAAGGACTCAAAAAGGCAGGAAGGAAATTGCCTTTCCTTCCCGCTTTCGGCGCTCTTGACCATTAGTACTGTACTTTAAAAAAGTTTTGATATCATCAAAAAATAATAAAATTTTTATTTTAAAAAAATTATTATGAATATTTATGAAAAATACGATAAATCTGTAGTAGGCGTAAACACTTAAATCAACTTGCTATTTTTATTTCTTTATTTTATAAATTCTACATATGAGCCAAGGCGCTACTGGTTAAGAGCATTATGTTCAAGTTTCATTGTAAAGTTTACTTAGAAGATTAATCACTAACTTACATTTATTAATTTATTCAAATTGAAATAAAAATAAAACAATAACAATATCACCGACAACTTATTTAACCATAATCAAAACAGAAATTTATCTTTATCTGACTAATGCCTGCCGGAGAGTAACTCGCGCTGTATGACAGTTGGCGTAATGTCACATGATTATGTAATATGGAGCGACAGAATGTGAAATTCCAAAATTTATAGAAATAAAGCATGAGAAAGTGAATCCTACGCTTGCAACAAATCTTTGTACCCAATATAATGCCCACAGTCGCGTAAAAACATGAATGGGTATGAATTCAATCGCTTCAATGTTATGCTTATTGAAAATAACATTGTCATTTTTTCTACAACACACCGAAGTAATAAAATGTAAAACTAAATATTTAAATTTGAAACAAATATTAAATTGCAAACATTATGAAATTTATGTGGCAGAATGCAAAAACTGTAATATGCAATACGTTGGACAAACTAAAAATAAATTTTCTGTACGGTGGAGTACACCTAGAATAAATAGGAACAAATTTAGATTTGAAGAAAACAATGACCGAGCTGCCCTACTAAAACATTAAGCTAACTATCACGAAGAAATTTTAGTCAAAAACCCATGCATTTCCGATTGTTTTAGGGTTATTTTAGTTGAACAACCAAACAAAAGAAACTTGGACTGATGTGAAGACTGTTGGCTTTGTAAATTGGATGCCAAAATAAATATAAATAAAGTAATTTTACCAAAAATTAAATAATTTGATATTCTACCGAATGCGAAATTTGAACTCAGATAAATTAAATATCTTTCTCAAAGTACTGTAAGCAGTGTCTTGCAGTCACTAAAGTCGGATCTAGGCGAGTTTGTCTAAAGCAATTTGTCTAAAATATAATTAATTTGGCTTAACCCTAAACCTTAACCCTAACCCTGACTTTTCCACTCTCTAACTCTCTTACCCTAAGCCTAACCCTAACCTCAAATTGATTTAGACAAATTATTTTAAATAAATTTTTTTAGACTAACTCGCTGGATGCCCACTGAAGTCATGCGGTAACTTATTGAAAAAATAGATGAAGCTATTTGCTTTTGGCTTGTATTACAGTGTTCGCCAGTTGCATATTTGTTGCAGTTACTAGTGTATTAACTTAAATTTGTAAATTAAACTACAGTGCAGTTATTGGGTTCATTTTTATTCAAATTTTTATTTTCCACAGAATTGTTAACTGATAATGATCTGTTGATCAAAATCGATTTTAACTCTTTTAACTTTTTAACACAGTCAATATACAACGACAGATTTTTAAGTTTTAAACTTATCTTTATTTTATGCAATGATAGACAGTGACTGGAAATCGTCATTTACCTTCAGTACAAAGGGGTAGATTCTTGTCTGTATGAAATGAAAATTTAATTGAAATGAAAGATTGCTGATATTCTGTAATTTCAAGAAATCTGTAGCAAGGCAGAGTTTTGTTCAAGATCGCACAATTCTACAATTTATTTTACATTTTAAATATACATGTAGATAGGCTACTGAGAAGATTATTATCAATAATTGCCCCAAAATAATAGACCAAGAAACTTCCATACACTTTCCAATAATATTTTTTAGTTTGGATTAGCCGTAACTCATTGAACTTCAGCAACAGAATCGGAGCCCAAAGAGAATCGGAGCCCTAAGAGAAAACTTTTAGAAACGATACGAGAAGCAGCATATGCAGTAGGACTTTGGTCGAATTTTTATTATATTTGCTGTTGCAAGCGCCTCCCAAAAGCTTGATTTAGCACGGAAGCTACCCACATGATATATCATTACTCCGAGAAATCTGATCATCATTTTCCTCCTTAGCATCAGTCAACAAAGGCCCGAAAGTTTAATGCGTCATTATTATTAAGCGACCAGAGGATTCTTCATCCACAATTTATGTCTAACCCTGAGGTCACTTAATGTTTTTATGCAGCCCACTGCTTTTTTAGTTATATTTTCATAAATTTATCGCAGCGTTTCTCAAACTGTGTTCCGGAAATTTACTTTTTTTAGAGAAATCACTACGTTTTTTTAGAAAAAAAATCAAAAAATCAGAGTCAGATTCAAAGTAAAAATCTTATTATTTCTTTTTTTATTTATGTTTTTGAGATGAAAATAGAAAAATCAGAGTCAGATTCAAAGTTTGCTACCCGCCGACTACAACTAAATTTATAATTTAGTCCATTATAGAAAAAGGTTGGATATACGAGTACTTGCCTTAAACTATCTCATTTTCTGTACCATTCAACTCATCATCAAATTGTTTGCCGTAACAAAATATTTGCCAAAGTATCTCGTGGCAATAATAATGTTTGAGTTTTAGTAAGTCAAGGTAACCTTATATCAACAAAGCAATGTAAGCCATCAAACAGATATTTTACGAAATGAAAAGCAATCGTCCTAAACTAAATTTCATCAAAAGATAAATCTCTTTTACAGTTCCACACAGGGGTATAAATTTACGTAGTTTCGGTTAACTATAGGTTGTAAATATAATATAAATGACATTAAGCTTATAAGGCTTGAAAACGTCAATAACACCAGACAGTATCAATGTTTGGTCTATTGAGCCTTGTCTGTGGTGTGTTGATCAGTTTTTATTTGAGGATATATATATGAATTCCCAAACCAAAATTTAACTTTTGTGGTACCTATACTTGGTACAGTCAAGGTTTAATTGTATGTTGCTGACAAGCCGGATCTTGAGTAAAATGAAAGAAGTAATGCAAGCTCATTATGACCAAAGCATACTGTCGATATCTATAGTGTGGACCAAATTAGATCCAGACCAGTCTGATGATGAAATGATGAGATGACTGTCCGAAGTACACCACAAAGGTTAAATTTTCTTTTGTCCATTTACACATAGCCTTAAACAAGTACTGGTCATCACACCACTAACAAGGTTTATAATGTATACATACCGTATACCTTAACAAAACATAATAAATAAATAAATAAAGGGGAAACAGTGACACCGTCTGCCGTTTTTAACGTTTCCAAGCCTCGTAAAGCTTAATGTCATTTAGATTATATTTACAACCTATAGTCTCCGTCAGTAAACAGAAATTATGTAAATTTATACCCCCTATATAGAATTGTAAATAGGTTTATTTTTTGTTGAAATTTAGTTTACGACTATCGCTTTTCATTTCCCAAAATATCTGTTTGATGCTTATATTATTTTGTTGATATAAGATTGCCTTGACTTACCGAAACTCAAACATTATTATTGCCACGAGATATCTGACATTAATTTTACAAGGCTTGAATGCATCAATAACAGCAGATAGCATCAGTGTTTGGTCTATATGCCGCATTAAGTTATAACTAAGTTTAAAATAATGATCATAGTCTAAATCTGATTTTTGTCTATATGAAATTGTTTTGTTATCTTTGGTGCGGCTCTATTTCAATAAATCTTTCACTTACTGCTTTAGCATACAATATACTTAAAACGGTGCTTTCTTTATTCAACCCACATGACCAATTTTTTTTGCTTTAACTTATCGCCTAAAAAGTTGTTTATTAAGTCTCTGTTTTGCAACTTAACAAGTATGCTGAAAGACTAAACATGCAAATTTGAACACACATTTATGATTCACTGTTGTGATATTGTGCAATCGATGACGTAGTGTTTTCTGAAACGCTTCTAATCCTAATCAGCGCCTTCTGCTCGAACAATTATTGGACACGCGCATCTCCAAGCATAATTGTTACTAGTTAAATATGCGCCTTTATTTTGGTTTAGCAGTCAGTTCAAAGCTATCAAGCTACTACAGCAAACTAACTAATAGCATTATATTTCAATACGGTTGTTTTTTTGGCTAAGTACTTTTGTGAATTTTAATTATTGTTTTTTTAATAAACCTGTGTATTCGTGCAAAGATACAACATTCACCTTATGCAAACCTACTGTATATAAATAAATCAAAAATAAAATCATAGAGTGTCAAACCAAAACCGTTTAAAACAATTTTCCTGTTTATGTTCGGCAAATTTGATATTTTCTGGTTTAATTGCGGTTTAGGTTTAGGCTTAATAAATTTGATTTGTACGGGTGTAATTCCGATTTCGGTTCAACAAACAATAACGATTAATACGGGTTTACGGTTCCGATTCGGTTTCGGTTCGTTGCCCTGTTATAATCAGCAAAATCTGAAGAAAAAAAACTTTATCTAACCCGTCTTTTCATTAAAAAATAGAGCGCCATAACAGTTTCATTTCTGTTTCATTTTTTAATCTGAAGTGAGGAACAGCATCCAGCTGATGCGCTTGCTAATAATAGCGATTTGTTCGCAAAAATGCTTGTTGCAAATATTATTATAAGATAATATGGGAAAGTTCTAGAAATAAATAACGGAAATCACTGGCTCAGCTTCAAAAATAAGTTATTCAAACAAACTAACAACTTGGTAAAATAGATTGTCAACAATTTATTTGCATTATTTTGATAAGCATTTAAAAAGCAGATAAAGAGTGGCACAAATAAACCAGTGGGCGGTAAATGCTTTTTTTCAAACGTTCAGGTTTATTTACGTCTGATTTCAACCAAAACAAACCTGATACCCAAAAAGTGCGGTATTTAGCGTGCAATGCTCATATCGCGTCAGTCCCATTATTTCTGATAATAAGCCTAAGTTTTGAATTGCACCCTATTTTTCCAAAATGAAAGAAATTTTATTCATTTTATTGAATGAAAGTTTACTGCCGATTCATTTTATTGAATGAAAGTTTACTCTTGATTAGTAAACTTGGGACAATGTTACGTTGCCCTGCCCCTGTTCAGCAAACCTTTTATTGTCTGCCTTTGCTCTGCAGACCTGCTATTGACTTTCTTTGTTTTGCAGAACTTCTATTGTTTTTCTTTTTTCTGCAGATCTCCTGTCTTTTTTTATCTTTTTAAATAATAATATTTAGTTTGAATTAGGTAACGCGGCCGTGCTTCTTATTTTTTCTCTTTCTCAACTCTCTCTATACTTTCTGCATGTTTAAAGTTTGTCGTTGTGTCGCGTTTCCTTTTCATGCTTCATAGTACAGTGCATATACTTAATAATGTTACTAAATATGAATAAAATATCATCATCATCATCATCATTATCTTCATCATCATTGTCTGACATTGTTATACAGAGGTCCTATTGTCTGCTTTTGTTTTGCACACCTCGTATGGTTTTTCTTTGTTCAACAAGCTTTCTCTTGCCAGTATTTATTTTAAAGACCTCTTATATTCTGACCGTGTTCAGTAGACCTAGAATTGTTTGATTTTGTTCCTCCTTTTGTCTGACTTTGTTCTGCAGACCTCCTATTTTCTGCCTTTGTTCAGCAGATCTCTTATTGTCTGACCTTGTACATGGATTTCTAAATAATAGTATCTGGACTGGAAACAAACTTTTCAAAGCGACCAAGATGAGGCCAACGATAAAAAACAAACTTGTTAGTGAAACAAAATCTAGTACTGCATATTTCATAATTTTGAGATAAAAATTTTGACCGCAACTTGTGAAGAGAATTGTAAAATGTTATTTGAAAAAGCTGAGTTCGAATCTCTGATCAATCAAATCGTGTAAATTTGAATTTTGTACTCTTTCTATTAAAATTTACTATCCGCTGTTACAGCATAAGTGAAATACTGTAGAATAATTTAATTCAAACAAACAGAATTTGAAGCTTTGGTTGGCAAAGCCGAAGCAAAATGAGAAATAATTTGTGTTTTAACCATAGTGACTGAGTAACATGATTCACTTTATTAAAATAGTTTACATCACCACCAAATCAAAACTACATACCAAATCAACATATCTGAAAATCATTTAGATGCATTTAATCATTTGGTAGGAACTATACGTTGGCCACTGGCTATACTGCAAACTAGAAATGCAATAACATCAGGTAGTAATATAAAAAAATATAAAAACCAAATTAATTTGTTACATTTTTTCCAGTCATATGACCATTCGTACTATGTTAGTAGCTGCAAGTTTGTTTGTTTTCTTTAATATATTTTTCCCATAAAATAAAACAGAAAAATATAAATCCTTTTTAAAATATTGTAACATATATCGCAGATTACTTTATAGACAGTGATAGCCTTACAAAACAGGATGCATGGTATAAGAAAAATTCGGAGGCCACTTTTTTGTATTCAAAATTTGTTTGGTTCCAAAAAAAAGTGATCTCTAAAAAAAGAAAAAAAAGAACTTCTTCATAGTATCACCGTCATAGTGATATTATGAAGAAATAAAGCATTGTGATACTATGAAAAAATAAAGCAATGTTTTGCTTAGTGGGGCCTGGTGTGGACACTCCGTTTAATCCATACTAAAGCCATCACTGTTTATAGACTAGAAGGAAATAATGTTTCCTTCGTAAAATTTCATGGAGACAATTTCATTGAAAACTTTATTTGGTTTAGTTCACTTTATAATGTTTTCCGAGTCTGTTTTTAACAAAGCTTCGGAAATATCTTCCAATAAAGACATTAAACGTTATATATTTCCGATGTTGATTTCTATAAACCTCCACGAATAATGATGTTGTAAAATTCAATTGCATTTTCTGGGATAAAAAATTGGATTAACAGTTGATATTAGTAACAACCATTTGTTTACATTAGTCACATCTATTGGTTTCTGTTGGTGCCATGCTGAGTCATTTTCTGTTGGTGCCATGTTAAACTGCAAGTCATCGTAGACTTATAGATCGATTCTTTTACAAAAATGCAAAAACACTTTAATAATAAAAGGGTTTTTAACTTTCTGTCGTTTCCAATGATTACTTTAGTTCAAGACCAGCATTGATAAATATTAAAACTTCAGTAGAAAGGGATTGTACTGAAGTGATGACAAGTATAACAAATTAACTTCAATATGAGTTTGATACAGCAAATATTCATGTCGTTGAAGTTCTTCAGATGTTTTACAATCTAATCAATCGAATTTTTGATTTTATCGGTATTCAAAAGATATTCTTCCACCCTTCCTGCAATAGTTTCACGTCGAAAAGAACATAAAGCAATCACTGAATAAGACGGATGTTTTTATGCGTTTATTAAGCAAGCAAATTTTTAAAAATAGATATATATGCATTGGTTCACCAACTTTACTGTATTGTTTCTCTTTTTATTTATTGTCTGTCCTGTTGATCAGCACAATCAAAAACAAAATCTTCTTTCTCGAAATAAAGGGAACAAATTCTTGAATGCTTTTATGTTTTATGGCTTGAAATTTTTTCTTGCAATCCATTTTAAACAGTGCTGAATAAGTTTTTCATCATTGAATGCAAAAAATAAAATTCAATATATTTGAATCCTTGTTTTCTCCGGTATAACCTGAGGAATAATTAATGGCTGCACATTTGTTACCATGGTGCATAAATATGTTCATTTTCTAACCAACAGCAGAAACAAAAAAAAATCGAAATGAAGTTATATTAAAACTCAGATTAATGCTAGCAAATAATAATAATAATATTAACAGTAAACTAATGATAATAACTGTAATATTAGAAAAAATAGAGTTAGATTAATCACATAACATATTGATAAAGCTTTCATATTGAACAAATATTGTGTGATGGCAATAGCAAAGCACTTTTACGTTATATATCTTATTCTCATTTTTAATCAGCAAACCGCAATGCTTCTGTGATATGCTTTTCTGGTCACTAGAATACTCTACTAATAGAATAATTGTTCACTTGATTTAATTCTATTTTATATAAATTTAACTGTTAACAGTGTTTCATTTCACTCAATTATTTGTATTTGCTGCAAGTCTCCATACATTAAATTACTTAGCTGCTGCAGCTGTTTACCAAATCGTCAATGTTCGTATTATGCTTTGTTTGTCGACGGCTGTCGCGATCGCGCTTTCTCTTCTCTCGGCCTCATGCTGGTCTGCGATAGCTTTAAATTTTGCTTTGTTTCCAGTTCAGATACTACTATTTAGAAGTTCATGCTTTGTTTTTCAGACCTCTTATTGTCTGCCCTAGTTCTGCAGACCTCCTGTTGTGTAATCGATCCAGTATTGTGCGCCCGTTTGTTACGTATTAATCACGTCATCTCTTAGTGCAAATCGTCGTGTGCTCACGGCTGCCTTGGCAGTTAAGCTCGTGATCAAATTTCTGTGTTTCAGTGTTAGTTAACCACAGTTGGTTGGTGCAGCGTCTTTTCAATTGAATAAAGCTGATATTTATTTGCTTACAGTAGTCCGCAACACCTCCTATTGCTGCCCTTGTCCTGCAGACTTCTTTTTGTTTGTCTTTTTCCTGCAGACCTCCAATTGTCTGCCTTTGTTCTGCAGAAGCCTATTGTTTGCCCTTGTTCTGCAGATTCCGATTTTATGGCTTTGTACTGCAGACCCCTATTGTCTGGCCTTAAACTGCAGATCTCTTATTATCTAACTTTGTACTGCATACCCCTATTGTCTGCCTTTGTTCTGCAGTTCTCCTATTGCCTGTTCTTGTTTGCAGACCCCTATTATCTGCCCTTGTTCTGTACATTTCCTATTGTCTGCTCTTGTTCCGCAGACATCCTATTCTTTGTATTTTTTCTGCAAACCCCTATTGTCTTTCTTGTTTTGCAAAATTCCTATTGACTGACCTTTTTCTGTAGACCGCTTATTGCTTTGTTTGGTTTTGCAGAGCTCCTATAGTCTGCCTTTTTTTGGATATCTCCGACTTTCTTTTTTTGTTTTGTAGACCTCTTATTGTCTGCCCATTTTGCAGGCCTCCTATTCTTTTACCTTGTCTGCCGACCTCCTATTGTCTGCCTTTGTTCTGGAGACCTTTTATTTTTATTTTTTGTTCTTCTAAGATTTTATTTTTGCCTTTTTTGCAGATCTACTGTTGTCTGCCTTTGTTCGGCAGGCCTTTTATTGTATTCTTTTATTCTGCAGACCTCTTATTTTATGCTTTTGTTTGAGAGACCTCCTATTTATACTCTTGTTTTTTAGACTTTCTTTTTTTCTATTTTTCTTTTTTTCTGTATGCAGGTTTTTTTCTGCTCTTGTTTTTCAGACTTAATTTATTTACTTTGTTTTGCAAACCTTTTATTATTTTTTTTGTTCTGCAGATCTATTGTTATCAGTATTCGTTTTGTACACTTCTTATTGTCTTTCTTTGTTTTGCAATCCTTCTATTGCCTGCCTCTGCTCTGGAGACCTCCTATTTTTTGCCGTTGTTTTGCAAACCTCCTTTTTTTGTTGTCAGACCTATTATTTTTTTTCTTAGATTTTCAAACTTCCAATCTATTCTTTTGTCGATTTGGTTCTGCACTCTTTTTATTTTCTTTTTTTGTTTTGCGCACCTCCTATTGTCTGACTTTGTTCTTGAGACGCCCGATTGTCTTTTTTTGAAGACCTCTTTTTTGTCTATATTTTTTTCTGCAGACCTCCTACAGTCTTTTTTTGTTCTGCAGACTTACTTTTGTTTGATCTTGTTTTCTAAATTCCTATTGTCTGCCCTTTTTTTGCAGACCTTGCATTTTTCTTTGTTTTGCAGACTTGCTGTTGTCTACCTTTGTTCCGCACAATGTTTTTTTTCTGCTCTTATTCTGAAGACCTTATATTGTCTTCTTTTATTCCGCAGACCATTTATTGTTTGCCCTTGTCCTGCTGACCTTTTTTGTCTAATTTTGTTTTTCAGATTCCTATTTTTTGACTTATTTATGCAGAGCTTTTTTTTTTATTTGATTTGCAGACTCCTTTTGTTCACTTTAGTTTGGCAGACCTCTTATTGTCTACCTTTGTTTCGCAGACTTTCTATTGTTTTCTTTTTTTCTTTAAACTTTTTATTGTTTGCAGTTGCCGTCAAGACCTCCTATCGCCTGCGTTTTTCTGCAGACCTTCTATTGACCGCTCTTGTTCTGGAAACCTCCTGTTGTTTTCCTTTCTTTGCAAATTTGGTGCAGTCTGTCTTTGTTCTGCAGATCTCCTATTGCCTGACTTTGTTTTGCAGAACTCCTTATATCTGCATTTGATTTTTAGACTGGTTATTGTCTTTCTCTTTTGCCCAAGTAGAGCGTCTCTGACGCTTTCCTGCAAATCAGGAGAATAATTTTCAAAAAGAAGATTGTTTTTATTGCTGGAATTAACAAGTTTAGATAATGCAGAATCAGTTTCTTTTTTGATCATCAACATTAATTTTTAAATAAAACAGAAAAGATAAAAGTCTTTCAATCCTAGATCCAGGAATCGGCAAAATCACCAATTTTAATGATCTTGAAGATCAAGATCAGATCACTAAAACGTTGTCATCTTCAAGATAAGATTAAGATCACCTAGCTTATATTATATAAAACTTAAAACAATGTAAACGTTAGTTGATTTTATTGATCTTCTATTTTGTCATCGTTTTAAAGAATGTATCAACTCTTTATCAAATGCAGGAAAAAACTGGAACCAAGATATTTCGATTCCTGTATTATACCATGCAACGATTAAAAAAAAGAGAGATTAATTTAATAAATATTAAACTGGGCCATAGTAAACAAGATGAAGTTTAGGGGGCGAATTTATATGCATTACTACCTGAATTTATTTTTGGAGTTAGCTCACCCTGAGTTTTATTTATTGCTTGTTCATTGAGCCGCCCGAATGCAGATATTAGATTTGCTGAGTTAATATTTTTTAAAACAACTAGAAAGTGGGTCTAAATCACAATTTTTTTGATACTCGTACTTTCAAGTTCCAAACTATTTAGCGCAAGTTAAATATTTCCATAACCGTTCCAGCAAAGCAGTTTTGTCCAATATAATTAGTCGTTGGAGAAAAATACAGTATTACCCAAACTTTGTTGACGTTACCCGAATCTATTGTAGTCCTTCACAAATCAAAGAAAAATTATCATTTTAGAACTGCCTCTTCTTTCTCTGTTTTTGTCACAAAAAATAAGTGATGATTGAAAAAAAAGGATTCCTTTCAAATCTTATTTAAACTTCTGGATTTAGAAACTTCGTCCTACGCAAGTAGTTGTTACGATGCCAAAAAGAATAGTTTTACCCAAATAATTCCTGTCGCTACTCAAAAAAGTTTGATTTTGCCAAAGTTTTTGAGACTCGGGAGGGCCGCGCTCATACGACTAACTCACATAAAAACATCACTTTGAAAACACTGCTGCAATTTTGGCCCGTAATAAACTTAGATACGAATATTTGGCCTGCGACGAGTAAAAGGTTTGACACCTCTGCTCTAGTCGTAAAGCATGGAGTATATCGAACAACCTTACTGGTAGGTTGCGACACTCTTCTCGTCACTGTCCCGTTTCAGTTGATTTTATTGCATCTCAGTTAGTCAGAAATGGAAGATACGAGGCTGTTGATCGCAAGTCATCTCGACTTGTTTCTCAAGAAGTTTGTAATCTTTGGAAGGCCTATTTTTTCATTTTATTTTATCTCTATACTTATCCTTCTGACTCGCAGGAAAGCAAAGGAGACGCGAATACATGAAGCAAGCAGTTATTCCGACCTGCTTCCGAAGATGCCAAGATATTGCTGTCCGTAGGAAATTTTTTATTTTGGTTCTTCAGTTTTAAAGAGATATGACTAAATTTAAAATTGCTTACCAAGACCATCAAGCGGAGAAAGTTCCGTAAATTGCCTTTCCCAAGGTCACAACAGAATGCGCAAGTAGGTTTTGAAACGCGACAAAGTCGATCACAATCACAGGGCTCTAACCACTTGACCACGTTGTCACAACACCAGACCCAGTGAATACCTCTGAGAATTTTTTACAGAAAGAATTCACAGCTGATCTTCAACACTTAAAACCACGTAAAGCTCCGGGCTCTGATTCCATCTGCCAAGAGCTTATTCCAGAGTTTAGCCTTACAATTCCCGATATTTGGAAAACAGCGTTTATAGTTATGATCCCAAAGCCGATGAAGCCCGTGGGAGACCTAAAGAGTTATCGACCGATATCTCTGCCTTATGTCCCCTACCATATTCTCAAGAGGCTTATATGCGCTCGTGTAAAATCAATCATTAATCCACTGCTATATAGAGAGCAGGCTGTGTTTCGACGCGGGAAGTTTACCGTGGATGAAGTTGTTCGTTTGACACAGAACATCGAGGATTTTCTCGAGGCTAAAAAGAACGCCGGTGCCCTATTTGTCGATCTGAAAGCGGCATATGACACTGTCTGACACCGTGGTATTATCTGCAAGCTGCTGAGGTTTCTTCCGGATAAGCAGTTAAGCACATGGTCAGAACAATTAGGGAGCTTATCCAAAACCGAAATTTTACCTTTACTACCGGTGACAGCAAGCAAGCAAGAAAAGAAGGCTACGCCCTCTAGAAAACGCCCTTCTTCAGGGTCGTTCTTGGCTCCCCTTCTTTTCAACACCTATACGTACAACTTCTCCCCACAATTTCCAAAACGTTTGCCAAGGCCGATCATTTAGCATTGTTGCATTCTTCTGAAACTGGAAACACTTTTGGAAGGCAACTTTAAATCAAGACATGACTATACTTTTAACGTATTTCCAGACTTGGAGGTTAAGCTCAGTCACGTTAAAACGGTGACGGCAGTTTTTCGTTTAAATAAACGAAAAGCCAAACGTGAACTAATTGTTTACAACAAAAATAGACTTGTACAGTTTTGTCCAATCTCTACTTATCTTGGGATACAATTGGATAGATCGCTCACGTTTCATCACCATTTAGTGGCATTGCGCAAAAAACTATCTTCGCGCGTCACACTGCTGAGACAACTTTTAGGCTCAGGATGGGGTGCTAGTACCAAAACACTGCGCACAGCTACCTTATCTCTGGTCTACTCGATATCTAAGTCTGTGCATCAGTCTGGTGTCGCAGGAATCGTAGCGCTAATACTCGCCTCATAGACAGTGTTGTGAGTGACACCTTGCGCGTAGTCACTGGATACCTGCGTCCCACTCCAACGGACCACTTACCCATACTTTCAGGCATACAGCCAGCTGAGATTCGCCGACTAGTAGCGACACTCTCCTTGGCTCACCTCGGATCTCTGAACCCCGATCATATCCTGCATGGTATTTGTAAACGTGTGTGCCAGCTGCGTGGATAAAATGCCTTGCCGGATTAGACATCTGCGCTTTTCAGTAGAACAATTACAAATAAAACACGGAGTAATGTGAGAGCACATCCACGCTGCGTGCTTTCATACCATGACCAGTACAAGGCCTGTTGGAATGAGCTTTCCCGAACAGCTTGGGTTAGCTTAATCGCCTGTGAACTGATTTTGGGCAATTCCGTACATCTATCCACAAACACTATCTCGTTCCTTCACCGAATTGTGAGTGCGGCGCACCTGAACAAACTGCAGACCACGTTTTATACATCAAGCACCACACGGAGCACGAGGTCTGACGACACCCAATGCTGGCTCAACACCATCAGTGCCATCATCTGATCCGGGCAGTACAGCAGCCTGGAGTAGTAAAAGGAAAAACTCTCGGCTCCATTCTTGTTGGTGTGTGACCCGGTGTGGATGCCCTTTCCAAACAAAAACAACAACAATAAGCTGCGGACAAGTTATGAGTCTACAAATTGATTATATGCCTACAAGTAAATTATATGGGTGTGGGCAAATTATATGGCTACGAGCAGATTATACGACTAAAGGCAGATTATATGACTACGGGCAGGCTATATACCAATGAGCAGGTTATATGGCTACAGCAGATCATATGCTTGGAGCTGATTACACCGCTACGCGCAAATTATACGGCCGTGGGCAGATTATATGGTTACGAGTAGATTATATGACTACAGGCACGTTATATGGGTACAAAAGGATTCTAGGAGGGTGGACAGTACGGGACGTACAATTATTGGCTGGTAAAAGTTTCTATTTTACCGCCAAAATGAACGTCGGGGACAATTAAAGGTGGAATTTAAGCTAACTTTGCTGGTATATTTTAATGTTAAAACTTAACCAAACGTTTTAAGAATCAAAAAGTTTTGGTATTTTTTTGCAAACTGTTTAACGTACTATTGAAATCGGATGATTCAACTTAACTTCGTTTGGTCACGTGGCTGATCCTCAAATAAGTTCTCACAAAAAATTTGTCGCTTCCGGGAGTTGATGATTTAGTTTTTGGGGGTGATTTACAAATTGCAAGTTTTTATTTGTGATTTTATCAACAAGTAGTTGGTTTGGTTTGAATCAAATGTTTGCCATAGCAGAATTATAATCGGTTAAAGCTTAATGACTGCTCGCTAAATAATGTTGTTTCATCAGTCAAGGAGATAAATATGTATTATGTTGATGATGCGATAATAATGCTCTGATGATGCTCTAATGATGATGATGATGATGAGTTTGGAACAAAACCAAACTCTATACCGATTGGTACAAGTTGCCATAAACGCTAAATAATATTCCGCTTTTCCAAATTTTTTAGATTTTAAAGATTCGAATTGAAAAATGTGCAACAACTTGACGTCCTTCAATATGACACGCTTTATTGTTCTCGAAACAACAGTCGCCATATTTACTATGATGATGGTCTATCTTGTCGTCGCACTCATCATATACGAGTGGAGAAAGCCCAATAACAACATCATCAGTTTACGTCATCTGAGTGACTTGAATCGCAGTTTGCGTTCCGCGTTGAAGATGCGACTGCAGACGCTGTTTGCCGTCTTGTTCGTGCTCGGAAGATTCGTTTGCGAAAATTATGAGCTACTGGCTCAATACACTGGAGTCTGCCATGATTATTGCAACGCTATCGTTAAAGTCAAGGTTGTGTTAACCTCATTTGGACTTTATTGTACATACGGTTTTTTGTGGATGCGCCAGCGATTTTTTTATGCTGAGCCCGCGATTGAACATCTTTCAAGGCCATTGATTCGTGCTTTAAGCTGGAGCTCACTGGGTCTCCTCACTTTGGCGCTGTTAATTGCAAATGCTCTCTTCTTAATGACCAGGTTCTACCAGATGACCGAGCATGGTTGCTTTAATCACCGTAACACAATCTCAACCGAAATTCCATGGATATTTATGGGGACAGCGACTGTGTTGGCTCAATTGATCTTGTTTGCTTTGTTCGTTTATCCTTTATTGCAACATAAAAGCCAACTCGATTCCAATTTTTGCTCCAATTTTAGCAACTTTGCTCCTATGATAAAAAGAGTTGCCATGGCAGCAGCGGTCTGCATTATCTCGGACATCATCACTCTCCTCCTCATTCTTTTGGTGAATGACGAATATGAGATTATTCCTACTCTTGCTTTTGACATCTCTCTTGTCGTTAATCTCATCTGCGTCATAGCGACGTTCAGTGATTGGTGGGACCGACTTGCTGCTCCTTTATGCTGCAATAGATTCCGATTGCTGAGCAACGGGGGGAAAGGATCAACGACAAACAAGTATAAAGGAAACATCGATTCATTGAGGACAAACTGCACGAGTCTGCAAGACAGTTTCCAAGCAACTACTTTCCCTGAACAAAACAAATTACCAAATCACTCGACTATTGCTCAGGACAAAGGACACTTCGTCCAATTGGATAGAAGATAATCATCGGTGTTCGACAAAGGACAATCATTGATGTGGACGGGATTCAATCGGTTATTATTTAAAAGTATTGTGACTTTGTTTCCCTCAAACGATTAAAAACTCCCTTAAGCCAGTTTTTGTGGGTAAGCGCTGAACAACCTGAAGAATCAATATCGCGGTAAACGCGATTCATTCGATGCAACGAACAATTGAAACGTGATTGGAAGAAAGTTGATTGTTGCACCGGATAAGTCTGTATTTTTTTTGCAAACAAATTAGCTGTCTAATGACGTCCTAGGCCACAGAGCTCCGGTGTCATTTTCATAAAGTTAAAACCAGGATTTTAAACTCGATGCATTTTTAATCGAGTTTGAGTTTGAGTTCACCATTTTTAATTCATCGAGTTCAAAATTTTATGTTTGAAGTCAACAGCAAAAAAACGTTTTCGTACTCGATCAACTTTTTTCGAGTTAGAGTGCACCAAGAGAGACCGATTCTTCGAGTTACGATTCACATCCCTGGTTAAAACTAGAAAATATTTTTAACTCTTACTTTGCATCATGAATCGGTGGAAAGATTGTTAGGGGTATAGAATCAAAAAACATTTGCAAAATTATTAGTTAAAAACTTTTTTAAAAAAGCAGAGGTTTGCAGACTTGATAATTTTTTAAAAGCTTCGTGATTAAAAAAGAGTGGGAGCCACAGAGTCTCGAACTATTGCTAACAATCTCCATCTTGTTCTCGAGATGATCTGGTCTCGATCTTGTGTTATTTAAGTTGGTCTCCTAACCGGGCATTTTTTTGGCATTTTTCTTGCTTGTGTAATTGTGATAAATTTTGCTATTCGGGTAAAAACGACAATCATTGACTCAATTGACCAACTTTGTTTCAATTTGAAGTAGTAAATAGCTGAAGGTCGGTTCAAACTGAAAGCGGTCGCGTACAGAGCAAACGGAAAGTGAAGTGAAATATTCTGCTAAATATGGCAGAGTTTGTTGAATCTTCTTTGTTTGATTTTGCCAATTGGCTTAATTCGTTGCATTGTTTTTTCTCGTCCCCATTAAAATATTTATGTTTTGTGTACAATACAGTTTTTCCAATTCGCCATCGTCCAATATGTCAATTCGCTCAACCAGTCGCTTATTCATATCCACGAAGAACTATTTGTTCAGCTGATACGTAATTAAATTTGATTTAACCATTCGACTTAGATTTAGACTAAAAGCAAAATAAAAATTAAAGTCAATAGTGCGGTCAAGTCTTTTCCGCCGTTCTATTCGATTGATGACCGTTGTTTTAAAAGCTTAATATTCTTTCACTAGCACCAGAATTCATCAACGATATATTATACTATCAATATTGAACCAATACCAATACTAATTTAAACAATTATTTGAAACAATTATAAACTTAAGTTCAACTTAAACTTAAAAAAGATTGGACAGTTATCCTAGAAACACAAAATTGATTAAATATTGTTACGTCGTACGCGTAAATGTTTGCCAAGTTTTTTTTGTTTTTTTTATTTTATCTTTATATTTATCCTCCTGACTCGCAGGAAAGCGAAAGAGCAGCTAATACACAGGGTAAGCAATTATCCCGACCTGCTTCCGGAGATGCCAAGATATTGCTATCCGCTTAAAATTTTAATAGAGATATGAATTTAATTTAGAACTGCTTGCCACAACCACCAAACAGGGAAAAGTGCCGTAAAGTGTCTTCCCAAAAACACAACAGAATGGCGCGAGTGGGTTTTGAACCGAGATATGTTGAGCATGAGCATGGCGCTTTAACCACTCGACCACGCTGCCGAGATTCATGAAGTTGGAAATGGCCAACGGGTTTCGTACCAACGCGCTTTTTCGTTTTGCGTTAGATAATCAACATTGTCTTTTAGTGCCTTCTGATGGCCCAGGGACGAGACCAGTGGTCCAAAATAGATAGGTAGTGGCCGAAGATGGCCAGACGTATAGAGTCAAGTGCAGGGCAGTCTAGCACAAAAAGAAACATGTCCCGTGATTCAAAACCACAGTTGCCAAACGAAACAGTCTCTGCTCGACCAACCCTGTGGAGATATGTGCCAAGAAGAGTGTTGTGCTCGTCACATCGTAAACAAGCGAGAACACAGCGAGCGGAGCAAGGGAGAGTAAGCTTCTCAGGAGACACTGGAGGGATTTGATGTTGGAAGAGACAGATTGGATACTGCGTCTCCAACTGGAGTAGAGAAATAAGCGTTAGTGTAGAGGGGTAACTAACTGGTCTACAGGGATAAGAATTGGTGGAGTAAAATCCATAGCAACAAAGTTGCGTCGCTTCAACGAGTGCAATTGAACGCTTATTCAGAAAACCATCGATGACTGGCTAAAGTATGGAATCATTCAACCAAGCGCTTTCCGGTGGAGAGCGCAGGTAGTTGTTAAAAACAAACTAAATCGTCATATGAAGCGACTACATGTCGACTACTCGCAAACAATTAGCATCTACACCTCATTCACTTTCCCGGATGGATGACCTGATCAATCAACTTTCAAAATATAAAGTGTTTTCGACTTTTGATTTGAAAAGTGGGTAACATCAAATTAGTCTTATCGAGTCTGACCGAAAGTATAAAGTGTTTGAAGCAAATGGTAAACTTTATGAATTTACATGTATTCCGTTTCGGGTAAAAATGGCGTCGCTGAGTTTCCATGTAAAGTGCACAGGTTTATTAAATGTGGCTTCTTTTATTAATGCGATTCAGCGCAGAAACTTTACACTAAATGAGAGTAAACCATGCGTTCTGTCAAATTTTTTAATATTTTGGGTTATGTAAAAATTAGACCCTACCCTGAGCGTATGCGTGCTTTGTAGGAATTTCCTGTTCCTGATAATAAAAACGCTTTGCGTCGTGTATTGGGGGTATTTGCAGATTATGACAAATGGATTAATTGTTTTGCTACAAAAGGGCAACCTTTAGCGGAAGCCAAAACTTTTCCTCTCACTGGCAGTGAATTGGATGTTTTTGTCTTGCTAAAATCTGAATTGCTACAACGTAGCCTGCAGTCTATTGACAAATTGCTTACGTTTGTGGAAAATGCCTCTGATGTGGCTATTTCCACCAGTTTGAACAAGGGGTTGCCCAGTGGCTTTTATGTCTCGGACTTTGCAGGTTAGCGAGAAATATTCCCCCGCCTATGAGAAAGAGCCAAGTGCCGTTACTGAGGCTGTCAGGAAATGGTTTCACTTGTGGTCACGACAGATGTGAACTCTAATTACGGATTAGCGTTCCGTATTATTTATGCTGGATAGCCGACAACGGACAAAAATCAAAAATGACAAGGTACGACTGTGGCACATGGAATTTGCTTCTTTTTCGTACATAATGCAATATCGCCCTGACCAAAGAAATGTTGCACCAGATACTTTTGTTCGGACTTACTGTTCTGCAACAACTGTAGCTTTTCTCACTTCTTGCATCTTGCAAGACATACACGACAGGTTATATCATCCCGGTGTAACACGCATACTGCATTTTATTGGAAGTAAAAATTTACCACATTCAACAATTGACGTCAAAAGAATTGTTTCAGCTTGCAAAATATGTGCTTGCATTAAACACTTGTTTGTTTGAAGAGACCAAGGAACTTTAATCAAAGCAATGCAATCTATGGAACGCATAAGCATAAAATTAAAGGTCTGGTATCATCATCTTCTCTCAAAATATATTCATTTATTACAATCGATGAATGCTCTCGCTTTCCGTTTGCATTTCCGTGTAAAGATATGACTACTACCACAGTAATAAAATGTCTTGATCAACTGTTTACACTGTTTGGCACCGCTAGCTTTGCGCTTTCTGACAACGCTAGCTCTTTTTCATTCTTAAAATTTAAAGCTTATCTTGAGCAACGTGAAATATCTACAAGCAAATGCAATGGCGGATAAAACGGTTCAAACAGTTAGGAAAACAAGTCGACTAGCACTTAAAACTGTCGAATTGCCTCATGAGCAATGGGAAATAGTCTTTCCAGAGGCTTTGAATTCGATTAAATTATTACTCTGCACAGCCACCAATACAACACCCCACGAAAGATTCTTTAGTTTTCAGAGAAGATCAAGTGTCGGACCATCATTCCCGGGTTGGCTTACATGTCCTGGAGCTAAGGCGTTTCTCCGTTAATTTGTTCGAACCAACCAAACGGACCCCCTGGTAAACGAGGTCGAAATTATAAACGTCAACTCCAAATACGCCCATGAATAGCATTTTAATGAACGCGAAGTAACTATTTCCCTGCGAGACTTGGCCCCTTATCCTTCAGAAGCAAACCATTTAAATGAGCAAGATCTTCCTGAACGGAGCAGTTATAACATTAAAAATGAAGTGCATGATCAAGTGTCTACTGAAGAAAATCGCAACAACACAGAGGAGGAAGAATTGCCTTGCTCCACCTAACGCTGTCCTACTTCGCCTATCACAATGGAGAAATAAAGGATGATCCTTCTTTTTGATATAGAATTCATAATTCACGCGTTTAATCTGATGGATATGTTTTGCTCGTTTTGTTAATTTGCTATTTGTCCTGTATTTGACTTCTGTCCCAAATAATATTTTTAGGGTGGATGAATGATGTACTTTGCTTTAATTAGCTTGCAATTGTGTAATTCACTCTGCTTCTCAGTACAACAGACTGCTGCTATTCTTTTTCTAAAACTTTGTTTAATTTGTGTTTTACAATACATTGACTGGATCGCTAGCTAATTTTGGGTTTTTTTTTTTAGATATGTCGATTGATTAAGTTGATTTAAGCTAAATTATAAGTTAATGTGAAAGCAACAAAGTTGTGTGCTTGTCACTTCAGTTTTCAAGTGTTTTCATTTCACGAGTCAATTTCCAACCTAACGACTCCCTTTGGTGAACAAATTTAATTTCCGGAAAAATCTAATGATCTCCGAAAAATTCTTCACTTTAAATCAAAAATTCTGTTTATCAAACGCTTCCGCGAGCTCCAGAAAATAACCAAACAATCCCTGCGGGGCTCACGGCCCCCAGGTTGAAAACCACTGATATAGACTAGAGACGTTGTAACCAAGGATGTATAATATAAATGAAAAGTAATAATCGAAGTATGATGAAGCGTATTTAAGCGGTATTCTGTAAATAAATAAACGAAAATCAAACAAAAAGAAAAAACGCGCAGTTTCCTTACCGAGCAGTTTATTTGAACGCGACTGACTCATTGGAAAACAGGAAATACACAAATGGGTATATCCAATCAGGATTATAACACACAAAACTAAGTCTCTCAGTCTTCAAGAAAACGGGAAACAGCACTAAGCCTCTTGAATTCAACCAGCTGCCATCGTTGCTGCTGATCACCTCACAAATTGAGAAGTAAAAGAAACGTAAGCGATGCAGCATTAAATGAACACGCTGCAGAAATGAACTATGCTCGGGGAAAAAATTAATTAATAATTAAAGAATAAAGCAAAAAGGCGCCGGTACCGAGTGGACATGCAAATAATGGTTAGAAAAGCAAAAGAAGTAAAACAAACCTGAACTTGGCAATTTTCTGCACAACCAATGCCCGAAAAGCTAAAAAAGAAAGGAAGAAAAACATTTCCAACGTTGCACAAATACACAAATAACATTAACGGGAACTTAAAACTTTACTCTACAGCAGTTGTGGAGTGACCGGAGTCTTTTGGTGTTACAACATCAAAATTTGCGGAAACTACTAAGCAGAGCTTACAAACGGGCTGCCGTACTTCAGAACCATGCGTGCGCTAAGTCGTGCTTGTTGGGATGCAGCTTAAAACTTTGTCAAGATGCCATTGCGAGCAAGAAATCTTCCACGAGAAGAACAACATGATCTTTTTGAAAATTGGTTTTCCTCTTCAAGCAAACGACTCGAGACGTTGATGGGCAAATCCATGGCGATTGGAAACGCCGTTAATTGGAAATCAATGATTCAAATTAGTCAATGTCACAGTATGCAAATGAATGAGTATTGACTTCTTGACCCGACGGAGGAAGATGGGCCATTTTTTGTGCTGCCGGCATTTCGTAGCATCGTCGGCAATGCATGCAGGATTTAAGCAATCTACAAACAATAGTCGTACTTTGTAAAATCCGAGAACGCCGCAGTGACCGTTCCAACATCATATTTGCTCTAGCACGGCTTTTAACAAATGACAATGAAGAACAATAAGATTGGTTAAGTGCGAGGTGTGGGGAAAAATAATCAAGTGTTTAAGATCAAAGGAAACAGAAGCTCTATCCAAACGGCAGCCTACTCTTAAAAGGCCGTTCACAATAATAGGATACAGTTCGAGAAGAGGAGATTTGGAAGGCAGAAAAAAGTTTTTATTATTTTTCAACTTTGAAATAATGTCGCCAAAACAGTTACATTGCTCATATCTAATAAGCTCTATTTCTGCTTTTTGAAGATCAGAGACAGACAAGAAATAAGAAAAACGATAAAAAGAATTAAAATTTACTAAACAGCTCTTAAAATTTTAAAAGCCGAGCAGTTGGTTTCTTTAGCCTAAACCAGGAATGTCCAAACTGCGGCCCACTGCTAACTCAAATTTTTTACTCGTATTTTCATAGTTGTATCACAGTTTTCTCAAAACTATGTTCAGCAAGCTTACTTTTTCGACAAAATTGAGAAACCAGAGTAAGATTTACAGTGAAGACCTTCTTTAGAGATCACTACGTTTTTGAGACAAGAATCGAGAAATCAGAGTCAGATTTAAAGTGAAGACCAGGGATGCAGACTCGGACTCGGAAGTTGGTGCAATATAGATAGACTTGAACTCGGACTCGACAAAAACGTAGCAAGTCCGTTGTGTCTGATGTCTAAATTTCATGCAGCATCGACGATTTGAAGGTTTCGCAGATTATTGTTATGAATACTTACTGAGAAAAAAAAGTTAAACTTGAATGAAAAATGAAAGAAAAGTTAAAATATGATTTTCTTCATATTATTCATCTTCACTCTTCTAAATTTTATAACTGTTTCTTACTATGATGCGCAGAAGGTCGTCGCTTTTTTTTAATACCGAGTGATCAAAGAGGGGCGCTGGAAAACCATTTTGTCAGGGAGGGAATTTTAAAAAAGTCCCTTATTTAAAAAAAGTTTTACAGAGTTTCCATTTCGTATCGCGACCGTTTTCAGCCCAAAAATCTAGTAATCGTTAAAAAAATCATCACCTTCAATCAGAGTGCAAAATCTCCATTTTCGTCCCAAATTTTAGATGAAGGTTAAAAAAAGTAAAAGAAAAAGTCCATAGTCGCTACTTTCTTTCTGAATTTAAGCTGCAGACCATAACCAAAATAATATCATTCACCTTCAACCGATCTGATATTTTGATTGAGTTTTTATGATTGTAAGGGGCAAATCTTACCCAATGCTTCTGTATCTGCAAACAATTGTTTTCTGTCTCCTCGCCTTCGGGTGCCCCTGGTGTTTAATAATTGCACAGAACAAAAATATTGCCTATTAGATTTTTTTAACTTATTTCAGTTCTTAATTGGCTTCTTCTGTAAAAATCAAAGGAACTATTTTTAGTATTATAAAGGGATGCCGACTCGGGACTCGGACTCGGACTCAGGATACTGACTCACTTAAAAATTTTGACAAGCCGCATGCCTGGAGAAGACCTTTTTTTAGAGATCAGTATTATGTTTGAGACAAAAATTGAAAAACCAGAGTCAGATTCAAAGTGAAGACTTTTTTTTTAAGATCACTAAGTTTTTGAGACGAAAATCGAGAAAATTGAGTCAAATTCAAAGTAAAGATTTTTTGCGGCCCGCCGACTATAACAAGATTTAAAATTTGGCCCATTATAAAAAAAGGTTGGACATCTGTGGCCTAAACCATGAAAAAAAATACGTAATCAACTTATCAACAAGCTCAATCAGCTTCTTTTCTGGTTTCTTTTCAAATGCTTAAACTTTTTTTACACCTAACATCGTCTCTTCAAATCAGCAAGGCCAGCAGTCTGGCAAATCACTCAGAAATTCTGGTGTAGAGAATCACGACTTAGGTCTTAGTAGTTTGTCGGGTCTACATCCACGACTTAAATTATCAGCTGAGTTATTATCACTAGACTCGTACCTTTAATTAGAAGTGCAAGTATTTTTCTTAATGAATTTTAAACGACAATACACAAAGAGAGGAAAAGGCTTTTCTTCATTTCTTATACTTTAAACAACTACAGCGAAGTTTGTCCAAAAATAGCTGGTCTCAACCGTGGTAAGTTTAGTTCCTGTTTAAAAAAATATTAATTTTTTACTGTTATAACGGCAGTTACAGCTGCAAGAAGGTCTTGGCGGGGAACTGAAATTTGTCTTTCGAACGGAGATAACAAACGGCACCATACGCATGCGTAAAAGCATCGATAAAATAATGAAGTTTTTAATTTTCACTGCCTCACCTGGTATGCAAACCCATCCATCTTGGAATTGTTATTGTCTTTAGATGCCCCAGATTTCTAATTCATTGTTGCCATTTAGAGAATTCTTAAGGAAGGAATTGGTTTATTTTATTCCAACTCCAGCTCGCATAGTCGTCTATGGAAAAGCTTGGCTTGTCGTTGGGCACAAAAATCCAAGCGGATCGAAGATGGAGTTAAGGGAAGATAAACACCACGTTTCGTACATCGCTTGTACGGAAATTCTATTACAAAGTAAATCAATCAGTATTAAGATTCCAGTAAATAACTAGCACACGTTCACTAGAATTTTCAGCCAGAGCATTAATTTGTAGCGATTTCGACTGTTCATTCTCAAACAAATGTTTATTAATTCAGGGCAGTTTGAGTACCACTTTGTAAAATTAAAACTTGCTTTTGATAACAGATACTTTAAATCTTTTATTAATTTAACTCCTACTTCAACATTAGGTACGCTAAAAATTCGTCAACATAAAAATGTTTTTCAACAACAGAAATGATGTAAGGTTTGAATTGAGCGTAAAAATCAATGGCTCTCAACGCAACGCAAAACTTCCGCAATACGGAGACGAGGTTGCACCGAAAAGATGAACTTTCATTTTATACGCTGCTAGGTGGCGTTCAAGATTTCCATCAGGCCACCACAAAAACCTTAAACTGTAACAAACATGATGTGGAACTTGAATTCTATGTTGGCTGTCAAAGCTATATATATTTTTTTTTACAAAAGCGGGAAAGAATGGCAACTATTGTAAATTGTTTATCATGTCGGGAAATTTATTTAAAGAAATACTTTTGTACTCGGCACTACAATTAAAAACCAATCTCAATTTGTCGGGTTTGCGGGGGTTTAAAACCACATAATAGGGGATATACCACACCTTTTTAGACGAAGTTATTTGAAAGTTATCAACGAATTCTGCATAATTCTTGTCTAGCATTATTTGTATTTAAATTGAATATTTCTGTTTTACGCAGATCGCTGTTGCGCATTAATTTTCACTTTAAATGATTTAATCGCTTAAGTAACAAATCTTTGATGTTTGACATAACCTGGTCTTCATACTTCCAGGGTAGTGGTAACTCGTAGTGGCCATCAACAAGCTTGATCGAACTTTTAAGCATTTTGTAAACTTTAAAATCATTTATTGAAATTGGTTTCGAATAACAATTACATGTATCCACGTAATAGCATTGAAAATGACAATTTGAAAAACCTCTTCAAGATTCATGCATACAATTTTCATCATTCGCCGCAAAATTATGGCGTAAAGTTAAAACGTAATAAACATTTTTGTCATTACCATAAACTGAACTATTAAAGTTAAAACAAGACCCAAGCAAAGACCACCCAAAAGATGGTTTAACAGCGTCGGGTAATAATTAATCCAAGGCAAATCTCAAATCTTCTAATATAAATACTTTGGGAACACCAGCATCAATTAAAAGCTGTACGGTTTATCTGTCAAGCTTTGAAAAATTAATACCGTTAAATAACTGTGAGTGTTTAATATTTGCAATGTAGGAATTACATTTGGCTGTACAGTTGTTACAAAATTTTTAAACATTCTAAAAACTTTAATTACTCATACATTCATGAATTCAATTTTATAATGAATTTTACTTAGCTCAGAACATATTTTTAATCATTACTATCTAGTTAAAAACTCGATACAATCTTCCCTTTAAGGCAAAAAATCAGAAAAATAGCTTTTTAACTAAACCTGCTTTGTCTTGCGGCAAAGAAAAACGCACTCAAAGTCAGATTGTTAGCAAATGTTTGCAAACTGTGGCAAATCAAAAGGTATCTTTCGGAAGTCATAGTGGTAGCCAAAAAAAAGATCTTCACTATGAATCTGTCTTGTGTCTGTTAATTTTTTCTCACAAAAACATAGTGTTTTTAATAAAATAAATTTTCACTATGAATCTGTCTCTGATTTTTCGTATTTCTGATCTGAAAGGGAGGTTTCATGACACAAGCCCTCCCCCCTAAATACTCTACTGAATATGGTGCTCCTACCTACTCGACCACGGCAAATTTAGTCAATAAAACCGGTAAAACGCAAAAACATAAGGTAATAAAATCTTACGATCACGGTTTTAATTACGTAAACAAACATTTCCGGCTTTTAGAATAAAAAATAAAGCCAACATATTTTTTAAACATAGTTAAATTAGTTAAGCGTTTCAAATTTTATGTTCCGAAAATTTTGGCTTTGTTTTTCTTTAATTGATTTTTGTTTGATTTGGTTGGCTGAAGACATAGCTGACTGCATTCAGCAGCTATCTCTTTGTAGTTTTAGTGTTCCAGCTGTTATATCAGACAATCACTCATGCAATATTAGTGCTTTTACTAAATTAAAAAAACATTTCAGTCTGGTGAAGCAATTTCAATAAAATATCCACAATGCTGCAAAAAAACTTATTTGTTTTTTTAATTCCGTACACCTACTAAAAAAATTTGAAACAACTTGTGAATAGTAAAAAAATTGTGCTTCCTTCTTTTAGTTATAACTTTAGAAATGATCAAAATAGCATCAATTGTGATGGTGGATACATAGAATGGTCTGATTTGAATTATATTTTTGAGAAAAAATTATTACTTTTTATAAATTTAAGAAAGGCTTGTTGTTTATTTTGCAAACCCTTTTAATCCATACAACAACAAGCAGAATTTCTCTTGCTTAGGCAATCTATTCGGAAAGTATTATTGCAGCAGCTAAATACTATTTGCCTGAGAGGAAAGAAACAGCAAATTTTCTTAAAAAGTTAACACTTGCCGATTGACAGTTAATCCAAAAAAAGTGTTTTTGTTCAAATAAGTTAGGAAATGCATTGGTGGCTGGTGATGAGAAAATTAATTTCTAATTGTGTTTTGCAAATTGGCTTGGTTCTTGGAAAGCAGGAGCACACTCACTCTGTTTTACAAAGCAAACATTTGAAGTTTTGCGGTGCACGTCGCTTGCTCTTGCGAATTAGATCTTTTTAAAGAAGGATGATTTATTATTATGGCTAAATTTTAAACTAAACAACTTAAATGACGTTTTCACAGTATCTGCAAATGAATGGAGGGAGCATTCTTGGGAGCTTGCGAGAAGTTGTTCACAGTGAAAACATTTTGCTGTGTTGTTCACTTCTTAAAGAGAGAATAAACTTTTGGGAGGAAGATTCTTAACAACCAGATTCTTTACAACCAGAAAAATTTATGGAAGTTTTACATTATCAAATTGCAACATTGACACTCTTGAACTTTCAAGAAAAAGTAAAGAAGTGAGATTTGTTATTGCAGGTTATGTTATCAAAAAACTGAAAAAATAATTTGTCTTGCACCACATGCAATAGTAATCTTATTGGTATCTCAACTCACTGCCTGTACTTTCTTGATTTATCTCGTGGTAAGTTGACTGTTCCTTTTACATAATTGGTTCTTTTACAAAATTGGTGTGCCAAAGTTTTGCTTTGCTGGATTTGCATGACAGTTCTATTCGCAGCCAATCTTATGTTTCTACTCGTCAGGATGCGCTGTGTATGCTCAAATACTAATTGGATAATAATCAAATTTTTTGTAATGATCACTTTAGTAAAGGATTGAAAATTGTATTCAATATCTTAGCTAATATTTTTTTACAATAGCAAACAGAAAATTGTGAATGATTCAAATTATTAAAGATAACATTTGTTGATTTAAAAAAAGACATAGAGAAAAGCATTAGCTTAAAGTAAGTGTTTGCCTTTATCATTGAATAATATCATATGATTTTATTGTATAGTTGTTTATAAAAAAATGTTCATAAGTATGTGTGTCATCTTAAATTTATAAAACTTTTTAAAAATTACAAATTTTTTTGTTTTCCAAACTTTATGTATACTAAATATTTACTATATGATTTACCAAACTTTGTATATATATGATTTACAAAAGCTATGCATAATTTTTTATAATTTTGTTACTAATTTTCCTATATCTAGTTAATTATTTTTTAAATTCTCGAACTAAGTCAAAATTGTGCTATGCAGGTAGAATGTGAATATTGGCAGAGGTCCTGCTTTGACAAAAAACCTAATGACTGCAAAAGGTTGCCTCCTGGGCGCAGTTGGAAAATTTATATTCATAATGACACTTATTAAATAATATAATGATTAAGTTTTCGGACTTTTAAACTTATTGTTAGCGCCAACTGGGCATTTAATTGCGTAAAGTTGCAACTAAACTACAGAATTTGAATTGCAGTGGTAAGAAGAAACGCACTTAAAGTCAGACTGTTTGCAAAATGTGACAAGTCAGGCCGCATCTTTAGGTACTCATGCTATAATTTAAAAATATTTTTCCACTAATCATATTTGATTGTGGTTGTATGGCTGTCCACTCATTTTCAAAAATCCTCGGTAAGCCACTGTGGTTGTATTAATGGCAAATGCGATCGACTCTGTCATTCTGTTGCATCCTAGTGAAGGACACTAAAAGACATTTTTCTCTGCCCGGTGATCCAGCAAGAAGCTTTAAATTTTAGTTACGTTACAAACAAAATCAAAAAATTCCACCTGACAGCAAATATGACATCTCCGAAAGCAGGTCGCGTTTGACAGTTGCCCGAAGTATGACCCTTCCGACGTTTTCCTACAAGTCATGAAAATAAAAGAAAGTGATTATGCAACTTTTAAAATCTTTTTCATGATTAAGCTTGGCAATTTTTACGTCATGCCAGTCAAATCTTTTGTTTACCTTCTTAAGGATTCCTTTCCTCTATGAGCGTTGGCCGTAGTATCTTTTTTATTGATTTTTTTTACGTGCTATGAGAAGCAAGAGAAGAGACAAGAGAAGCAAAAATCGTTTTAACAAACAAAGAATACTCCAATCAACGCTGGTAGTGGAAACGAGCTGTAATAGTTACCTGTCACAGTAATTTGTTTATAACTTCGTATTAAGCTAATTGGAGTATCTTTTTGAGAGCTTATAATTGCAAGGCTTTAATACGTAAACTTTTATGCTTGGTAATGCAATACTTGTACAGTATTTAAATTTTTGTTTAATATCTTGATTTCCAACAGCATCCAGTTTGTAATGTTATTTCTTCCTTAATTTTGAACAATTTAGGCTAATCTAGCAAACGATTTAATTATTTTAACAATTTTAATAAGAATAGAAAATTCCTGCAATTCCATTTTAATTTATATCTTTAAAAAACAAACCACTGCTTATTTACGTAATTGACTTGAACTATATAATTCAGAATGTTTGAAAATTAAATAGTTTTGATTGATTATTCTGTGTAACAATTAAAGTACTCGTCACAAATATGTTAAAAGTAAAAACAAATTAAAGTTTTTGCAAGTCGTTGGTTAATCTTTTTTTAATATTAATCAAAATATATATAGCTTTTCTTTTCCTGAATTTTAACCTTATCTATCAAGAAAGAAAATGGTATTCTTTCGTTGAAAAAAACTAAGAGATATTTCAATGTATTTTAAAACGGACGTGTAAGCTACATTTAACTTATTAAACTAGAATTCAATTAAAGCATAAGCTATAAAAAATTAAAATTTATCCGTACAAGGTCGTTACTTTTTCAAAAAATTTACATCAAAAACTTCTCCACATTTTTTCTTGCCCGTTTTCAAGAAATTCTTTATAGAATTCAATATAAATCAATGATATTTTATGTTCAGTCAACCGTGATAGTTGTGTGCAGTGAACCAGATCAGTAAAACTCTTTTGTCGGCATTCGCTTAAAAAGAAATAACTGAGAAAAAAGAGTTTACTATCATGGTGGTGGTGGTAGGTTTACCCCACTCATTCCTGAAAACGGCGGCGCGGATCAACTCCGCGGAGTCTCAATAATCGGGCAAGTCCCCATGGATAGGACCAGAGGTCCAGTATAGAGAGAGAATGGCCAAAGATGGCCGGACGCGTAAGGTCAAGTACAGGGAAGTCTAGCGCAAGATAAAAAAGATCCTGTAATTCAGAACCCCAGTTGCTGGATGAAGGAGTCTCGGCTCGATCAATCCTGTAGAGATATGTACCAAGAAGAGTGCTGTGGCCGTTGCAGCGTAAAGGAGAGAGAGAGAACAGCAAGCGGAGCGAGGAAAAGTAAGCTTCTCAGAAGAAACTGGAGGTATTTGATGCTGAAAGAGACCAGATCGATACTGCGTCTCCAACTGGTCTAAAGGAATAGTCGTTGGGAGAAAATAATCGGCGCGAGAGACAGTGATATCGTGAAAGGATCAGGGGAGGCACCAACTTTAATGAGAGAGTCAGCTAAGTTGTTGCCTGGGAGGGAAGAATGATCAAGAATCCATTGAAAATGGACTACCTTGGAGCCGGATAAAGTATTAAGGAGAGATTGGGTGTCGAAGAGGGACTTGGGAGTTAAATAAGGTAAAGGAGCAGAGAGGGTTGACAAGACAGATAGAGAGTCAGAAAACAAGGTGACAGATTCAAGCGCAAATGTCTTGGCGTAAAAGATACACCACTCAAGAGCATGAAGAATGTTATAAATCTCGGCACTGTAGCTGGTGGCCCAGAGTCGAGCTGAGAAAGAGAGGGAGGTAGCAGTGAGACACTTTTACACTTAACGTGAATCCTTGCACCACCCTCTCCCAGCCCGCCAGGAATCGAGCCATCAGTCCAGGCAGTGATGTCGCTGTGGGGTAGGGAGGATAGATCGGAAATAGCGGCGGCATTGCAAGGAGGGAGGATCATTATGAGAGCATGAAGAAGAGATTTAGTATGAAATAGAGTAAGGAGAAAGGGTAGACCAGGGAGGTTTAGGGGAAAAATAATTAGATGTTTATGAAATATTTGTAGCTTAAGGGTAAGGTTATGTGAATGGGAGAAAGATCTCTATAATCCTTCATAAATTAAGATGTGAGCGGGGTTTATAATGGGAGAGAGAGGCTATAGAAAAAGTTGGAGGCAGTAGAAAGGAAACCAGCCTGAGGAAGCATAGGTGAGGATGGGGCAAATAAAGGTTTATATAGAGTACATAAAGATTCCTTTGAGGAGCCTTAGGAGGCAGAGAAGATAGATCGGAAGGCACGGAATCGGCTATGAAACTTTTTTCGTGAGAATAAGATATGATGCTTAAAAGAAAGAGTGCGGTCGAAGATTTTATGCGTGCTCCAAGAAAAGTTGGGTTTGAGTTGAAATTAAGTAGGGTGTTAAGAATATAAGGAGAGGATTTAATACGAGACTGGTAAAGATCTAGGCTGAAGAACGATGACTCACACTTGAGGGGGTTGATAGATTGACGCCATTTGGAGGACCATTCTACCAGTCTGTTGAGGGCTGCTTGGACAGTGGAAGTTGCACACTCAATACTTGGGGAAGAAGCCCAAATTGCGTTCATCTGCGAAGAGTGAGACATTAGCAGATGTAGGAAGAAAGGCATGAAAATCATAAATAAATAGAGAGAAATAAATAGGACTGGTTCAAGAACTGAAGCTTGGAGAACACCTCTTCAAAGATAGAAAGGACGACTATAGGAATTATAGATGCGAAATTTTAAACGGCGATCTGAGAAATAAGATCGAACCCATTCAACAAAGCAGAGAGGAATACCCAAAAAGAGGAGTTTACAGAGAAGGGAAGAATGCCAAACTGAGTCAAAAGCTTTTTCAAAATTCACAGTGGCGAGGACAGTAAGTGCGCCTGGTTTAAATTGGTAAACAAAATCTGCGATTGACTGTGAGAGGAGGAGACATCAAGTCAACATTGGCTTAAAGTCGACAACAGTGGAGAAAGGATCATTATTTTGCCAACACTCTCTCGAAATAATCTGTTTACTTGGAAATTAATGTTTCTAAAGCAGCATTTTTTATGCAAAATTAACCCCAAGAAATTTAATTTCTTAATTTTAAGACCGTATTATCCTTGGGTAACCATTGGCAACCACTACAAAAATGCTCAAGCTTTGTTGACTTTGAAATATTCAATGAAAACACAATTAGCTACCAAGTTAACGGAAATGGTATGCATTGTATCCAATAATTACATTATTCAGCTTTGGCTTTGGATTCGGAGTTTACCTTTACAATTAATTTGTAATGGGAAAATCTATTTTATCGTTTTCAATAAATTGTAAAACCTACAAAAATCTTGAACCATTACTATAGAGCTGTGGCTTTCAGAAATGCAGGTTTGTTCACTAGAATCGAAAAGTTTGCTTGTAAAAATGCAAAATTAAATCATGCTGCAACGTAATGTTTCTGATTTTTTGGAACACAAACGGTTTCAACTTCAATATCAGTATCAGTATCTTTTATTTCAGCTCCGCCATAAAAAACATGGTGAAGTAGGAAGTTTGTAAGTAGTAGAAAGCAGAATAGAAAAAGGAAGAGGCAACAAAACGATGAACGTTATGGCATGCAATCAAGATAAGAAGAAATTTTTAAGAACAAGTGTGCATCGTTGCAGCACCTTTTAAGAAAAACTAAAAAATAAAAAAAGAAATGAAATGAAAGAAAGAAAGTGAAATAAAAAGAGAAAAGCGTCATTCGAGTCGTATGTAGACGCTGTTGTATTGGTGGAAAATGTGGTGGAATACACAACAGGTCGCTGGCAAAAAAGGCCTGACAGGCAAAGAAATCCGCCAAAAGAAATCCTGTCGCGGGTCAAAAGGATCATTTGACTCGTATGACAAGGAAAAAAATTAATGATTAAGAATTACAAACAAACAAACAAAAAAAAACAAATAAATAAACGGAAAACACAAGATGCAATGCGCAAATATTTTAGAAATAATTCAAGGTTTATAGTGAAATAAAAGCGATATTTGAATCTATTTTGTGATATAGTCTTCTATTATTTGTAATGTAAGGAAAGTAGAAGTGGGTGCGTCATCTTATAAGGTACGAATTATTTGAAAAAGAAAACAACAAAAGCAAGCACCAGGAAGCCAGAATTTTTAAGTTTATAAAATATAAGAAAATTGATCTAAAATGTTAAGAATTTAAAAGAAATTAATTTAATTTTTGTTTAAAAATCTTGATGTTAACTTGATAAAAACTAGCTAAAATTTGTAAGGTTGACTGATTTTTATCATAAAATTAATTTAAAATACCGCATTTAGGTCACATTATGAATAAAAATTGCTAAAACAGATATTGATTTGCAAATTGAACAACTTTTGACGCCAAATTTGTTATTTTTCAATCAAGGTGGTTTCAATTTGAGAAAATGTTGTGAAATTTTGTGATGCTAAACACCTTTTTAATGCAAGGTAGATTGAAAGCATTTAGGTAACAAGGTGAAAATAAAAGGTCTTAAATTAAAAATTGATATCGTTTAATAAGGAGATGAGTCTAATAAGACTTGATTAGTCACTTTTTCTTATTTTACTTTGAAATGTTTGTATTGTTGCTTAGTATTAATAATTTAAAAACAAACGAATCGATATTTTGTTAAACTAAAACCTTTAATGCGACTCTTTTCACTTTAAAAAGAAAAAACTAAGTAAAATGAGAACTTTTGAATCGTGCAAAAGTTGAAATATTTGCCTCTGTGCAACAATTATACAAAGAGTTTGACAAAATTACAACATTCGCGCAAATAAGAAAACAATTGTGACAAACACTTTGAGATTGAATTTTGTTATGCGTTAAAAAAAATAGCAAAAATCTAAAATAAAACACAATTTTTCAGGGTTTTGTTCGAAACACTAACAAACTTCTGCAACACTTGGAAGAAAAGTACACTTTTCAGGAAAAAAATTTTTGGATTTTTTAAGTAAGCTAGTGTTTCTATATTAACCCTTAAAGGACCAAATTTTTTCTTTTGATAAAAAAAAATTTTTGCTTATTTACGCGAGACTGTAATCGCACTATGCAGCACAAAATGTAAGAAAAATTGAATATTAACAATTTTTTTAGGTTTATTAGAATACTTTCCACCGAGCTTTCAAATTTTGCTTGTGAAAATCAAATTCTAGTCTAAAACCGCATACTTATGACTACCGAACAAAAAACTTGATAAAACGTGATCAAAAACTAAAAATATACTAAAACTGTTTCAAAAAACATAATAAGTAGAAATGTTATTTTGGGTTAACACCGATCTTGCGCACGGATTTAGAAGAAAACGTGAGAACAAATTCAAAGTTCAGTTTGTTGCTTCAAGTTAACATTTGACGTTTAAGGGATAAAACTTTAAAATGCAAGACACTTGGAAGAAAGGTCGGCCTTTCAAAAAAAGTTAAATTTTTTTACGTAGAAGGAATCTACTGTTTCAATACTAAAACCTTTACAATTTGAGGCTCTTGAGAGAATTTTTAAATGGTGATAATTAGACTCAAATTTTTTACAATTTTGTGAACCTAAGCACAAAACCTCTGAGTAAAAAATGTATAAAATTATATTCGTGGATCAATTTTTAATATCAATTAATGAAGCTTTTGGTTAAAACGTTTATTTGGAGAAAGAAAAACTAAAGTATTTTGGTTAAACTAGTGCAATGATTTAAAACTTGACCACAAAACGTTGTTGTGAAAAATGATATCAATTAATGATCATGGTTGACAAAGAATGGTTGACAAAGAAAAATTTTAAAAATTCAACAAGGATCTAACAAAAATCAAACTTGTTTAGAAAAAAATTAAATATAGGTATCTAAAAATCAAACTTCTTAGAAAAATTTTTGAAAAAGTGAACATAAGTATAACAAAAATCAAGTTTGCACAGAGAAAACTTTTAAAAATTAAATATAGAATTTTATTGTTCACCTAAAATCAGGAAATACTTTGACAAGTTTTTCTTATTGTATGCTTAAAATCAGAAAACTTTTTATTGTGTGCCTAAAATCAGGAAATATTTTGACAGATTTTTTCTATTGAGTGCTTGAAAACAGGAAACTGGTTGAAAGACTTTTCTATTGTGTGCCTAAAATTTTGCAGAATGTTTTGAAATAATCTTATGTCATGTTTTGAAATCTTGGTTCTGTCTTGGGTGGGGATCAAATTTAGAACCACTATTTTTCTTAGGTTTAGGATTTACAACTTTTTTTGTCAACTGTCTTGGTTGGAAATCAAAATCAGGACCACTATTTTTCTTAGGTTAGGATTTACAGCTTCGCTGTCAACAGCTGTTTTGTATGGGAGTTGATCTCAGGACCACACTCTTTTATAGGAGTATTGGAGATTGGTTAGAATTTACAGCTTTGCTGTCAATTGTCTAGGGTGAGAATCAAACTCGTGATTGTGGTATCAGCAAGGATTAGTAAACTTTAATATAAATTGTCTTGGGTGGGAATCAAACTCTAAACCATTGTTTTTCTTAGGGTTAGCATTGAAATCTTGTTTCTGTCTTGGTTGGGAATCAAGCTCAAGATTACTGTCTTTCTTAGGGTTAGTGTTAGGATTTACAGCTTTGCTGTCTTGGGTAGAAATCAAACTCAGGACTACTGTTATTCTTAGAGTTAGAGTTAGGATTTACAGCTGTCTTGGCCAGGAATCAAACTCAGGACTACTGTCATTCTTAAGGTTAAAGCTAGAGTTAGAGTTTACAGCTACGCTGTCCATTGAGTTGAGTGGGAATCAAACTCAGGAGCTCTGCTTCTCTTGGGGTTAGAATTAGAGTTAGAGTTAGGATTTGCAGTTGTCTTGATTGGGAATCAAACTCAGGACCACTGACTTTCTTAGGGTTAGAACTATGGTTTACAGCTACGCTGTTTTAGATAAGAATTGAACTCAAGACCACTGACTTTCTTAGGGTTACGGTTAGGATTTATAGCTGTCTTGGGCAGGATTATTAAATTATTAAAAAATTATTAATAATTTTTTTATGTTGCCTTGTGCGTTGCAAAGTCTTAAAAGATCTACATTAAAGATAATACTAGTTCAAAAAAGCTTCTTTGTAAACGTTATTGGTAGATGATCTATCAGTAAATTAAACGTCTTTCAACCACGCATAACGCATGAAAGGTTTTGACCTTTGTACCATTATTTGCTGGCAGCAATTCGGTTATCTATATGAATTAATATTAGTTTTTATAAATTGAAAGGAAAATTTTATGGGCGTTTGTAAGAAAAATAATTATTACAGTACAATATTCTACAGCAAATTCTAGAGCACCTGTAGATAACTAATTTTTTTCATTATTTACATGAAATACGGAAAAGTTCAATAGTAAAACCAATTTTAAAACATAATAACTATTTTTTTCCGAACAACCTAATAACTTATTTACCCATAATTAAAACAGATGTTTAACTTAATCTAACTGATGTCTGCCAGAGAGTAACTCTATGTTGTATGACCAAGCCAGATCGCTGTACAAAAGTTAGCGTAATATCACGTGATCATGCAATATGGAACAACAGGATGAAAAATTCAAAGATGTATAGATATAGAACATGAAAAAGCTAAATTCCATGTTTAAAATAAAATTTTATAATAACCAATCGTATTAACGGAACCTTAAATCTTTTCTTTTTTTTTTATGGTAGTCTTTAAAAATACTATATTTATTGAGAATTCTTTCAGCCAAACTACAAGAAAAACGTGATTTATATAGAATTGGATGACAGCAAAAGTAACAGCGTCTCTGATTGGTTGGAGAAAGAGAGCACGTAATTAGTTGCAGGCTCGCTTGCCGACCAAGTGATATAGAATGTGATATACTTATAATAAAAGCTTATAATAGAAGAATAAAAATTAAAATAATAGAATTAAAATAAAAGAATAAATATGAAAATAGAAGAATGTATAATAGATGAATAAATATAAACGAATTAAATAAATATAGAAGATTTAAAATAAAAAAATAAATAATAGAAGACATAGAAAGTGATATACTTATAATAGAAAGCTTCGATTCATAGTCAAAGAGAGAGTTCAATAGACTCTACAAGAGACTCTAAAAAGATGATTGTACTGTAGCTAAAATTAAAAACCAATTAATATCAAATTTTTCCGCGCAAATTTTCCATATCTATTAATTTTTAAATTTTGTCATCTGTTAGACAACAAATTTTATGCGGGAAAATTGCCTTCATCATTGCCAACAATTTCTTTTGACGAGAGTTGGACGAAAAAATTTTAAGAAAACAGTCTTTTTAAAAATTACCAAAAAAAAAGGAAGAATCAACTGTTTTGTCAATACCAATGGTTATTACAGTATAAAGTTCTGTACAAACAAGAAATTATAGAAAAATTTTATAACAAATGTAATGACTGTAGTTGCATTACGTATAAAAACATCAAACTATAATTATGGCTATGAATTTAATTGCTTCAAGGCTATATTTATTAAACATAATAAATGCCATTTGTTCTTTAATACACAAGATCAGTGATTTTCAATTGGTTGGCGATGTCCCAGTGGTAGGCCATGGTGCTGTTTTCGGTGGGCCACAGAGCTTGGCATAAATCAGAATGAAAGCAATATGAGACTTATATAATGATGTCTTTATCATCGAGAGATCGGAGACAAATTCATAGCGAAAACCCTTTTTTCTTTTTTTATCCTAACCCTTATTTAATGAAATATAGGTTACGGTTAGGGTTAGGCTTAGGATTAGAATTGTAAAAATTTTTTGTCCAAAATTTTTATTTAGAATTATGCATCCCCCAAAAAAAACTTGTAAAGATTATACATCGCCAAACTGACCAGGTAAAGATGATTCATCCCTGATTTAACCTAGTAAAGAAAATAAATCCTTTTCAAGTGGAATGTACCATTTTTACTTGATTCAAATAAGATATGGCAACCATGCAAGTTTTTCTATCAAGTACTTCTTTTTGTACTTTGCTTGCATGCTATAAGTTTACGGTTTTGTTGATTCTTTTTTGCTCTAATTGATTTTACCTATCAATGTATATTTTTAGTTTTAATTATTGTTCTGCAAAGCTGAAATGAAAAAAATAGATTTGAAATCAAATTTTTGTGCGCTAAAATGAAAATTTTGAATTCTTCGTCACAAGTAATCGTAATTCAATTGTCATATAAAAGGGCGACCATTAACTTGCTGAGTTAGATGGTCCAAATCAAACCTGCGGGCCACCTGTGGCTTGCGACCAGCATTGGGGATTTCTAAAAGATTTTAGTAATTTAACATCTTCTGGATTAAAAGCAGCGTCAACGTTTAAATCGGTTCGAAAGAAATACAAAAATAAAGTAAAATCTAAAAATCTTCATCTTTTCCTCGTTAAAATAACCTTATTTACCTCTCAAATTAAGAGCAGACCACAAAAAAGTCAAAACCGTTTTTTTCGTTTGCAAGTTTTTATTTCTGGTTTTACCAACAAGTAGTTGCTTTGGTTGAAATCAAATATCTGCCAAAGCAGAATATAATCGATTAAAGTTTAATGATTGCTTGCTTAATAGTGTTATTTTGCAGTGAAAGAGATAAATAAGTATGACGTTGATGATGTGATAATGATGGTCTCATGATAATAATGATAATGATGAGTTTGAAATAAAAACAAGCTTAAACATGATCGGAACAGGTTGCCATAAATGTTAAATGATTTTGGTCTCTTTCAAATTTTTTTAGATCTTGACAGTTCAAATTGAAAATGGTGAAGTGCAACAACTTGACGTCCTTCAATATGACGCGCTTTATTGTTCTCGAAACAACAGTCGCCATATTCACTATGATGATGGTCTATCTCGTCGTCGCACTCATCATATACGAGTGGAGAAAGCCCAACAACAACATCATCAGTTTATGTCATCTGAGTGACTTAAATCGCAGTTTGCGTTCCGCATTGAAGATGCGACTGCTGACGCTGCTTGCTGTCTTGTTCGTGCTCGGAAGATTCGTTTGCGAGAACTACGAGCTACTGGCTCAGTACACTGGAGTCTGCCATGATTATTGCAATGCCATCTTAAGGATCAAGGTTGCGTTGACCTCATTTGGACTTTATTGTATTTTCGCTTTTTTGTGGATGCGACAGCGATGTTTTTATGCTGAGCCCGCGATTCAGCATCTTTCGAGGCCACTGATTCGCGCTTTAAGCTGGGGTTCACTAGGTTTCCTTACTTTGGCGCTATTAATTGGGAATGTGCTTTTCTTAGTGACCAGGTTCTACAAGATGACCGAGCGTGGTTGTCTCAATCACCACAACACGATTCCATCTGTAATTTCATGGATTTTTGTGGGAACAGCAACCGTGTTGTCTCAATTGATTTTGTTTGCTTTATTTGTTTATCCTTTATTGAAACATAAAAACCAACTAAATGTCATCTCTCGCTCCAATTTTAGCAGTTTTGCTCCGATAATAAAGAGAGTTGCCATGGCAACAGCGGTGTGCATTATCTCGGACATCATTGCTTCCCTCCTCATTCTCCTGGTAAAAGAGCAAGATGAGATTATTCCTACTCTTGCTTTTGACGTCTCGTTCGTCGTAAACGTCATCTGCGTCTTGGCAACGTTTATTGATTGGTGGGACCGGCTTGCTGCTCCTTTATGCTGCAATAGATTCCCACTGCTGAGCAACAGGGGGAAAGGATCAATGACAAACAAGAATAAAGGAAACATCGATTCATTGGGAACAAACTGTACGAGTCTGCAAGGTGGTTTCCAAACAACTACTTTACCTGAACAGAACAAATTACCAAGTCACTCGACTATTACTCAGGACAAAGGACACTTTGTCCAACTCGATAGAGAATAATCATCGGAGGTACGCTTGAAAGTGAGAGAGAAGTCGCTTTCCGTATCGATGACGACGCGGCGTCTTTCTAGCTTTGATGCACGCAATCACATCCAACATGACGTCACTTTTAAATCACCATTATAATGAAGCGATTCTTTAAAGTTCAGTCTTGTTGCCGTTATTATACTAAACATTTTCTTTTATTTGTATCATAGATAGAGTAAATGGAACAGCCGATACTTGCAATTTTATTGCAGGCAATGAGCGCCCCATGGTCCTTCAATTAAATTTTTCGGAAAATCAAAACTACAAGACGCTCATTATTTAAAATCCCGTGTATTTGTTTCCCTCTAGCGATTGAAAACTTCCTCAAGCTAGCCTTGATGGGCAAGTGCTTACAACTTGAAAATCGTCAATGCGCCGGAAAAGTCTGTGTTTTTGCAAACAAATCAGCTGTCTAATGAAGTCATAAGCATCGAAACTTTAGTGTGATATTTGTAATGTTAAAATCATGGCTTTGAACTCGATGCATTTTAAACCAAAATTGAGATCGAGTTAACAATTTTTAATTCATCGAATTTGAAATTCTTCTATTTATCAAATAAAGACAAAAAAGTTTTCTTACTCGATCGACTTTAAGACCGAGTTATTCAAATTCAAGTTTGCATCCTCGGTTAAAACAAGAAAACATTTTTAATTCTTGCTTTGCGTCATGATCTAAACCAGTGGGTTCCAACCAGGGGCAGGTGGAAAGGTTTTTAGAGGTACAGAATCAAAAATGTTTCAAAATTATTAATTAGAAACATTTTTTAAAAAATTAAGGGTTCGCAGACTTGATAATGAAATTTTTAAAAGGTCCGTGACTAAAAAACTTTGGGACCACTGGTCTCGAACTCTATAGCTAACGGTCTCTGTCTTACTCTCGAGGTGATCTGGTCTCGAACTTGTGTTATCTAAATTTGTCTCGCAACCGAATATTTTTTTTGACATTTTTCTTACTTGACGTAATTGTGATGAATTTTGCCATTCGCGTACGAATAACACTCATTCATTCAACTGATCGGCTTTGTTGCAATTTAAAGTAATAAAAAGCTGAAGGTTCGTTCAGACTGAAAACTGTCCAGCACAAAGCAAGTGGAAAGCAAAGTGAAATATTCTGCTAAATACGGTTGAGTTTGTTGAATCTTCATTGTTTGATTTTGTCAATTCGCTTAATTCGTCGCATGGTTTTCTCGCCCCCACTAAATTATTCATATTTTGTGTACAACACAGTTTTTCTAATTCGTCATCGTCAAATATGTCGATTCGCTCAATTAGTCACCTTTTTATATTCACGAAGAACTTTTTGTTCAGCTGATACGTAACCAGCAGATTCGATTTAACCGTTTAAAAGATATTCACGGGTTTGTTGATAACTGCAGCATGGACACATTCACGCAGATTCATTGGTTAGAAACAGTTTTACATTTTCAAACAAATAAAAGGTGATTATTAAATTAATAGTCTACGTAGGAATCTTGCTGTAGCAATACAAACAAGACACGTTCAAAAAATCGATGTGAAACAGAAAATGTAAGTGCGTGAGGTAATCGCTAAAACAAATACGAAATTGCTTGAAAGTTAAATCAAGAAACTGTTAGATGTCAAGATAAGAAAGTACCTCAATGTCTTTAGAAGTATCAGCATAATCTTGGCAAAGATAGTTTGGCGTGGTTCGTTTGGCCACACAAGTAAAACTTTTAACTCCTTTTATTGAAAGAGGCGCAATTTCAATTTGTCACAGACTTTGTTTGGGAATCCTAAGGGACCAGTTGAGCAAGATAACCTTAATACCTGCGCTGAAACAAAGCTGTGTCTAATTTTATTTTATTCCGGCTCAAGAAGTAGTTTGCTATGAGCCTGAAGCTTTTATACAGTTGGCTTTGGCTAAGTTCTGATTGATTCGTTGAAGACTTTTCTCCACAAACAAACAGAGACCACTGTCTCTTACTAAAACGAATATATTAGAAAAATCACGACTCACGACCGAAGAAAATTCTCTTCTGCGTTCTGCCACTGCAAAGCGAAAATCAGCGCTGCAACTTAATTCGTTCAATGCAAATAATTCCACCTCCGTAGAACCAATCTCCAAACACTGGCGCAAAAACAATTATAACACTTATCAATGCAATACGATCGAAAGGGTCCTTCGTCCACGCTCTGCGCCCAAACCAACACTTAACCAGACCACGCTACTCTCTCTTGTCGTTTTCGTCTTCGTCTTTGTCTTTGTTTTCGTCTTCGTCTCCGTTGCAGTCAATTGAGCGAGCGTACATATATATAGATATAAGGTCACATGACCACAAATCGGCTCGAGTTATTTCGAAAACGCTTCGCTCACGTGCGTTGAAATTAGAACGTTTTTTCCATGGTGAGCGAGAGCATTCCAGTACTACATTTAACTCGGTCATACGTTGCGGGCAAAGCGCATTACGTGATCACCGTCTGGCGTAACAAAAAAGATGCATTCGAAAAAAAGCGGATATTTAAATCAAATAGCACAACAGCGATGGTAACTTGCCCAAACAATTTCTACATAGTAATAAACCTTTAAATTACTTCAAGACGGAAAACTACATTGCCATAACTTAAAATTATTTCAAATGAAGTGTGACACAATTAAACACAGAAAATAACGTTTAAATTTCAAGGCAAGAATTCAGGCTGAGTCTTCGCCATATAACGCTGGAAGGATGAGTCTCAAGTTAAGTTTTTTTGATCAGGACGCTTTAATCTCTGCCAATCTCTTTCTGTCAGTCTGGCCGGCAATTCAGTCCAGCGAGTACAGAATGTCGAAGTAATTTTATTGATTTTCTATTATGACGCTGAATCTTTTTCACAAGCGTTAGGTCACAAGCGTAAAATCACGAGGCGTTAGGTCACGTGATCGTGCTACATCCTGTTTGCAGATGTGGCGAAAATAACTGCACAAAAGACGGTATTGGCCTTGATGGCGCGATCAGCCAACATTCAGTTGCGGAAGGCAACGAAAAGACGGTAGAAAAACAAAATTTTAAGAAATAAAAGTTATTACATGACGGTTGGCATGGGAGCAGATAAACGCTGTGCGGCAAGCGGAAGAGCGCTGCAAGTTGAGTCTGCAGCAAGCAAAATACGCGTACAACGTGTGAAAATACATTTACGGAAAGCTTTGCAAAATTAAAGCAAATGCATGCACGAAAACAGGTTTGCGGCGATGAGTTTGCTCCAGATCTTCCCCCTAGATTTGCGATGACGGAGCAGAGTCGGAAATCGACAAAAAAGTTTTACAGTGTAGCGACGAATCTGCAAAAGCAAACAGATTGCAGCAAAAAAACCTTTGAAACACTAGACATTATTATTTACACATAAATTAGCACAATATTATAATTATTCTGGGGTGTTGGCCTCAGAATTAGAGATTTTTGCACGACGGTTACGGGTAGCTAACAAATCGCTTGGCATAAGAGATCGTAGGGCAATCATTAAAAGTATAGCCGCCCAAAACAAAGAGAGCAAGAAAAGAAAACAAACTATACCGTTGAGAATTAAATTTATTATGGACGAAATATGTTGCATGAAAATGCTTTTCAAAGCTGATAAAGCTGTATCAAGAAAGTAATCGGGATTGGCCAAAGTTTCCGCAGTAGGCCGATCTAGTAAAAACGAGTTAAGACGCTGGTAAATAAGATTGACATCATTGATTGTGCGTAACGTTGAAGTGATGTCTTCGAAGCCGAAATTAGAAGTAGGAAAAAGGTTACTAATTTCTTTATAATTGGGCGCATCGAAATGTACGTCAACGGCGCTAGGTCGAGAGAAAGGCGATATATATTCAAACGAGCGTGCGTAAGAGAATAGTTTTGAAGCGTGTAAAATTGATTCGCTACTTTAAAAGTAAAAACGCGGCCAGGAATGTACTTTTCAATAAACTGGACGCGTGGATAAACGTTTTGGTCAAGGCAAATTTGATCGGGGGTAAGGTTGCTCCGGCTATTGACATACCAGAGGAGTGGGCGTGAACAAAAATGTCGCCCAAATTGTAAAGAATGCAATAAAGTGGCATTAACAAGCTGACAAACAATTTCTCACAAAACATTACCTATGCAAAGTAGCGAAAATATTACGTAGTAATAGCAGCGACAGGCCTAAAAGTAGCGAAAAAAAACTGGCCTGAAAATTATCGAAATAGACGCTTGGTGCTATAAAATTTAAAGATTGGGTGAAGTAAAAGATTTTTCTTCCCCAAGCTTTTCATCTGACACTCTTCAGGAGAAATCATCAGAATAAAGCAGAATTGAAACCGAGCTGGATTATAAAGAGGAAAGCAGAGTTCTCATTGGCTGAAAGAAGTTAGCCAATGAGAGAAAAGATTAAGAAATTTTTAAAGAGTAGACGAATTCTTTTTGTTAACACAGAAGGGGATTGAGAGATTTAATGAAAGTTGCTTCAAGAGCAGAAAGGTGAAAAAAAGAGTGACCTCGACCGAGAATAGAAAATTTGTCGTTACTGTAGTGAAGAGCGCATTGGGCGTTGTCAAGAAGATGTTGACCAATGGCAGATTCGTGAAATTGTTGTGGGCGTATGTTGGCCTTGCAAGAGCGGGAAAGGCTTTGGCGGTTGTGCGAGGCAGGAGGATTGGCGATGGATCTAGGAACGCGTTGTTTGATCCGCTCTTCCAAGCGTTAAGATGTGCGACCAACGTACCGACTATCGCAGTGGCACACAAACTGGCAAATGAAATTGCTGTGATGATGGGAAGGCAACACGTCTTTCTTAGTTGCTGGTAAGAGCTGTCGGGTGTTAAAAATAACACGTGGTTCGACGGAGAAAAAGCAGCGTTTTATAGCAGACGTAATCTGCTTTTTCGAACATGCGCTCTTCTTGGGAACCAGGTTCTATGAGATAACTGAACGTGGTTGTTTCAATTACCACAACATAATTTCAACCGTAATTCCGTGGATTTTTTTGGGAACAACAAACGTGTCGGCTTAATTAATTTTGTTCTTTTTGTTTGTTTATCCTTTATTGCGACATAAAAATTAACTTGATCCCAACTCTTGCTCCAATTTCAACAACTTTGCTCCTACGATAAAACAAGCTGCCATGGCAACAGCGGTCTGCATTATCTCGGACGTCATTGCTTTCCTCCTCATTCTCCTGGTAAAAGACCAAGATGAGATTATTCCTACTTTTGCTTACGATGTCTCGCTCGTCGTGAACGTCATCTGCGTCGTGGCGACGTTCATTGATTGGTGAGACCGGCTTGCTGCCCTTTATGTTGCAGTAGATTCCGACGGCTAAGCAAAGAGGGGGTAAAATCAATGTCGTTGTTGTCATCGTTTGAAGGGCATCGATTCCAGGTCAGACACAAACAGAACTGGGGCCGAGGGTTTATCCTTTTATTACTCCAGACTGCTGTACTGTCTGAATCAGATGCTGGCAGTATTGTTATTAAGCCAGCATCGAGTTTCGTCATCCAAAATCGTCAGACCTCGTGCTCCATGTGGTTCCCGATGTATAGGGCACGCTGTTAGAACATGGTCTGCGGTTTGCTCAGAGGCGCCACACTTGCAATTCGGTGAAGGAGCGAGACCCCATTTGTGCATGAACGAATGGAATCGCCCAACACCAGTCCGCAGGCGGTTGAGCTTAACTCAAGCTGCTCGGGGTAAGCCCATCCCAACAGGCCTGGCAACGGTCCGGGGCACAAAAGCACGGAGCCTGGAAGATTTTTCAGTACTCCGCGTTCCATTTGTGATTTGTCCATTCCGAAGCGCGGATGCCAAGTCTGGCAAGGTTGTCAAGAGATTCCGCGCAGCTGACACAAATGGGCGTCTGGATCTTAGTCTTTCTTGGAGTGTATCTGAGGACCCACTTAAAAGACCATATAAGATATGATCGGGGTCCAGAGATCCACGGTAAGCCAAGGAGAGTGTCGCTCCCATTCCGCGAAGCTCAACTGGCTGGATGCCTGAGAGTACAGGTAGGTGGTCCGTTGGAGTGGGACGCAGGCATCCAGTAACCATGCGCAAGGCGTCATTTAAGACACTGTCAATGAGGCGAGTGTGAGCACTGCGACACCAGATTGGCGTGCAGTACTCAGCTGTTGAGTGGACTAGAGACAAGGCGGCTATGCGTAGTGTTTTAGCACCAGCAATCCATCCCGAGCCCACGAGTCGCCTCAACAATGTGACGCGCGAGGATAGTTTTTTGCGCAATGCCACTAGATGGTGACGAAACGTGAGCGATCTGTCCAGTTTTACCCCAAGATAAGTAAGGGTTGGACAGAACAGTAAAAGTCTGTCATTGTTGTAGACCTTCAGCTCACGCTTGGCCTCTCGGTTATTTAAATGAAAGGCTGCCGTCACCGTCTTAGTGTGACTTAGCTTCCACCTCCAAGTCTGGAGATACGCTGAAAGTGTAGATATGTCTTGGCTTAGAGTTCCCTCCAAGTCCTTCCAGTTTCCAGAAGAATGCAACAATGCTAAATCATCAGCATATGCAAATTTTCTGGAAATCATAGAAGGAAGATCGTACGTATAGATGTTAAATAGGAGGGGAGCCAAGACCGATCCCTGAGGAACGCCGTTTTTAAGACGGCGTAGCCTGCTTTGCTTGCTGTCACTGGTGGTAAGGGTGAAACTTCGATTTCGGACAAGCTCCATGATCATTTTGACCATGTGCTTATCCGGAAGTAGTCTCAGCAGCTTGCAGGTAAGACCACGGTGCCAGACAGTGTCATAAGCAGCTGTCAGATTGACAAATACGGCACCGGCCTTCTTTTTAGCCTCAAAAGAATCTTCGATGTTCTGGGTTAGCAGAACAATTTGATCTACGAGTACGTTTGATTTCCCGCGTCGGAACCCAGCCTGCTCTTTAGGGAGCAGTGGATCAACTAATGGTTGAACGCGGGCGTAGATAAGCCTCTCGAGGATCTTGTAGGGGACACAGAGCAGAGATATCGTTCGATAACTCTTTGGTCCCGTACGGGCTTCTTTGGTTTGGGGATTGCGACCACAAGCGCTCTTCTCCAAATCTTGGGAATCTTGAGTCGGCGCAAACAGGAAGATAGGAAGTCACGTAACCATGACTTCAAAGCAGCTCCAGCATGGAGTATAAGCTCTGAGCAGATGGAATCAAGTCCCGGAGTTTTATCTGGTTTTAAATGTTGGAGGGCAGCAGCAAATTCTCTCTGTGAAAAATTATCAGAGATATTTACTGCGTCTGGTGTTGTGGCCCTCCAAAGGTCAGTAAACTTCTTAAGAGACACGTCGAGATGACTTGCGGTCAACAGCCTCGTATTTCTCATTTCTAACCAGCTGAGATGCAATAGCATCGGCTGAAACGGGACAGTGACGAGGAGAGTGTCGTGAACTACCAGTAAAATTGTTCAAAATACTTTACGCTTTTCGACTAGAGTGGGAGAAGTCAATGCTCCGAACTGCCTCGGACCATTGATACCTCCGCTTTCTGTCAAGCTTGGCAAGCAGAGCTGTAGCAGCCAAACTTGAGTCGTCTCCCTGAGGAGACTGCAGGAAAGTTCTATAGAGGGATTCAAACTCTGCATCCCAACACGGAATATAGTTATTTCGATACCCGCGTGGGATTGTCTTTTTGGCTGATTTCTTAATGGTGTTACAGAAGTCCTGGTAAGCCGCATCCACATCAAGTGAATCAGGCGGTAACAAAGTCTTTGCGAATTTATTCGTCAAAGCAATGTAGTGACTCCATTTGGCCTTGCGGATGTTCCATCGCTTAACAGGCATGCTTGGCACTGCCATAGCAAACCTTGGTGGTGTAATAAGCGAGGGTCGATGTTGTGACCTGGGGAACTTGTCAAGGACATGTTTATCCGGTAAGCGACTGTTTGGATTTACGCTAGCGAAAGCTAGATCTGGATTGGTGCCAGTGTTTTAGCGGCCGGAATAAAAACTGGCAGCGTCCTTGACGTTATATAGGAGGGCAAGACAGTTAATACTTGATCAGCCAACCAAGCACTCACCGTCCGGATTGTTGTCATTGTAACCCCAGTCAGCATGACGACAGTTAAAATCTCCAGCATAAAGACAGGGGTGAGGAAACACTGGAAGATCCAGGGATCGCAATCGCGTTGGCGGTGGTTTGTAGACGTTGACTATTTTATAGCCATCAACGTCCACACACAACCACTCGATCTTCGATGTTGGTAGAAATTGGTCCAAAAGCGTGTATTTCAGTCGCTCGTGGACAAACGTGGCAAGGCCATGCTTCCTGCTTAAAGAAGACTCAGCTAGTTGGTAGTTTGGAAGTACGAACTTCTCTGCATCAGTGCAGTGGGTCTCTTGCACTAGGATGACGAGTGCCTCAGACTGCATAGCGAAGTGATGAAGAACGAAGAACGTTCATCTTACTTGCAGTGAGGTCTTCGATGTTCAGATGAAGAATAGTAAGTCATCGGAACTTGATGGCAATGTGCCCTGAAAAGGGCAGTTTTATCTTGACATTGTCCCTTCCTAAAAAGGACGTTTGCCGACTAGCAGACCCACACTGAACATCGGAATGGGTGGATACCCTTTTGTTTTGGTAGGTTCGGTTTCCGTCTGTCATCTTTAACACCAATGAACAGACTTACTCACGACCCAGGCTGCGAGAAAGCACCTACCATCTGGGGGTAAAATCAACGAAAAACAAGAATAAAGGAAACATCGATTCATCGGGAACAAACTGCATTAGTCTGCATTGGTTTCCAAGCAACTACTTTGCCTAAACAGAACGAATTGCCAAATCACTCGACTATAGCTCAGGACAAAGGACACTTCGTCCAACTCGATAAAGAATAATCATCGGAGGTGCGCTTGAAAGTGAAGGAGAAGTTGCTTTGCGTATCAATGATGACGCGGCGTCTTTCTAGCTTTGATGCACGCAATCACATCCAACATGACGTCACTTTTAAACTGCCATTTCAATGAATCGATCCTTTAAAGTTTGGTCTTGTTACCGTTGTTAGACTAAACAACTTTTTTTGTTTGTATTATAGATAGAGTAAATGAAAGAGCCTACAACTGTAATTTTATTGCGAGGAATGAACATTCCATGGGCGTTTAACTAAGTTTTTCCTGCTGATCAAAATCACGAGACGTTCACTATTTAAAGATTCCATGTATTTGTTTTTTTCTAGCAATTGAAAACTCCCTCGAGCTAGCCTTAGTCGCAAGCGCTTAAGAACCGTGGTCGAGTGGTTAACGCACCGGACTGATGACCAATATGGTCTCGGTTCAAAACCCACTCAAGCCATTCTGTTGTGTTCTTGGGAAAGACACTTTACGGCATTTTCCCCTGCTTGGTGGTCTTCACAAGCAGTTCTAAATTACAGTAATATCTCTACTAAATTACTAGCGGACAGCAATATCTTGACATCTCCAGAAGCAGGTCGGGGTAATTGTTTACCCTATGTATAGCGCCTCCGTCGCTTTCCTGCGAGTCAGGAGGATAAAAATAAAAGATAAAAAAAAAAAAAAAAAAAAAAAAAAAACCTGAAGAATCAATATCACGGTTGTCATGATTCAATCGCTGCAACGAGCAATTGAATCATGGTCAGAAGAAAATTACGTATTGCGCAAAATAAGACTGTATTTTTTTGAAAATAAACCAATGATATCATAATCATAAAACTCTTGCGTCATTTTTGTAATGTTAAAACCAGGGCTGCGAATTCGATGCATTTTTAACCGGGTTCGAGTTTGAGTTTGAGGTAACCATTTTAACCTTATTTCCGGTTAACTTTACTCGATCGACTTTTTTTCGTGTTCGAGTTCGGCAAAAACCGAGTTTTTCAAGTTCCGGTTTTTATCTTTAGTTAGAATTAGAAAATATTTTTAGTTCTTGATTTGCATCATGGTCTAAGACAGTGGTTCCCAACCAAGGGTCTGTGAAAAGGTTGTAAGGGTACAGAATCAAAATATCTGCAAAAATGTTAATTAGAAACATTTTTTTAAAAAATCAAGGGTACGCAGACGTAATAATTTTTTGAAAGGGTCCGTGACTAAAAAATGTTGGGAAGCATTGGTCTCGAACCATTGCTAACGGTCTCTGTTTTGCTCTCGAGGTGACCTGGTCCCGACCTTGTGTTTTTCTTGATCTGGTTTCGCGACCGAACATTTTTTAGACATTTTTCGTATTTGACGTGATTGTGATGAATTTTGCCATTCGCGTAAGAACAACACTTATTCACTCAACTGATCAACTTTGTTACAATTTGAAGTAAAAAAAAGCTGAAGGTTCGTTGAGACTGAAAACTGTCGCGGACAAAGCAAGCGGAAAGCGAAGACAAAAACTCTGCTAAACAAGGTAGATTTTATCTGAATCGTCATCGTTCAATATTGGCAATTCGCTTAATTTGTCGCACTGTTTTTTCTCGTCCCCGTTAAAGTCTTTATGTTTTGTGTATATTCCAGTTTTTCTAATTTGTCATCGTCGAATATGTCAATTCGCTCAACCATTCACTTATTTATATCTACGAAGACATTTTATTTAGCTGATACGTAATCAGCAGATTCGATTTAACCGTATAAAACTGAGTTTGCCAAACTTTATATTTACAATGTTACGATAAGGAATCGAACAACCAGTGTTTATTAAGTATTTTCCGATTATAAATAGACTAAACACGGTGGTCTGTGTTTAGTCTATTTATAATCGTGCCTTCGGCAATTGTAGAAAACAATTGCAGCCACCCGACATTGGCAACAGACATTCTTCTACTGTAGTTATGTTCTCGGTATTGGCAACATTGAGCTTATTTTTTTTTTGTTAAAAATAAAACAACGAAAGAAACACATGGAACTCCTAATCTTATCATTTTAGCTCATGGAATATTTAGTCAAAAAACTTCTTGTTGCAGATTTGTCAAAAAGACAAGAATAAAAACGGACTTTAAATTTGTACGTCCAAAATCTAAAGTTGCTTTAAGTTTCTATCAAAACGGAACGTAATATATAAAATAAAAATGTGAAATTAAAAAAAAACTGTTAACGTTATGCAAGCTTGTTATGACGTACCTGTAAACCGTCATGTTTATTCTTCAGGGGAACGGTTTCAGTTAGTTGGCAAAGCACAAGTGTTCCGCGAAACATAGTTTGAAAAAGGCTAAAGAAGTATTCACAGCTTTGTTCATCACTGCAACATGGTAAAACAGATTTACGCAGCTTCAGTGTTCAGTAATAGTTTTATGCACGTGAGATCTTAAACAAACAGAAAGTTATTTTCAAACCAATAGTCTACACTAGCCATTTCCAACCTTTTTTGAATGTATTCGAGTGGGGACCATTTCAAGGTTAATAAACTTTTTATGCTTTTGGATAAATTTAATGTTTCATCGAAAAATATTGTCGATCTCTAGGTTAGAAACCCTGTTGCAGTGTATGGCAGGGTAAACTTAAATGCAAGTTACTTCCTTATATTTATAAAACTGCTCCCGGTGGGAACCACTGGTCATTGCAACGTAAACCAGATCCTTTCAAAAAACCAAAACTAAGTGGGTCAGTTGATCGCTTGAAGCAAACTAGCGTGGTCAAGTGGTGAAAGCGCCGTCCTTATGACCAATGTGGTCTCGGTTCAAAACTTACTCACACCATTTTGTTGTGTTCTTGGGAAAGACACTTTACAAAGCACTTTTCCCTGCTTGTTGGTCTTGGCAAGCAGTTCTAAATTTTAATCATATCTCTATTAAATTTCAAGTGGACAGCAATATCTTGGTATCTAAGGAAGCAGGTCGGGGCAATTGCTTACCCTATGTATTAGCACCTCCGTCGCTTTCCTGCAAGTCAGGAGGATAAATATAGAGATAAAATAAAATACGTAATTTCTTGAAAGTTAAACCCGGAAACTTTTGATGTCTTAAGGTAACAAAGTATTTCAATGTTTTTAGAAATATCCGTATAATCTACGTAAAGACAGGAAGAAAATAGGAAGGGTGTAATAACAAAAAATCTGCAAGTTATCATCAAGTTTTTAATCGTTTGCATAATTAGTTTTTTTTAATTTTTTTGGGTTAAGTGACGGAAAAATTCTACTGTATATAAGAAAAAATTACCAACAAAAGTAACAACTAACAAATATTCAGCTTTTCGACTTTATGAACCAAAATGTCTTTGTGCATTTTAACTTTCTTTTGTTCCAATTAAGCGGGTTTCAAAGCAGACTGTTTAAGGATGCGACCGCAAAAAGCAAAGCTCTCTAACATGTTGAAGTGCCTGTTTATTTAATATGTAAGCTTGCATTTTTAAAAACTTGAAAGTATTGCTTTTGGATTTATCGAAATGGCACTATATTTTCTATAAATTTTTTTGTGTCAGTCTTGATCTTGATGTTTGTCGTCTCGAGTACTAAACATCACTCGTTTATAGGAAAGAAGTTACAACTATCTTACTGGCAAAATTTATCCCTATGGTAAATGCAATCTACATTCGGTTGCGAATCCTTGATTTAAATTTGAAAACTTTTTGACTTATCGACGTTGTAGCAATCCGGTGTGAGAGTGTCTGCCATCAACCTTAAATTTTTGTACATCGCTGCATGTGGGATAGACTGCATTAGAAAGTTATTGGTTGTCTTAAAAAATTTATTGTCAAACCATTAAAGAAATAAGTTTTCATATTATTTCATCTCTATATTTATGCTTCTGGCTCGCAGGAAAGCGACGTAAGCGCTATAGTTAGGGAAAACAATTACCCGGTAAGATTATGCTGTCTGGTTAAAATTGTTTATTTGGTCTTTTAGTTTTTATAGAAATATAACAGAAATTTAGAGCTGTTTGCTGAGACCACCAAGCAAGGAAAAGTGTCGTAAAGACACAAAATAGAGTTTTAAACCGCGACCATGTGGACCGCAATCACGGCGCTCTTAACCACATAAACATGCTGCCCACTCCAACCAAGCTGGTGCGACGTTGTACACTAACCGTTTAGGAATATCGCTACGAAAAAGTGGAGAAGCATTTACATTAGTAGCTTTCAGTCAAACGTTAATCAAGCAGTCTTAGGCTTTTAGACAGTAGTGCTGTTGTGTGATCAGTTCAGAAACTAAGTGCTGCAAAGCAAGTTCAGATTAAAATCGCCTGAAAAGTGTTGGCCCAACAATTTTATGTTTGTTTAAAATAAAATCTAAACAAAAGCAATCTTTTATTCTTTTAATAGTTTTAAATTTTTCTGCGTTGCTAATTGCATTTACGATAAGATCTGACTTTTACGCAATAACCCTCTGGTTTAACCAGATCTTTTAACTTTCGGCCTCAATCGTAATCTCCAGCCTACAATGTTTCTAGTGTAATAGGTACACAGTATAGGTCTACATTCCATACTCTCAATAAGCGCATCTTTCGTAAGCTGCTTTCTCGTTTTCAATTATACTAACGTTGTTTGGAAGACAATTTCTTCACATGGCTCGCAGAACCCTTCCTTACTTAAAACTATAGGGTATCCATAAAGTCCTGCACACATTTAAAAATTTAATATCTCAAAAGCGCATAACGTAGAAACTTTAAATTTTCGACAGTGAAATATACCACAATAAAGTTTTTTGTTATTTTTTACAGGTTATTTTATTGTTAAAATAAGCAAGAATAAGTCATTTTTAATAAAGGCGTAAGTTTGTAACAAAGTATGAAACATGTTGATCATTCAACAAAAACACAATGTGTTCTTTGGTACCATAAATTGAAATCACCAACTGCAGTACAACGTATAGTAAATTTAGAAATGAGTTTGGACAAGACCCTCCTCACACTAACAGCATTAAGAAATGGTTTAAAAATTATATTGAAACGGGCAGCATTATGGAATGCAAAAGATGGGGCAGGCCAAGCATTGATGAAGAGACTGTTGATGCTGTGCGTGTAGTATTTCATCGCAGCCCAAGGAAATCAATTCGTGTTGAATCAAATGAGCTTGCTATTCCTCAAAAAACTAAACTTATTTCTAAATTTACGTTGTACTGCAGTTGGTGATTTCAATTTATGGTACCAAAGAACACATTGTGTTTTTGTTGAATGGTCAACATGTTTCATACTTTGTTGCAAACGTACGCCTTTATTAAAAATGACTTATTCTTGCTTATTTTAACAATAAAATAACCTGTAAAAAATAATAAAAAAACTTTATTGTGGTATAATTCGCTGTCGAAAATTTAAAGTTTCTACGTTATACGGTTTTGGAGATATTAAATTTTTAAATGTGTGCAGGACTTTATGAACACCCTGTATTTTTTATTTACCAAACTTCTCAAATAACGCCATGTCTGCTCAACAGCTACTTTCTTCCCGGCTAACTTGGATCCGAACTTTACTTTTTTCGTAACCATAAATCTTTCGGTACAGTCAGCCCGCTAAGCGTGGCCGAAGAGCGCGAGGTGGCGCTAGAGGTTCTATTTCCAATTGTGGAGTTAGATGAAGAGGAGGCTCCCGTGAAAGAAGTGCGGTCTAACAGTTTTTTTACCATATTTTACTACTGGATGCTGAGGTAAGGGATTTATGTCAGCTATTTTTGTAGAAGGCAATTTTTCAATTTTAAGAGCTTTTTGAAAGAAATTGAACACCAAATTTTGTGTAGTAGTTTTTATCTCCCAAACATTGCTGTCATCGTCTGGTAGTCAATGAATTAATATATCAATTTTTTTCTATACGCTTTGTTTTTTAAAGCTTTTTATTTTTGTTTAATTGTATTTTGTTGTACCAAGTATTTTAAAACACCAAGTCTTTTGCCTAAGTCAAGAGTCACGATTCAAACTCATGTTCAATCTTTTTTTATTGTTCAAGCGATGCTTTTTCAGATTTGATTCGATCAATTTCTGTTTTAAAGCATGTAACTTTATTTTCGATTAAAAAATCTCTCTCGATAAAGACTTGTTAAAAGTATTTTTTTATGTTAAAATTATGTTAAGGTTAATATTACATCAAAAATTATATATCAATATAAAAAAATATTAATATATTAAAAATAATGTTAAAATTATGTATTAATATTGAAATTAATATAACATTAATAGTATTAATGTGTTAAAATTTTTTTAAAAGTAAAATTTTGATAAGGACTTGACCCTTTTTATTAGCAATTCTTTTTCCTTTTCCTTACTTTTGGAGGTACTGAATCAATTTTTTTTTCATTTTGGTCTTAAAACGTATTATGACAAGTCCACCATTATCCCCTATTCCTCTGATCTTCTTTTCTCTTTTTAATCTAATTTTCCCCCGAGGTAAAATTTTTCAAACCACTAAAATGCTTGGGACTCTTTTGTCTTTTATACTCCAAGTGTTACGTCGTTCGCGTAGTGTTTGTCACGTAGGTCACCGCTAGCGAGATTCGAACCGACGTGACTTCTGTATTAGCGCTAAATAATCAACGCCGCCTTTAAGTGCGTTCTCGCGCGGCTGTTGGGCATCAAGTAATGCCACGTTGTGTTGGGCAAGTGTTGCTTGCCATTTCATTTTGAAGAGAAGCTTTGTGATCGATGAAAGATCCAATTTTATTGTATACTTTGTATCTGAATTTAACTGTTAATTATTATTAGTCCCCTTGGTTATTGGCTACATTTGGTAGCAGTTTGATATTCATAAAGTCGATTCTCTTTACTCGTCCGCCCAACATCGTTGGTGAGTGTGTGCATTGTGTTTACGCGTTGGAGTTAATTAATATAACATTTATTTAGAAAACCGTTTCCGACCAGCGCCGTAATATTGTTTTGTTCTTAATAAAATAAAATCATAAAGTCTGGTGCTGGTCGCGAATCGCGTTTGTGCGGAGCTGGAAGGACGAGACAGTTTTGCGACTCCGTCACACCAAGATTTGATGGAACATTGGGATGCCCTTGTTTGCTTGGTACCCCATATTACTTTTTCCCTCCTTAACCCAAATGACTTCCTTTTCTAAAAAATAATAAGTATTAACCAACAATTTCTATCTAAAGTCCTTTTATCCTTTTTAAATCCTAAAAAAACTGCAATAGTTAAACATTTTTTTAAATAATATGAACATAGAATTGATTTGGTAAATTTTGAAATATTGAATTTTGCAAAAAAAATTTTTGGAATCTTTGCGTATTAATAATATGAAAAATTCGATGATGATAAAGATTGGAATAATTTTTTTGAAATGTACCTTAATATTAAAATTTTGTGATAGACATAGGTTTTCAACCTGTTAATTTTGTGTTGCGTTGCACAAAATTGTTGACTTGTTGCTGTGTGCGCTGCCTCTGATCATTGGGAATGTTAGTTTTGTTTTCTGCTTTTAGATATTTTGTGCATTGTGTGTTGTTCTTACCTGAAGAAGCCCGTTCGACGTAACGGACGAAACGTCGTAGAGGAAGTGTGGGACCTATAAGCCACAGGGACCAATGAACTACCTCAATATTAGCTGCCCTATTAATTTTTAACAGTTTAAATTGATACAAAATCTCGCATCCATATACCATTTGATCATCAATGTGTGCTGAGTATCGTAGCAAAATTAGTTTTTCAGTAAAATGTATTTTACGTTTTTCGACATTTTTTATGATCTTTTGAGTGTTGAGAAAATATGTAGTTGCATTAAATTTTTTACTGTACTCATTTTAGATATTTAGATTCAGATATATTTTAAAAATAGAAAAATGTTTGGAAACACTACGCATTAATATGCCGCTTAATAAATAAAATTAACCAAAAATCAAACATAAAGAGAAAATACACAGTCGCCTTACCGAGCAGTTCACGTCGGTGCTGACTCACGGGGAAACGGGAAACACACAAACGGGATGATCACAAAACATCACTAAATCTCTCAAAATCTCTCAAACCTCAACCACCCGCCAACAATATCGCTATTGGTCGCTTCACAAATTGAAAAGTAAAAGAAAACGCAAACGAGCGAGCGCTGAATGAACGCGGTGCAGAAACGAACTATGCTCGGGCAAGAAATTAACAAATAATTAAAATGTAAAGCGAAAAGGCACTGACCCGAGTGCACGCGCAAAACAAAATCTGAAAATAAACCCGTGAGTTGGTGATTTTCTACAATAGGTTTAAATCTTAAGCCGAATTACTTTGGCTATACTTATGTTACGAATCATGTACCCCACGAAATGCTATTACGAAAAAAGAAACTTATTACTTTTGACAAAAAAGTTGGACAAGGAAGCAGAAAAATTAACTGAAAAATTGTTGCCGACGAATATCAACTCTACAAGGATAATGTCAGAATCAACTCGCAAGGAAAACGTGATTCCTTTTAACAGGTCGTTGTTGTTATTTACATATACTGTACTTGGGCGTAACTTGTCTGCTGTTTAAAGTTACCTCAAAGATTTAGTGACTTGCCTGATTAATCATGCTCGAATTCTAATTATTAAATTAATTGTATTTTTTTGTGTCTTTTACTTTTGCTTGGGATGAGATTTGATCCCACCTCGAGATGCTATTTACTTTTTGCTATTATTTTGCTATTTGCCGCTTCTGCTTATCAACGCGATTTTGAAAAACGGTGCTTCTTGCTGCAGACGAGGAATCGCTGCTGGATTTCTTTGGCTCGTGTTAGGCAGCCAACTTAAATCAATGCATTCAGATAGACTTGTGCGAAGGGTTACTTAGAGAATTAACTAGTAATGTTAGGAACTGTAAATATAATAATCTACACTGTGAAATATTCCAATCAAAATCTGTCAATGCCTTGATGCTGTTACATATTAGTGTATGCATAAAAATTATAAATTATTTTGCAAACTTATTGAAGCTCTCATCCCTCACAAGTACTAGTCAATGCTTATTTTGAATACCTATCAAACTGTCTTACTGATTTTAATAAATGCAATTAAAACTACTTCATCCTAAAGATCTAAATATCAATAATTGCGCAAACAATAAATCACCTGATGCTATGCATTTTCTAAACACGCTGATTAGCTGCAGAAGTTTCCTCACTATTACCAAACCTACTAGAGTTACTGATTCAACAGCTACGATTATAGATCTTACAATAACTAATGTCACGACTGATGAAATTCTCCAAGGGGTTATTGAAACGTTTAAAGTTAGTGATCACTATACTGTATTTTGTCAAGTTTACAATATAATACCTTTTCCTCCAAAAAAAAATGATAATTTTATTGATTACTACAGAGACAATCTAAATTTAATTCCGATATATTCAACTATGATTTATATAGTGTTTTGGATTCTTATTTTACGAAATTACCCGAAATAACTAATGACAAAATATTCAACGAATTTAGACCTATCATTTTGCAAGATATTGACAAGCATGCTTTTGTAAAAAAAATTTTTCGTAAGCAAAAAACTGCATAAAAACCGCAGATAACAAAAGAAATTTTAGTATCTATAAAAAAACGCTTATCATTTAAAACTCATTTTTTAAATGTTATACTTAAATAAATTGACAAAAAGTAAAGCTGTTTCAAAAAGATTTTTGAAAACGAGTTTATAACAACAGAGAAAAACCCAAAACAAGTTGGAATATTATAAAGACGCTGGTTCCCTCAGAGAGCAAATCCTGTAAAAATGCACAAAATTTACAGGATTATGAACCAGATAACCGAACGAAACAGTCGGAGCTGAGTTCGGCAATATTGGCAAAAAATTAGCAAATAATGTTCTTACATATCAAGCGAATTATTTTGAGACCTACCTTGCAAAACGAGCTTTTGAATCTATGTATTTTGAAGCTACCAATACCACTAAAATTGTTGATACTATTCTCTTTCTCTCAATGTGAACAAAGTTTATTTATTTATTTTTTATTTACGAGGGGCATTCAAAAAATACGCGGAATTCTCCCGTGACAAGAATGCCAGCAAGAAAAAACGTATTTTAGCATGCTAGCCATAAAAAGCATGTTCTTTGTGATCGAATAATTGCTATCACTCATTTTGCACTTGTAAACGAAGTTGTCAAGAGCTAGTTTATTTAAGTTAGTTTTTTAACCCATGGAGCGTAAGGATTTCGAGGTAAGAACTAACATCAAATTTTTGGTAAAGCTTGGTTGAAAAGGAACGGGGATCATTCAAGCTCTGCAGACCGTTTATAAAGATGATGCTCCAAAGAAAACTTATGTTTACAAGTGGATTAAAAGATTTTGAGATGGTAGAGAAGCTGTTGAAGATGATGAGGGTCGTGGAAGACCAACAACCTCAAAAAACAATAAAAAATTGATTTTGTTAGGAACCTAGTCAAAGAAGATGGACGATTGACGGTTTATCAGATAGCTGAGACTGTGGGCATATCAGTTGGTTTAGCTCATTCTATTCTGCATGACGATTTACGCCTCAGCAAGCTTTCGGTGCGATGGGTGCCAAAAGCGTTGCGCCCAACTAAGCTCAATCTCAGAAGTGAATTGTCAACAGCGATTTTGCTCAAAATTGAAGCAGATGAAGACCGCTTTTTTGATCGAATTATCACAATAGATGAAACATGGGTCTACCAGTATGATTTTGAAACAAAATAGCAGTTCAAACAGTGGCTCTCACGTGGACCATCTGGCCCAATCAAATTCAAGTCTGAGAGGTCTGTCAAGAAGGTAATGGCAACTGTTTTCTGGGACTCTGAAGGAGTTGTTCTAGTAGGTTTTTTAGAAGCTAAAAAACTGTTACAGGTGCCCATTACGTAGAAGTTTTAAGGAAATGGAGAGCAAAACTAGCTAAAAAGCGTCCAGGAAAACTCCATCGTGGAATTCTTTTCCATCACGACAACGCCCCAGCGCATTCTTCTCGGATCGTAAGAGATGTTTTGAGAGAATTTTGGAGGGAATTGCTGCCACATCCACCTTATAGCTCAGACCTTGCCCCATCTGACTTTTTTTTATTCCCAAAACTCAAAGAACACTTGAAAGGCGTTTATTTTAATGACACTAATGAGGCAAAGCAAGCAGCAAAAACATGGCTCACAAAATGGTCAGCAGATTACTTCAAAAATGGGATAAAAGGATGGAAGCAGTGCCTGGAGAAGTGCATTGACCTTGATGAGACTACGTTGAAAAGTAGATTGATTGTATCAATAAATTATAAAAAATTATAAAATTCCGCGTATTTTTTGAATGCCCCTCGTATTTCTATATTTATCTTCCTGACTCACAGGAAAGCGACTGAGGCGCTAAAACATGGGACAAGCAATTACCCGATCTGTTTCCGGAGATGCCAAGGTACTGCTGTCCGTTTGTAATTTAATAGACATATGACTATAATTTAGAATTGCTTGCCAAGACCACCAAGCAGGGGAATGCGCTGTAAAGTGTCTTTCCGAAGGCACAACAGAATGGCGCGAGTGGGTTTTTAACCAAGACCATGTTGATTATGAGCACGGCGCTTTCAACACTCGACCACGCTGCCGACCGTTGTAGGTCGTAATAAAATATCCGCTTACTTTCTTAAAATTGCACCTTTCACTTTAGCCCCCTTTCTAATGACATTGTTTCAAATAATTGTGAAATTTCTAAAGTAATACGAATTTACGAAAATGGTAACACCATCAACCCAAATAATTTAGACCCATCTCCTTACTTACCTGTTTTTCAAAAAATATTTAAAAAAGTAACTTTTAAACGTATTTTTTGCTTCTTAAACAAACATGATCTGCTTAACCCTCAACTATATAGATTTCAAAAAGGTATTTCCCAAGCTCATGCTATTCTTAATACAGTAACTTCTGCATATGATTTTATAAATAGAAATCAGTTTACAGCTATCTTTTTTCTAGATTTAAAAAAAGCGTTTGATACAATTTATCATAAAACCCTTCTGAGGAAGTTAGACTACTATGGATTTTTTGGTCCTGTTAACAAATTACATGATTCCTATTTGCTTAGGCAACAATTTGTTTTACTAAATATTTCTCATTCTACGATTACATCAAATGGCTATGGGATATCGCAAGAATCATCACTCAAACGATTTCTATTTTTGTTGTATGTAAATGACCTTCCTAACGCTGTTCAGAGTGTTCCGCAACTATTTGCTGATGATACTTGTCTTAGTTTAAAATTCATTCGTTCTTCTGGTAAAATCAGCAAGTTAAACTTTACAAATAACAGAAGGCGTAATATATTTAGCACAGAAAAACCTAACACGACGTTTCGTCTGTTACATCGGGAGGACTTCATCAGGTAAAAACAACGTACAATGAACAACGTATTTAAAAGCAAAAAAAAGCGAAAAACGAAACTAAGAACATAGGGTGAGAGGCAAACCATACATAACAATTTAATAACTACTTCGTGCAACAAAAACAAAATTAATCGGTTGAAAATCCGCATTCATTCACCGGTAAGAAGTATTAAAAATCAAGGTGTTAAGATATGGAAACCATATTTCATAAACAATTAAAAAACTTCCAAAAATTTTTTCCAAGATCAAATGAAAGTCGTATTTGTTACAATCGTATAATACGATAAATTTTAATCATATACTTGAAAGACCTGGTTGCTGTCGTATTTGTCTTCTGTGTTTTGATTTTAAGTTTAAAAGGTGCCAGCTTGATTCGAAGACTAGTGGATCCTTTCGCAGCTTTCCCGTTGTCAAACAAACACATTTAAATAGAGATAGAGTTAATGTTATTCTGTTACTATTTTGTTCGCTATTCATTACGTATTTGTTTTTTTTTTTTTTTTATTATACGGCTACGTTGTTTGATGACAAAAATTAATTGATGTTTAGGTCTATTTCCAAGAAGAAACAGATGAGATACTTAATCGAAAGATTTACAGAAGTTTATTTGCACAATGGTAAGTGTTTGATGAAAGTTTTGGGCAAAGTGAATAACAGATTTAATATTGAGGTGGTAGTTTCAGATTTGACGCTTTGGAAGTCCACATTGTTCTCGAGTGATATGATTGAATAAAGATTAGGTTTTAGTCTATTTGAAATGATAGTTGAGAGAATTTTATAATTGGTATTTAGTAAAGAAGTAGGGCGCCAATTATTAAAAGTAAAAATGTTTGGGTTTTTGGAATAAGTTTTGTTAGGGCTAATCTTTGGGAATAAGAAAGCTGGTTGTAGAGGTAGGAATTATTGAAGGTTCGACAGAGCAATGGGATTAAGGAAGGAAAAGAAAAATAGAGTTTGACTGTAGAGCCATCAGAACCCGGGGAGTATTTTATTTAAGAAATCAATTGCGAGTCTAATTTCTGAATCAGTAATTAGAGGGGAAGAAGAAAGAGATTGAATAATTTATTGCTCAGTGCGGCAGAAAAGTCTTGGGGATATACATATCTTGGACATAGATGTATAGTGGGGTAAGCAGAAGAAGTAGGAGGATTCAAAAGGTCGTCAAAGAAGTTTACAAAAGAAGAGTAAGTTAGTTTCAATTGAGAAATTTAAGTCGAGTGGGGAATGAGTAATGGTATCAGAAGTAAATAAGGACTTTGTTTGAGATGTGTTTTCTTTGATAGAAGCCAAAAGAAAGGGGTTATCTATACTGCAAAAGAGTGAAAGATGGAACCAAATTTGAGTTCTTATTTGTTGGTATTGTTTTATTTGGAATTTTTTGGTGTAAGTGCTGTATTTATCCTTTTTGTAGTTGACTTATCAAATTGTTAGTATTTGTATTTTCTTTTTTCGAATTTTGGAAAGAGTAATTTGGTGTTGTTTTATTTTATTTTTTGCTTATTGCACCATAATAGTAGTTGTTGTGTGGGATTTAAAGGAGGTAAAAGATTTGTTATGAAGGATTTAATGGATAGTTTATTGTTTTAAAAAGAAAGAATAGAGTTGTTTAGTTTCCCGCAAAAGGATTTAAAAAAAGATCTTGAAGAAATTATTATTATGATACTTGGAAATTTGTTTTGGTCAAAGGTATTGGCTGAGGCTCGGGAGATGTTAGAGAATAGGGTAGATAAGGTATAGATTTGGTCTAGTCTGAAATTAGAATGAGAGCGTGAAAAGGAAACAATTTTAGTACGGGAGTGGAAGCGGCGATAGAATTTTATTAAGCCAAAGTTGAATATTAGCTTTTGGAAAAAAATTGGTTATAGGTATTTGGGCAGAAGCAACTGGTTCGATCGATAGGATTCAAGACTAAATTAAAATTGCCAGCTATGATTAATTTTCTGTGCTTAAAATTTAGTTTGTTTAAATATGATAGGATGTTTTGGATTGCTTTGAATTGCTGCGTTCTTTTTGTTTATGTTTTGCCATATGGGAGATAATAATTAAATTGTATTGAATCAACATTGTTAAGAGTGAATGAAATAGTCTGAATTTAATTATATAAAGAGGATGATTTAAACGTTTTTTTCGGGGAGGTCCAAAGTTTTTATATTAATTGAACCGTAAGATAAGAAAAAAAAGAAAAAACAATAACGGCGCTCTTAATTACTCGCCCACACTGCTGACAACAAATTTGACAGATCTGACAGATTGACGCGACATCTAACATGTTCCTGGTTACTAGAAAAGCCTATCAGAAACTTAATTTCATTTCATAACTGGCTGATTTGGTTAAAAGTAAACTCTATAGCAGTGCCTCTCAACTATCTTTTTCGTGGCGACACAAAACCTGGCTAAAAAAATAGACAAGAAAACTTTGGCGACCCAATCTTTTTCACAGACGTTATTACAAGCATAAAAATCTCTATTTGTGTCCCCGAACCTTAGTGATCTCTAAAAAAAATATTTTTACTTTGAATCAATCTCGGATTTGTCGAATTTCTTTCCTTAAAAATAGTGATTTAATCTTTAGACAACTACAGTCGTTGCCGACCAATCAAATTGAACGGCGACCCAATTTCGGGCCGCAACCCTGGGGTTGGCAAGCACTGTCATAGATTGTTTATAATAGTTTTGGTGGTCAGGTCCCCTGGGCCCCCTTAAATCCCCCTATCATTATGTAGGATAATTTGTGCGGCTCAATAAAGCGTGAAGTGAAGTGTTTCTGTTGAGTGCTAATGAGGATAAGTGTACCTTGACGATGTTTGATTTGTGGTGTTGGTAAGTGATCGGTGTTTGGATATACTAGAAAATTACGTCAGTGGCAAAAGTGTCACAGTTTTTGCTTTGAATAGTGTGGTTTCTTGTATGCAGAAAAATGAATATTATTTTGGGTGATAAGTCGTGCAAGATGTGCTGATGATTTAATTAAACCGTTGGTATTTAACCCAGAAATTTTATGTGCACCTAAAAGGAAACATAACCTACGATACATGAAAAAATAGTAAATGCAATATAATTATATCGTGTAAAATTAAAAAATATTAATGAAAAAAATAAAACATTGTATAAAATTTGGTAGAAGATAAATTATACAGTTAAGCAAAGAACATTTATTTGTTGTTTTCTAATGAAATTGCAATAATTGGTAAAATCTATCAAAAGTTAGAATTAAAGTTAAATTTAAAGTTAAAATTAAAATTTTAAAACAAAAGACTAGAAATAAGCAAAAACAACGAAAGAAATAGCGAGTATAGGTTTAACGAAAGAGACTGGAAATAACCTAAGAGAATAGAAGATAAACGGAATAATAAGTATAGGATTGTTTTCCGATAGAGTGACAAGAAAAAAATCCAAATATGGAGTTGTTTTGAAGTATCTTACAAATTTAATTTATTGGAAAAAAATCGAAAAAGCTGTTACGTGACAAGAACAACAATTTCTAAACAAGAATTTGTTTTGAAGTACATAAGTAAAGATTTTAAAGAAGTGTTAAAATATTTGTCATTAACTTTTGTTATTATTTGACACTAAAAAGAATATTTCAAATACTGTACAAAGAATATTTATTAAACGCAATATCACTGTTAAATCGATTCAATATTAATATTAAGAGAAATATATTACTTGTAATTTTCTTAGTTTTGAAGCGAAATAAAATCACAGTTCCTAATATCTTGTTCTATTTTGACTCGGAAAGAAAAACATATTTATTTATTTATTATTATTAACAAACAAAATTATGGACTGCTCTTTCGTTCTTTTTTTTTACTTTAAAGTGACAGTTGTTGCTGTTATTTGTGAGGATGTTTTCTTTTTTGGCCTTCTATTATTTTTAAGATACTCAGTTCTTCAGTTCCAGTAGTTTCACCTTTGTTTAGAAAAAGCATTGCACTGAATTGTTTATTATCAAAAGACTTTATTACTTCTTTGCTAGTATTGGGGGATGCTGTGCTTTGTCTTGGGGGTGTAATATTGTAGTTATTTTTATTGATTCATTAGGTTCAGGAGGCGAAGAATTTTGGTTGTATTTTTTTAATGACTTTTTGAATAATTTTTATCTTGGTTAGAAGATTTAAAAACATAGATTGCTTTGTTTTGGGGGTAGACAATTTGCATATGTTGGGTTTGCTCTATTCTAATTGTTTTTAGTTTTACTCTATTGGTTTTACTCTATTCTAATTGTTTTTAGTTTTACTCTATTGGTTTTACTCTATTCTATACCTCTTTCGAATTTTTCAAGATTTTGACAGTTCAAATTGAAAAATGATGAACTAAGAAACATGAGACGCATGAACAGATTTACGCAATTTCAGTGATTAGTAATAGTTTCACACACATGAGATCCCAAACAAACAGAGGCTCAAATTTCAAACCAATAGTTTACACCAGCGGTTTCCAACTTTTTTTAATGTACTCGAATAAAACTTTTCAAAGTTAATAAACATTTTATGCTTTTGGATAAAGTAAAATGTAAATCAAAATTCAGTGTTTCATCTAAAATATAATAGATCCCTAGAGTAGAAACCCTGTTGTATTGTATTCCAATGTCGACATAAGTATAAGTTACTCCCTTAAACTGATAAAATTTCTTCCCGGTTAAAAGCCGCTAATCTACGCAGAAATCTGAATTTGCAACACAAACGAGATGCGTTCAAGCATCTGAATCTCAAACTAAGTTAGTGAATTGATTGCTTAAAGTAAAATACGATATTGCTTGAAAGTTCAACCAAGAAACTGTTAATGTGTCAAGATAACAAAGTAACTCAATGCCCTTAAAAATATCCGCATAATGTAGGCAAAAATAGAAAGAAAATAAACGGGGCATAATATCAAAAAACCTACAGTTCTTGTTAAATGTTTTAACTGAAGTTGCGCTTTCTGCGCAAATTTCAAAATTCGATTAGGAGGGAAACTGAAAAAGTTAAAAAAAACGATATTTCTATTGTTTTTACCAGTTCATAGAATTCATTACACAACAGTGCGTCTTGGGAAATGTTGATGAGAAGTTCATGAATTTGCAAGTTCGGTTGTGATTCCTTAATTTAAAAATATTTTTATATTATCAGCCTAGCATAAATGCCCTAAATGGTCCATACAGACCTTACCAGGGGTCCAAAGGATTTTTCTGCAAAAGAAGAATTTTTCAGCTTATATAAAATCGCTTAAGCGCTATGCGATGCAAAAAAATCAATAAAAGAGACAAAAAATACTCCATTCCACGCTCGCAGTGAAAATGAGCTTTGAAGTTGTTATGAGACCGTAGTCGAGCGTTGTCGCCGTCATCAAGTTATCAAAAACTAGACTTTTACAGACTTGGTTTGAAAGTAAAAATTTCTTGTTTCTCAAAAAGTCTAAACTTTAAAGTTAATACGACGCAATGAAACTTTCTGGGTTGCTGTTTATTTTTTTCAAAACTAAATGCTGACAGACCGAAGAAACAAAGACAAGTTTCCTGGAAACACTTGATTCTCGATTAACTTAAATATTTGCAAAACTCAGGGACGTTGCAATATCACGGCATTGATGACAGCAGTTACAAGTCGCTGCCTCGATGGCGGGACAATTCGAAGTGGGGTAAAGAGTTTGCTGCACGGGGCGAAAACAACCGCCAACTAAACCGCGTTGACCGTTGCTCATGGCAACCAAAGATGATAATTTTCTTGGGACGCTCTGTTGTCATTTTATGCTTTCCTCATTCGCAACTTGAAAATTAAATAATTTGCCGCCCAATGTTTAGCTTAACAAATCGCGCTAGTGATTAGGGATTAAGTCTGGACTGTGAAGGTGCTTCAAGGCTTTGTGCTTTTGTGCGCGGGACCGGTGCCAGGCCTGTTGGGATGGGCTTACCCCGAGCAGCTTTAGTTAAGCTCAACCGCCTGCGGACTGGTGTTGGGCGATTCCATTCGTCCATGCACAAATGGGGTCTCGCTCCTTCACCGAATTGCAAGTGTGGCGCCTCTGAGCAAACCGCAGACCATGTACTCACAGCGTGCCCTATACATCGGGCACCACATAGTGCACGAGGTCTGACGGTTTTGGATGACGAAACTCGATGCTGGCTTAATAACATCACTGCCAGAATTTGATTCAGGCAGTACAGCAGTCTGGGGTAGTAAAAGGATAAACCCTCGGCCCCAGTCCTGTTTGTATCTGACCCGGAGTGGATGCCCTTCAAACGACGACGACGACGACAAAGTCTCGACAATTTGTCAACTCAACTCTCAACATTTGGAAAATCAGCAGTTTCCGGAAACCTCACGTGACAGCTGGTTGGAAGCTTCAGATTTAGGAACTTACAGTTTCTTGAAAAAAACAAACTAAGCGAAATTAATAGTCAGTTTTAGAGATGTATTTTAGAGATGTACGCTCGTAGTGGAAACGTGCTTTTATTCTTGATTTTAAAATCTATTCTATTATTTAAAAAAGGAATTTTAAAATCTGTTCGACGTAAACAAAAAATGCATGTTTCATAAGATTCAAGTGGTACAGATTTACAAAAAATGTTCAATAGACAATATGCTAATAAATTAAACAAATTTTAAAAATCTCTAAAAAAATGTACTTAAAATCAGAAATAATTCATTCTAGAAATGATTCGCGTAAATTTTGGGGCCTCATCAACTCTTTATTGCCGGAAAAATTAAAACCAGCATCTCCAAAATTTGATGGCAAGACTTTGCTGCACGGAGCAGAAACAATCGCCTACTAAATCATGTTGCTTATCCATGGACTTCTAAATAATGGTATCTGCACTGGAAACCGCATCGCAATGAAATAATTTGCCGCCCAATGTTTGGCTCAACAAATCGTGTTAGTGATTAGGGATTAAGCCTCGATCATTTGTCAACTTAACGCTCAACATTTGACAAATCAGCAGTTTCCGGAAACCTCACGTGACAGCTTATTGGAAGCTTCAGATTTAGAAACTTACAGTTTCTTGAAAAAAACAAACTAAGCGAAATTAATAGTCAGTTTTAGAAATGCATTTTGCACGTTGACCGTGGCTTGCTCTCTTCTCCAATTAATCAGAAACGCTGTTACTTTCGATGTCTTCCAAACCTATATAAACCACGTTCTCTTGCAGTATTTCATTTGCTAACAATTTCTTCTGACGAGAGTTGGCCGAAAGAATTCTCAAGAAAACAGTCTTTTTAAAGACTAACAAAAATTGTAAGAGTTATGGTTCCGTCAAAAACATTAGTTATTTTAAAATTACTAGCTGATAAGTTAACGGAAAAGGTGTAAATTGGATCAAATAATTAGATTATTCAGGTGTGGTTTTGGGTTTGGATTTCACATTTACAATTAGTTTGAACTGGGGGCAAATCTGGTTAATCTTTTTTAATAAATTGGTAAAACCTACAAAATCTTGAACCACTACTATACAGGGGCGGGGTAAAATAATCAGAAAATACTTTTAGCAGGGGCACTAAAGGTTTTTTGCTGGATGGGGGCAAAATTCAAAAAAAGAGCAGCTTATTTTTCAAAAAGGCACTTTTTACAAAATTTATTACTTTCAATCAGTGTCCAAAATCTCTACTTTTCTATCTCTATCCAAAATTCAAAATCTCGAAAATCCAAACTCAAAGTCAAAAACGTAGTGATCTCTAAAAAAAAGGTCATCGCTTTCAGTTCAGTTCACGATTTCTACTTTTGTCCTAAAGTTATGGTCTAGAGAAAAACTAAAATTGAGTCCTAAATTTAAAGGGCATGCAAAGGAAAGGGGGGCAGTTTGAAGGGTTCAAAAATTTATGGGGTCAATTTCCCCTGCTCCCTGCTTCTGGACCTCTAGACCATTAGTACTTAAAAAAAGCTTTGATATCATCAAAAAATAATGAAAGTTTTTACTTATAAAAAAAATTGCTATGAATATTTGTAAAAAAACATAGTAAATGTATACATAGTAAGTATAAAGACTTATCAAATTTTAATATTTTATTTATTTATTTTATAAATTTTACATATAAGCCAAGGCTGTAGTGGCTAAGAGCGTTATGTTCAATGAAGTTTAACTTAGAAGATTAATCACTAAATTGATGCTATTTACATTTGTTTACTTATTCAAATAGAAATAAAAACAAAGCAAGTGCAATATTCCATATAACTTATTTACCAATAATTAAAACAGAAGTTTAACTTTATCTAACTGATGTTTACCGGAGAGTAACTCTATATATTACGTTGTATGACCACGCCAGATTGCTGTACGAAGGTTGGCGTAATGTCACGTGATCATGCAATATGGAACAACAAAATCTAAAATTCGAACATGTATAGATATAGAAGATGAAAAAGTTAAATTCTATGTTTAAAATAAAATTTTATAATAACCAATTGTATTAGCAGAACCATTAACTCTTTAATTTTTTTATGGCAATCTTTAAAAATATTGTATTGATTGAGAATTTCTTCGGCCAATTCTCGTCAGAAGAAATTGTTGGCAAATGACAAACTACAAGAAAAACGTGATTTATATAGAATTGGATGACAGCGAAAGTAACAGCGTCTCTGATTGGTTGGAGAAAGAGAGCACGCAATTACTTACGGGCTTGCTTGCGGACCAAGTGATATACTGTAGAATGAGATATACTTATAATAGAAGCTTATAATAGAAGAATAAAATAAAAACAATAGAATTGAAATAAAAGAATAAATATGAAAATAAAAGAATAAATAATAGATAAATAAATATGAACGAATTAAATAAATATAGAAAAATTAAAATAAAAGAATAAATAACAGAAGATATTGTAGCAACGCGTTTTTTACCGCACTGTTAATTTACATCACAAACGCACTGATTACTCGATTACTTCTTCAGCAAACAGTCTTTGTTCTTTAGTAAAATAGCAAGCTAGAAAACGGGAGTGTTATTTTGTCAGCACCGTAGTAAGCGGACTGGTGTTGGGCGATTCCATTCGTCCGTGCACAAATGGGGTCTCGCTCCTTCACCGAATTGCGAGTGTGGCGCCTCTGAGCGAACCGCAGATCATGTTCTAACAGCGTGCCCTATACATCGGGCACGACATGGAACACGAGGTCTGACGGTTTTGGATGACGAAACTTGATGCTGGCTTAATGACATCACTGCCAGCATCTGATTTAGGCAGTACAGCAGTCTGGGGTAGTAAAAGAATAAACCCTCGGCCCCAGTCCTGTTTGTATCTGACCTGGAGTGGATACCCTTCAAACGACGACAATGACGACTATATCGTGCCATCGCAAACAATAATAAAATTTTGCAATGGATGACTCTCTACAAACCTTATTCACACAAGCGAAACAAACTCTTGCCAGTGCAACATTGTTACATCATCCAAAAAGTAACGCCCCTACGGCAGTAACAATGGATGCCTCGGACGTCGCTATTGTTGCTGTACTCGACCAATTCATCGATGGTCCATTGCAACCATTGACATTCTTTAGTGGTCTACTGCGCAAAGTGGAAGTCAAATACAGCGCTTTTGATTGTAAACTGCTTGCTATTCATCTTGCCATTCGTCATTTCCGTTATTTTTTAGATGGCCGATGTTTTGCAATTTTTACAGATCACAAACCACTCACGTTTGCTTTTTCTAAAATTTCTGGTCTTTGGTCCGCTCGGCAACAGCGCCATCTCTCAGCTATATTAGAATATAGCAAGGGTATCCGCCATTTTGCTGGAAAGCAAAACTTTGTGGCAGACACGCTGTATCGTTCGACTATCAATTTTCTTCATATCCCTCAAATTAATCTAAACTACCAGGACATGGCAGCAGATCAGATGGCCTCAGAAGTGCAGGCCTATTGCACAGCCATAACAAATCTTTGGTTAGAAGATAATTCCATTGGAAATTCTAGCGTTTCTGTACTGTGCGACGTATCCACTGGAAGACCTCGGCCAATCCTTCCGATTTCTTAGAGGAGGCAAGTTTTTGATGCAATTCATGGTTTGTCTCACCCGTTCATTCAAGCCACACGCAAGCTGATTGCTTCCAAGTTTGTTTGGCACGGTTTAAAAAAACAAGTCGGGCTATGGACCAAGCAATGTCTAGCTTGTCAAAAAGCCAAAATTCAACGTCATGTCAAAGCACCAATCATTTCTTATCTTCCTCCTAGCAGACGTTTTGATTGTGTAAATATAGGTTTTGCTCGGTATTCACACCACGCCCAAGGAAGATATAAACTGCTCTACAGCAGAACTTGTCTACGGCAGCCCCCTTACGGTCCCGAGAGACTTTATTCCCGGTACAAACTAGCCCCCGTACCCTTCTTCACTGCTTCCCTGGCTACGACAGGCTATCAGTAAGTTTAATTTTACACCTATGTCCCAACACGGTGTAACACCACAACACATGCCTCGTGAACTTTTTAATAGCCCATATGTGTTTATTCGACGTGATTCGCACAGACCACCACTAATACCACCCTATGAGGCACCGTATAAGGTCTTGCAACGCGGAACCAAGTCTTTTCAGATTGATGTTGGCGGCCGAGAAGAAGCTATTTCTGTGGATCGCCTCAAGCCTGCTTTTGTCGATACGACACTTCCGGTCCAACTCGGGCATCCCAAGAGACGAGGAAGACCACCAAAATCATAATATTTCATTTCCTTGTTTGTTTTTCTTTTGCATTTGTTTTATTTGTCCGCAGTCATCTTTCCTCGAGTGCGCTTTTTGAGTGGAGCTGTATAGCAACCGCCTGCCGTTTGCCGCACTGTTAATTTACGTCACAAGCGCACTGATTACTCGATTACTGCTCTAGCAAACAGTCTTTGTTCTTTAGTAAAATAGCAAGCTAGAAAATGGGAATGTTATTTTGTCAGCACTGTAGTAAGCGTTTGTCAAGATAGCTAAATTATCTCAGTCAGCGTTTTGTAAGGATAGCTAAAATACACTTATAAAGAAGGAAAAAGTGAAATACTTATAATAAAAAGCTTCTATTCATAGATAAACTCTTTTTGCTGACAAAGAGAGAGTTTAAGAAACTCTAAAAAGATGATCGTCATGTAGCTAAAATCGAAAACCCGTTAATATCAAATTTTTCCGCTCAAATTTTTGATATCTGTTATTTTTAAATTTTGTCATCTGTTAGACAACAAATATTGTGCGGAAAAATTCCCAAGTTCATCATTGCCTACGATTTCTTTTGACGAAAGTTGGACGAAAAAAATCTTAAGAAAACAGTCTTTTTAAAGATTGCCAAAAAAAAAGAAAATGAAAGAGTCAATTGTTTCGTCAATACCAGTGGTTATTACAGTATGAAGTTCTGTACAAACAAGAATTTATTGAAGAATTTTATAACTAATATACATGTACAATAATGACTGTAGTTGCATTGCGTGTAAAAATATAAAACTACAATTACGCCTATTTAATCGCTACAAGGCTATATTTGCCATTTGTTCTTTAATATACGAGATTAGTGATTTTCAATCAGTAAGCCATTGCCGCTGTTTTCAGTGGGCCACAGAGCTTGGCATAAATCAAAATGAAAGCAATAGTATCCTTATACAGGGTGATCAATACTTAGCGTTACAACTTTAAATAGCTGTATTTGGGAAATGATACGTACAGTTGGAGTAACACAGGTGAAATATTGTCACAGAATGAATATAAATTCAGTACAAATACAATTTATTCAATATGCTTTCCATTCGAATCAATTACAAGCTGAAGACGCCTCGAAAATAACCTGTAAGAGTCACGAATCACATCCTTGGGCATTTTCGACCATTCCTTCCGTAGTTTCGTCTTCAATGCCTCCAAACTTTTATGATGTGTTGCTGAGACCTTGCTCTCGAGGTACCCTCAGATACCAAAATCGAGAAGATTCAAATCGGGTGATGAAGGGGGCCATTCCTCTTTGGAAATGAAGTTGGGAAAATTAGCTGATAGCCACTCCTGCGTCTTTTTAGCTCCGTGTGACGGTACCAAATCTTGTTCAAACGTCCAAGGACGTTTTTTGAAGTATTCTTTTGTCCAGGGCAACAATGAACCAACAAGGATGTCATTTCGGTAATCCTCTTGGTTCAGTTTGACGCCTTGTTCTACGAAAACCAAAGGACTTCTTCCAGATTCGGTAAGGGCTGCCCAGACCATCACTGACGCCGCCCCTTGGTTCCAAGTGACTCTTCAAAGGTCCTACCTTCCCATCACGTGACCAAACACAATCATTCTGGGGATTTACATGGTGTTGAACGTCGAATTTCTTTTTGTCGCTGAAAACGAGGTTAAGAAGCGTGCCTGCCTCGAGGCGGGAGAGAAGAATTCTGGCTCTGGCAGGGCGTTATTCGTGACTCTTGCAGGTCATTTTCGAGGCGTCTTCAGCATGTAATTGATTTAAATAGAAAGCATATGGAATAAATTGCATTTGTACTGAATTTATATTTATTCTGTGACAATATTTCACCTGTGTTACTCCAATTGTACGTATCATTTCCCAAATACAGCTATTTGAAGTTGTAACGCTAAATATTGATCACCCTGTATAATGATGCCATGATGATCGAGAAATCGGAGACAAATTCATAGCGAAATCCCTTTTTTCTTTTTTTTTTATCTTAACCCTTATTTAATGAAATATGGGTTACGTTTAGGGTTAGGCTTAGGAATAGAATTGTAAGAATTTTTTGTTTAAATTTTTATTTAGAGTTATGCATTCTTAAAAAACTTAGTAAAGGTCATACATTGCCAAACTGACTAAGTAAAAATTATACATCCCTGAATTAACCTAGTTAAGATAATAAATCCTTTTTAAAGTGGAAAGTAACATTTTTACTTGATCCAAATAAAATATGGCAACCATGAAAGTTTTTCTATCAATTATTTTTTTTCTACTTTGCTTGCATGCTATAAGTTTACGGTTTTATTGATTCTTTTGTTTTGCTCTATTTGAATTTACCTATCACCAGTATTTTCATACAGTGTGATTTTACCTATCAATGTATTTTTAGTTTCCATTATTGTTTTTCGAAGCTGAAATAAAAGAAATAGAATTGAAATCGAATTTTAGTGCGTTAAAATTAAAATTTTGAATTCTTCGTCACAAGTAATCGTAGTTAAATTGTCATCTAAAAGGGCGACCATTAACTTACTGAGTTAGATGGTCCAAATCAAACCTGCGGGCCACCTGTGGTTCGCGACCAGCATTGGGGATTTCTAAAGGATTTTAGTAATTTAACATCATCTGGATTAAAAGCAGCTTTAACTTTTAAATCAGTTCGAGAGATAGAACACTAAAGTAAAATAAAAAAAACATATTTTTTTTGTTAAAATAACCCTCGTCGTCGTCGTCGTTTAAAGGGTATCCAATTCAGGTCAAGCACAAACAGGACTGGGGCCGAGGGTTTATTCTTTTACTACTCCAGGCTGCTGTACTGCCTGAATCAGATGCTGGCAGTGATGTTATTAAGCCAGCATCGAGTTTCTTCATTCAAAACCGTCAGACCTCGTGCACCATGTGGTGCCCGATGTATAGGGCACGCTGTTAGTACATGGTCTGCGATTTGCTCAGAGGCGCCACACTTGCAATTCGGTGAAGGAGCGAGACCCCATTTGTGCATGGACGAATGGAATCGCCCAACACCAGTCCGCAGGCGGTTGAGCTTAACTAAAGCTGCTCGGGGTAAGCCCATCCCAACAGGCCTGGCACCGGTCCCGGGCACAAAAGCACAAAGCCTGGAAGCATTTTCACAATACTCTGTTTTCCATTTATGATTTTTCCATTTTGAAGCCAGTCAGAAACCAGTCCATTCTGATGCCAAGTCTGGCAAGGTTGTTTAAAAGCTGGCACAAATGGTCGTGTGGATCTTAGTCTCACGTGGCGAGTATCTGAGGACCCACTTAAAAGACCATACAAGATATGATCGGGGTCCAGAGACCCACGGTGAGCCAAGGAGAGTGTCGCTCCCAGTCGGCGAAGCTCAGCTGGCTGGATGCCTGAGAGTATAGGTAGGTGGTCCGTTGGAGTGGGACGCAGGCATCCAATAACCATGCGCAAGGCGTCGCTCAAGACACTGTCGATGAGGCGAGTGTGAGCACTGCGACACCAGACTAACGCACAGTACTCAGCTGTTGAGTAGACTAGGGATAAGGTGGCTATGCGTAGTGTTTTAGTACCAGCACCCCATCCCGAGCCCACGAGTCGCCTCAGCAGTGTGACGCGCGAGGATAGTTTTTTGCGCAATGCCACTAAGTGGTGACGGAATGTGAGCGATCTGTCCAGTTTTACCCCAAGATAAGTAGCGGTTGGACAGAACGGTGAAAGTCTACCGTTATTGTAGACCTTTAGCTCACGTTTGGCCTCTCGGTTATTTAAGTGAAAGGCTGTCGTCACCGTCTTAGTGTGACTGAGCTTCCACCTCCAAGTCTGGAGATACGCTGAAAGTGTAGACATGTCTTGGCTTAGAGTCCCCTCCAAGTCCTTCCAGTTTCCAGAGGAATGCAACAATGCTAAATCATCAGCATAAGCAAACTTTCTGGAAATCATGGAAGGAAGATCGTACGTATAGATGTTAAATAGGAGGGAAGCCAAAACCGAATTCTGAGGAACGCCGTTTTTAAAACGGCGTAGCCTGCTTTGCTTGCTGTCACCGGTAGTAAGGGTGAAACTTCGATTTCCGACAAGCTCCATGATCATTCCGACCATGTGCTTATCCGGAAGTAGTCTCAGCAGCTTGCAGGTAAGGCCACGGTGCCAGACAGTGTCATAAGCAGCTGTCAGATTGATAAATACGGCACCGGCCTTCTTTTTAGCCTCCAAAGAATCCTCGATGTTCTGGGTTAGCAGAACTACTTGATCTGCGGTTGATTTCCCGCGTTGGAACCCAGCCTGCTCTTTAGGGAGCAGTGGATCGATTAATGGTTCAACGCGGGCGTAGATAAGCCTTTCGAGGATCTTGTAGGGGACACAGAGCAGAGATATCGGTCGATAACTCTTTGGTCCCGTACGGGCTTTATTGGTTTGGGGATCGCGACCACAAGCGCTCTTCTCCAAATCTTGGGAATCTTGAGTCGGCGCGAACAAGAAGAGAGGAAGTCACGTAACCATGACTTCAAAGCAGCTCCAGCATGGAGTATAAGCTCTGAGCAGATGGAATCAGGTCCCGGAGTTTTATCTGGTTTTAAATGTTGGAGGGCAGCAGCAAATTCTCTCTGTGAAAAATTGTCAGAAATATTTACTGCGTCTGGTGTTGTGGCCCTCCAAAGGTCAGTAAACTTCTTGATAGACACGTCGAGATGACTTGCGGTCAACAGCCTTGTATTTCCCATTTCTAACCAGCTGAGATGCAATAGCATCGGCTGAAACGGGACAGTGACGAGGAGAGTGTCGTGAACTACCAGTAAAATTGTTCAAAATACTTTACGCTTTTCGACTAGAGTGGGAGAAGTCAATGCTCCGAACTGCCTCGGACCATTGATCCCTTCGCTTTCTGTCAAGCTTGGCAAGCAGAGCTGTAGCAGCCAAACTCGAGTCGTCTCCCTGAGGAGACTGCAGAAAGGTTTTATAGAGGGATTCACACTCTGCATCCTAACACTGAATATAGTTATTTCGATACCCGCGTGGGATTGTCTTTTTGGCTGCTTTCCTGGTAATCCTGCTGCCTGCAGAAGTCCTGGTAAGCCGCATCCACATCAAGTAAATCAGGCGGCAACAAAGTCTTTGCGAATTTATTCGTCAAAGCAATGTAGTGACTCCATTTGGCCTTGCGGATGTTCCATCGCTTAACAGGCATGCTTGGCACTGCCATAGCAAACCTTGGTGGTGTAATAAGCGAAGGTCGATGTTGTGACCTGGAATACTTGTCAAGGACACGTCTATCCGGTAAGCGACTGTTTGGACCTACGCCAGCGAAAGCTAGATCTGGATTGGTGCCAGTGTTTTAGCGGCCAGAATAAAAACTGGCAGCGTCCTTGACATTATATAGGAGGGCAAGACAATTGATACTTGCCCATCCAGCCAAGCACTCACCGTCCGAACTATTGTCATCGCAACCCCAGTCAGCATGACGACAGTTAAAATCGCCAGCGTACAGACAGGGGTGAGGAAACACTGGGAGATCCAGGGTTCGCAATCGCATTAGCGGTGGTTTGTAGACGTTGAGTATTTTATAACCATCAACATCCACACACAGCCACTCGATCTCCGATGTCGGTGGAGATTGGTCCAAAAGCGTGTATCTCAGTCGCTCGTGGACAAACATGGCAAGGCCATGCTTCCTGCTTAAAGAAGACCAAGCTAGTTGGTAGTTTGGAAGTACGAACTTCTCTGCATCAGTGCAGTAGGTCTCTTGCACTAGGATGACGAGTGCCTCAGACTGCATAGCAAGGTGATGAAGAACGTTCATCTTGCTTGCAGTGAGGCCTACGATATTCAGATGAAGAATGTTGGGTCTTCGAAACTTGTTGGCAATGTGCCCTGAAAAGGAAAGTTTTTTTCTGGCATTATCCCCTCTTGAAAAGGACATTTGCCGATTAGCAGACCCACACTGAACATTGGAATGGGTGGATACCCTTTCATTTTAGTATGTTTAGTTTCGGCCTGTCATCTTTAACACCAATAAACAGACGTACTCACGGCCCAGGCTACGAGAAAGCACCTACTATCTGGGCCAAATAACCCTATTTATCTTTAAAATTAAGGGCAGACCACAAAAATGTCAAAAACCGTTTTTTCGTTTGCAAGTTTTATTTTTGGTTTTACCAGCAAATAGTTGCTTTGGTCTAAATCAAATATTAGGTTGTATGGAAAGTCTTGTCGCATTTTTTGCCATGACATTTTCAGTCTATATATTTTGCATTTGGTTAATCAATATTTATTGTCATTATATTAATGTTCTAATATTTTATTTCAGATTAATTTAATAGCATTTTCTTGAGTTTTACAATTAAATTACCCTTTTAAAATGGGTTTTGACCAGATGCATATTAGACATTGCATTTTATATGAATTTAAAAAAGGCTCAAAAGCATCCCAAGCAGCAAGAAATATTCGATTTGTCTATAAAAACGATCTCCCGAGTATCCGAACTTGTCAACAATGGTTCAAACAATTTGAACCAGGAAAATTTACCCAAGAAGACTCCCTTCGATCAGGAAGACCAAGTTCTGTCCCTCTTAAGGTTTTAAAGGCTGTGGTTAAAGAAAATCCCAAACAAACTGCCAGGGAATTGGCTAAGCAGTTCAGTACTTGTCACAGGACTATCATAACACAGCTAAACAAGCTTGGAAAGGTCTCAAAGAGAGCTTCTTTGAACCATTGTTGACAAGTATGGATACTCGGGAGATCGTTTTTATAGACAGAACGAATATTTCTTGTTGCGTGGGATGCTTTTGAGCCTTTTTTAAATTCATATAAAATGCAATGTCTAATATGCATCTGGTCAAAACCCATTTAAAAGGGTAATTTAATTGTAAAACTCAAGAAGATGCTATTAAATTAATCTGAAATAAAATATTAGAACATTAATATAATGACAATAAATATTGATTAACCAAATGCAAAATATATAGACTGAAAATGTCATGGCAAAAAATGTGACAAGACTTTCTATCCAACCTAATATATGCAAAGCAGAATATAATCGATTAAAGTTTAATGATTGCTTGCTTAATAATGCTATTTTGCAGTGAAAAAGATAAATAAGTATGACGTTGAAGATGTGATAATGATGCTCGGATGATGATGATGATGATGAGTTTGGAATAAAAACAAGCTTAAACCCGATCGGAGCAGGTTGCCATAAATGTTAAATAATTTTGGTTCCTTTCGAATTTTTTTAGATTTTGACAGTTCAATTGAAAAATGATGATGTGCAACAACTTGACGTCGTTCAATATGACGCGCTTCATTGTTCTGGAAACAACAGTCGCCATATTTACTACGATGATGGTTTATCTCGTCGTCGCACTCATCATATACGAGTGCAAAAAGCCCAACAACATCATCAGTTTACGTCATCTAAGTGACTTGAATCGCAGGTTGCAGTTCGCGTTGAAGATGCGACTGCTGACGCTGCTTGCCGTCTTGCTCGTGCTCGGAAGATTCGTTTGCGAGAACTACGAGCTACTGGCTCAATACACTGGAGTCTGCTATGATTATTGCAACGCCATCGTTAAAGTCAAGGTTGCGTTAACCTCATTTGGACTTTATTGTATATACAGTTTTTTATGGATGCGACAGCAATTTTTTTATGCTGAGCCCGCGATTCAGCATCTTTCAAGGCCACTGATTCGTGTTTTAAGTTGGGGCTCACTGGGTCTCCTCACTTTGGCCCTGTTAATTGGGAATGTGCTCTTCTTGGTAACCAGGTTTTATAAGATGACCGAGCATGGTTGTCTCAATCACCACAACACAATTCCACCTGTAATTCCGTGGATTTTTTTGGGAACAACAAACGTGTTGTCTCAATTGACTTTATTTGCTTTGTTCGTTTATCCTTTATTGCAACATAAAAGCCAACGAGATGCCAGCTCTTGCTCCAATTTTAGCAGCTTTGCTTCTATGATAAAAAGAGTTGCCATGGCAACATCGGTCTGCATTATCTCGGACATCATCGCTCTTCTCTTCATTCTCCTTGTGAAAGAGCAAGATGAGATTATTCCTACTCTTGCTTTTGACGTTTCGCTTGTCGTAAACGTCATCTGCGTCTTGGCAACGTTCAGTGATTGGTGGGACCGGCTTGCTGCTACATTATGCTGCAATAGATTCCGACTACTGAGCAACGAGAGAAAAGGATCAACGAAAAACAAAGAAAATATCAATTCATCGAGAACAAACCGCACAAGTCTGCAAGGCGGTTTCTAAACAAACTACTTTCCCTGAACAAACCAAATTGCCAAATCACTCGACTATTGCTATGGACAAAGCACACTTTGTCCAACTCGATAGAGAATAATCATCAGAGGTACGCTTGAAAGTGAGAGAGAAGTCGCTTTGCGTATCGATGATGACGCGGCGTCTTTCTAGATTTGATGCACGCAATCACATCCAACATGACATCACTTTTATATCACCATTATAATGAAGCGATTCTTTAAAGTTCAGTCTTGTTGCCTTTATTAGACTAAACAGTTTCTTTTGTTTGTATCATAAATAGAGTAAATGCGAACAGCCGATGCTTGCCCCAGGCAATAAGCGCCCCGTGGTCCTTCAACTAAATTTTTGAGAAAATCAAAACTTATTTAAAAATCCCGTGTATTTGTTTCCCTCTAGCGACTGAAAACTTCCTCGAGCTAGCCTTAGTGGGCAAGCGCTTACAACTTGAAAAATCGATATCGCAGTGGACGCGATTCATTCACTGCAACGAGCAATCGAATCGTGATAGAAAGCAAATTACGTCAATGAGCCGGATAAGTCTGTGTTTTTGCAAACAAATCAGCTGTCCAATAAACTCATAAGCATCAGAACTTTAGTGTGATATTCGTAATATTAAAACCAGGGCTTTGAACTCGATGCATTTTAAACCAAAATTGAGATCGAGTTAATAATTTTTAATTTATCGAATTTGAAATCCTTCTATTTATGAAGTAAAGACAAAAGGTTTTTTTACTCGATCGACTTTAAGACCGAGTTATTCAAATTCAAGTTTGCATCCCGGTTGAAACAAGAAAATATTTCTAATTCTTGCTTTGCATCATGATCTAAACCAGTGGGGTTCCAACCAGGGGCAGGTGGAAAGGTTTTAAGACGTAGAGAATTTTAAAAATTTTTCAAAATTATTAATTAGAAACATTTTTTAAAAATTCAAGGGTACGCAGACTTGATAATTAAGTTTTTGAAAGGTCCGTGACTAAAAAAGTTTGGGACCACTCGTCTCGAATTATTGCTAACGGTCTCCATCTTGTTATCAAGGTGGTCTGGTCTCGAACTTGTGTTATCTAAATTTGTCTCGCAACAGAACATTTTTTTTGACATTTTTCTTACTTGACGTGATTGTGATGAATTTTGCCATTCGCGTAAGAACAACACTCATTCATTCAACTTATCGGCTTTGTTGCAATTTGAAGTAATAAAAAGTTGAAGGTTCGTTCAGACTGAAAACTGTCGCGAACAAAGCAAGTGGAAAGCGAAGTGAAATATTCTGCTAAATACGGTTGAGTTTGTTGAATCTTCATTGTTTGATTTTGTAAATTCGCTTAATTCGTCGCATTGTTTTTTCTTGTCCCTATTAAATTATTCATATTTCGTGTACATTTCAGTTTTTCTAATTCGTCATCGTCAAATATGTCGAATTCCTCAAGCCGTCACCTTTTTATAACCACGAAGAACTTTTTGTTCAGTTGAATGAGCTGATACGGAATTAAAAGTTTCGATTCAACCGTTTAATGTGTATTCACGGCTTTGTTGATCACTGCAGCATGGACATATTTACGCAGATTCATTGTTTAGGATTAGTTTTACATCCTTAAACAAACAAAAAGCCATAATAGTCTACGGAGGGAATCTTGCTGTAGCAATACAAACAAGATGCGTTCAAAAATTGATGTCAAACAAAAGATATAAGTACGTGAGTTAATCGCTTAAATAAAAAAATACGAAATTTTTTTAAAGTTAAATCAAGAAACGTTTAATGTGTCAAGATAACAAAGTACCACAATGTCTTTAGAAGTATCCGCATAATCTTGGCAAAGATAGTGTGGCGTGGTTCGTTTGGCCACACGAGTAAAACTTTTAACTCCTTTTATTGAAAGAGGCGTAATTTCAATTAAACACAGAAAATAACGTTTAAATTTCAAGACAAGAATTCAGGCTGAGTCTTCGCCCTATAACGCTGGAAGGATGAGTCTCAAGTTAAGTTTTTTTGATCAGGACGCTTTAATCTCTGTCAGTCTCTTTCTGTCAGTCTGGCCGGCTATTCGGTCCAGCGAGTACAAAACGTCGAAGTAATTTCATTGATTTTCTATTATGACGCGTAATCTTTTTTCACAGATAAAACCACGAGGCGTTAATTCACGTGATCCAGCTACATCCTGTTTGCAGATGTGGCGAAAATAACTGCACAAAAGATGGTATAGGCCTTGGTGGCGCGATCAGCCAACATTCAGTTGGGGGAGCAACAAAAGGCGGTACAAAAACAAAATATTAAGAAATAAAAGTTATAACAAGACGGTTGCCGTGAGAGCAGATAAACGCTGTACAGCGAGCGGAAGAGCGTGCACGAAAACAGGTTTGCGGCGATAAGTCCGCTACAGAACTTCCCCCCCAGATTTTTGGTGACGGAGCAGACAAAGGTTGATTGGTCCATCGGAAATCGACAAAAAAAGGTTTACAAATTAGCGACAAAGCTGCAAAAGCAAACAGACGGCAGCAAAAAAAATCTTCGAAAAACTAGACATTATTATTTACAGACAAAACAGCATAATATTATGATTACTCTGGGGTGTTGGCCTCAGAATTGGAGATTTTTGCGAGACGGTTACGGGTAGCTAACAAATCACTTGACATAAGAGACCGTAAGACGATGATTGGGAGTAGAGCCGCCCAAAACAAGGATAGCAAGGAAAGAAAACTAATTATATCGTTGAGAATGGAATTTGCTATGGACGAAATATGTTGCATGAAAATGCATTTTAAAGCTGACGAAGCTGTATCAAGAACGTAATGATGAATGATGATGATGAATCAACGACGCTCCCAGTCGGCGAAGCTCAACTGGCTGGATGCCTGAGAGTATAGGTAGGTGGTCCGTTGGAGTGGGATGCAGGCATCCAGTAACTATGCGCAAGGCGTCGTTCAAGACACGGTCGATGAGGCGAGTGTGAGCACTGCGACACCAGACTAACGCACAGTACTCAGCTGTTGAGTAGACTAGGGATAAGGTGGCTATGCGTAGTGTTTTAGTACCAGCACCCCATCCCGAGCCCACGAGTCGCCTCAGCAGTGTGACGGCGAGGATAGTTTTTTGCGCAATGCCACAAAGTGGTGACGGAATGTAAGCGATCTGTCCAGTTTTACCCCAAGATAAGTAGCGGTTGGACAGAACGGTGAAAGTCTACCGTTGTTGTAGACCTTTAGCTCACGTTTGGCCTCTCGGTTATTTAAGTGAAAGGCTGTCGTCACCGTCTTAGTGTGACTGAGCTTCCACCTCCAAGTCTGGAGATACGCTGAAAGTGTAGACATGTCTTGGCTTAGAGTCCCCTCCAAGTCCTTCCAGTTTCCAGAGGAATGCAACAATGCTAAATCATCAGCATAAGCAAACTTTCTGGAAATCATGGAAGGAAGATCGTACGTATAGATGTTAAATAGGAGGGAAGCCAAAACCGAATTCTGAGGAACGCCGTTTTTAAAACGGCGTAGCCTGCTTTGCTTGCTGTCACTGGTGGTAAGGGTGAAACTTCGATTTCCGACAAGCTCCATGATCATTCCGACCATGTGCTTATCCGGAAGTAGTCTCAGCAGCTTGCAGGTAAGGCCACGGTGCCAGACAGTGTCATAAGCAGCTGTCAGATTGATAAATACGGCACCGGCCTTCTTTTTAGCCTCCAAAGAATCCTCGATGTTCTGGGTTAGCAGAACTACTTGATCTGCGGTTGATTTCCCGCGTTGGAACCCAGCCTGCTCTTTAGGGAGCAGTGGATCAACTAATGGTTGAACGCGGGCGTAGATAAGCCTTTCGAGGATCTTGTAGGGGACACAGAGCAGAGATATCGGTCGATAACTCTTTGGTCCCGTACGGGCTTTATTGGTTTGGGGATCGCGACCACAAGCGCTCTTCTCCAAATCTTGGGAATCTTGAGTCGGCGCGAACAAGAAGAGAGGAAGTCACGTAACCATGACTTCAAAGCAGCTCCAGCATGGAGTATAAGCTCTGAGCAGATGGAATCAGGTCCCGGAGTTTTATCTGGTTTTAAATGTTGGAGGGCAGCAGCAAATTCTCTCTGTGAAAAATTGTCAGAAATATTTACTGCGTCTGGTGTTGTGGCCCTCCAAAGGTCAGTAAACTTCTTGATAGACACGTCGAGATGACTTGCTGTCAACAGCCTTGTATTTCTCATTTCTAACCAGCTGAGATGCAATAGCATCGGCTGAAACGGGACAGTGACGAGGAGAGTGTCGTGAACTACCAGTAAAATTGTTCAAAATACTTTACGCTTTTCGACTAGAGTGGGAGAAGTCAATGCTCCGAACTGCCTCGGACCATTGATCCCTTCGCTTTCTGTCAAGCTTGGCAAGCAGAGCTGTAGCAGCCAAACTCGAGTCGTCTCCCTGAGGAGACTGCAGAAAGGTTTTATAGAGGGATTCACACTCTGCATCCTAACACTGAATATAGTTATTTCGATACCCGCGTGGGATTGTCTTTTTGGCTGCTTTCCTGGTAATCCTGCTGCCTGCAGAAGTCCTGGTAAGCCGCATCCACATCAAGTAAATCAGGCGGCAACAAAGTCTTTGCGAATTTATTCGTCAAAGCAATGTAGTGACTCCATTTGGCCTTGCGGATGTTCCATCGCTTAACAGGCATGCTTGGCACTGCCATAGCAAACCTTGGTGGTGTAATAAGCGAAGGTCGATGTTGTGACCTGGAATACTTGTCAAGGACACGTCTATCCGGTAAGCGACTGTTTGGACCTACGCCAGCGAAAGCTAGATCTGGATTGGTGCCAGTGTTTTAGCGGCCAGAATAAAAACTGGCAGCGTCCTTGACATTATATAGGAGGGCAAGACAATTAATACTTGCCCATCCAGCCAAGCACTCACCGTCCGAACTATTGTCATCGCAACCCCAGTCAGCATGACGACAGTTAAAATCGCCAGCGTACAGACAGGGGTGAGGAAACACTGGGAGATCCAGGGTTCGCAATCGCATTAGCGGTGGTTTGTAGACGTTGAGTATTTTATAACCATCAACATCCACACACAGCCACTCGATCTCCGATGTCGGTGGAGATTGGTCCAAAAGCGTGTATCTCAGTCGCTCATGGACAAACATGGCAAGGCCATGCTTCCTGCTTAAAGAAGACCAAGCTAGTTGGTAGTTTGGAAGTACGAACTTCTCTGCATCAGTGCAGTAGGTCTCTTGCACTAGGATGACGAGTGCCTCAGACTGCATAGCAAGGTGATGAAGAACGTTCATCTTGCTTGCAGTGAGGCCTACGATATTCAGATGAAGAATGTTGGGTCTTCGAAACTTGTTGGCAATGTGCCCTGAAAAGGAAAGTTTTTTTCTGGCATTATCCCCTCTTGAAAAGGACATTTGCCGATTAGCAGACCCACACTGAACATTGGAATGGGTGGATACCCTTTCGTTTTGGTATGTTCGATTTCGTTCTGTCATTTTTAAAATCAATGAACAGACGTACTCACGGCCCAGGCTGCGAGAAAGCACCTACCATCTGGGCCAATATCCTATATGGTCTTTTAAGTGGGTCCTCAGACACTCGCCAAGTGAGACTAAGATCCAGACACCCGTTTGTGCCAGCTGTGCGGAATCTTTTGAACAACCTTGCCCGATTTGGCATCCGCGCTTCTGAATGGACAAATCATAAATGGAAAACAGAGTATTGTGAAAATGCTTCCAGGCTCCGTGCTTTTGTGCCCGGGACCGATGCCAGGTTTGTTGTGATGGGCTTACCCCGAGCAGCTTGGGTTAAGCTCAACCGCCTTCGGACTGGTGTTGGGCGATTCCATTCGTCCATGCACAAATGGAGTCTCGCTCCTTCACCGAATTGCAAGTGTGGCGCCTCTGAGCAAATCGCAGACCATGTTCTAACAGCGTGCCCTATACATCGGGCACCACATGGTGCACGAGGTCTGACGGTTTTGAATGAAGAAACTCGATGCTGGCTTAATAACATCACTGCCAGCATCTGATTCAGGCAGTACAGCAGCCTGGAGTAGTAAAAGAATAAACCCTCGGCTCCAGTCCTGTTTGTGTCTGACCTGGAGTGGATACCCTTCAAACGACGACGACGAGGGTTATTTTAACAAAAAAAATATGTTTTTTTTATTTTACTTTATTTTTCTATTTCTTTCGAACTGATTTAAACATTGACGCTGCTTTTAATCCAAAAGAGGTTAAATTACTAAAATCCTTTAGAAATCCCCAATACTGGTCGCGAACCACAGGTGGCCCGCAGGTTTGATTTGGACCATCTAACTCAGTAAGTTAATGGTCGCCCTTTTAAATGACAATTTAACTACGATTACTTGTGACGAAGAATTCAAAATTTTAATTTTAACGCACTAAAATTCGATTTCAATTCTATTTCTTTTATTTCAGCTTCGAAAAACAATAATGGAAACTAAAAATACATTGATAGGTAAAATCACACTGTATGAAAATACTGGTGATAGGTAAAATCAAATAGAGCAAAACAAAAGAATCAATAAAACCGTAAACTTATAGCATGCAAGCAAAGTAGAAAAAAAATAATTGATAGAAAAACTTTCATGGTTGCCATATTTTATTTGGATCAAGTAAAAATGTTACTTTCCACTTTAAAAAGGATTTATTATCTTAACTAGGTTAATTCAGGGATGTATAATTTTTACTTAGTCAGTTTGGCAATGTATGACCTTTACTAAGTTTTTTAAGAATGCATAACTCTAAATAAAAATTTAAACAAAAAATTCTTACAATTCTATTCCTAAGCCTAACCCTAAACGTAACCCATATTTCATTAAATAAGGGTTAAGATAAAAAAAAAAGAAAAAAGGGATTTCGCTATGAATTTGTCTCCGATTTCTCGATCATCATGGCATCATTATACAGGGTGATCAATATTTAGCGTTACAACTTCAAATAGCTGTATTTGGGAAATGATACGTACAATTGGAGTAACACAGGTGAAATATTGTCACAGAATAAATATAAATTCAGTAAAAATACAATTTATTCCATATGCTTTCTATTTAAATCAATTACATGCTGAAGACGCCTCGAAAATGACCTGCAAGAGTCACGAACAACGCCCTGCCAGAGCCAGAATTCTTCTCTCCCGCCTCGAGGCAGGCACGCTTCTTAACCTCGTTTTCAGCGACAAAAAGAAATTCGACGTTCAACACCATGTAAATCCCCAGAATGATTGTGTTTGGTCACGTGATGGGAAGGTAGGACCTTTGAAGAGTCACTTGGAACCAAGGGGCGGCGTCAGTGATGGTCTGGGCAGCCCTTACCGAATCTGGAAGAAGTCCTTTGGTTTTCGTAGAACAAGGCGTCAAACTGAACCAAGAGGATTACCGAAATGACATCCTTGTTGGTTCATTGTTGCCCTGGACAAAAGAATACTTCAAAAAACGTCCTTGGACGTTTGAACAAGATTTGGTACCGTCACACGGAGCTAAAAAGACGCAGGAGTGGCTATCAGCTAATTTTCCCAACTTCATTTCCAAAGAGGAATGGCCCCCTTTATCACCCGATTTGAATCTTCTTGATTTCGGTATCTGGGGGTACCTCGAGAGCAAGGTCTCAGCAACACATCATAAAAGTTTGGAGGCATTGAAGACGAAACTACGGAAGGAATGGTCGAAAATGCCCCAGGATGTGATTCGTGACTCTTACAGGTTATTTTCGAGGCGTCTTCAGCTTGTAATTGATTCGAATGGAAAGCATATTGAACAAATTGTATTTGTACTGAATTTTTATTCATTCTGTGACAATATTTCACCTGTGTTACTCCAACTGTACGTATCATTTCCCAAATACAGCTATTTAAAGTTGTAACGCTAAGTATTGATCACCCTGTATAAGGATACTATTGCTTTTATTTTAATTTATGCCAAGCTCTGTGGCTCATTGAAAACTGCACCATGGCCTATCACTGGGACATGGCCTACCGATTGAAAATCACTAATCTCGTGTATTAAAGAACAAATGGCATTTATTATGTTTCATAAATATAGCCTTGTAGCGATTAAATTCATAGCCATAATTATAGTTTTATGTTTTTACACGCAATGCAGCTACAGTCATTATATTATTATTTATAAAATTTTTCTATAAATTCTTGTTTGTACAGAACTTTATACTGTAATAACCACTGGTATTAACGTAACAATTAACTTTTTTATTTTTTTATTTTTTATTTGGCAATCTTTAAAAAGATTGTTTTTTTTTAATTTTTTTCATTCAACTTTCGTCAAAAGAAATCGTAGGCAATGATGAACTTGGGAATTTTTCCGCATAAAATTTGTTGTTTAACAGATGACAAAATTTAAAAATAACAGATATTAAAAATTTGAGCGGAAAAATTTGATATTAACGTGTTTTCGATTTTAGCTACATGACGATCATCCTTTTAGAGTTTCTTAAACTCTCTCTTTGTCAGCAAAAAGAGTTTATTTATGAATAGAAGCTTTTTATTATAAGTATTTCACTTTTTCCTTCTTTATAAGTGTATTTTAGCTATCTTTACAAAACTCTGACTGAGATAATTTAGCTATCTTGATAAACAATGACTAAGGTGCTGACAAGATAACACTCCCGTTTTCTAGCTTGCTATTTTACTAAAGAACAAAGACTGTTTGTTAGAGCAGTAATCGAGTAATCAGTGCGCTTGTGACGTAAATTAACAGTGCGGCAAACGGCAGGCGGTTGCTACACAGCTCCACCCAAAAAGTGCACTCGAGGAAAGATGATTGCAGACATATAAAACAAACACACACACAAAAACAAGCAAGGAAATGAAATATTATGATTTTGGTGGTCTTCCTCGTCTCTTGGGATGCCCGAGTTGGACCGGAAGTGTCGTATCGACAAAAGCAGGCTTGAGGCGATCCACAGAAATAGCTTCTTCTCGGCCGCCAACATCAATCTGAAAAGACTTGGTTCCGCGTTGCAAGACCTTATACGGTGCCTCATAGGGTGGTATTAGTGGTGGTCTGTGCGAATCACGTCGAATAAACACATATGGGCTATTAAAAAGTTCACGAGGCATGTGTTGTGGTGTTACACCGTGTTGGGACATAGGTGTAAAATTAAACTTACTGATAGCCTGTCGAAGCCAGGGAAACAGTGAAGAAGGGTACGGGGGCTCGTTTGTACCGGGAATAAAGTTTCTCGGGACCGTAAGGGGGCTGCCGTAGACAAGTTCTGCTGTAGAGCAGTTTATATCTTCCTTGGGCGTGATGCGAATACCGAGCAAAACCCACGGGAGTTTGTCAACCCAATTTGCACTTGTTAAACGTGTCATCAAAGCTGTTTTCAGTTGCCGGTAAAATCTTTCCACAAGCCCATTGGCTTGGGAAACCCAAGTGGTAACAAAAGCTTTTGCGCAGGCTAGGGTTGTTACGTCTTTAAGAGGAATTGCCTCGGGCCATCTGGTGAAACGATCCACCATGGTTAAAAGGAAACGGTTTCCTTCCGAAGGTGCTAAGGATCCGACAATGTCTATATTTACACAATCAAAACGTCTTCTAGGAGGAAGATAAGAAATGATTGGTGCTTTGACATGACGTTGGATTTTGGCTTTTTGGCAAGCTAGACATTGCTTGGTCCATAGCGCGACTTGTTTTTTAAACCGTGTCATGCGAACTTGGAAGCGACCAGTTTGCGTGTGGCTCGAATGGACGAGTGAGACAAACCATGAATTGCATCAAAAACTTGCCTTCTCCAAGAAATCGGAACGATTGACCGAAGTTTTCCAGTGGATACGTCGCACAGTAAAGAAACGCTAGAATTTCCAATGGAATTATCTTCTAACCGAAGATTTGTTATGGCTGTGCAATAGGCCTGCACTTCTGAGGCCTTTTTATTATAAGTATTTCACTTTTTCCTTCTTTATAAGTGTATTTTAGCTATCTTTACAAAACGTTGACTGAGATAATTTAATTAACAAACGCTGACTATGGTGCTGACAAGATAAGACTCCCGTTTTCTAGCTTGCTATTTTACTAAAGAACAAAGACTGTTTGCTAGAGCAGTAATCGAGTAATCAGTGCGCTTGTGATGTAAATTAACAGTGCGGTAAAAAACGCGTTGCTACAATATCTTCTATTATTTATTCTTTTATTTTAATTTTCTATATTTATTTAATTCGTTCATATTTATTCATTTATTATTTATTCTTCTTTTTTCATATTTATTCTTTTATTTCAATTCTATTGTTTTTATTTTATTCTTCTATTATAAGCTTCTATTATATGTATATCACATTCTACAGTATATCACTTGGTCCGCAAGCAAGCCCGTAAGTAATTGCGTGCTCTCTTTCTCCAACCAATCAGAGACGCTGTTACTTTCGCTGTCATCCAATTCTATATAAATCACGTTTTTCTTGTAGTTCGTCATTTGCCAACGATTTCTTCTGACGAGAGTTGGTCGAAAGAATTCTCAATACAGTAAATACAATGTTTTTAAAGATTATCATAAAAAAATGAAAAGAGTTAATGGTTCCGTTAATACGATTGGTTATTATAAAATTTTATTTTAAACATAGAATTTAACTTTTTCATCTTTTATATCTATACATGTTCGAATTTTACATTTTGTTGTTCCATATCGACTACATCACTGGTAGGTACATTCCATACTCTTAATAAGCGCATCTTTTTTAGGCTACTTTCTCTTTTTTCAGTCGTACTAACCTTGTTTGGAAGACAATTTATTCACATAGCTCCCAAAACCCTTCTTTATTCAAAACTATATTTTTATTTACCAAACTTCTCAAATAACGTCATGTCCGCTCAACAGCTACTTTTTTCTCGGCTAAGTTGGATCCGAACTTTATTTTTTTCATAACCATAAAACTTTCGGACAGAGATTTAATCAAAAACACAAAAGTGTTGAATCAAAGACACAAAAGCACAAAACTCAAACGTGTTTTTGATTAAACTTAATTGTCGGGCTTTTTCGGGCATGAACTAGTCGGCCCGTTTACAACTCTGGCCGACAGATCTGTTTTGTCCTTGTTAAGACTCGTCAGGACACTGCAATAATTAAATCTTTCGGAACAGTCAGCCCGCTAACCGTGACCGAAGAGCGCGAGGTGGCGCTAGAGGTTCTATTTCCGATTGTGGAGTTAGATAAAGACGAAGCTCCCGTGGAAGAAGTGCGGTCTAACAATTTTTTACCGTATTTTACTACTGGGAGCTGAGGTAAGCGATGTATGTCAGCTATTTTTGTAGAATGTAATTTTTCAATTTCAAGAGCTTTTTGAAAGAAACCAGATTTTGTGTAGTAGTTTTTATCTCCCAAATATTACTGTCATCGTCTGGTAGTCCATGGATTAATATATCAATTTTTTTCTCTACGTTTTGTTTTTCCAAGCTTTTTATTTTTGTTTAATTGTATTTTGTTGTAACAAGTTTTTTTAAAACACCAAGTCTTTTGCCTAAGTCAAGAGTCACGATTCAAACTCAGGTTCAATCTTTTTTCGTTGTTGAAGCGATGCTGTTTCAATTTGATTCGATCAATTTCTGTTTTAAAGCATGTAATTTTATTTTCGATTAAAAAATCTTTCTTGATAAAAACTTGTTAAAAGTGTATTTTAACATAATTTTTATGTTAAAATTAATAAATATTACATCAAAAATTATATATCAGTATAAAAAAATATTAATATATTAAAAATAATGTTAAAATTGTGTATTAATATTGAAATTAATATAACATTAATAGTATTAATGTAATAAAATTTTTTTAAAAGTAAAATTTTGATAATGACTTAACCCTTTTTATTAGCAATCCTTTTTCCTTTTCCTCACTTTTTGAGATACTGAACCAATTTTCTTTTCATTTTGGTGTTAAATGGTAATAATTCTCAAAAAATTTATTATAAACAATACTTAAATAAATTGAAAAAAGGTAAAGCTGTTTCAAAAAGATTTTACTTTGAAAACGAAACGATAACTATAGAGAAAAACTCAAAACCAGTTGGAGTATTATAAAGACGCTGGTTCTCTCAGAGAGCAAATCCTGTAAGAATGCACAAAATCTGCATGGGAGATAATAATTAAATTATATTAAATCAACATTGTTAAGAGTGAATAAAATGGTCTGAATTTAATTATATAAAGAGGATGATTTAAACGTTTTTTTCGGGGAGGTCCAAAGTTTTTATATTAATTGAACCGTAAGATAAGAAAAAAAAGAAAAAACAATAACGGCGCTCTTAACTACTCGCCCACACTGCTGACGACAAATTTGACAGATCTGACAGATTGACGCAACATCTAACATGTTCCTGGTTACTAGAAAAGCCTATCAGAAACTTAATTTCATTTCATAATTGGTTGATTTGGTTAAAAGTAAACTCTACATCAGTGCCTCGCAATTATCTTTTTCGTGGCGACACAAAACCTGGCTAAAAAAATAGACAAGAAAACTTTGGTGACCTAATCTTTTTTACAGACGTTATTACAAGCATAAAAATCTCTATTTGTGTCCCCGAACCTTAGTGATCTTTAAAAAAAATATTTTTACTTTGAATCAATCTCGGATTTGTCGAATTTCTTTCCTTAAAAATAGTGATTTAATCTTTAGACAACTACAGTCGTTGCCGACCAATCAAATTGAACGGCGACCCAATTTCGGGCCGCAACCCTGGGGTTGGCAAGCACTGTCATAGATTGTTTATAATAGTTTTGGTGGTCAGGTCCCCTGGGCCCCCTTAAATCCCCCTATCATTATGTAGGATGATTTCTGAGGCTCAATAAAGCGTGAAGTGAAGTGTTTCTGTTGAGTGCTAATGAGGATAAGTGTACCTTGACGATGTTTGATTTGTGGTGTTGGTAAGTGATCGGTGTTTGGATATACTAGAAAATTACGTCAGTGGCAAAAGTGTCACAGTTCTTGCTTTGAATATTGTGGTTTCTTGTATGCAGAAAAATGAATATTATTTTGGGTGATAAGTCGTGCAAGATGTGCTGATGATTTAATTAAACCGTCGATATTCAACCCAGCAAATTTTATGTGCACCTAAAAGGAAACATAACCTACGATACATGAAAAAATAGTAAATGCAATATAATTATATCGTGTAAAATTAAAAAATGTTAATGAAAAAAATAAAACATTGTATAAAATTTGGTATAAGATAAATTATCCAGTTAAACAAAGAACATTTATTTGTTGTTTTCTAATAATTTTTCTAATAGTTCTTTTCTAATAAATGAAATTCTAATAATTGGTAAAATCTATGAAATGTTATAATTAAAGTTTTAAAGGAAAAGACTAGAAATAAGCAAAAACAATGAAAGAAATAGCGAGTATAGGTTTAACGAAAGAGACTAGAAATAACCTATGAAAATAGAAGATAAAAGGAATAATGAGTATAGGATTGTTTTCCGATAGAGTGACAAGAAAAAAATCCAAATATGGAGTTGTTTTGAAGTATCTGTCGTGATTCGTGTATGCCAAATGCGTGGTTGCGGCATGCTTGCCTTATATTCGGCTTATGCGTTGTTTTATCGATCGTGCCCCGCTTCTCATAATATTCATCGTGTGAACTTTTGTGTGAAAGCGTTTCTGTATCCCACGGTCGGTGATTTGTACATTCAGTGATGTTCACTATATATATCAATTGTTATGTGGCTGTGCGACTCAGTAGACAGGCGACGAAATAATGCATAACGTGATCGTGCTATAATAAAATTCAATAAAGTTTATTTGATATAAGTTTGGTTATACTGTGTTAGGGTTAGTTTCAAAACAAAACACCAAATCCTAACATATCTTACAAATTTAGATTTGTGGAAAAAAATCGAAAAAGCTGTTACGCGACAAGAACAACAATTTCTAAACAAGAAGTTTTTTTTTTGAAGTACATAAGTAAAGATTTTAAAGAAGTGGTAAAATATTTGTCATTAACTTTTGTTATTATTTGACACTAAAAAGAATATTTCAAATACAAAGAATATTTATTAAACGCAATATCACTGTTTAATCGATTCAATATTAATATTAAGAGAAATATATTACTTGTAATTTTCTTAGTTTTGAAGCGAAATAAAATCACAGTTCCTAATATCTTGTTCTATTTTGACTCGGAAAGAAAAACATATTTATTTATTTATTATTATCAACAAACAAAATTATGGACTGCTCTTTCGTTCTTTTTTTTTTTACTTTAAAGTGACAGTTGTTGTTGTTGTTTGTGAGGATGTTTTCTTTTTTGGCCTTCTATTATTTTTAAGATACTCAGTTCTTCAGTTCCAGTAGTTTCACTTTTGTTTAGAAAAAGCATTACACTGAATTGTTTATTGTCAAAAGACTTTATTACTTCTTTGCTAGTATTGGGGTATGCTGTGCTTTGTCTTGGGGGTGTAATATTGTAGTTATTTTTATTGATTCATTAGGTTCAGGAGGCGAAGAATTTTGGTTATATTTTTTTAATAACTTTTTGAATAATTTTTATCTTGGTTAGAAGATTTAAAAACATAGATTGCTTTGTTTTGGGGGTAGACAATTTGCATATGTTGGCATAGCCGTACCTGCCGGGGGTGCAGGGGGGGCAATTGCCCCCCCAAGTTTCGAAGATTTGGGTAAAATTAAGATTTTTCGGGCAGTGAGAAGAAAATATTTGGGCAAAACCATAGTTTTTCGGGCAGCGATATGAAAAATTTGGGCAAAGTCAGGAAATTTAGAGAGGTGATGATGAGGAACTGCAAGAAATAATAACCCAAATTTAGGTGAAGACCTTTTTTTTTTTTTTTTAGAGATCACTATGATTTTAGGACAAAATTGGTTTTTGTCTGAGAAACTCAGACAATTTTTTTGTCATATCCGAAATGCACTCTAAAATCATGATTTGGGCAAACGTCACAAAATTTGGGCAAAACTTCATTGCCCCACCAAAATTTTTTGGGCTGGTACGGCTATGTATGTTGGTTTTGCTCTATTCTAATTGTTTTTAGTTTTACTCTATTGGTTTTACTCTATTCTATACCTCTTTCGAATTTTTCAAGATTTTGACAGTTCAAATTGAAAAATGATGAACTAAGAAACATGAGACGCATGAACAGATTTACGCAGTTTCAGTGATTAGTAATAGTTTCACACGCCCCAAAGAGTGTGATCCCAAAGAAACAGAGGCTCATTATCATACCAATAGTTTACACCAGCGGTTCCCAACTTTTTTTAATGTACTCGAATAAGACTTTTTCAAAGGTAACCTGTAAATGCGGCGGCAATGTATGTACCTGCTACCTCAAAAAAAACATCTATATGTAGACGCCGCCGCATTATAATACTATAGCATTGTGTTACTTTATATAGACTTGCCGCAAAGCAAAATTGTCAATTTGAATCTATATATAGACGCTGCCGCAAAATCGTGCATTTATTTTTTTACGTTCTCTTTTTTGTTATTTAAATATTGATGATTGCATGCAATTCCACTTAATTTTATAAAATTCTTGACTCTCCGTCGATTACTATTCCCAGTGAAGTGACGGGTCCTCTCAAAAGAGAGTGGAGAGACGGAATTAGCACCACTTTCAACAAGTTGCAAAAGACAAAAATGCTCCTCAACAATGGGAATCATTCCATCCCCGAATTCACTTCTGACGGAGCTTGCCATATTTCTGGGGTTAGTAATCGACAGGTGGTCCTAATAGGTCACTTCAACAAACCAAGAATGTTGCGTGGGAGTCACTCACACCAGTAGCTCTATATATAGTTGTCTACATCGAAACCTTAGTTCAAGGGTTCCCAAACTGGGGTACATGTACCTCTAGGGGTACATTTAGGCTTCTCAAGGGGTACATTATTATGTGAGAGAATGTCCTTATTTAAGTTAAATTCCGTATCCGGATGAAATAATAGACTCAAATGTCTAGAATTTTCGAATCCGGTCGATTGTAATTACGTCAAACAGGACAATTAAGAGGGAAGACTTTTTTTACAGATCACTGTGATTTTGGGGTTGGAATGGGGAAAATTTGTGGCTGCTGAAAAGGGAAGAATTTTTTTTATTAGAGATTACCTTGATATGGGAAAAATTTATATCTGATTCAAAGTGAAGACTTTTTTTTTAGAGATCACTACGATTTTGGGAGAAAAATAATAAAACTAGAGTTTAAATCGAAGTGAAGACCTTTTTTTTAGAGATCGTTTTTGGTCCTCGGTCACTTTCACATTATCAAATCTGTCCCTCCTGGAAAAAAGTTTGGACACCCCTGTTCTAACTGAAAGCCTTTTTTTTTAGAGAAACGTCACAAAATTTCGGGGGTATATGCAAACCTGCTACAATGTCCAAAGGGTACCGACGAACTAAAAGTTTGGGGAACCCTGACTTGGTTTATGATATCTTCATTTAAAAAGCAAATTTTAAAAGCTTCCCTCTCTAGCTAGAGAGCTACGTCCAGGACTTGTGACCTGGATGTGGTTTCCCTCCATCCCTTCTCTATGAGAATTACTTTTATATGATTATTATTCTTCTCGTAACTTTTTAAGTTTTTCTTTTGTGTGGTATAACTTGAAGCAAGGTGTTGGACAAAGTGTTATTTCACACATGTCACAGCTATAGATGCTTCTTTTATTTCTTTTCTTGATGAAGCAATATAAACATCTTTGAATTTCCTTGCCTTCCCCTCCAGTTTCAATGAGGAATTGCCTTCCAGTCAATCGTTTAGGGACTACCCTTAATCCTAGCAAACCTGCATATTTTCGTAACCAATGCACATCTTGTCCATATGAACTAATCAACATTTCTACCAGTTGCAATTAGAAATCTAAGAGAGTTTTTCTTCCTCCATTGTACTTGTAGATAACGTGACTGTTGTGTAATGTCAACTCCAACAACCGAAAAAAACTTTCATATAATAATTTTTCATTATTTTTCTGTTGGATGGGGATGGTGAAGAGATTTGGTCGAGTAGATCTACTCCTCCCATATGCAACTTTTTGTAGTTGATGCAAACTAATGGCTTGTTTGTTGCCTTTCCTCCAACACGAACTTCTTCCATCTCATCGTTATAGATTGTGCTCAGCATGTTAACATATTTCTTGTCCTTTCATTTTAAATGCGTTATTTTATTTTTGAAACAAACAATGTTTTACCATTTTTTAACTTTTTTTCTTTCACTTCTGGACAAGTGTTCTTCCTGTTGAAGCGGACAGTGCCTATGACATCTGTCTTTCAAGAATATCAATGAGCTCAGGAGACGTATAAAGATTATCAATCCCTTAGGTATAACCCTTTCCAAGCAAAGAGTCAATCAGGTTCAGCACTATGTTAGTTGGCTTTGTGAAACTTTTATTTGCATCATCTGATATCCCTGGAATGTTATAGGGATAAATAGTAGGTTTGCTTGTGTAGACGATCAAATTGCACACATGACCAGATTGGGCTTCAGCAAGAATGTAACTTTCAATGCCAAATCTAGCCCTTTTTAGAGGTATGTACCTCTTCCACTTGAGTCTCCCCTTCCAAAGAAGAAGTGATTCATCTATGCTAATGTTTTTTTGAGGGACATAATAGCTTTGAATTTGTCGAGAAGAGGGCTCAGTACTTCTTAAAATTTATATGTGGGCTCATTACTTGCTCCTTCTTTTTCTGTAAATTGCAAGTATTTTATAAGCAATAAAAATCTATTTTTACTAATACATTTCCCAAAAAAGAGAGTAGAAATCAAAGGATTTGTGGAACGGTATGAATCAAGAAATGTTTTTTGACTATTCCTTGCAAGATGATCAAGGACAAAAAAACTATACATTTCTCAAATATTCGTATTGCATTACAAAAGATCTCTGCTCTTTTTTTTCGTCTTACCAGATTTTCTTTTTTCTTCTGTAACTTTAGCGGCATATTTATTTTTCTGCTCGACAATATATTTCATCAGATCTTCATCAAAGAATTTTTCGAAAATCTCTCTCTTGGATTTTGTGAGTTTGAAAGGTTTACTTTGACGCCATTGTTTCCAATAAAAGGAAACGGCTCCCTGCTTACAGGAGGAATAAGTGACCAGGTGTTGGGCAGATTCACCTCTTTACTCTCGATAAGAGTATTATTTTCATTTTCCACTTCCAAATTGATATTATCAATATCACTATTATCACTTGCGTCATTAGAATTATCACTTTCGGTTTCACTTAAAATGTCGTCTAAAAAATCATCGTCCATATCATTTTCAGGCAGTTCTGCAATTTCCTCATCATTTTACTTTTTTCTTGTCATGATTGGGGTTGTAAAATTATAATTACACTAGCCACTTGTATCTAGTACAAATAGGTACAATTACAAAGAAATGTAATGCACTTGAGATAACAAGAAAAAACCAAAATAATGCTCTTATTAGGAGAGAGTGCAAGTCAGCAACTGCCAAAAAGTCAACACCTGGAGCCAAGAACAAATAATTTCCCTCAACAGGAAATGGTTTAAGATTGCCAGATACTATTTTTAATGCAATCTATAAATAGAGCCTGCCGCAAACCAACGTGTACCAATTTTTAAAAAGCGTCTATATATAGATGTGCCGCAAATGTTGCATTATTTTGGGAACGTCTATATATAGTTCCGCCGCAATTAACGGGTTAATAAACATTTTATGCTTTTGGATAAAGTAAAATGTAAATCAAAATTCAGTGCTTTATTTAAAAATATTGTGGATCTTTAGATTATAAACCCTGTTGTATTGTATGCCAGTGTCGACTTAAGTGTAAGTTACTCTCTTAAACTGATAAAATTTCTTCCCGGTTAGAAGCCACTAATCTACGGAAAAATCTGAATTAGCAACACAAACAAGATGTGTTCAAGCATCTGAATCTCAAATTAAATTCGTGAATTGATTGCTTAAAGCAAAATACGAAATTGCTTGAAAGTTCAACCAAGAAACTGTTAATGTGTCATGAAAAAAAAAGTACCTCAATGCCCTTAGAAAGTTGCGCTTTCTCCGCAAATTTCAGAATTCGAATCGGAGGGAAACAAAAAAAGTCAAAAAAATAATATTCATATTGTTTTTACCAGTTCATACAATTCATTACACTAGACAGTGCGTCTTGGGAAATTTTGATAAGAAGTTCATGAATTTGCAAGTTCTTCTGATTCCTTAACTTAAAAAAATTTTTCTGTTATCAGCGTAGCATATCGACCCCAAATTATCCATACAGATCTTACCCTGGGTCCAGAGGATTTTTCTATAAAACAAGAATTTTGTAGCTTATATAAAATCGCTCAAGCGCTATGCGAAGTAAAAAAACAATAAAATAAACAAGGAATACTCCATTTTACGCTCGCAGTAAAAATGAGTCTTGAAGTTGTTATGAAACCATAGTTAAGCGTTGCCGCCGTCATCAAGTAATAAAAAACTCGACTTTTACAGACTTGGTTTGAAAATAAAAATTTTTTGTTTTTCGAAAAGTCTAAACTTTAAAGTAAATATGACGCAATAAAACTTTGTGAATCGTTGTTTATTCTTTTCAAAACTAAATGTTTACAGAGCGAAGAAACAAAGACAAGTTTGCTGAAAATACTTAATTTTCCATCAACTTAAACATTTACAAAACTTAGTGACGTTGCAATATCACGGCATTGATGACAGAAGTTACAAGTCACTGCCTCGATAGCAGGACAATTCGAAGTAGAGTAAAGAGTTTGCTCCATGGGTTAGAAACAACCGCCAAGAAACCGCGTGGCCCGTTGCTCATAGCGACCAAAGATGATGATTTCCTTGGGACGCTCTGTTATCATTTTATGTTTTCCTCATTTACAACTTGGAAATTAAATAATTTGCCGCCCAATGTTTGGCTCAACAAATCGTGCTAGTGATTAGAGATTCAGCCTTGACCATTTGTCAACTCATCTCTCAACATTTGACAAATCAGCAGTTTCCGGAAACCTCATTTGACCGCTGGTTGAAAGCTTCAGATTTAGGAACTTACAGTTTCTCGAAAAAAAATGGAACTAAACAAAGTTAATAGTCAGTTTTAGAGATGTATTTTAGAGATGTACGCTCGTAGTGGAAACGTGCCTTTATTCTTGATTTTAAAATCTATGCTTATTATTATTAAAAAAGGAATTTTAAAATATATTCGATGTGAGCAAAAAATGTATGTTTCATAAGATTCAAGTGGTACAGATTTACAAAAAATGTTCAATAGGCAATACGTATGCTAATAAATTTAACCAAAATTTTAAAAATCTTTAAAACGATGTACTTTAAATCAGAAATAATTAATTCTAGAAATGATTCGCGTAAATTTTGGAGCTTCATAAACTCTTCAATGCCTGAAAGAATAAAACCACCATCTCCAAAATTTCCAAATGTTAATAATTGTAAAATAAGTGATTCAACTGAAATTGCAGAAAATTTTAATAAACATTTCTTTAATATTAGCAGGGTTCTAGCAGACTAAGTAGATTCTGTTAATTCCTATGACTATGGCAGTTATTTATCGGATCCTATATCCTCTTCTATGTTCTTTTGTCCTACTTCTGATTGCAAAAGAATCAACATCAATAATCAACTTGATTTTCCCAAAAGTTGTGGATCGAACAGAATAAGTGCTAAATTTGTTACTTTTGCAGCCTAAGTTATTGCACCTTATCCAAATATAGTATGCAACGTTTGTCTTAGCTTTGGTTTGTTTCCAAGCTACTTAAAGTAATAAAGGTAATTCCTATTTTCAAAACCGGGGATAAAAACAACCTTTTTAACTACAGATCTATTTCATTACTGCCAATCTTTTCTAGAATAGTTGAAAAAATTGTGTTTTCCCAAACAATTAACTACTTAAGTGCACATTCCGTATTAACACCTACTCAGTATGGTTTTCGATCCAATTATTCTACAACTCACGCTGTTCTGTACATTGTTTCAACTTGTTACGATAATATCGAATCAAAAAATTATTCAGCACTTGTTCTGCTCGATCTAGCAAAACCATTCGACATTGTCAACCACAAAATTTTACTGAATAAGCTTAATAACTATTGTATACGAGTTGTCGTGAATTAATTTTTTTATCGTTTTTATCCAACCGGACCCAATACTTTTTTTAACAATTGTTCCTCTTCTCGGGAAGATAGTGAATTAGGGTGTTCCCCACGGTTCTTCTCTTGGTCCACTTTTTTTTTTACGATATATAAATGATTTGCCGAATTTTGTTTAAAGTACTTCACGATTATTTGCTGATACTTGTTTACTAATGAGAAAATTTACGTCCAAAAAACTTCTACTTGAATTAAATAAAGATATAATCTCTATTTACAATTGACTGAATTTAAACAAACTTACACTTAATACTTCCAAATTGCAAATAATGATTAATTCTATTAAATTAAATTCATCAACGCCTCGATTAAATGTTAATTGTTCTGCCGGGTCAATTAAATTTGCAACAAAAGTAAAACATCTCGGTGTTATAATTGATAATAAATTAATCTTTAAAGACCACATAAATCTCGTAGAAACTAAAATCTCCAGATCTGTTAGTATTTTGAGCAAACTCAAGTACTATTTAGACCGCATTTCTTTGCTTAATTTTACTACGCTCTAGTTCTGGGATGGCGAACCCATGACCCACTAATTGAATTTCAATGACCCACCTTACGTCACAAAGTTTCTAACATTTTTGAAAAATTTCTGGCAATTTAGGACAGATTGGACGTGAAGGCCTTCTTTTTTAGTTTTTACCTTAAATTTTGGCCAAAAATAGAGCCAATGACCCACTCAATAGTAGCCTACTATGAAAAAGGCTTGCCATCCCTGGTTTAGAGGGTATGATCAAGTCGGGACAAAAAGTGGTAAATGTAAAGAACGATTCTAGGTGAAGACCTTTTTTTTTTTTTGGAGAACACCTTGATTTTCGGAGGAAAGTAGGAAATCAGTGTAGAAATCGAAATGAAGACCCTTTTTTTTTTAAAGAACACCCTGATTTTGGGACCAAAATAAGGAAATCTGAGATCAAATGGAAATGAAGACCTTTTTTTTTTTAGAGGTACCATGAGTTTTGGAGAGAAAAAAGTGGGAAGCCAAGATCAAAACTCTTTTTTTTAGACAACATCAATTTTTGAAAATTCTTGCCTCGGGCCCCTAAATGTGATATCCACCACTGCCAATGACCCACTTAATGTAAGTTTCAAAAAACTGTCATTTTTTGAACCTACAACAAAGGTTCGCCATCCCTGCTCTAATTCATCCACACATTAATTATGGTTTGATTATCTGGGGAAACACCTATTCATCATATCTGACAAAATTAATGATTTTACACAATAAGGCAATTAGGATTGGAACAGCTGTAACTGGTATGCCAATACATTTCCATTATATCAAAAATGTAATTCATTATCTCTATCACAACTAAAAAAATTCAAAATAGCTAAATTCACTCAAATATTTTCGAAAAACCGCCCATCATCGTCATTTGGCGACTATTCTATTTTAGCAGAAAACACGCATTTTCATCCAAAGAGATTTTCAAATTGCAATAAATTGGCTATCCCTTTTTTCAAAACCAATAGAACTCAAAATTCTATTAAATACAATTCAAATTGGTTGTTTTTGTTTCATCTGTTTTATTTGTTTTTTTGTTTGTTCGTTATTAAAGAGCGCTCAACAATTTTCTCGACTTAAAATCAGAATAAGCATTTACCTTGCAGCGCTACCAAATTCCACAACATAACAAACAATAAGTTTCTCAACAAAAAATCCGAGATAAATATCACCCAATTTGTAAGCTTTTATTTAATATAACTTCTTCAGATACTTATTTAAACATTTTATTTAAAATATTCTATTTGAATATGTATCTGAAGAAGCCTTAATAAACAAAAGCTTATAAATTGAGTGATATTTAGCTTAGATTTTTTGTTAAGAATGCTTTTTTTAAATTAATTTTCCCTATCTATGTATCCTACTATGGATCAATCATTCATTGCAAGGTTAGACCTGGTTTGTTTATGACAAATTTGGATTCTTTTAATAAGTTTCTACAAGGATTTAGTTCAAGAAAGTTATCCTGATCTAATGGTAATAGGGAAATATTGTTTTCAACTTTGATGGCTCAAATTTAATTTTATCAATTATTCTGAATGCTCTTATATGATAATATTTTTTATTTTTATCTTCCTTATTTTTTTATATATATTTATCTTCCCGACTCGCAGAAAAGCAACAGAGGCGCTAATGCAGTGGTTCTCAACTTTTTTAATTCCATTTACCCTTTTAACTGATAATCAAAACTAAATTCCCACCAACGAAAATTTAGTTGGTAGCCTAATTGGTATGTTTATATCATTATGCAAAAAAAATCAATTTCTTACAATTTAACCTTAATTTCATAAATTTTTTAAACCAGGTATGCCCAATCTTTTTTTCCTAATGGGCCGAATTATAAATTTAAGTACATTCAGCAGGCCGAAAAGTTATATGTATATGAAATTTTCTCTTTTTAGTATTAGATGCCATGACCAAATTAAGAGTATTACAATATAAATTTAAAATGAATTAACTAATTAAGAACGTAAGTAAAATATAAATAGTTCTAAAAATGCCTATGCTGAAGTTGCTTTTAAGTCCCAGTTACGCTAGTTCTTTTCTTCGTGCTTGCATCGACTCAAAATTCATAAGATCTGGAGAAGAGCGCTTGTAGTCGCCATCCCAAAGCCAATGAAGCCAGTAGGAGACTCAAAGAGTTATCGACTCATATCTCTGTTCTGTGTCTCCTACAAGATCCTTGAGAAGCTTATCTACGCCTGCGTCAAACCAATTATTATTGAAGCATGTTGGGTTTCGACGTGGAAAGTCAACCGTGAATCAAGTCATCCTAGTGAGAGAAAACATCGGGAATTTTTTTGTCGATTTGTCAATCTGACGGCAGCATATGATTAGACGTTTGGTGGTACAGAATTTGAAGAGTGCGTAAAGTTAAAGATTTTTCTTCCCAAAGCTTTTCATCTGACACTCTTCAGGAGAAATCAAGACCCAGAGCTTGGCAATCAACCTAATTGGTGCTCTTGTTTACAGAATTTTTATAATTTGTTCTAAAAGCAAACTGGACCCAGAGCTTGGCAAAATTTGTTCAATTCTTTTAGAAAATGGCTACCCGGAACATGCAATCAATTCGGCTTTCAAACAAAAACTTCAACGACTGAGTTCTAACCCGGATCACACAGTAAAAAAGTGCCCTGTCTACCTACACATCCCATAGATTGGAAATGTCTCAATGAAGTTCGAAAAGCAGATTACGTCTGCTGTGAAACGCTGCTTTTTCTCCGTCGAGCCACGTGTTATTTTTAACACCCGACAACTCTTACCAGCAACTAAGAAAGACGTTTTACCTTCCCATCATCACAGCAATGTTATTTACCAGTATGTGTGCCACTGCGATAGTCGGTACGTTGGTCGCACGTCTCCACGCCTAGAAGACCGAATTAAACAACACGTTCCAAGATCCATCACCAATCCTCCTGCCTCGCACAACCGCCAAAGTCTTTCCCGCTCTTGCAAGAACAACACACGCCCACAACAATTTCACGAATCTGCCATTAGTCAACACCTTCTTGACAACGCCCAATGCGCTCTTTACTATAGCGACGACAAATTGTCTATTCTCGCTCGAGGTTGCTCTTCTTTTCACCTTTCTGCTCTTGAAGCAACTTTCATTAAATCTCTCAATCCCCTTCTGTGCAAACAAAAAGAATTCGTCTACTCTTTGAAAATTTCTTAATCTTTTCTCTCATTAGCTAACTTCTTTCAGCCAATGAGAACTCTGCTTTCCCATTTATAAATCAATTCGGTTTCAATTCTGCTTTATTCTGACGATTTCCCCTGAAGAGTGTCAGATGAAAAGCTTTGGGAAGAAAAATCTTTTACTTCACGCAGCATATGATTCTTTATGGCACCGTGGCCTTACATGCAAGCTGCTTGAGACTTTTGCCAGATAAGCACTTGGTCACAAAGATCACGAAACTTGTCCGAAACCGAAGTTTTCATCCTTACTACTGGTGACAGCAAGTAAAGCTGGATTCGCTGTCTGAAAAACAGCGTTCTTCAAGAATCGGTCTTGATTTTTCTTCTTTTCAACCTTTTGATATTTACGTCTACATCTGCCCTCCACAATTTCTAGAAAATGTATCCACGCAGGTGATTTAGAATTTTTGCATTCCGCTGGAAACTGAAAGGCTTTTGAGGGGACTTTAAGTCAAGACATAAATGAACGTTTAATGCATCTTCAAACTTGGAAGTTGACGCTCAGTCACACTAAGCAAAAGACAGCAGCTTTTTATTAAAATAACAAAGAAGCCCCAACATGAGCTAAATGTTTTCAATAGCATTAGACTTGCACGATTTTGTCCAAACCCACTTATTTTGTGGTGAGATTGCTCACATTCCGTCACCATTTCGTGGCATTGAGCAAAAAACTATATTTGCGCGTCACACCGCTGAGGGAGCTCGTCGTCGTTTGAAGGGTATCCACTCTAGGCCAGACACAAACAGGACTGGGGCCGAGGGCTTATCCTTTTACTACCCCAGACTGCTGCACTGCCTGGATCAGATACTGGCAGTATTGTTATTAAGCCAGCATCGAGTTTCGTCATCCAAAACCGTCAGACCTCGTGCTCCATGTGGTGCCAGATGTATAGGGCACGCTGTTAGTACATGGTCTGCGGTTTGCTCAGAGGCGCCGCACTCGCAATTCGGTGAAGGAGCGAGACCCCATTTGTGCATGGACGAATGGAATCGCCCAACACCAGTCCGCAGGCGGTTGAGCTTAACCCAAGCTAGTCCCAAAACACTGCGCACCGCTGCCTTATCTCTGATCTTCTAAACAGCTGAGTACTGCGCACCAGCTGGTGTCGCAGTGCTCACACTTGCTTCATAAACAATGTTCTTTACCACGCCTTGCGTATTATTACTGGATGCCTGCGTCCCATAGAAATTGGCCACCTACCAATAATTTTAGGCATCCAGCCAGCTGAGCATTGCCGCCTAAAAGCGATATTCTCTTTGGCTAATGGTGCAACCCTGTACTCTGATCAATGTTAAATTCCTAGATTCAACCTAGAATCTCTAAAAATGTCTAATCCTCTTTCCACCGTCCTGATAAATCTACACGATTTGTTTTTTTACCAAAAGCACTATTGCAACTACTACTGTAATCTTATTCAAAATCACTCCGCATTGGTTAAAAGTTATTATTTTTACTACAAGTAAATTCTTTAACTAACTATCATTCAATATTGTAAAAAATGTTTGGAACAGTGGCGTGCGGTCAGGCATGCAAGTCATGCGTTGCATGACCAAATTTTTAGAGACTGCATGACAAACTTTTGCTCGATGAGGCCTATATTTTTTAATTTAATGGAAAATGGTACTGATTCAGAATGAAATTAGAGAAATTTGAGGTGAATACCTTTTTTCTTTTGGGAATGCTACAATTTCAGGACGAAAAGGATAAAAGTTGAGAGTGATTGAAAGGGAAGATCTTTGTTTAGAGATCAACGCATTTCTAGGACAAAAAGTACATTACTCAGGAACGATTTCAAGTGATAACCTTTTTTTTAGAGATCACTGCATTTCTAGAACAAAAAGTGCATTACTCGGGAACGATTTTAAGTGATGACCTTTTTTTAGAGATCAGGATACAAGCTAGGACCAAAATTGGTCCTGAACCCATGATATTAGAATTAAAAATTAAAATCTCACGCAGAATTTTTTCCTACCAGTAAAATATTGCATATCTTACTCATTGACTACCTATAGAATACACGATTGCATAACCCAATTTTGGCATGCCAATTGCATGACTAGTCCTAGAGGTCACCGCACGCCACTGGTTTGGAAATAACATATTCAATATTAATTTAATTGCAAAACAATATAAATAGTGAAAATGATGGGTTCCGCGTCTTTATCGAAAATAAAGCTCAACACACAAAAGCTTTTATAGATCAGTTTATTGGATGTCACTCGACGTAGTAACCAATTGATGTATTTACGTTGTTTCTCTATACGTTACTATGACAGTAGGGACATTGAGTTTGATACAGTTATGAAAATATAGCTAAAAAATTTGAGTAACTAGTGGGCAGCATAAAAATATTAAATGGGCCTCAGGTTGGACATTCCTGTTTCAGACTAATACTCATTATTACAAAATAATTAGTACTGTATTAATAAATAAAAAAAGCTCAAGAATAATAGTTTCAAGTGACACAAAAACTATAACTATCATCAAAAAATTAGGTTCTAAGTAAATTCCTCCGCGGAAAATTCCCCCGCTGTAAGTTCTGCATATTCTGCGTATGTTGCAATTAATAATCAACCACAACCCTAACCCTAACCCTTCAATTATCATGTTTTTTTCAATCAGATAATTTACTACCATTGGTGGAACTTACAAAGGGGGAATTTTTCGGTCACCAAAATTAATAGCGGCATTATTAACCAAAAAGCAGCAATTAACCATTATAAAGTGGAAAAGCAAAAAAACAATTTACTCAATACAATACGATCAATACGAAAATAAATGTTAAACTTACCAAAATAAATCAAGCTTTTAAAAAGTTCTTCATATAAAAAATCAATAAACTATTACAGTTAATTCTAATACATTCAATTACATTAAAAATACAAAATTTTCTTCTAGTGGGAAATTCTTCCCCTCGGTTGAGAACCCTTGCGCTAATACATGAGGCAAGCAATTACCCTAACCTGCTTCCAGAGATGCCAAGCCAAGATATTGCAGTCCGCTTCAAATTTATTGAGATATGACTGTAATTTAGAAGCGCTTGCAAAAATCACCAAGCAGGGGAAAGTGCTGTATAGTGTCTTTCCCAAGGACACAACAGATTGCCGCTAGTAGGTTTGAACCGAGGCCGTGTCAATCACGATCCCGCCCTCTAACCACTCAACCATGCTGCGGACAAATTTAACTAAAATACAAAATGTTTTAAACTAAACTGAACTTTTGCTATTCATTAGCGAATTTAATGTTTCGAATAATTTTAGAGTCATTTTGAAGTTATTTTTGATAAATTGTTCCTGGGTGCAATTCAAAATTTTATTTTTAACAGTCTAAATGATAAAAAAAGTTATGAAAGAAGAACTAATTTATCACCATCATCTTATCATAATCATCATCATCATCATACTTTCGCAAACATATTCTTGGCAGCGTAAATTGCAGAGAATATTCAATGTAAGTCCTAATGTAATTGAATTTTTGTGGTTTACTATATGAGGAACAATTTTTTTGTTGACTTGGCTGGATAAACGTTAATGCTTATAGAATGTCATTTCCCGTTACCGTGATTTCGTGTAAAGTTAATTATAATTATTATTAGTAATAGGTTCGCTTGTAGGTAAAATTGCTCTTTATAGTACATAAGAACATTGATTTGATACTAACTGGATAAATTTGATATTTGGTTCTCGATTTTAGCTACATGACGATCATCTTTTTATCGGGCAACCCTCGAAGCCACCTTTATAGAATCTCTTCAACTCTTTCTTTGTCGCAAAAAAGAGTTTGTTATGAATTGAAGCTTTCTCGCTTGCGGAGCAAGTGAGTGCGTAACCAATTGCGTGTTCTCTTTCTCCAACTAATCTGAGGCCCGGATACTTTCGATGCCTTCCAATCCTATATAAACCACGTTTTTCTTGCAGTTTGTTATTTGCCAACGATTTTTTTTAACAAGAGTTGGCCGAAGGAATTCTCAAAAAAACAGTCTTTTTAGAGATTACCGAAAATTAAAAGAGTTATGGTTCCGTCAATACGATTTGTTATTTTAAAATTAGCTGATAAGTTAACGGAAAAGGTGTACATTGGATCAAATAATTAGTCTATTCAGTTGTGGTTTTGGGTTTGGATTTTACATTTACAATTAGTTTGAATTGGGGGCAAATCTGGTTAATTTTTTTAAATTATAGTTGGTAAAACCTGCGAAAATTTAAACCGCTGTGACTTTTAGAAACTTTCTTGTCACGATACAGGTGCGGGGTAAAATAATGAGGGAACACCTTTAACAGAGGCACGAAAGGTTTTTTGCTGGATGGGGACAAAATTCAAAAAAAGAGCAGCTTATTTTTTAAAAAGGCATCTTTTACAAAATTTATCACTTTCAATCAGTGTCCAAAATCTCTACTTTTCCATCTCTATCCAAAATTCAAAATCTCGAAAATCCGAAATCAAAGTCAAAAACGTAGTGATCTCTAAAAAAAGTCATCGCTTTCAATTCAGTTCGTGATCCCTACTTTTGTCCAAAATTTAAGGTCTAGACAAAGACTAAAATTGAGTCCTAAATTTAAGTTGGATGCAAAAGGAAAGGGGTGAAGTTTGAAGGGTTCAAAAAATCATGGGGTCAATTGCCCCTGCTCCCTGCTTCTGGACCTCTAGACCATTACTACTTAAAAAAAGCTTTAATTTCATCAAAAAATAATGAAAGTTTTACTTATAAAAAAATTGCTATGAGTATTTGTAAAAAACACAGTAAATCTATAATAGGTTAAAGGCTCAAACCAAATTTTAATTTTTTATTTGTTTTTTTTATAAATTTTACTTGTAAGCCAAAGCCGTAGTGGTTAGGAGAGTTATCTTCAAGTTTTATTATAAAGTTTAACTTAGAAGATTAATCATTAAATTGGTTCTATTTACATTTATTTATTTATTCAAATAGTAATAAAAACAAAGCAAGTACAATATTACATATAACTTATTTACCCATAATTAAAACAGATATTTAATTTAATCTAACTAATGTTTTCCGGAGAGTAATTCTACTGTATGTATTACGTTGTATGACCAAACCAGATCGCTTTATGAAAGCTGGCGTAATGTCACGTGATCATGCAATATGGAACTACAGGATTTAAAATTCGAAGATGTATAGATATAAAAGATGAAAAAGCTAAATTCTATTTTTAAAATAAAATTTTATAATAACCAATGGTATTAACGGAACCATTAACTCTTTTCATTTGTTTTGTGGTAGTCTCTAAAAATACTATATTTATTGAGAATTCTTTCAGACAACTCATGTCAGAAGAAATCGTTGGCAAATGACAAACTACAAGAAAAACGTGATTTATATAAAATTGGGTGACAGCAAAAGTAACAACGTCTCTGAAAGAGAGCACGCAATTAGTTGCAGGCTCGCTTGCGGACCAAATGATATAGAATGTGATATACTTATAATAGAAGTTTATAATAGAAGAATAAAATAAAAATAATTGAATTAAAATAAAAGAATAAATATCAAAATAGAAGAATAAATAATAGATGAATAAATATAAAATAATTAAATAGATATAGAAGAAATAAAATAAAAGAATAAATAATAGAAGATATACTTATAAAAACGGAGAAAGTGATATACTTATAATAGACAGCTTTAATTCATAGACAAACTCTTTTTAGAGACAAAGAGAGGCTTCAAGAGACTCTATGAAGAGACTCTAAAAACATGATTGGACTGTAGATCAAATCCAAGAACCAATTAATATCAAATTTTTCCGCGCAAATTTTCCATATCTATTGATTTTTAAATTTTGTCATCTGTTAGAACACAAATTTTGTGCGGAAAAATTGCCAAGTTCATCATTGCCAACAATTTCTTTTGACAAGAGTTGAACGAAAGAATTCTTAAGAAAACTGTCTTTTTAAAGATTACCAAAAAAAAATTGAAAGAGTTAACAGTTCCGTCAATACCAATAGTTATTATGAAGTTCTGTACCAACGAGGATTCATTAAAAAATTTTATAATTAATATAATGACTGCAGTTGCATTACGTGTAAAAACATAAAACTATAATTATGGCTATGAATTTAATTGCTACAAGGCTAAATTTACTAAACATGATAAATGCCATTTATTCTTTAATACATGAGATCAGTGATTTTCAATCGGTAGGTCATGTCGCTGTTTTCAGTGCGCCACAGAGTTGGCATACATCAGAACGAAAGCAATGTGACACTTATATAATGATGTCATGATGATCGAGAAATTGGAGACAAATTCATAGCGAAAACCCTTTTTTCTTTTTTTATCCTAACCCTTAATAAATGAAATATGGGTTACGGTTAGGGTTAGGCTTAGGATTAGGATTCTAAAAATTTTTTAGTGTAAAATGTTTTATTTAGAATTATGCATCCCAAAAAAAACTTAGTAAAGATTATATATCGCCAAACTGACTAAGTAAAGATGATACATCCCTGAATTAACCAAGTTAAGATAATAAATCCTTTTCAAAGTGGAATGTACCATTTTTATTTGATCCAAATAAGATATGGCAACCATGCAAGTTTTTCTATCAAGTATTTCTTTTCTACTTTGCTTGCATGCTATAAAGTTAACGGTTTTGTTGATTCTTTTTTTTCTATATTTGATTTTACCTATCAATGTATATTTTTAGTTTCAATTATTGTTCTGCGAATTTGAAATGAAAGAAATAGAATTGAAATCAAATTTTTGTGCGTTAAAATGAAAATTTTGAATTTGTCGTCACAAGTAATCCTACTTAAATCGTCATATAAAAGGGCCACCATTAACTTACTGAGTTAGATGGTCCAAACCAAACCTGTGGGCCTCCTGTGGCTCGCGACCAGCATCAGGGACCTCTAAAGGATTTTAATAATTTTAAATCTTCTGGAGTGAAATCAGTTCGCGAAATAGAAAAATAAAGTAAAATCTAAAAAATCCTCATCTTTTCCTCGTTAAAATAATTCTATTCACCTTTAAAATTAAGAGCAGATTACAAAAAGTCAAAACCGTTTTTTCGTTTGCAAGTTTTTATTTGTGATTTTACCAGCGAGTAGTTTCTTTGGTTTGAATCAAATATATGCCAAAGCAGAATATAATCGATTAAAGTTTAATGATTGCTTGCTTAATAATATTATTTTGCAATGAAAAAGATAATTACGTATGACATTGATGATGCAATAATGATGCTCTGATGATGATGATGATGATCAAAATGATGATGATGATGATGATGAGTTTGGAATAAAAACAAGCTTAAACCCCGATCGGAGCAGGTTGCCATAAATGTTAAATAATTTTAGCCTCTTTTGAATTTTTTTAGATTTTGACTTTTCAAACTGAAAAATTATGAAGTGCAACAACTTGACGTCCTTCAATATGACGCGCTTCATTGTTCTCGAAACAACAGTCGCCATATTTACTATGATGATGGTCTATCTCGTCGTCGCACTCATCATATACGAGTGGAGAAAGCCCAAAAACATCATCAGTTTACGTCATCTGAGTGACTTAAATCACAGTTTGCGTTCCGCATTGAAAATGCGACTGCTGACGCTGCTCGCCGTCTTATTCGTGCTCGGAAGATTTGTTTGCGAGAACTACGAGCTACTGGCTCAATACACTGGAGTCTGCCATGATTACTGCAACGCCATCGTTAAGGTCAAGGTTACGTTGACCTCATTTGGACTTTATTGTATTTTCGCTTTTTTGTGGATGCGCCAGCGATGTTTTTATGCTGAGCCTGCGATTCAGCATCTTTCGAGGCCACTGATTCGTGCTTTAAGCTGGGGCGCACTGGGTTTCCTCACTTTGGCGCTGTTAATTGCAAATGTACTTTTCTTGATGACCAGATTCTACAAGATGACCGAGCATGGTTGTCTCAATCACCACAACACAATCCCAGCTGTAATTTCATGGATTTTTGTGGGAACAGCGACCGTGTTGTCTCAATCGATCTTGCTTGCTTTGTTTGTTTATCCTTTATTGAAACATAAAAGACAACTAAATACCAACGCTCGCTCTAATTTTAGTAGTTTTGCTCCTATGATAAAAAGAGTTGCCATGGCAGCAGCGGTGTGCATTATCTCGGACATCATCGCTCTCCTCCTAATTGTCCTGGTAAAAGAGCAAGATGAGATTATTCCTACTCTTGCTTTTGACGTCTCACTTGTCGTGAACGTCATCTGCGTCTTGGCAACGTTTATTGATTGGTGGGACCGGCTTGCTGCTCCTTTATGCTGCAATAGATTCCCACTGCTAAGCAACAGGGGGAAAGGATCAACGAAAAACAAGAACAAAAGAAACATCGATTCATCGGGAACAAACTGCACGAGTCTGCAAGGCAGTTTCTAAACAACTTCTTTCCCTGAACAGAACAAATTGCCAAATCACTCGACTATTGCTATGGACAAAGCACACTCTGTTCAACTCGATAGAGAATAATCATCAGAGGTACGCTTGAAAGTGAGAGAGAAGTCGCTTTCCGTATCGATGATGACGCGGCGTCTTTCTAGATTTGATGCACGCAATCACATCCAACATGACATCACTTTTATATCGCCATTATAATGAAGCGATTCTTTAAAGTTCAGTCTTGTTGCCGTTATTATACTAAACAGCTTCTTTTGTTTGTATCATAAATAGAGTAAATGGGAACAGCCGATGCTTGCCCCAGGCAATAAGCGCCCCGTGGTCCTTCAACTAAATTTTTGAGAAAATCAAAACTACAAGACGCTCATTATTTAAAAATCCCGTGTATTTGTTTCCCTCTAGCGACTGAAAACTTCCTCAAGCTAGCCTTAGTGGGCAAGCGCTTACAACTTGAAAATCGATATCGCGGTGGACGCGATTCATTCACTGCAACGAGCAATCGAATCGTGATAGAAAGCAAATTACGTCAATGAGCCGGATAAGTCTGTGTTTTTGCAAACAAATCAGCTGTCCAATAAACTCATAAGCATCGAAACTTTAGTGTGATATTCGTAATGTTAAAACCAGGGCTTTGAACTCGATGCATTTTAAACCAAAATTGAGATCGAGTTAATAATTTTTAATTTATCGAATTTGAAATCCTTCTATTTATGAAGTAAAGACAAAAGGTTTTCTTACTCGATCGACTTTAAGACCGAGTTATTCAAATTCAAGTTTGCATCCCGGTTGAAACAAGAAAATATTTCTAATTCTTGCTTTGCATCATGATCTAAACCAGTGGGGTTCCAACCAGGGGCAGGTGGAAAGGTTTTAAGACGTAGAGAATTTTAAAAATTTTTCAAAATTATTAATTAGAAACATTTTTTAAAAATTCAAGGGTACGCAGACTTGATAATTAAGTTTTTGAAAGGTCCGTGACTAAAAAAGTTTGGGACCACTCGTCTCGAATTATTGCTAACGGTCTCCATCTTGTTATCAAGGTGGTCTGGTCTCGAACTTGTGTTATCTAAATTTGTCTCGCAACCGAACATTTTTTTTGACATTTTTCTTACTTGACGTGATTGTCATGAATTTTGCCATTCGCGTAAGAACAACACTCATTCATTCAACTGATCGGCTTTGTTGCAATTTGAAGTAATAAAAAGCTGAAGGTTCGTTCAGACTGAAAACTGTCGCGGACAAAGCAAGCGGAAAGCAAAGTGAAATATTCTGCTAAATACGGTTGAGTTTGTTGAGTCTTCATTGTTTGATTTTGTAAATTCGCTTAATTCGTGGCATTGTTTTTTCTCGTCTCCATTAAATTATACATATTTCGTGTACAACAGAGTTTTTCCAATTTGTCATTGTCGAATATGTCAATTCGCTCAATCAGTCACCTTTTTATATCCACGAAGAACTTTTTGTTCAGCTGCATGAGTTGATACGTAATTAGGAGATTGGATTCAACCGTTTAAGGGATATTCACGGGTTTTTGATCACCGTAGCATGGACATATTTACGCAGATTCATTGGTTAGAAATAGTTTTACATTTTCAAACAAATAAAAGGTGATTATCAAATTAATAGTCTACGCAGGAATCTTGCTGTAGCAATACAAACAAAACGCGTTCAAAAAATCGATGTCAAACAAAAGATATAAGTGCGTGAGGTAATCGCTAAAAAAATATGAAATTGCTTGAAAGTTAAACCAAGAAACTTTTAATGAGTCAAGATAACAAAGTACCACAATGTTCTTAGAAGTATCCGCATAATTTGGGCAAAGATAGTTTGGCGTGGTTCGTTCAGCCACACAAATAAAACTTTTTACTCTTTTTATTGTAAGGGGCGCAATTTCAATTAAACACAGAAAATAACGTTTAAATTTCAAGACAAGAATTCAGGCTGAGTCTTCGCCCTATAACGCTGGAAGGATGAGTCTCAAGTTAAGTTTTTTTGATCAGGACGCTTTAATCTCTGTCAGTCTCTTTCTGTCAGTCTGGCCGGCTATTCGGTCCAGCGAGCACGAAACGTCGAAGTAATTTTATTAATTTTTTATTATGACGCCTGACCTTTTTCACAGATAAAACCACGAGGCGTTAGGTCACGTGATCAGGCTACATCCTGTTTGTAGATGTGGCGAAAATAACTGCACAAAAGACGGTATTAGCCTTGATGGCGCGATCAGCCAACAATCAGTTGGGAGAACAACGAAAAGGCGGTACAAAAACAAAATTCTAACAAATACATGTAAAAGTTATAACTTAACAATTGCCATGGGAGCAGATAAACGCTGTGCGTCGAGCGGAAGAGCGCTGCAAGTTGAGTCTGCAGCAAGCAAAATACAACGTGTGAAAATACATTTACGAAAAGCTTTGCAAAATCGAAGCAAATGCATGCACGAAAACAGGTTTGCGACGATGAGTTCATTATAATAGGAAGAAAATAAACAGGGCGTAATATTGAAAAAAACCTTCGAGTTTTTATCAAGTTTTTACTCGTTTGCATAATTTTTCTTTATTTGTAATTTTCTTGGTTAAATGATTAAAAAATTCTACAGTAAATAAAAAAATAGCCAATAAATTAAAAAAAACCGAAGCTTTGGCAAAGATTTGTTGTTGCCGTCATTTTGTGAGGGTCCTTGCTCCCTCTTGATAAATTCTTTTTGCAAAGTATGCAGACAGCTATGCTAACATCCTCATTACTTATTTTGAAGTAATCCCATAAGGGATTTTCACCTTGTTTAGGCATTATGAATAATGATAAACTTAGTTCTCCATATCGTTAATGCTCAAATTTGAAACATCAATGATCAACATGAGGATATTTATACGTACACTTAAAAAGATGCAATTGTTTATAACAATTATGTAATACAGCATACACTGTAGATATAATTAATTAGCTACAGACTAATTATAAAACAACATTATTTACAATAAACATTTTTTCAGCACTCAGACACAAGAGGAGTTTTTTAATTTTATATTAAAACCATAGAAAGTTACAAATTGAATGTTCAGACAGTGATAACATAGCACACACTACTATCAATCTGAAGGTCGGGCATTTTACTGCCATAGTCCTTGCTTAATGCTAGCACAACAGAAGGAAAGATGGAACAAAGTGGGGCTAACTGTAAGTCAGTTGCGTTCCATGACCTCTAAGGCTGGACATGCAGTTGGCATGCAATACTTTATGGATAGGACAAAATATTGTCTGGGATTCTGGGACGAAGACCAAATTTCTCTCAAAATCATGGTGTTCTCCAAAAAGTCTTCAATTGTAATCACTCTCAGATTTCTGACTTTTCGTCCCAAAATCATAATGTTCTCTAAAAAAAAGGTCTTCACCTCAGATCAGCCTCAGATTTCTCTAATTCCGTCGCAAACCTTGGTGTTTTTTACAAAGTAAAATAATAAAGGTCATCATGGAAAAGTTCGTTGCTCATGCAAAGCATGATTTACAGGCCCTGAACGCAAGCCACTGCTGTAAGTCAGTGTAAACCAGGGGTTCTTCAACTTTTTGAGATGCACCTTTTTTTCGTCATAGAAATAAAACTCACGCCCTCCTTGATAATACCAACAAAACAGAATAAGTTCATCTTTTATTTCATACAGGCATGTTAACTTGTTAATTAAAAAAATAAAAAGAACTTGGTAAACAGTTTTGTAATTATAGCACTTGCTTTAACGTAGTTGGCAGCTCGTATGATTGTTGCAAACCTGCTTTTCATGCCAATAGGTAAAGTTCTAGAGCCTTGAGCATTACAATGAATCTTGCAATGAGATGTAACCACATTGGGGTTCCTCCTGTAGCTTTGTAATGAATTCACTTCGAGATCCAAACATTGTCAGATGACCATCAGTGCAGACACCTACAACTTTTTTCCAGGGTATACTAATGTTGCAACAAACGTCAAGACCACTTTAAATACATCTTAAGCTCTATATGTGTTCTCTAAGGGTCTGCAAAACAGCATATCCTTTTCACTCAAAACGAATGTAGACTAACAACTGCGACAATTGGAAAATATCAGTTGTTTCATCACATTGAATTGAAAAAAGCTGGTAACTTTTTGAAAACTTGCCACTGGATTTCCTTTGCGAGCTTATGAATGAATGTTTCGATCGTAAAATCCGAGAGTGAAATCTTTGCTATCTTCTTGCTGTACGTTTTATACGACACAAAACCAGCTGCTTTTAAGGTGCACGGTTTAATCAATGTTTCACTAATTAATGTTGTGATATTTATTTTTTAAAGCAATCATGTGAGCAATTTCAAATGACGCTTGTACTATTTCTGCAGACGAAGAATAGATAAAACACTCACGTACAAATTTTTTCAGACCGTCTTTCTTGTTTTGCAAAAAGCTAAAGGCTTATCTCTATGGCCAGGATGTTTTTTGTCTAAGATGATACTGAAACAGCTTGGTCTCATTGCATGATTGCTGTGGTTTTCATATTATATCACGCATGTGTTGTCATCATCACCGTTTGGGATCATCTGCTTGTTCTTGTTTCGTCCGATGATGGCAGTGATGTTTTTGAGCCAGCGTCTGATATCTAGGATGAACAGACCACGACGTCCTTTTGGTGCCTGGTGTGTAGGGCATGCAGAAATGATGTGGTCTGCAGTTTGTTTATGTGCACCACACTCTCAATTACAAGAGGAAGCAAAAACCTAACTTATACAAGGATGACCAAAAACGCCCAATACCAGTGTGCAAGCGGTTGAGTCTTACCTACGTAAGCAGGCCAGACCAAAAAACCTATAAGCAACTTTTGGGATGAAATCATAAAGTTTAGGTGAGATATTCAAGTACTATATGTTCCATGTAAAGTCAGTCCACTGACCAACACGGAAATCTAGTTTAGATATATTATCTTATAGTTTCCGTGCGGCAGGTACAAATTAGGTCTGGATTTTAATCTCTCTTGCCGCTCAGATAAGGCCTGACCAAATGATTATGCAAGAGGTGCTTGAGGTATAAAATGTTGCGGTCAGGCAAGAGAAGAGTGGCTCCCAGACGATAGAGTTTAGCTGGTTGGATACGGCAAGAATGGGAAGGTTGACCGTTAGAGTGGGATGCAGGCATCCAGTTACAATCATTGAGAACACTGTCAATAAGACGAGTGTGTACACTGCGACATTAAACTGATGCATATATTTCGCTGTACTGTAGAGTAGACTACAGATACAACGGCTATATGCAGTGTTTAAGCACCAGACCTCCATCTTAAACTGCTAGTCGTCTTAGAAGTGTTACTCGCGAACCTGTGTGGGCCCGTCAGTCAGGAGCATTCATGTCTCCCGGGTCGTCAGTAATCATGAGTAGTCGAAGCCGATCTTGCCAAAATGGAAAATCGTCTATATCATGCATTGTAGTGCCACTTGACTATTTACCATGAAATCTATAAAACCATACTTTAATAAACCACTGTCATATTTTCTCTTTTTCCGTTCATTTTATATCAATGCAGTTGTCGAATCAGCTTGTACTCGGTTGCTCGCGCCCCCCTGAAAAACCTTTCACGCCCCCCGAAAAACCTTTATTTCTAGTTCTCTGTACAACAGACTGCTGCTATTCTTTTTTCAAAACCTTATTTAGTTTGTGTTTTAAATACAGCGACTGGATCGCTAGCTAATTTTGTGTTTTCTTTTTTCAGATATATTGATTAATTAAGTTGATTTAAGCTTAATTATAAGTTAATGTGAAAGCAACAAAGCTGTGTGCTTGTCACTTCATTTTAAACCTTTTTCATTTCGCGAGTCAATTTTCAATCTAAAGTAACTTAACAACTCCCTTGGGTAAAGAAATTTAATTTTTGGAAAAAATCTGGTGATCTCCAAAAAAATTATTCTTTTTCTTCATCGTTTGAAGAGGTATCCACTTCAGGTCAGAAACAAACAGGACTGGGGCAGAGGGTTTATTCTTTTACTACCCAGACTGCTGTACTGCCTGGATCAGATGCTGGCAGTGATGTTATTAAGCCAGCATCGAGTTTCGTCATCCAAAACCGTCAGACCTCTTGCTCCATGTAGTATCCGATGCATAGGGCACGCTGTTAGAACATGGTCTGCGGTTTGCTCTGAGGCGCCACACTCGCAATTCGGTGAAGGAGCGAGACCCCATTTGTGCATGGACGAATGGAATCGCCCAACACCAGTCCGCAGGCGGTTGAGCTTAACCCAAGCTGCGCGGGGTAAGCCCATACCAACAGGCCTGGCATCGGTCCCGGGCACAAAAGCATTGAGCCTGGAAGCATTTTCACAGTACTCCGTTTTCTATTTGTGATTTGTCCATTCAGAAGCGCGGATGCCAAGTCTGGCAAGGTTGTTAAGTTTTAAAAATGGCAAGTCTGGCAAGTTCTAAAAATTTTTTACTTCAAAATAAGAAATTCTGTTTATCAAACCCAGAAAATAACCAAACAATCCCTGCGGGGCTCACGGCCCCCAGGTTGAAAACCACTGATATAGACTAGAGATGTTGTAACCAAGGATGTATAATATAAATGAAAAATAATAATCGAAGCATGATGAAGTGTATTTAAGCGGTATTCTGTAAATAAATAAACGAAAATCAAACAAAAAGAAAAAACGCGCAGTTTCCTTACCGAGCAGTTCATTTCGGTGCTGACTCACTGGAAAACAGGAAACACACAAACGGGTATATCCAATCAGGATTATAACACAAAAAACTAAGTCTTTAAGAAAACGGGAAACCGGACGAAGCCTCTTTGAATTCAACTAGCCGCCACCGTTGTTGCTGCTGATCGCCTCACAAATTTAGAAGTGAAAGAAACAAAAACGAGCCAGCATTAAATGAACACGCTGTAAAAATGACTATACTCGGGAAAAAAATTAACTAATAATTGAAGAGTAAAGCAAAAAGCCGCCGATAGGAAGTGGACGTAATAATGATTAGGAAAGCAAAAGAAGTAAAACGAACCTGTGCGTTGGTAATTTTCTACACTCCCAACGCCCGAAAAACTAAAAAAATTTCAAACGTTGCACAAATACACAAATAACATTAACGGAAACTTAAAACTTTACTCTACAGCAGTTGCGGAGTGATCAGAGTTTTTCCGTAACACAATATTAAGATTTGCGGAAATTACTAAGCAGAGTTTATGAACGGGCCGCCGTACTTCAGAACCACGCGTGCGCTAAGCCGTGTTTGTTGGGAAGCAGCTAAAACTTTGTCAAGATGCATTGCGAGCGAGAAATCTTCCACGAGAAGAACAACATGATTTTTTTGAAAATTGGTTTTCCTTTTTAAGCAAACGACGTGAGTGGTCGATGTGCAAATCCATTGCGATTGGGAACGCCGTTCATTGGCAATCAATGATCCAAATTAGTCAACGTCATAGTATGCGAAAGGATGAGTATTGACTTGTAGATGTGACGGAGGAAGATCGGCTATCTTTGTACTGCGGGCTTTTGGTGACGTCGTCAACAAGTCTACTGAATGTATATGATGTCTACTGAATGTATGTCTACTGAATGTATTCAGGGTTTAAGCACTCTACGAACAACGGCTGTAGGATCCAATAACGCTGCATTAATTGGTCTAACGTCATATTTTCTCCATCATGACCTGTAACAAATGACAAAGAAGAGCAATAAGATTGGTTAAGTACAAGTTATGGGAAAATATAATCGAGTGTTTGAGATCAAAGAAACAGAAGCTTCATTTAAACGACCACCTGCTCTCAAAAAGCCGTTCAAAAGAACAGAATTCAGTTTCACAATAAAAAATTTAAAAGGTAAAGAAAAGTTTTTTTTGTTTTGCATCTTTGAAATGATGTTGCCGAAACAGGCTCATTGCTCATATTTAATAAGTTCAATTTCTGTTTTTTGAAGATGAGAGACGTATAAGGAACGAGAAAGTGATTAAAAGAATTACAATTTATTAAAAAGTTTTAAATTTTAAAAGCCAAGCAGTAGCTTTCTTTAGCCTAAATCATAAAGAAAAAGACCCAACCAATTTATCAACAGGCTTAATCATTTCAGTAATCAGAAACGCTGGTGCAGCTTTCTTAAATACTTTTAGTAGATTAAAGCGCCGGGATTGTGATCGACGCGGTCTCGGTTCAAAACCTACTTACGCCGTTCTGTTGTGTCTTTGAGAAAAACACTTTACAGCACTTTCCCCTGCTTGGTGGTCTTGGCAAGTAGTTCTAAATTAAAGTCATATCTCTATTAAAATTTCAAGCGGACAGCAATATCTCGGCATCTCTGGAAGCAGGTCGGGGTAATTGCTTACCCTATGTATAGCGCCTCTGACGCTTTCCTGCGAGTCAGGAGGATAAATATAGAGATAAAAAGTTTAAAAAAATAAAAATTCACATTTGCTACACCTAACATCGTCTCTCCAAAACGACAAGGCCAGCAGTTTGGCAAACCACTCAAAAATTCTGGCCTAGAAAGCCATGACTTGGTTCTTAGTAACTTGTGGGTCTACATCAACAACTGAAAAGATCAGCTGGGTTAAGTTCGCTAGGAACGTTCCTTTAATTAGAAGTACAAATATTTTTCGAAAAGAACTTTTAACGACGATACACATTTTTTTATTTATCTTTTTTTTTTGACGACTACAAGATGAAAACTCAAAGCAATACAAAATATATAAATGCAGTACAAAAAAACATTTGTTCGCCATGATTGGATGCTAGCGAAAGACCGTCAAGGTCATCAAAGTCAGCCAGCACGTTATTAAACTTTTAAAGTTATAATACGCATATGTTCAAATAGGCTATTATTCAATAAAAATAAACAATAGTACACACTAATATGAAATAATATATAATAGATATTTAAAAAATTACAATAAGTTGATATAAAACACACCAAGAAATTTACAGAGAAAAAAAACAAACAATAAAAAATAAAAAGTAAACACAACAAGACATAAGTCTAAATCAAGCATTAAGTGTAAGTTACTCCCTTAAACTGATAAAATTCCTTCCTGGTTAGAAGCCACTAGTCTAGGCAAAAATCTGACTTACAACACAAACAAGATGCTTTCGAACATCTGAATATCAAACTAGGTTCGTGAATTGATTGCTCAAAGGAAAATTAGAAATTGCCTAAACGTTAAGCCAAGAAATTGTTAATGTGTTAAGATAACCAAGTACCTCAATGTCCTACGAAGCATTTGCATAATCTAGGCAAAGATAGGAAAAAAATAAATAGGACGTAATACCGAAAAACCTGTGAGTTGTATCAAATTTTTACTCTTTTCCATAATAGTCTTTATTTTTAATCTTCTTGAATTGAGTAATTAAAAAAATTCTACAGTATATAAGAAACAATAACCAATAAATTTAACAAATGCAACAGGCCAATATTGAAACAGAGCTAATCAAAAATTTGGGAAAAATTTTAACCATGTTCATGATTTCAAACATTTTGAATTTGAAAAAAATTTTTACAAATATCCTGCTCTTTTCAACTTTGTTAACCAGCACATCTTTGTGCTATTCAACTTTCTTTTATTCCAATTGAGCGGATTTAAAGCAGTTTGTTTGATGATGAGATCACAAAGAGCAAAGCTTCTTATGTTAAAGCTACTTGTTAAAATGTAGCCTTGCATTTTTAAAACATTAAAGTACTGATTTCGGAATTATTCAAGCCGAATTGTATATTTTCCAAAACGTTTCTGCGTTTGGATCGCGCGCTGCGCTTCGTTCGACGTCATGTTTGTGACTGTATCACGTGACAACAGGCTGCTGGAGACGTCTCAATCAAATCTCCGGTGATTGGGCCGATGAAGACCGCCATCACAGCGATCACCACCGCCACCACTGCCGCGGACGGAAGTCAGAGTGTTGACCTCGCTGATTTCCGTCAGCAGCTCATGAAAGTGCGCGACAAGATCAACTCCCTGCTCAAGCACTTTCCTGCCAATCTCTTATTGGACTCGGTAAAGGTGAGCGCGCTTTATCGAGTCAGTTTTGTGACATATGACAAAATTGAATTTAGATGACGCTTCAATGAGCAACGGGGAAACCCAATAGAAGTCAAGAAAGAAACATGATGAGAAAGCTCAGTTCCTTGTTGCAAAACTTTTTTACTTAAACGTCTAGTCCGCGAGAACTCCCAACTCCCCAAAGAAATTGAGTCCCACATCAGACCCAAGATCAGCGCCTCGTCCTCGATTATTAACAACCATAAGAGGCGCCAGAGGATCAAACTACTAGTTTGCTCGTGCCACTTGATTAATCTTTTACGCAAAATAAACGTTGATTCCTGTCAGTTGCGTTGACGTCACAGGCGACTGAGTGGATAAGAAAGTGAACTGTGACGAAGGATCTGCTTTTAATACAGTTTGTGATGCGGAGATAAGCTTCCTGCCCGTAATTTACCTGTGATGTCGCCACCAATTATTAAAGGTTGATAAACGGGTTAAGAGGAATATTGGTCCAATGAGCAACGGATTAAAAGGGATATAGGTCTGATGACCCAATTCTTTGAGTCTCCAACATCAATTCTCCAACAACAGTTTTCTTAAGACGCACAGCTGCTTTCGTGGCAATGTATGAGTGGTGAACCACTTGTGTAGTTCTGATGAGATGCAGTATGCTCAACTCGGAATTGCAACAAGATCTTTGGCCGCTTTAAAAAATCAAACAATCATTTCTTGAGCATCTGGTGCGGCCCTCAACGTTCATTTTTTAAGAAATTACATTAAATGCTAATTTAATTTTATCTTTATTATTTTATTTTATCAACAAACGTATTTTTGAAGTGTGCTCATAACGTAATCAACTGGTTTAGTTGTTTGTGTTTGTATAAGCACCCCGGCGTGATATTACAAAAATATTGTAGGTATAATTTATCTCGCTGGTTGATATAAAAGTTCTATCGAATTTGAGCAAGTAGACTTGTTGGGGGTTATGCTTCATTCTATCCGTTTTGACGCCCTAAACCAATGATCTCCAACCTTTTTTAGTCATAAACCCCTTTCCAAAAATTACTACGAACCCCTTGAAGTTTACGATTGACCCTGATTAATAATTTTGTAAAATACTTACACATCGAGTTAATGATCTTTTTTTGTCTTCATTTTAGTTTCAACATAAAATTGTATTTCGGAAACTAGTTGGCAATTGGAGTGGAAGACCGTAAAAAAGGCAATCGTGTTAAATATCCAATTTTGTTCTCAAAATTTCTAGGAATCAAAGTAAAGACTTTTTTTTCACTCAAACTGCCGTCTGAAGTCTAATTTTCGGTAAGCTAATTTCAAAAATTTACATTGAAATCGATGAGCAAAATGAGTGCATATTTAAACAAAAGAGTCCTTTTTCTTAAATTAGCAAGACTAACTTCCTGACTCCTCTTTTGTTTATTGAACGGATGTCGGTTGGGAAGTGCTTCCCCAAACGCTTCTACAAAATAACAGCCTAACAAGTTATCGTCATCGACGATGTTCTAACAATGAGGTTTTATTTTTCCTGTTGCAACTTCCAATTCAACTTATAAATACAACTTTTGACGGTCGACACGAAATGTCCTTTTGGTCAAACCCAATTGATTTGTACCAACCCCAGCCAACTATGAACAAAAAAGTCGGAGATGATCAATGTTTGAAATTAACACTGAGGCCAAGAACAGCAAGGTGGGTGGAGCACTTTACAGCTGTTCATTGATAAACGGCGTTAATTTTCTCTTCTATCAAAGATTTGAGTAAAATAAAGTTTAAATGATAGAGTTAAAAATAATAATAATGGTAGTTTACAATTTCTGTAACTGTTTTAACTGCACTATTTCAAAATTCGACTTGGAGGGAAACTAAACAAGTCAAAAAAAAATGCACAATTGTATTATTTATTGCATTGGACAGTGCGCCTTGGGAAATATTGATAAAAAGTTGATGAATCTGAAAATTTGGTTCTGATTTTTTGATTCGAATATCTTTTTATAATCAGCGTACCAATGGATCCCCAAAAAATCTATAGTGACTTATCCGGTGGACGGGAGAATTTTTCAATAAAATGATAATTTGCCATCTACATTCTACTTTATTCACGGCATCCCCATAATCGAAGAATTTGTCAATGATGAGCGCATTACCCAAAATTTTTTAGAAAAATCAAGTAAAAACCAAAAAATATCATAAATTTAAGTTCTGTATTCGGTAAACTTTAACTTAAGAGTTTTTGTTCTTTAATTTTAGACTTTAGATCCATAGAGTTCCACCAAATTAGCCTAGAAGTCCATGAGTTCCAACAAGTTTGAAAATCTTGGCTTAGCTTATATAACGATTGAACGTTAAAGAATTGTAATAACGCGCAAAACTGAAATTTCTCTCCGTCAAGATTAAAACAAGTTTACAAACTAGCGTTTGTCACATTTTTTCCCAACAATCATTTGAAAATTCACTTCTAATGATTAGAGTTACCCTCTGAACTGATCGAAATAAGCAAGATTAAACACAATTCTTTCTTCGTATGGTTGCTACTTCCTGCTTTAAGGGAAGTCAAAATTGCAGTAAATAATGTGACCTTATTTGAGGATTTGTCATGAAGTGCCTTTCTCAAATCCAGAACGGAAACCACTCCCACAGACTGAGAATCGAACTTGCATCCTTCTGATTAAAGTCAAAGTGTCATCGCCTGAACTATCAAAGCAACGTTTGGTTGCAAATATAATGACCATATTCAGCGCAACTATTCAACTTGTCGAGACATACGACCTTAAAAGAAAATACACAAAATAAAAGTATGTTTGTGTTGACCACGGTGCCAACGTGAACTAAATTGTTTAATTTCGTCAAAAATTGTTGCACGTTTTCTTTAAATCTCAACGTCAAAAATTATGTTGTTGACGGCGCTTCGACAGGGTCAGGAATTATGTGGTGCTAAGTTTGCTGCCAACACCGGAACTAAATCGTTTTCTCTGTCAGAAAAGCTATCTTCTATGCTAAGGAGAGCCCGTTAGCTGATTCTCTCCAATCCTAGCACTTTGCTATAATTTACCAAATCAGAATTAAATAAAATATAACCTTTATTCAAATGATATCAGTCGAATCACAGGTCCACAAAGCGTAGGGTTTTTGAAGGAAATTTTTTCCATTTTAACAAAAATTCAAATCTATAGTACAGACTGAACTTCATTAACAAATAACGACTTTACAGGACGATTCAAACAACTTAGAATGCTCTCGACAAAATAACAACAAACAAGTTTACCTGGCTATTCCTCCAGAATGCCCTCTACAAAAATAACAGCATAAAACAGTCTTCCGAACGACTTGACATGAATGCGTTTTTCTTCTCTTAGAAAGTTATAGGAGCAGGCGAACATCACAATTAAGCCGTTAAGTACTATTCCAAAAAAGGCACTTTTTTCTTAAAGTGGAGCCATCTTTTAGACCTTTTTTGAGGAGGAAAAGAGGAAATCCTTCAAATCAAGTGAAGAAAAAATTCTTTTCTTAGATAAAGCGCAAACGTGAATTTCTAGTCGAAAACGTAAACTAATAAACAATTTAATTGCTATTGTAAGTGCTTATTAGTTTTTTTCGAGCCTATATTTAAATAACTTCAGATAAATTTCCTTCAATCTAATTTGAAAGTTTAATCAAATTAATTTCTACAACGACTGGCTTTGAACGAAATCGTTTTCATTTTCAGCGGTTCCAAGCCCATCCAGCAACAATTTTATTGAGTAGTTTTGGATTGATAAATCAGAAATCCCCCAGCCCATACGTACTTGCGGTTCGATGGTCATGTAGAGGTGCTGGATTTTCAATCGTTGGCAAAAAGGCTTCTTCAACTCAACATTTCCCTTATAGCTTCTCCCCACTTGCTATCGCACGGTATTATTCTCTTGATTATTTACTGTTTCCGACTTTTACGACAAAGTTTTACGACGAGCGTTTCGAGACGCGTTTATTGTTTGATTAAATAAAGCGATGCTGTCACCTGCGCAGTTTTATTCAACCAGGCGATAATTTATTTGCCGCCCACTTGCAAACTCTGATGTCAGAAGAGAAACAGCGGATCAGATTGAATAATAGGTATAAGGAATGAGGCTTTAGTGCAGTTTAAAAAATAGCTTAAGTCGTGGAAGAAAATTGCCACATGAACGGAACTAAGTGAGTTTGCAGATGAGGAAAGCATAAAATGATAACAGAGCGTCTCAAGAAAAATCCCCATCTTTGGTTGCCATGAGCAACGGCAACACAGTTTAGTTGGCGGTTGTTTTTGCCCCGTGCAACAAACTCTTTACTCTACTTCGAATTGTCCTGCTATCGAGGCAGCGACTTGTAACTGCTGTCATCAACGCCGTGATATTGCAACGTCACTGAGTTTTGTAAATGTTTAAGTTAATGGAAAATCAAGTGTTTCCAATAAACTTGTCTTTGTTTGTTCGCTCTGTAAACATTTAGTTTTGAAAAAAATAAACAACGACTCACAAAGTTTTATTGAGTTGTTATAGCTTGAGACCTTTCAAACAACAATAAATGTTTATTTTTAAACCAGTTCTGCAGAAGTCAAGTTTTTTTATCTATTGATGATCGCAATGTGTTCGCAATAACGCTCGACACGGTCTTATATCAACCCCAGCCTTGTCATGATCTTTTTTTAAAAAAGCTCTCAACCATTTTCCCGACTTGTTCTCTGAGTAAGCATTTACCTTGCAGGCCTGCCGAATTCCAAAATATAATAAACAATAAGTTTCCACAAGGGTTTAGTTCAAGAAAGTTATTCTTATCTAAGGGTAATATGGAAAATTTGTTTTCAAATTTGATGGAATGCACCTGTATTTCATCTCAGCATGGGCGCATGAAGCAAGAGGGTCAGTTTTCTTGGAAGAAGCAAGAGGCAAAAATTTTGGAAAGGGTCAGATTTTTTCGCACACTGAACATGCGCTTTCGGGTTAGAAAAAAGTTACTGAATGTCAATTGTTTTCGCAGTATTGTTTTAAAGATTAATGTCGAAAAACAACTAAAATTTAATGTGAAGACCCGTTTTTTTGTTTTTTTTTAGTCTTCAAATTTATTTCGGCAAAACTATTCTAAAAATACAAATTAAGGACAAAAAAGGGTTTGTTAAATCTAAGTGACATTTGGAGCTCGATGCGAAAACTTGGTTTTGGCAATCGTAAAAAAAATTGGTCCAATTTTTTTTATTTCGTCTCAATATTTATCTTCCTGACTTGTAGGAAAGCGACGGAGACGCTAATGCGTAGGACAGGCAAATATCCTGACCTGCTTCCGGAGATGCCAAGATATTGCTGTCCGGTTGAAATTTTTATTTGATTTTTTAGTTTTAAATTTAGAGCTGCTTGTCATGACAACCAAGCAAGGAGAAGTGCCGAAAGTTTCTTCCCAAGGACACAACAGATTGGTGCGAGTATGGTTTGAACCGCAATCTTTTCGATCACGCTCGCCATCAATCTCGGCACTCTTAACCAATAGATCACAATTGTTTCGCCTTCCCAAAATGTCTTAGTTTGGAATAATCAAGATATTTTAAAAGAAATTAAAATTTTGTCATTCATTATTGAATTTTATGTTTTGAATAATTTCAGAAATGTTGTCGTTTTGAAGCTATTTTTCATAAACTGTTTTATGAGCTATTCAAAACAAATGTCAATTAAATAACTAACATTTATTGAAGAAAAAACAAATTTATCGCCATCATCATTATCACAATTTCACAAACATATTCTTGGCAGCATGAATTGCAGAGACTATCCAGAGTAAGTCCCATGGAGTCGAGTTTGTGTGATACGTGGATGCTAACGCTTACAAAAAAATTATTGTGACGTAACATAGTGTTTTCCCGTTGCCCTGATTTCGCGTAAAGTTTAATTATTAGTAAAAGGTTCGCTTGTAGGTAAAATTGCCTTTTGCCTTAAATAAGAACTCTTCAATGGCACAAAGTTTACTTTAAAAATTTTTCAATCAGCTTTAATTCATTTGCAATAAACTTACAGCATCAAGTCAACATTGGCATAAAGTTGACAGCGATGGAGAAAGATGAAGTGATTGGTTCGCCAACACTGTCTCGAAATAATCTGTTTACTTGGAAATTTATGTTTCTAGGTGAAATCAATGTAAAAGTTCAGACCAATTATTTTTGTCCATCGAATGAAGACTTTTTATCTTGGAAGTTAACTTATAAAGGAAAAGATTTGTTTATTTAGATCTGGGGTTCTCAACTTTTTTTGTCTCATGGACCCCATTTTCTCAATTTTGCCCAAAAAATAATTTGGTTAATCTCATCTAAAAACGTGCAAAAATCTTTGCAAATTCAAATCAACTAAATTTTAAGCACGATTTTTGTACATTTAGACTGAAAAACAGAGATGTAAAAAACAAAAAAACGGTTTTCACTTTTCAAGTTTGGGCAAAAGGGTAAACCAGATAGTATTTTGAGTAAAAATAATCCATACATTAAAAAAGTTTGAGAACCTCTGATTTGGATTAAAGAGCAAAAGAAAGGTCTCGATTGTAACACTTTTTTTTCAAAGTAAATAATGACAAAATTGTTGCTTCTAAATTTTGCATTTCACCACCCGTACAAATCCTCCAGGGGGCATCGGTTCACAACCCGCCAAGGTTTTTATTTGTGGTCTCACCAGCGAGCAGCTGCTTTTTTTAAATTACATATTTACAAAAGCAAAGTATTTATCGTTTAAAGTTTTACCACATACCCAAGATGCGACTCGAACTCGATGAACTCATCTTTTTTCCGAGCCAGTACTTGCACTCAAAAAAGTTGCTTAATTCAGAAATTCGATGGATAACTATTACAATTACGATTTATAGATTAAGTTCGAAAAATTAAGTCAAAACTAAAAAAAAAGAAAAAATTGTGCTTTTACGTAAAAGTTTTTAAGTTTATAAACTGTTGTAAAAACTTTTTTTTAAGTACTGTTCTTCACTTCTTGTTTTGATTTCCCTTAAAATTACCGAACTCAGAATTGATGTGGTGGAAAAATTGAAAATGAAAAATTTGAACCTCAGATTTGCAGATTTTGTGTGAATTCAAACTCAAGCTTAAACTCGATAAAAATACAAGGAGATGGCAGCTTTTATAACTTGCTCGATCTATCGTTGCCTTAATAGTCGTGAGAATGAATATGGTGTTGATATTGATGTTGACGATGGTATGCCGATGATAATGATGATGTTGTTATGTTGTTGTTATTGTGTTGTTGTTGTTGTTGTTGTTGTTGTTGTTGTTGTTGTTGTTGTTGTTGTTGTTGTTGTTGTTGTTGTTGTTGTTGTTGTTGTTGTTGTTGTTATTGTTGTTGTTGTTATTGTTGTTGTTGTTTTTTTGTTTTTGTTGTTGTTATTGTTGCCTTCTTCCATGGCTGTCTTGGGGAAGCCATCTTTTAAATTTGTAAAAAACCCAATCTAGACTGCTGGTCTTGAATGAGCTCTGCTGCCTTTAGTGGCCTGGTCTGGGTTGGCGATTGGCTGCATTAAAAAAGATGATTAGTGTCATGTGTGTGTCAAGAAGAGTGAGCATTGTGTGTGTAAGTATCAGGGTTTACTGTTTCTAACTAACCATGCAATGGTGGCAATTTTTTTATTCTAAGCTGTCCCAGTTTTGTCCGAATGTGACGTGATAATATTTGTTCTGATGAATAAATGTCATAAGATGTGGTGTTGGTAACTTTGGCATTTTTTCTGGAATTAAGAGGTGATGGTAGTGTGAATGTGTTTGAGGTGGTTTTTTTTACATTGTTCAGTGTCTGGATTTGAGTTGATGATGTTACTGTGATCATTGTAATGAAAGACTGTAGCTTTTATGTTTCTTATTGAATCTGAATGTTGAATAAGATAATCTAAACTTTAAAGTGCGTGTTTATGTTTGTGTCAGTTGTTTAATGTGAGTTGCATAAAATTTGAGATGGATAACCATTGCAAAAAATGAAGGTGTTGAGTATTTGCAACTGTGTCTCGTGTGCAGCCATTAGCAATGCGCACGACACTCTCCTCGTCACTGTCCCGTTTCAGCCGATGCTATTGCATCTCAGCTGGTTAGAAATGGAAAATACGAGGCTGTTGATCGCAAGTCATCTCGACTTGTCTTTCAAGAAGTGTCTGACCTTTGGAGGGCCACAACACCAGAGGCAGTAAATATCTCTGACAGTTTTTTACAGAGAGAATTTGCTGCTGTCCTTCAGCACTTAAAACCAGGTAAAGCTCCGGGTCCTGATTCCATCTGCCCCGAGCTTATACTCCATGCTGGAGCTGCTTTGAAGTCCTGGTTACGTGACTTCCTTTCTTCCTGTTTGCGCCGACTCAAGATTCCCAAGATTTGGAGAAGAGCGCTTGTGGTCGCGATCCCAAAACCAGGAAAGCCCGTGGGGGATCCAAAGAGTTATCGACCGATATCTCTGCTCTGTGTCCCCTACAAGATCCTCGAGAGGCTTATCTACGCCCGCGTTGAACCATTAATCGATCCACTGCTCCCTAAAGAGCAGGCTGGGTTCTGACGCGGGAAGTCAACCGTAGATCAAGTTGTTCTGCTAACCCAGAACATCGAGGATTCTTTCGAGGCTAAAAAGAAGGCCGGTGCCGTATTTATCGATCTGACAGCTGCTTATGACACTGTCTGGCACCGTGGCCTTACCTGCAAGCTGCTGAGACTACTTCCGGATAAGCACATGGTCAAAATGATCATGGAGCTTGTCCGAAATCGAAGTTTCACCCTTACCACCGGTGACAGCAAGCAAAGCAGGCTACGCCGTCTTAAAAACGGCGTTCCTCAGGGATCGGTCTTGGCTCCCCTCCTATTTAACATCTATACGTACGATCTTCCTTCCATGATTTCCAGAAAGTTTGCTTATGCTGATGATTTAGCATTGTTGCATTCTTCTGGAAACTGGAAGAACTTGGAGGGGACCTTAAGCCAAGACATGTGTACACTTTCAGCGTATTTCCAGACTTGGAGGTGGAAGCTCAGTCACACTAAGACGGTGACGACAGCCTTTCACTTAAATAACCGAAAGGCCAAACGTGAGCTAAAGGTCTACAACAATAGTAGACTTTTACCGTTCTGTCCAATCCCTACATACCTTGGGGTAAAACTGGACAAATCGCTCACGTTTCGTCACCATTTAGTGGCATTGCGCAAAAAACTATCGCCGCGCGTCACACTGTTGAGGCGACTCGTGGGCTCGGGATGGGATGCTGGTGCTAAAACACTACGCATAGCCACCTTGTCTCTAGTCTACTCAACAGCTGAGTACTGTGCGCCAGACTGGTGCCGCAGTGCTCACACTCGCCTCATTGACAGTGTCTTGAATGACGCCTTGCGCATAGTTACTGGATGCCTGCGTCCCACTCCAACGGACCACCTACCTGTACTTTCAGACATTCAGCCAGCTGAGCTTCGCCGACTGGGAGCGACACTCTCCTTGGCTCACCGTGGATCTCTGGACCCGATCATATATTGCATGGTCTTTTAAGTGGGTCCTCAGATACTGGCCAAGTGAGACTAAGATCCAGACACCCGTTTGTGCCAGGTGCGCGGAATCTTTTGGACAATCTTGCCAGACTTGGCATCCGCGCCTCTGAATGGCCGAATCACAAATGGAACGCGGAGTATTGTGAAAGTGGTTCCAGGCTCCGTGCTTTTGTGCCCGGGACCAGTGTCAGGCCTGTTGGGATGGGCTTGCCCCGAGCAGCTTGGGTTAAGCTCAACCGCCTTCGGACTGGTGTTAGGCGATTCCATTCGTCCATGCACAAATGAAGTCTCGCTCCTTCACCGAATTGCGAGTGTGGCGCCTCAGAGCAAACCGCAGACCATGTACTAACAATGTGCCCCATACATCGGGCACCACATGGAGCACGCGGTCTGACGGTTTTGGATGACGAAACTCGATGCTGGCTTAATAACATCACTGCCAGCATCTGATCCAGGCAGTGCAGCAGTCTGGGGTAGTAAAAGGATAAACCCTCGGCCCCAGTTCTGTTTGTGTCTGGCCTGAAGTGGATGCCCTTCAAACGACGACGACGTTCGAAAAGCAGATTACGTCTGCTGTGAAACGCTGCTTTTTCTCCGTCGAACCACGTGTTATTTTCAACACCCGACAGCTCCTTCCAGCGATTAAGAAAGACGTGTTACCTTCCCATCATCACAGCAATGTTATTTACCAGTTTTTGTGCCACTGCGATAGTCGGTACGTTGGTCGCACGTCTCAACGGCTAGAAGAGCGAATTAAACAACACGTTCCTAAATCCATCACCAATCCTCGTACCTCGGCCAACCGCCAAAGTCTTTCCCGCTCTTGCAAGAACAACATACGGCCACAACAATTTCACGAATCCGCCATTGGTCAACATCTTCTTGACAACGCCCAATGTGCCCTCCATTACAGCAACGAAAAATTTTCTATTCTCGCTCTTCCTTTCACCTTTCTGCTCTTGAAGCGACTTTCATTAAATCTCTCAATCCTCTTCTGTGTAAGCAAAAAGAATTCGTATACTCTTTGAAAATTTCTTAATCTTTCTCTCATTGGTTGACTCTTTCAGCCAATGAGAACTCTACTTTCTTCCTTTATAAATTAGTTCGGTTTCAATTCTGCTTCATTCTGACGATTTCCCCTGAAGAGTGTCAGATGAAAAGCTTTGGGAAGAAAAATCTTTTACTTCAAGCAATCTTCAAATTCTGTACCACCAAATGTTTATTCAAAAATTTCAAAGTGAAAATGTGTTTAATTTTTAAGTGAAAATGTTTTTTGAAACCAAAACCTTTATGGAACTGTTGACTGAACATCTTATGAAGTTTGAGAAGGAAGTTGATAAATATTTTTCAAGTCTAGGTAAAAATGAGTTTGCAAATATTATAAACCCTTTCACTGCAAACGCTCAAATACTGCAAGCTGGGACAGGTACGCAAGAAAAACTGGTTAAATTCTAACATAATGGTTTTGCACGCGATGTGTATTCTTTGAAAAAAATTATTCGATTTTTTGGTTTATGATATGCAACTCATACAAAAAATTCCTACAAAAAGATTATGCGCTATTCAAGCATTGTTGTTGCTTCCATCATCACGGCTGTGTGAATGGACATTTTCATTGCTAGTGAAAATTAAATCAAAATTAATTCAAAATACCAGAGCATGATCATCGTTGTGTTGCTGCAAATATTTTACCTTCTATCTATGAGCTTGTTGCTAAAAATCAGGCTCAACTACAGTATATAGCTAATAGGCCTAATTGCTAGCTTAATTATATTTCATTATTAACTTGATTAGTACTGCTTGTTTAACAGTACTGTTTGTTTAACAGTATTAAATAGCTTCAAATGATTTTTTGTGCTTTTTATTATTTTGTAAATTTAATTAATGATAATCATATTTTTTTTATATTAAACTAAATTTCGGTAATTAGAACTGTAGTGATTAATTTAATAGATAAATAAGTAATTTCATATTTTCACACGAAATCCAACTGTAGTTGTTATATTAGTTATAAAATTTTGTTTTAAACATAGAATTTAACTTTCTTATGCTCTATTTCTATACATCTTCAAATTTCACATCTTGTCATTCCATTTTGCATGATCACGTGAAATCACGTCCACTTTCGTACAGCGATGTGGCTTTGTCATTAATTGATCGTAATATGTAAAATTTTCTCCGACAGACATCAGGTAAATACCGTTAAGCTTTTCTTTTAATTTTCATAAAATAAGTTGTCTGAAGTATTGTAATTGTTTTTTTTCTATTTGAATACGAAAATCCATATAAATAGAAACAAGTTAGTGGTTAACCGTTTGAGTTTGAACTGCCACAATAAAACTTGAAGATAATGCTTTTCTAATTACTATAAACTACAGATCTTAAAGTTTTTTGAATGATAGCAATTTTTGTTAAGAATGCCGTTGCATTGACTTGAAAAACTTTACAGAGATTATTTTGTGATGCTGTGTTTGTTTTTGTAGATGTTGTGTTTGTTTTTGTAGATTTTGTGGTTGACTGGGCTTTAATGTTGAAAATTTAGACTGCACCATGAGTTGCCGCAGTCCTTTGTTGTAATTTGGGACATTTCAAGGGCACCCAATGTTTTTGTGATTACATAAAATAGATGTTTCATTTTTAATGGTCATCGATGATAGGTTTGATACAAATCTCACAAACCCACCTATATTTGTGGTCATGGGTTGGGTGTTCATCGACCCAAAAAGTAGTAATTGGATCAAACATGTAACTGAACTGAGAAGCCAAAATTGAGTCTTTTTCTCCAAAGAAAGTATGGGTTAGTAAAACAAAGTCAAGGTTAAATAACTTTGTGGAGATGGGAAAAGAAGCAGAAATGAGCCGATTTGTAATGGTTAAAATCAGCAACAAATGTTTTAATTCTGATGAAGCTAACTCATTTTGGAAAAAACGTTTCGAACAGATACATCTAGAAATAACATCTCCACCCAAAACAGCTTTGCACGTCATTAAGACATGCAAACTCTCCCATCGCAGTAAGGTAGTGGTTCATAAGTATGTTCACGATGATGATAATAATAATGCTAACGATGATGATGATGATGATGATGATGATGATGATAATGATGATAATGATCATGATGATGATGATGATGATGATGATGGAAATAATGATGATAAGTGTGCAACAAAAACAAACTCAACCCTGATCGGTACATAAAACCATCAATGTTTTATGCAATTCTATTTCATATTTTTTTAGATTTTGACAGTTCAAATTGAAAATGGTAAAGTGCAACAACTTGACGTTGTTTGATATGACGCGCTTCATCGTTCTCGAAACAACAGTTGCCATATTCACTATGATGATGGTTTATCTCGTCGTCGCACTCATCATATACGAGTGGAAAAAGCCCAAAAACAACATCATTAGTTTACGTCATTTGAGTGACTTGAATCGCAGTTTGCAGTTCGCGTTGAAGATGCGACTGCTGACGCTGCTTGCCGTCTTGCTCGTGCTCGGAAGATTTGTTTGCGAGAACTACGAGCTACTGGCTCAATACACTGGAGTCTGCTATGATTACTGCAACATCATAGTTAAAATCAAGGTTACGTTGACTGCTGTTGCACTTTATTGTATATACAGTTTTTTGTGGATGCGCCAGCAATTTTTTTATGCTGAGCCCGCGGTTCAGCATCTTTCAAGGCCACTAATTCGTGCTTTAAGCTGGGGCTCACTGGGTCTCCTCACCTTGGCGCTGTTAATTGGGACTGTACTTTTCTTGGTAACCAGATTCTACAAGATGACCGAGCGTGGTTGTCTCAATCACAACAACACAATTCCAGCTGTAATTCCGTGGATTTTTTTGGGGACAGCAACCGTGTTGTCTCAATTGATCTTGTTTGCTTTGTTCGTTTATCCTTTATTGCAACATAAAAGCCAACTAGATGCCAGCTCTTGCTCCAATTTTAGCAGCTTTGCTCCTTTGATAAAACGAGTTGCCATGGCAGCAGCGATCTGCATCATCTCGGACATCATTGCTCTCCTCCTCATTCTCCTGGTTAAAGACCAAGATGAGATTATTCCTACTCTTGCTTATGACATCTCGCTCGTCGTGAACGTCATCTGCGTCATGGCGACATTCAGTGATTGGTGGGACAGGCTTGCTGCTCCTTTATGTTGCAGTAGATTCCGACTACTGAGGAACGAGGGGAAAGGATCAACGACAAACAAGAACAAAGGAAACATCGATTCATCGGGAACAAACTGCACGAGCCTGCAAGGCAGTTTCCAAGCAACTACTTTTCCTGAAAAAAATTTTTTTCCAAATTACTTAACTATCTCGGAGGAAAAAGGGAACGCTTCGTCCAACTGGCCGGGAAGCAATCACCGAAGGCATGCTTGGAAGTGAGAGAGAAACCGCTCTTCGTGTCGATTAAAGTTCGACGAATTAAATATGATATTTTATAAAAACATAAAAACAACTTAAAAGCTTACATGAATTAGTTTTAGTGCAATTTTTGTTCTTGGTTTTTAGAGGCAATATTGGGTTCTGACTCTAAACCTAATAATCTCTTTTGTTCTTTTGTTTAAAAAAGCCATGCTTAAAAACGCTGATTCACAGAGATAACGGGAGGGAAATGCTGTATGCAAAACGTTTTTTCAGTAGACCAATTTCGAAATGTGTATTTCACATCATCACTTGAAGTATTTTACAATGTCGCAAAACATGGTGAGTAGGCTTAGCGATCGACACGGTTGCAGTTTTAAACCTTCTCTCGTCATTCATTTGTGTCCTTGGAAAAGACACTTTACGGAAATGGTCAACAACGTTTTCAAATTAGTGTAAAGAGGCGTCGGAAGTTGTTCTTTGAAGGGGCAATTGCTTTTTGAAATTTGCCGTACGGAAACTTCGACATTACATTTGTCTTTGCAATCATATAATGTCGACCGAAATTAAATCTAACAAAGTTTATAAAAGAAAGATTAAACAATAGGAAATAACAGTAAGTGAAACAAGGGCGCAAAATCAAGAAAAAGAGGCACTGATTAAATGGGAACGTTTTAACCAAAAAGTAAAAAAACGGCATTAAATAAAAGCAAAGGTGTTTTAAGTGCTGAACATTTTTTTGGGTTTTTGTTAGTACAGTAGACCGCCGATTATCCAAACTAATTAAGACCAGGGGGGACACGAGTTCTATTTTTGTGATGATAGGGGGCGCATCTCAAAAAATTTAAGAGCCCTGTCCTAAAGTTAAGGTGCAGACAGAGGAAAAAGGAGCAATTTAAAGTGGTCAAACAGGGGAGCAATTATCAAAAGCGGGAAGGCAGAGGGTAACACGTTTATTGTGTTATTATGTAGAGATCAATATTTTGTTCAGGAGGCACTTTTACGACGTTTTTTAGGGGGGCAGGGGCGGCCGCCTTGTTCGCTCCGTACTAAAGCCATCACTGGTTGTGTCCTTGGACTTAACGGGACTTTCTCCTGCTTGGTGATCTTGGCAAGCAGTCCAAATTTTATTCATATCTTTATAAAACAAAAAAAATAAAAAAATTTCAAGCGGGCAGCAATATCTTGGCATCTCCGGAAGCAAATCGTGGTAATTGCTTGCCATATAAATAGCGCCTCCATCTCTTTTCTGCGAGTAGGAGGATAAATATAGAAATGAAATTAAAAAAATAAAATTTTAATTTTCTAGTTTTTGCAGGCTTCTCACGTCTATTTCTGTAAAGGTTTACTTATTAATTTTTTTAATTATTTTTTACTCAAAATCGGGTTAAAACTACTTCATAATGCAAATTGAAATAAAGATTGTGATTAAAAAAACAGCAACTAAATGAAATACATTATTACAATCACAACTTTAGTTGTGTTTATTGACTGTATTTTTAAGCAAAGCAGCAGCCTACGGTGTTGAAAAAAAATAGAAAGTGACGAAATAATTAAGAAAGATTACTACACACATCCGAGTCATATTCAGAAAACATTGTATACTCATGGGTGGGAGTAACAAAAAACTCAGAGACCAAAAGGGTCTAGATCAAAAAGTTCAAGCAGAAAAAGAAATCATGGTCAAAAACAACATTTTAAGTGCATTTGGCCGGACGAGAATTGCATAAATCTTAAAACAGAGGTTCATCTGTGATAAAAATAAACGTTTTTTTAACATTTCTACATAAAGTCTGCTTTTATGAAAATTAAGATTTATGATTCTCTGAGGTGCGTTTGGAATTCTTTTCGAAATGTTTTTATATTCAATTTGTTTAATACTGACGGGACTTCATTCCGACCTTTATACTTAGAAGATTGTTATGTTTTATTTTGTCTATAAAATGAGGGATAAAATTTGGACGAACACTCTCTACATTTTGTAAAGTTGGGCTTACTAGGTTATTTTGAAAAATGTTATGAGCTTGGTGATAACATGCTTTTTCTGTACTTATTCATAAAACAAGTCATTTCTCAGAAAATGATGACTGGAAGCTTTGAAAACTTTTTAGACAAAAGATAGATTCAGTATTGCAGTAGTCATCAAATTTTATTTCCACGTTTCAAGTATGAAATACTATTACTCATTATTTTATCTTTGACAATGAGTAAAATCTTGGCTTTCTAAATCGACCTGACATTCTTGGGTCCAGTTAAATTCTCTACCTTGTCCTGCAAATGTTTTATATATATTAATATGACGCGATTCTTGGGGGAAAAGATGATCGTTAAGCCAAGAAATTGTTAAAGAAATGAGAGTGTGGAGAAATTTTTAAAAGTTTTTATGCTACTAGATGGAGGTATAACACATGTGCTGCATATGAGAGGCTCCAAATATCCTACTTTTTTCACCGCAAAAAGTGTACTTATTTCAAACATATTCACCGGCCTAGCAGATAAAACGGGCTCTGATTTTTACAAGTAAAGACCTTTTTTTTCTCGAATTTTTACTCTTTTGCATACTATATTTCTTTGAATAGAATGCGCGCATGCTATTTTTATTCCAAATTTGGTGCATTTTGTTGTTTGATAACAAACCTTTTGATCAACTTTAAAGCTACTTTATTTAAAAATACTTCGACCAGAGACGGATTCTCTAAATAAAAAATGTTACTACTGATTCCACGGCCAAAGAAACTGCTAGTGATAATGAGGTTACATATTGGCAATAAAACTGTTGTATTTAAAGGGCGAATTTAGAAATAAATTTTCAAGTAGACAAAAAATGTTTTTATACAGAACAAATTATATAAGTGCTCATGTACAGGCTATCAGAACAAGTTTTGCACGAAAAATATTCAACTAACAACTTTGTTTATATCCGCGTTGTATTGAAGGACGTACGCATTCAGGAGTTTTTGTGTATTTTAATCAAGGGTGCTTTATAATAAAAAAAGAAGATAATTTGTTATAATCATGTTATAATTATAATACAGTAAACCTCGGTTAATCCGGATATGATTTGACAGACGAAATCATCCGAATTAGGCGAAGTCCGCTTTATCCGAAACTGTTTATTAAGAATTACTAGACTTACCATATTTTTGCAATTAAAAACTGGGACGCTTCAGAACAAAAGCTTTTATCAGATATATAAAAAAAGAATTTTTGCAAAAAAACTGAAGACTAAATTAGTAGGATAAACCAGTGTTTTTCAACCTCTTTCTGTTTGCCGCACATTTCTGAAACTCATCAAAAATTGCGGGACTTTTGGACCGTTTTTATTAATTTTTGTTCCCAAAATCAGATTATATCTAAAAAAAAAGGTCTTCACTTCGATTTGATCTCGTATTTTCCTATTTCCCTTATTTTTTCCAAAATCATGGGATTTCTAAAAAATAAAAGGTCTTCACTTCGATTTGATCTTTAATTATTTCTAATTAGCATACCATATTTATGAAGTGGCAAATCAGGACGTTCATCAAAAGAAAAAAATTCGTCAGTGTTTTCCATAAAAAAAATAGTTTTAGCTTTGAATCTGTCTCAGGTTTCTTAACTTTTGTCGCTAAAAAGTAGTGTTTTCTAAAAAAAAAAGTCGTCACTTAAAATCAATCTCAGATTTCCCACTTTTCGTCCCAAAATCGTAGTGTTCTCTAAAAACAAAAAAAACAAGTCTTTACTTAAAACTGGAAAAACCGAGACATTTGGGTCAACCGGGCGGGACGCGGAGACAAAGCCTAAAAAACGGGACTGTCCCGGCTAAACCGCCGCTGTGGGACAGATGGCACTAAAGTGTACCATCTGCCCCACAACTCAATATATTACTAGCACCTGGTCATCGGCGTGGGTGATGCACAATGCTGTTTCTACCAGTGCAGTCTTGCATTTGGTAGGAACCACAAATCTTAAAATCATTTATACTTATAGTTTTATCCGAATTAAGCGAAGTTTTGCATTAACCGTGTCCGGATAAACCGAGGTCCAATGTAATTTATTTTTGAAGCATTCTACCAGTCAGTCTCGGAGATGCCATCTATGCATAGGGCAAGCAATCACCCAGCGCCACTACGTATGTTGAGAAATGACACGCTTTTACGAGAATGCAAAAGTTACAAGGATTCGAAAGTTGGATTGAGTTCGCATTCTTTGTTGCTTTTGAAAAATTACACGACTTTTCCTCCAATAAAACCTTTTTCTTTTTCATCACTAGCTTTGGCTATAAGCCAACCTGTTCACTGCTGGTATAATAACAGAGTTAGTTTTATCAAACTCTTGAATACCTCATAATACAGGGAGTTTCACAAGTAGTAAGAAGAGCTGAAAAGTGGAATATTTAGGAGATAAAAACACGAATATCAGTGAGCAATGTAAACCTATCAATAAATAGCTATTTTATTTATCTCTTTAAATTTCAATATATTTTTTAAATAAAATGACTAATAAAAGAATTTTAGTAATACATGTATATAAAAATTTCCACAACGCAGATAATAAAAGCCCTAAATGGAAGTAGATTAACAGTAGATAAGGTTGGCTTTAAAATTCATTTCAGAGAAAAAAATTAAACATTCCAGCAAGACGGTGCCACGTCTCATGGCCAACAAGAAAAATTTGTCAAGAATACTGTGAAAAACTTTTTTTAATTTTTGGAAAAAAGCATATGGCCATAATAATAATATTAACAATGTTTTTGTATACTCCTTTACACCCAAATCCTTAAAAGAAAATTTATATGGTGTCAGAGCGGTATTTTCCCAACGATAAAAACAGCACATCAGTGGCGTGCGGTCAGGGCATGCAAGTCATGCGTTGCATGACAAACGAACTTTTGCGCGATGACGTTTATTTTTTAACTTAATGAAGAACACCAATATTTTGGGACGAAATTAGAGAAATGTGAGGCTGATCCGAGACGAAGACTTTTTTTTTAGAGAACAGCATCATTTTTGGAGGAAAAGTAAGAAATCTGCGACTGATTTGAAGTGAATACCTTTTTTTTAGAGAACAATATGATTTTGGGACGAAAAGTAAGAAATCTGAGTCTGATTTCAAGTGAAGACCTTTTTTTAGTGAACATTTTTGGATACATTTTAAAATAAAAATTGATCTATATCTTAGAATCCAACATAATTTTTTTTCCTATCAATAAAATAGTGCATGTCCTACCCATTAACTACCAATAAAATACTCAATTGCATGACCAGCTTTGGCATACCAACTGGATGACCAGTCTCATAGGTCACCGCACGCCACTGCAGCATATTTACACAAAAAAATGAAATGAAATGAAATGAAAAAAACAAGGTAAAAAATTAAAACAAACGTAAAAAAAATTAATAGGAAAACATAACATACGTTCATTACTAAACATTGTGTTTATGTACTGCAACATGCAAGAATTAATTATCGAAAATATGAAAGAGGCATTATTGACGCAGGTCACACTTTATTCTTAATTTTAATTTTTAATCTATAAACTTATGATATATTTTCAGTCTTTTGCAGTAATTTTTAAGCTTTTCACTATAACGTCATGTTTTTCATTGTTACGTAATAATTGCGTAATCGGTAGATCAACCCCTAGGTTTATTTTGTTTGTAAGTTTTTCTTACAAGTAATTATAGAGTTGCTTTGGTCGGGTAATTACTTACCCTGAGTATTAGCGCCTTCGTCGCTGCCTGCGAGTCTGGAGGATAAATATAGAGATGAATTAAAAAAATAAAAATATATGTCGGCCCGCAACCAGAAAGGAACCTAGAAAAGCGACACAGTCCCTAACGCTTTCAAAATTGCTATAGTTTTAACAATTGAGGGCTAAGTTTCAATTTCATCAAAATAAAGATTGTTTTTATTTGTCCGATCTTAACTGCAATAACCGATCTTAACGCAATCTCGCATGCACAATCATATACTGTTGGTACAATTTCAGAGATTTTCATTGGATGCTTGTAAGCACATCAATATATTTTTATGATTAAGTCTGCCTGTTGCCGTTACTGTTTCTTCAAGAACACGAATGCTATTTTTCTCTCATTGTACAGGCCAATAGTAGCCTGAGTAAGAAATTGAAATACATTTTTAAACTTATGTCTATATAAATAACATGCCCACTTTAAACTTTTAAACAGTAATTACCCTGGAAAGAAGTAAACAGCTTAATATCAGATTTTTTATTGAACTTCCCAAAAATATTTCGTCCCACCAATGCATGTTGCCTAGTTGCGCGCTATGTAGATGAACTAGTTTATTGTTTGAACCGATGTTCTTCCAAGTAGTCGATTGGAACATTTAAGGGTTCGATTAGGGTTCGATAAATAAAAGTTTGAGCTTACCTCTCACATATAATGTAAGAAAGCATAATTGCGTATAAGTGGAGATAAAAAAAAGCAAATATTCACGTTAAGTGATTAATCGTGTGTTCTTGATTAGGGGTTCATAAAATATTTTTTACTCGTTTAAAGTTGACGTGCATAAACGTTTGTCCAAGCCTAACTTTTTTAATCACAGAAACACGCCTTTGCCACTGTCAAGTAGGCTGGCTGAAGCTTTTTTTAACCTTAAAAAATTGAATTTTTTAAGGCTTTAACTATGGTTTTGTAAGCCTAAGCGCTTTAATATTTATGTCAGTGCTGGAAGCTTAATAGATTTTTATTATTTAACTTCTCGTTCGAACTCACAAAAACTTTGCAAATTCGAGTTTTTATCTCCTATTTTCCTAGTTTAAGAAAGGGTCATGTTAATTTTAATCCTAATTTTTATTCTCGTTATTATTATGTGCATGGGCTCCGGAAGTGAGGAGGTGTGGAAAAGGCAGGGGGACCCCTTACCCTTTTGACTCCTTCAAATTTCCCTACCCTTCTTTTTCCAAAAGGGAAGGTGAAGGTGGGAATACAGAAGCATTTGAAAATTCGACCAAAATGTCCGATCGATTGAAGGTGAAGACTTTTATTGTGTATTTTATGTGCACCTTAATTTAGAACAAAAGTAGGGATCATTGTCTTGATTGAAAAAGATTTCAATGATATAAAATTTAAGCAGCTTTTTTTTACAGTTAATGGGGAAATACTGATTAAATATTGCTTTATTGTTAAAAAATCCATTTTATAGCGGTTTTTTGTATCTGTATGGACTGGCAAAAAAAGGCGCTGCGGACGCTTAAGGGTTAAATTTGGAACGAAAGTAGGGATCATTTTCTTGATTGGAAATGACGACGTTTTTTTTAAAGTAATCACCAAAGTTTTGCTGAAAATGGTCGCGATACGGAATGGCATGGAACTGCTTTTAGTGCAAAAATCTTTTTAAAAAAATTGTATGCCTTCCATAAAATAAGCCTTTTTCTTTGAATTTCACCCCCTGACAAAATAGCTTTCCCACACCTAAAAGGATTTATTAAGTTTAATTTTCTTAACATTTACTTAAAAAATAATGATTTTTTTTAGTTGTAGTTCAGAACCTTATTATTTGAGTTCAAGTTTAATGCTACAGTTTATGAGGTTATTGCCGTCACACATACCAAACGATTCTTTAACAGAACCACCACCACTCAATGGAGTACGTAACCCTCACGAGCAGTAGCGGATGGCTAGTAAAAACAAAAAAGTGCCGCTATCAGGGTCACCGGAAGAATTTTAGCCGCGAAGGCTAAGTTTTAAAATGGGCACTTTTTGGGTCGAAAAGAGACTCTTAACAAACGCAAGTTTTAGATTTGGAGAAAATTTTTACTAAAAGAACTTGATAAAGACTAAAAATAGATAAATGCAAAAGCCTGCGCTTTTCTGCCGCGGTGTTTTATTTACTTGGCCGGCAAATATTTTTGATTTAGCATACTCATAAAGTGGAACGTTCTTGTTGCAAATAAAGACCTTTTCTTACTTTATGTAAACACTGTTACCAGGGATAGTACTTAATTTAGAATTCATAAGTTTTTCTGCCAAAATCAGAGGCAAGTTCAACTTCAACAAATACAACAAAAGGCGTAATATATTTTTAAAGAAAAATTTGTAACACGACATTTCGGCTGTTACATCGGTAAAAACAACACACAATTCACCACGTATTTAAAAGCCAAAAACAAAGCTAATGATCCCAATGGTCAGAAGCAGTCTGCACCACAACAATTTAACAACTTCATGCAACAGAACTAAAATCAACAGATTGAAAACCCACATTCATCATAAAATTTTTATTTTAAGGTATATTTATGAAAAACATTTCAATCGGGATTATATTTAAAGTTTATATTAATCTGCCATATTTAAGGAAGAACATTGAATAAGTTTTAATACTCGTTTTAATACAATTTTAAACATTAAAGTTTTAATTCTCGCTTATCCGAACATAAACGTGATTAAAACCTACAAATGTGGCTAAATTGAAAGCAGATGAATTGAATAAAAAACTACACTAGTAAAACATTGCTTTAAATATGAACATAGAATTGATTTTGTAAATTTTAAAATATTAAATTTTAATACTGATTTTGAAAAAAGAAAATTTTTAGAATTATTGTATATTTATGATGTAAAAAATTCAATGAATGATAAAGATTGGAATGTTTTCCTAAAATACCATAATGTAAAAATTTTATTATGAATGTGAATTGTTAACCAGTTGATTTTAGTTCTGTTGCACGAAGTCGTTGAATTGTTGTTTTGTAGGCTGCCTCTGACAATTGGGATCATTAGTTTTGTCTTTGGCTTTTAAATACGTTGTGCAATGTGGATTGTTTTTACCTGAAAAAGTCGCCCGATGTAGTGGACGAAACGTCGTTTAAAAAACTTTTCTTTAAAAACTATATTAAGGGAAGGCAAGGCAAAACCGTTATAATTATTTTAAATTGGCCTAACGTCTTCGGTGCTGGACTTAAATTAACGAAAGAATATTTTATAATTGCTCTGACAATATAATATCTCATGAATATAATTTAAAACCCGTGGCAACAGCATAAAAATTTTATTTTAGAAAAATCTATATTTTACTTACATGCCTGTTTTGTCCCGGGCTCGGGGCATAACGGTCATAGAGTGTCCGTTTTGCCCCAGGTAAAATTAAAAAGAGTTTTTTATCTTTGTTTTAAATTTTAAGTATTAATACTCGTACTTATGCTTTGTGAAAACTAAAAAATCAAATAGAAACATTTTTTATACAGACATAGTAATGTCAAAAAAATCAAACAGGAGAAAAATCGCACAAAAAACCTTTTATCTATCGTAACAACACAACAAACATTGGGTACATTGAATCCAATTTTCAAATGGTGGCTCTTCATAAAGTTGTATGCGAAGCAAACAGATATATTTTGCTTCGTTGATTTTATTTCGTTTATTCATTATATGAGGTTTTTAACGTAGGCTTATTTTAGATTTTTTAATGCTGTTCTACTTACAGTGATAGATTTTTTAAGCCAAGAACTAGTTATGTAGGTGGCCTGTTTCGCTTTACGCTTTCTAAGTGTTAACTTCGCAAAGGGAAGAGGGGATATGTCAGAAGAAAAAGCAAAAATTTTTTATCTTCATTACTTTTATTTATTTATTTTATTTTATCTCTATATTTATCCTCCTGACTCGCAGGAAAGCGACGGAGGCGCTAATACATAGGGTAGGCAATTACCCCGACCTGCTTCCGGAGATGCCAAGATATTGCTGTCCGCTTGTAATTTAATAGAGATATGACTGTAATTTAGAACTTCTTGCCAGGACCACCAAGCAGGGGAACGTGCCGGAAAGTGTCTTTCCCAAGGACACAACAGAATGGCGCGAGTGGGTTTGAACCGAGACCATGTCGGTCACGAGCCCGGCGCTTTAACCACTCGACCACGCTACTTTGTTTAGAAACACTATAGCTAGCCAATTCCTTACAGTCATCCACAGTAAAAATTAATTCTACGTTTGAAGTGTTTGTCGCAGCTACATTTGAAAATATCTAAAAAGTTTGAAGATATAGGCTATTTAAAGTCTAAATGAGACACACAATTATCAGCTTTCTGCATGAAAACCTGTGGTAACTTTCATCTGGTACAGTTTCAGTTGCTTGGGGCAATTAACATGCAACGCGGCTGTTTCAAATTTTTTTTTTAATCATAAACTTTGTTGGACTTTTCTTGTTCTTGTTTCTTGACAAAAGTTCTTGATAGATCATTTTTTCTTCAAAAATTACACTGGCCAACACATTTTTTGGTGCCCAAGGTTTCTATGCTCATTTAGACTAATTTGGGGGTGCTGATTTCAAAAATCATACTAATTTTCTCTTATCAGGTCAAGTTTTTGAGATATTTGCTATTTTATATCTTTTTACCATAAAATGAGGCGTATTTCTACGTATATACATTCTAGCGTCATAATTACAATTGTAGGTTGTTATTGTGATGTATGTTAAATGATTATGACATCACAAACCTTAAAGTAAAAGTCAAACTTGCTATACAAGGAAGTATGTAGTTGGTAAGAAGTGGACATTGAGTAGTAGGTAAGTCTACCAATTGTGACATGTTTTTGTTGATTTCTGAGTTAAAGTAAGGTTTGTAAGTACAGAGCACTGGATAAAAAAGATTGGCCTCTGCGCAGCGAGCTGATTCCTGGCTCTCTCTAAGTTCTGGCTCCTCCTTTGGTGGAGCGTTCCAAAATTATGTTTCCTCCTCTTCACATAAAGCTTGGCATCATGAAACAGTTTGTAAAGGCTGTTGATAAAGATGGCGACTGTTTTAAATATATTTGCATAAAATTTCCAGGCCTTACAATAAAAAAATTAAAAGCTAGAATTTTTGATGGACTCCAGATTCGAAAGTAAATAAATGACGCAAATTTCTATAATTTTATGAATTCTGCAGAATTGAGTGCCTGGACGGCGTTTACAAATGCAGTAAAATTCTTCTAGGGAAAAACAAAGGTACCCACATTACTCACAAGTCTCCATCAACTGGGTGCAAATATGAGCATCAAGTTACATTTTTTGCACAGCCATCTTTCCCGTTTTCCAGAAAATCTAGGTGATCTGAGCGACGAGCAAGGGGAGCGCTTCCATCAGGACATCAGCGACATGGCAGTTCGCTATCAAAGTTGTTGGGATGCCACCATGCTTGCAGACTACTGCTTATCTATCGAGCGCGATGATGCCGGAGCCTCCCATCGTAGAAAATCAGTAAAACGTCAATTTATGGTTGATGATGTCTATGCTTAGCATTTTTTACAACTTCAAGCTTTAATTGTGAATATTTTGGTATGATTCCATGAATATGTGCCATAAAGTTAAATAAAAATATTGTTTCTTCGATTTGCATATCTTTATTATAGCTATCGGCTTCCTACAGAGACCGGTATACCATAGCAGAAAAACTAGACCTGATAGCGAAAAAGTGACAGCATTTTTGGAATCAGCGCCCTCAAACTAGGTAAAAACAGTTAAAACTTCTTAGGCACCATGACAAAATTTTCTTTTTGTTGGCCAGTGTTATCAAAAGAAGTTTTCACATCAATTCAAAGTTTATTTTGCTATCGAATTAATGTAAATTTAATTTTTTAATCATTAGTGGAATTTTGAAGAACAGTTACTGAATCGAAGATAAGTTTACATTTTTCAAAAAAAATATAAGCCTACTCTTTGGTCTGTCGATTTATAGCAAAAACTGCTCTTTATTTATTTCAAATTTAGGGCCAAAAGCGACACTGTCTTCGGAAAAGTATTCACCGTGTAAGTGCATGCTTGTTTGTGGGTTTGTTACATTTGACCAGCTGTAGCGAACGTGTAAGTATGATTTAACCTAAAGCGGAGTCGGAGTCGCAAACAACAATAACGATTCCAACTCCGACTCCGACTCCAGCAAAACTCGAATCGCCCTTGAATGATTCACTGGAAATCTGAACTGGAACAAAATGAAAGCATAATGCGCGTTTATATAAGATCACGACAGATAACTCTATATTATTAGCGAATTTTCGGGAATAGCGTGAATTTCTCCGAATAGCGATTAAATAAACATTTGGTGGTACAGAATTTGAAGATTGCTTGAAGTAAAAGATTTTTCTTCTCAAAGCTTTTCATCTGACACTCTTCAGGGGAAATCGTCAGAATGAAGCAGAATTGAAACCGAACTAATTTATAAAGGAAGAAAGTAGAGTTCTCATTGGCTGAAAGAGTCAACCAATGAGAGAAAAGATTAAGAAATTTTCAAAGAGTATACGAATTCTTTTTGCTTACATAGAAGGGGATTGAGAGATTTAATGAAAGTCGCTTCAAGAGCAGAAAGGTGAAAGGAAGAGCGACCTCGAGCGAGAATAGAAAATTTTTCGTTGCTGTACTGGAGGGCACATTGGGTGTTATCAAGAAGATGTTGACCAATGGCGGATTCGTGAAATTGTTGTGGGCGAATGTTGTTCTTGCAAGAGCGGGAAAGACTTTGGCGGTTGGCCGAGGTACGAGGATTGGTGATAAATTTAGGAACGTGTTGTTTAATTCGCTCTTCTAGCCGTTGAGACGTGCGACCAACGTACCGACTATCGCAGTGGCACAAAAACTTCAAGCAATAGCGATTAAATTAAAGTCACAGTTTACAACAGCCAATCAGAGACATGTCAGCGAAAAAACTAAGTAATTAAAAGTCTGGTAATCTAAAAAAATTCTATTCATCAATTTCTCGATAATTCCAGAAAAAAGAAAACGCTGGACGCATTACGATCACGTGCTCTTCATCTACTGACACGTCCTTAAAATTGCAATTGATAAAACAAACAATTAAAACAATTACAAAACAGCTAGCAAACCAATTGATAAATTAAATTAAATGAGGGTTTACCGACTATGCAATAAATATTAATATGGAAAAGGTTACGTCATACTAAAATTTAAAACTACAGAAAAAACAGAAAATTAACTACGGATTGATGAAATTAAGATTAAGTTGTGAATAAAATGCGACACACAGCTTTACTCCAGCCCTGTTATTCAGGTTGCCTAGTTCGGCGTTTTTCAAACATTTTTTACTGCTACCCACATCAAGAACTCCAGTTTGCATTGCGCCCACATCATAGGAAAGTTATATCTACATATATACAACTGCAGTCAGTACTGTTTCTACTTTTCGGGTCTTATTAGTGCAATGAAGTTTTGCTGAGAAAGAACAAGGCACATCAATTTGTACCTTGTGGCTAATCTTTTGCTTGTGGTTTTAAGCCACAGTAAAATCAAAGCCCAGTGATGCCAAGAGTATTCAAATCATATCAAATGATGAGCTATGCATAGTGCAGCAGCATCACTGTCTTCTCAGCCAGAGTGCTCAACCTGCAAGAACAGGGAGCATAAATATTTATATATTAGCAAAAGTGATTGAACAAAGCCCGGTTACCGCCATAGCTGTCAGAACAAACGAGATGCGAAAGCCATGTCTATTGTAAATCAAGTACGATAAAGCGTTTAAGTGACGACAAGGCCTTGTTTCGCTCTTATGGAGCTCATCAGGTAGCTGACACGACAATAAAGTACAAGTGCAGTATCTACATACGTGGGACGCAAAAAGGTAAGTTACATACACAATACTACATTAGTAAAACCGGATAGAGAACCAGATACAATCATGCAGCAATGGCTCAAGATATAGAACTGAACACGTTGCAATTATTGGTGTCTATAGATACGAACAATGCAACACTGAAATCATCAGCAAATTCATCGAAATGTTCAGTACTGCAGTAATATTTATACATTATAAACTGGAAATCTAGGGAAAAGCAAATTGAATCGTCATGCGTACGTATTAACCGAACAGCGTGACAGGCCGGGCTTCAGCTGTTTCGCATAAGCTCATCAGAATCGAAATAGAAAGAGCTCTAGCCGTGCGAGGCACCAAAAGCGAGCTATATATTAGCAAAAATGATTGGACAAATATATATACTCGTATATAACCGAATTGTCTCAAAATGCTGGTACAGTGCTTGATAACCAGGTTTGAGCAATTTATTTAAATGAAAACACTACAACAAAAAAGTTGAAATCACGACAGTCTGTTTCATCCTATAGAATCGTCACGTGGTTACTAAAAAATTAAAAATGCAGTTAGTTTTAGTAAAAAATAATACGTAGTTAAATTATTCAAGCAAATAATACAATTCCTGTGACGTCATTATATTTTTTTCTTCTATGACGTCACAGGAATTGTATTATTTGCTTGAATAATTTAACTACGTATTATTTTTTACTAAAACTAACTGCATTTTTAATTTTCTAGTAACCACCTGACGATTCTATAGGATGAATGAAGTAACAACATTTTACAAGACTTTAATAAAAGTTTAAACCAAAAATTAAATACACTTAAACTCTAAAACAAAAAAACCAATAAAGGAATTAATTTAAATGAACGACCTGAAAAACGACCTTCAACTATTCGACAAAATAACAACTGACAAAACCAAAGTGTGAACGGAATGTGAAATAACAGAAACGACAGAAATTAACGCGTTGGAGAAAAGGCGCAATGCCTGGCAATCATCATAAAGAACTTTGTTGATTACATAGTTCAATGAAACAGACTGTCGTGGTTTCAACTTTTTTGTTGTAGTGTTTTTAATTTGAACATATATACATATATAATGTGAGATGTAAGTAATGATATATAATGTAAGATGTGACAAAATCTCGAGTATATAATTTTCAATGTTTTCGTTTTTATTAAACCACAGTATACATCGCAACCCATAATACTTAGGTAATAAGACAAACTGTCTTTACTAGGTTCATTTATTCTGCATCGACAATTTATATGCATATTTTTCATGAGCTGCACATTGTTTTATTTATATGAATGAATAAAATATTATTACTTTTGGAAAAACAAATATGAAGAAAATTGCGACACAAAGGTAGAGTACACACGTAGCATTAAAAAATAATTAATGAGATGGATGCGCTTGTTTATTCATAGGCAGGTGTTTCCAATTGGGAACACAAGAAGACAATGCTACACGCATATCAGGTGCACTGTTGTGACTTTTTCTGTCTTTAGTCTTTAATTGAGTTAACGTGGAAAATCCCAGTTCACACAAGTAAGTAGTTGTGAAAGGTAAAAGTAATGGAATAACTTTTTTACTTTACAGTGGAAATTTCCCTTTGTTCTTAACCCAAAATGAGCAAAAATTTAATTTCTCAAAATCTTTTTTAAGTGTAAAGAAGCGACTGAGATGCAGCAGTTCAGCTTCTTTTTCAGGTAACAATCCAACTCAATTATTGATTCAGGACTTTGGAAGCTAAATGGATTTTTTATTCAAAGATTTTTCTTAAATAGTTCAAATTTCTCTTCAGGAAAATAATTATTAAAGCTTTGTGATAGGAAAGTGAGATGTGACAAAATCTCGAGTTTTAATTCCGTTAATATGTTGTCGTCGACAATATTTTTGTCATGACCCATTAAATTTTTCACGCGACCCACTGAAGGGCCGGGACTCATAGTTTGAAAAACGCTGGCCTAGTTCGACTGGTCTTTAATATTCCCAAGTAAGGTTGTGACGATGCAGATGGCAAAACATATTTTTAGAATAGGTGGTCTAAAGATCTTTTTAAATTTTGTAAGACAGGTTTCAGCAAGCAATTCATAAGGAAACTCATTCCAAGAAACAATTGTGAGATATAGTATTTTGAATAGGATATTTAGAGTTTAATATGAAACCGTCACTTCCAATTCTGAGATTTTCTCGCAAGGGTCGATAATTAGTATTTGTGAGGTAATTAGGTGCTAAGTTATTAACTATTTTAAAAGCAATTAAACACAATTTATACTTATACGATACTGGATTGATATGCCACTGTTTATAGTACGAAAGCAAGTTGTGATTGTTCATGGAAATGTTCAAATAAATCTGATACATGCATTAAGTACTCTTTCTAGTTTATACACGAGATACGATGCTATATTTCCATATACACAATTGTAATAATCAAGACGTAATAGTATAAAGCATTTTACCACCAAAATCTTATTCTTTTTTTTAAAAATGAACGTAAATTTTGAAGTCTAGTCAGCTTATAAAAGCAGGTTTTACAAGTTCCATTAACCATGCGGTCAAAAGACAGTGTTTCGTCATAAAACACATAGTAGTTTGACACAGAAAACGAGGTTTGCAGAATTTAAAAATTGCGCTTTATTTCATTTTTTTAAGAGCGTTGCGTACTTTGCTTTGTGCTTCCAGAAACTACTAGCATGTTATTGAGTTGTCGCAACTTTCACGATTGCGCAAGTTGCGGAAGTTGCGCAAGTGCCTACATCTGGGGTCCGAGTCTGAATGAATACTGTTTTTCAGAGATTGGATGCATGGCTGAAACGCTGTAAAATATCTTGCCTTATCGCAAACTAAAAGTTGCATTTCATTCATGTTAAGTTTCAAAAAATTGCGAGACATTACGTATTAATTTTACATAAGCAGCATTTTATATTTTTAATAGTATTTTCAAAGCCATCTTTTGAACTAAAACATATGTACAAGGTTGTGTCATGAGCAAAAGAATGAATTTTAATATCAAATTCGGAAGCTAGATTTGTTAACTCTATATACTTTATAAACAGGTCCTAAAATAGAATCTTGTGAAACACCAAAAAGTAAGAGACCTACCAATTTGGATGTTGGTGTGTTTTTGCCTCTTGCCGCTAACTTGCATAACGTTATAAAAGATGAATTTGTTGCTGCGTTGTTATTTTCTTTTTCAACTTAATACAAGTAAAAGTACATCTTGAAATTATTCCACAAGCGTTTTGTTGATTTTTTTTCTTAAAAGTTGAAAACTACCGGTTTAAATAAATTAAAGAATTTACTTGACACATTACTTAGAAAAAGGGTGGAAAGTAACTTATCTTGAAAAATACTATTTGATGCTGATGTATCCACCAAACAATAAATTTGTCACTTTCAATATTTGTGATTTTTTTGATTTGTTAAGTTTAAAGTCTCATTCTAATTTATTTTTCTAGGGTTAGGATTAGGGTTTTCTACAACTTATAGAGGGTTTTCTACAACTTATAGATCGACTCTTAGGCCGTGATTTGCAGTTGCAAGGTACCCGAACGTGAAATTTGTTCGACGTTTTTTTAGTATATACAACCAACAAGACAGTGAAGCTGAAGAACAATATTAAAAATACTAAATTAACCAAAGGTTTAATTTTTTTCATGCTGCTTAACAGGTTATTTATTATGTGAAGACCTTTTGTTGGTCTTCATCAGGTTTTCCCAGTTTTTGGTCCTGATAAGTAAGAAAAAATTATGGGGAATTTACTTATATGCCAAGAAATTTTGGAGGCACAAAAAGTTTGGGGATATGGCCATTGATGGCCTTACAAAAAGGGGACCTGGTGCAAGAAGCGTAAGGGGAAGCCACTATTTAGTGTACTAAAAAAGGTAGCTGGAGCCATTTTTAGTATATGAAAGCAAAATGATCTCTAAAAAAAACAAAATCTTCAATTTAGGGGGGCACCATTGAGTGATCAAAAAAATGGAGAGACAAAGTGATCACTTAAAAAAAGGTCTTTAATTTAGGGGGACAATTTTTGGGTAATGCAAAGCATGGAGATCTTTACACTGTCCCAAGACATTGTGACCTCTAAAAAAAATAAGGTTTGTACTTCCACATTTTCAAAAGTACAAGTGACAACAACCTAACAACCTAAGGAGTCATTTTTTCTTTTTTCAAAATTTTTTTCTTTTCTTTTTGACATGCCATCGACGTCCGGTGCTACTATGAAGAAATAGAGCAATTTTTTGTTTGGGAGGCCGCTTTTTGATGTATTTTAGGGGTATGCTTTTTGATGTATATTACGCCGCTCCCTTCGCACCCTATTAAAGACATCACTGGGTATGGTCCCTTACAGTGATGGGCGCGGTACTTTTAAGAAGTACCGGTACTCGGTATCTTGCTAAAATAGTACCGCGGTACCGGTGCGGTACTAAAAAAGTAACGCGGTACCGGTACTCGGTACTTTTGAATAATACGAATAAATGGTAATGACTAAAACTCTGTGATACATTGGTTTTCATTTGATATTTAAAAATTGTATTTAACAAAGCGAAAACAATATTGTACGTATCCAACTGTTCACTTTCAAAAATCAATTATGCTTTGGATGTAAAAAACATGCAGTGAAACTTAATTTGATTTTTTGCATAAATTATGCTTTGGATATATGAAAGGCCTAATGAATACGTTGTCTTCTGCTTTGTTTTTTATATTAAAAAAAGTTTGTCAGGAATCGTACTAATTTCTAAATAACCTATTCCCAAACTTTTTAAGCCACGGATTTCTATTTGCAAATCTTTTTTATCATGGACCCCAATCTTATGTCACATCAATCTTCTACCCAACCAACGAGGAAAGATAAAACAAAACCAAAAATAAATAACACGAAATCCGTTAAAAAATAAAAGCTTATAAACAGGCATACCATATTTCCGTAGGGGCAAACCGGGTCGCTCGTTTATAGACAAAAATTTGTCCCTAAAAAGAAGTGTTCTTTAAAAAAAAGATCTTCACTTCGAATCTGTCTCGGATTTCATGGTATGGATTACTTTACCAGGTATGTAGCCTATGTTGACAAATTTTTTCATATCGTCGCGGAACCCTTGTGCGCTCATCACGGACCTCATTTTGGGAAACTCTGGTTTTGATGATTTAATAAAATTACTTAACCTTCGCTGCCCGTTAAATGTTATGGTAATTTTTTATATTTTTGCTTGCAAAGCAATAAAATCAGAATTTCATCAAGTCCCTTTCGAACTGGTATCAATATGAAATCTGGTGTTTAGTGGATTTTTGATTTTATGCAAAATATTTCCATTTTTATAATTAGACAACTAGAATGTTCCTTGCAAATGCAATACCTTCAGAAAATATTTACTACACTAGTTACTACGCAGAAAGTGCCCGCGCTCTTTGTTCGCTTATATTTCGACAATTATAGTAACGCTGAAAGTGTCATTCAAGGTTGTATAGAAAAAGAATTTCATACTCTTTGGATATAGATACTTAAATGTTGTAATAAAATATTATTTCGGATTGAAAAAGCAAGTTTTCTAAAGGTAGTCAACTTTTGTAAATTGGCCGAAAAGCAGAGATTGATTTCAGAAAGTTAACGACTTCGGCGGTTTGATTGATCGTACAATTAAAAGTAAAATTCTCTCACAGTTGTAATCCCCTTAGGGAGTTTACTGCAATTCACAGAAGAAGAAACTCTATTTCAGCAAAACCTGATTTCATTATTAAAATGCTTCGATCGTAGCAATAACTAATGTTTTCAAAATTCACTGAACTTTTTAAACAATTTTGAAAATGAACTTTTCATATAATAAAAGATATAGAATTCATTCTAAGAAAAAATTGAAATTTTAAGTGTCACATCGTACTTTTTTATAATTATTTCAAAATGTTATAATAAGCCAAATTTAAAAAATTTAGTTAGGATTGATTACTTCAATAAAATTAATTTTTTTGATTTTTGCAAGCTTTTTTCTTTTTTAGTAGGTTAGTCTAGCCTACATAGTTGAAGTCGAACTTGACTAATGCTCTGGCGTATATTTTTCGATTTTAAATTTACCGTATATTGAATTATTTACATTTCGTCAGAGCAGGGCTGCCCAACCCGAGACCCGCAAAGTCTATTGTTGAAACCCGCCAAAGAATTTGTAATTACACAATCGATCAAATTATTGTAATGCTTTGAATCAATCCAATGACGCGCTGAAAAATCGGAATAAATAGGCTAATTTTCGTCTCAGTTGAGATTTTTCGCTTTATATAAGAATAAAACACGTGGATATATCAAATTGGTGACCTTTTTGTTTAGTCTTTAACTAAATTTATAGTCCGAATTCCTGTTATCAAGGAGGTTCATTCCAAAATAACTCATTAAAAATAAGTAAAGACAAAAAAGAAGATACTTTGATTTCTGCACCGATTGCGACTCGCAATAAACTTTTCAAGAAAAGTTGGACCATAATGGTTAAAAGATGGTGCATCCCTGCGTCAGAGTATAAACAACCGAACATTTTCCAAAACAGTCATTATTATCAAAATGAATTTCTACCAAGAAATTCTACCATAATTTTGAATTTTAATATTGATTTTGTCACAACTTACAACACCGACATTTTTTCTTTAAAAATTATTCAATTTATAATACGAATTTTGACATTAGAATAAAAAATAAAACATCGGTACAACCAATTAATGATATTGCACTCAAGCATAGCGCAATATGTATGCTATTCAAATAATGTCTTTTGACATTGTTTACGTAAATGTTCGATACAGTTCCCAGCATAATTCAAAAGTGGGACGGAAGTCCTTTGATAATTTTCAATTACCTCAACCAAACTGCGACAAATATTTCTTAAAATTTCACTTTTTAAATGAATCTATATAGTTCGATTTTATGGTCATTTTCATTAAACGCTGAGTGCAACAAAAAAAGTAGGCTATTCTATTTAGAGTTATTTCAAACATAAACTTACAAGGAGGAAAAATAAAAGCACACCTATCTAGATATTGTACTGTACAGAAAATAAGATATAAAAATGAAATAATTATTCTCGCCAAATCATTTATGCTAAATTTTAATACCGGTGCGTAGTGTTGTAAAATAATTTCCACTGCTTGTTCTTGTTGCAAACAAAAATATAAGAGAAAAGCTGGATCAGGGATCTTTTAACTCTGTTACATTTGATGTGTCATCTGCTTGAATAAAAACAAGTCAAATAACCTCTCTTGGTGCGTTTTCCGTTAAGTTCAATATTAACTCTTAAAAATGATTGTGTTATTTTTTGTGGTAATTAGAATTTTATTGGTTGATTTCACTTCAGAAACCTCTTTTTATTATGTTAAAATTGGTCAAAAATTGGAGTTTGAATAAAGTTTTAAGAAAAACACAGAGTCGATTGACGTACTCGTAGACTGACGCTGGCGATTAAAAAAATGATGCAATTAATTATATGATGTAAAACTTCAAGCGCATAAGCAATTAACGATCTTTCTTCAATTTAATCAAAACAAAACCTGATATTTAAACCAATTTTAATTTTTTTTCTTTTTCTATGCACATTAATAACATGATTAAGATTGATGGAAAAAAATAAGACAAAATAAGCTTTATACACAAACCCATCATCCGTTTTCAAGATTTAAAATTTTTATTAATTTTTATCGTATTTCAACTCTATTTATCCTTCAGACTCGTACAAAAACGTTGAAAGCGCTATACAGTACTAAGGGCAACTTTTAAGCAATACCGTACCTGCTTATTTAATGTTATATACCAGGGGTGGAGAATTTTTTGCGCTTGGATGGCCGTATTTGAAATTATGTTTAATCATATGGCTGCAAAATAAAAAATATTTTGGTAATGCTTCAGTTAAACGGCGTAAAATCTTCAGAAAATATTTTGCTTCAGTTAAGCGGCGTAAAATATTTAAAAAACGCTTTAAATTCGCTTCTGGTTTTAATAATTTTGTTTTATTATGTTTAACTTTTAATTTATTTTTTAGTTTCAATTTCATTAGCCATGTCACGCGGTAGACCAAGTGCCCCAACGTCGATCGTTGATTCTATCTTATCTCGTATGTAGTCTATGTAGTCTATATCTATGTAGTCTGACACGCCAACACACTTTTTGAACTGTCTTTTCTTACAATAAATGCTGGTGTTATTTAAATATCTTAGTCTTTTTTATTTTACGCCGTTCAGAAACTGAAGTCAATTTTACGCCGTTTAACTGAAGGATTACCAATATTTTAACTTAGAACAGAGCAAATTCGTTTACAGTTTAATTGTGATTAAACTAATAACATAGTAAATTCTAGAATCAACGCGCTTAAATATATGATGGTGGTGCACCGCAGAGATAGGTTTTTGGAGACTGACACGCTTGCTGTATGCTGTGTTTTTAATAAATTTATTTGTTGATAGAATACTTAATTAAGAATGTAACTTTAATGGCTTTTTTGATATTGATTATTTTTTACAAGGAGTTCAATATTTGGTTCTAGCATAGTAATTCGCAGCCTAAGTTGGTCTTTCAAATGCACATCAGTAAGCTAAGTTCTCAACTTTGTTTTGATTTGTGTCATATATGAGAAAGTTGACTCGCAGCAGTAAGTGGTGGGAAAACAGGAAAGCATTTTTTGAGCGTGATAACGAAGACGTGGGTAATCAATCGCGTTTTTCCAAATTTTGAGTGGATCATTTTTAGAATTAAATAAATATTTCATGATGTTGTCTTCCAAAAGTTCTATTAATTCCATCTTTAAATTATTTGGTGCTGAAAGAATGTCCACTAAATGAGGCATGAAAGTCAACTTTAAACAATTCTTATGTTTTTCAAAATCTTTAAATCTTTCATTGTAATTCTGAATTAGAGAATCAAGGACAGATATAAATTCCTCAAATGATTCATTTGGCTGTTCATGTTCTTTTTGAGCTTTTTCAATTGAGGAAAATGTTCTTCAGCTTCTGGCAACTCGAACTTAGCAAGGGTATTCTTCAAAAATTCTAATTTTTTCCAAAATGCTTGAATTTTGCTCCACATGTCATAAATACATTTGCTTTTACCTTGAAGAAAAATATTCAGTTTATTTTGTTTAGACATTAAATCACACAAAAATGCAGCATTCCTAATGAAATCAAAATCCGATAACAATGTTTCTTTTGTTTCTCATAAAAACTGACTATCTGTTGCTTTAACTTGAAAATTTTGCTAAGAATATTTCCTCGAGATAACCAGCGGACTTGGCAGTAAAACGGCATGTCTACAATATCAGTTTCGTCATCATTTATAAGCAGCTCACAAAACTGACGGTGACGAGTCGAATTGAATCTGAAAAAGCGAACTATTTCTAAAACTTTGTTAAATATGTCTCCTACAGTGGCAGATTTAGCAGCAAGATTTTGTTGGTTTAAAATGCAATGTAAAGCAATTAATGATTCTGGATGAGGTAATTCTTTTTTAAGTAAGCCAATAAATCCTTCTCGGACACCTTTCATAGCAGGAGCACCATCAGTACATATACATACCAAGTTAACAAAACTGAGGTTTGCTTTGTTGCATTTCTCTTTAAAAGCATTAAAAATATCAATTCCACGAGTTCTATCCTTCATGGTACATAAACAAAGCAATTCTTCAAAACAGTTAAAATCCCCTGTTATCGCACGAATAAAAAATAAAACTTGTGCATAATCAGTATTATCAATAGACTCATCTATAGCTATTGAATAAAACACTTCTTTTTGAATTGTTGAATTGACTTGTTGTTTTAAGTTGGATGCTAATTCATGTTGACGACTTGTTATTGTTGTTCGAGAAAGAGGCAGTTTTTTATATTTACTAATATTCTCGGGATGTATGCAACTGACAACTTCAATGATTGACTCTTTTATGATATCTACATCACTAAATGGCTTCCCTCTTTTTTTCAGTAAAAGTGCTACTCGGTAGGTGGCTTCAAAGGCATCATTTTTTTGACAAGATATTTTTTTAAACATTTGCTGCTGACGCTCTTTTTGATTCTTCAATCTTTCAAAAGAAATTTTACGTTCTTTTCCTTCCATCTGAAAATGCTTATATTTTTCATGTGTTTCATAGTGAACCTTAGCATTGTACTTTTTCATGCAAGAAATTGTGGCGTCACATAGTAGGCAACACATTTTGTCTTTATTAGGCACAAGAAAATATTGCACCCCCTCCTCGTTAAATACTCTTTCTTCTTCGTTTAATGTTCGTTTTTGCTTTGGAGCCATTATTGGGGTAATCCATATTAATGAAATTTAAACAGTAATTACTATTATGTACATAACACAAATTACTTGGCTAGTTTATCCACACAAGGTAAGAGTTGATTAGGCTAAGTAGCTACAAATTAGACGCGATAGTGCCAATAAGTAGGTCTATAAACAATTTACTTTAATTTAATGTTTTCGCTTCTTTTTGCATGTAACCTAAATAATAAGCTAAAAGAAATAATTGGATACCCAAATAAATCTAATTAGAACCTGCAATTCTACTTATATAGAAACCTGCTTACAAATCAAAACTAAGCGAAGAGGATAAAACGAACAGTTGCTAAAAGATTCATAGCAGCATTATGACATAACAAAATGAAACAATTAAAGTAAACTTATGACATTAGGTATTTTGTAACTCAAGCCACAGCTGAAAAAATGTTGTTTAAAAACGTTTCAAAACGATTTTCCTATTATAAAAAAACTCTACATAACTAAGGTTTTTCTATTATTTTGTTTATTTTGTAGCGGTTAGACTTTATATATATATCTAGCTACATGTAAATTTTACAAACTTTTACAGATCTTCTTTATTTTTAAAATCAACAGTACCAGAATTTTTCTACATGTGTTTTTTACAACGCAAGACTCTCTCGTTTTCTAACCAAAAAGAAAAAATGAATAAACGAACAAAAATATACACAAGCGTAAAAATGCGGCGATCGCTACAATTTAATCAATTACTTTATACAAAGACTCCTTATACATTTAGAAATTAACACAATGTACGACGCAATTATCTACAAAGCTACATATGGCCGCACATTAACTATAAAATGGCCGCCGGTTCCTCACCCCTGTTATATACTGTATGCGGGCCCGCAAGCAACCAGAAGATCTAGCAGATAATTGCTTTCAAAGATGCCAAAATATTGTAGTGGGTTGGAATTTTTAATTTACTTTTTTAGTTTTTACTTGAGACATAACTAAAATACTAGTCTACCCAGACTACCCCACTAGCCTGAGTAAGCTAAGCCTAAATAAAAAGTTGCAAAAGGGCTACTGGCTATGAAGTGCGTAAAATGTTCCTAAACCTGACCTTACTTAAAATTAACTAGTAATTAGTACCGGAAGGATGGGGAAAGTACTGGTAAACACTTTAAAGACCTACTGGTAAAGTAAGTTTGACAAATTTCAACTCGTAATAATACTACTGTCAATCAAGAAACTACTTTGAAGCTGCAATCGATTCGAAAAACAAAAACATGTCGCAATGCTTGCAAAAAAATCTTTCAATGACCCTAGAATTAGACGGAGTACCGCGGTACTTTATAAAAAAAGATTTAAAAAAAATTATTTTTTTATAAAGTACCGCGGTACTTTAGTACACGGTACTGCCCATCACTGGTCCCTTATTGCTCCGTGAGAACCGGCCTGATGCTTAATATGAGAAAACATATTAATTTTTAAGCGGCCGTTTTACTGAAAACAAAGAATTGAGCAGCAATCTAAACATTCCTATTATTTAACTTTTATCGAATTGCACACTTTCTGCAAGCATTTGCATTCACAAAACATATTAAAGTAAACGCAGAACTTGCGAAGTTATGGTTAATAGTTAGAAATTCCGGGATTCCGGACAATTTTTATCTTTTAAATTTCCCGGTTCCCAAATAAACTTGACGGAAAATCTCGATATATTTTTTTAAATAGAAACTTTGATAATCGTACTAATTTGAAGTATCAGAAATTTTAAGTGTTTTCATAAAAATTTCCCATTAATAACAGTGAAGTTATTGTCAAAAGCGGGAGGCGAGGAAGAGAGGCAATTAAGGAAAATTTTTATTTGGAGGCAATTGACAAAAATGAAGAAATTTTTTACAGATTTAAAGAGAAGACCTTTTTCTTTTAGTCATTACTAGAATTTTGAGACAAAAATAGACACAGATTCAAAGTGGCATCTTTTCGAAATGCAACAAAATCATAATTCGGGCAACCGTCAATAAAATTTTTTTAGTTGGTCCGGCTATGAATTTTAACTATAATTTTTTTCGATTGAACAAAAAGGTGCCTTTGTTTTAAATTTTGGCCCTTCCGGCGTAAATTGTTTGGCTTTCCTGTTTATACTCGTATAGCCTATCCTTCTCTGCAACCAAATTGATCTGAAGATACAATATTGCAGCTAGCTACCAACTGTCCATGAAGCTATATTATTTATTTCTATTGAAATAAACTTTTTATATTTTTGAAAACAGCTATTTCTGTTAAAGACAATATAAAAGTGGTTAGTTTATTTATTTTCTAAATTCTTTTCGATAATAAATTACGAGAAGCTAGAAAAGTTCAAGTATTACGTGGAGGGGTAGAAATCGCACCCGCAATGTTGGCTTTCTGTTTTATTTAAGGTTTTTGAAATTTTTCACTGGAATTTAAACTTTTCTCTCAAAAACTCCGGGGATATTAAGAAGTCCAGGAAATCATTTTTTTTTTTTTTTTATCTCTATATTTATCCTCCTGACTCGCAGGAAAGCGACGGAGGCGCTATACATAGGGTAAGCAATTACCCCGACCTGCTTCCGGAGATGCCAATATATTGCTGTCCGCTAGTAAATTAGTAGAGATATGACTGCAATTTAGAACTGCTTGTCAAGACCACCAAGCAGGGGAAAGTGCCGTAAAGTGTCTTTCCCAAGGACACAACAGAATGACACAAGTAGGTTTTGAACCGAGACCATACTGATCATCAGTCCGGTGCTTTAACCACTCGACCACGCTGCCGATCATAAACCCTATTAACAGTATAAAATATCCTGTAGTTAACCTAAAAACATTTTCTCAGGAATCATGTTTATAGTTTTAATGGAGGAAGAGTTTGTTATATAAATGCAAAATTACCGACGCAGGAAGTTCTTCAGACAAATAGCGAATGATTGAAAACACTGTATAATACTGTAGATTATTTGCCAGTCATTGTCCTGCCAGTCAAAGAAATAAATACATATGATAATGATGGTAATAATTTTAAAATTGATGAGTGATGATGATGATGATGATGATAATGATAATGATATGATGGCGATAATAAATGTGCAACGAAAACAACCTCAACCCTGATCGGTGCAGACAGCTAGTAATATCTTAAATAATTTTATTTCAATTTTTTTAGATTTTAATAGTTCAAATTGAAAAATGATGAAGTGCAACAACTTGACGTCGTTCAATATGACGCGCTTCATTGTTCTCGAAACAACAGTTTTTATTTTGACTATGATGATGGTTTATCTCGTCGTCGCGTTTATCATATACGAGTGGAGAAAGCCCCACAACAACATCATCAGTTTACGTCATTTGAGTGACTTGAATCGCAGTTTGCAGTTTGCGTTGAAGATGCGACTGCTGACGCTGCTTACAGTCTTGCTCGTGCTCGGAAGATTTGTTTGCGAGAACTACGAGCTACTGGCTCAGTACACTGGAGTCTGCTATGATTACTGCAACGCCATCGTTAAAGTCAAGGTTGCGTTGACGTCAGTTGCATTCTATTGTATATGTATGACTTTGTGGATGCGCCAGCAATTTTTTTATGCTGAGCCCGCGATTCAACATCTTTCGAAGCCACTGTTTCGCGCTTTAAGCTGGGGCTCACTAGGTTTCCTCACCTTGGCGCTGTTAATTGGGACTGTACTTTTCTTGGTGACCAGATTCTACAAGATGACCGAGCGTGGTTGTCTCAATCACCACAATACAATTCCAGCTGTAATTCCGTGGATTTTTGTGGGAACAGCGACCGTATTGTCTCAATTGATTTTGTTCGCTTTGTTTGTTTATCCTTTATTGCAACATAAAAGCCAACTAGATGCCAGCTCTCGCTCCAATTTTAGCAGATTTGCTCCTTTGATAAAACGAGTTGCCATGGCAACAGCAATCTGCATTATCTCAGACATCATCGCTCTCCTCCTCATTGTCCTGGTGAAAGACCAAGATGACATTATTCCTACTCTTGCTTACGACGTCTCGCTTGTCGTGAACGTCATCTGCGTCATGGCGTCGTTTAGTGATTGGTGGAACCGAGTTGAGGCTCCTTTATGCTGCAATAGATTCCGATTGCTAGGCAACGAAAGGGAGGGATCGACAACAAGCAAGAACAAAGGAAACATTAATTCATCGGGAACAAACCGCAAGAGCCTGCAAGGCGGTTTCCAAACAACTACTTTCCCTAAACAAAACAAATTGCCAAATCACTCGATTATTGCTCAAGACAAAGCACACTTTGTCTAACTCGATAGAGGATAATCATCGCAGGCTAGCTTGGAAGTGAGAGAAAAATCGCTTTCCGTATCAATGATGACGCGGCGTCTTTCTAGCTTTAATGCAACATGACGTCATTTTTAAGCTGTCATTTCAATCGAATGGACGAACGACTTCAACATCCGGGCTTCTTGTCGTTGTTTGACTAATTAACTTTTTTATCACAAACAAAAGTAATAGAAGACCAGGCAGCAACACGTTTATTGCAAAAAATGAACAAACCCTGGTTTTGCTTTCAATTAACTACGTTTGTTTGGAAAAACAAAAGCACAAGGCAATAATTATTTGAAAATCCCGTGTCTTTGTTTCCCCTCTAGCGATTAAAACTCCCCCAAGCCGGCCTGATGAGCAACCGCTTAACAACCTGATGAATCGGCATCGCGGTGGACCCGATTCATTTGGTGCAACAAGCGATCGAACCGAGGTCGGAAGTAAATTACGCCCTGCGCCATATAAGTCTGTGCATTCTTGAAACAAATCACCTGTCCAATGACGTCATAATCATGGTAGGCTACTCTTGCGTCATTTTGGTAATGTTTAAAGCAGAAATATTTTTCAATTTTGTTCAGCATCATGGTCTAAGACAGTGGTTTCCAATCTGTGGACCTTTGAGTTAATTTTAATTGGCCCACGCGATTTCAACAAATCGAACTATTTTATAGTAGTATTTGAAAATACGTGTTAAGCATTTCCCAAGTTTTTTTAATATTCTACCCGATGGAACAAACATTGCTATGTCTGGAACAAATTAAACGTCAATAATGACAATGACGAGCTGCCCTCCTTAAACATTTCTATAAATTTTATTTCGACGTTCGTAATGCTAATCCTGACATTACAGACTGCTTTATTGTTATATTTGTAGAACAACCGGATAAAACTTTATTGGATTAATTATTTGAATGCAAAAATTAATATTGATAGACTTTTTCTGTCTTATAATTGTGATTGAGTTTTAAACAGTTAATTTGTTTTTAAACCGCATTAACTTTAAGGTTTTAACTGCATTCACTTAAACGATCTTTTAAACTGCTCTCACTTTGAAAAAACTACAGCAGCTTTGTTGATCTTTTCAACCACTTCTTTCAATCTTAGCGGGAGTTTGAGTTTTTTGATTTTACGACAAAATTTTTAAGTGTGCGTTTTTTCATCTTTATATTTACTGACACAGTTAACTTACATGCGCCTTATACACGTACCACTAGAAAAGAAAAAAATTAAAAGAAAAGCCTTGGCTAACCAAAGGTCTACTTAAATCAATTAAACATAAAAACAAAATGTATAAAAAATTTCTTGATTGTTCAAATTGTTTACTATATACTCAATATAAAAAATTTCGTAACACTCTCAATAGAGCATTAGAATGTGCCAAACGTAATTATTACAGCAAAATTTTAATCCAAAATAAACATAATATTGGCAAAGTCTAAAAAATTAATGAAATTTGTAAGCTCAAAAGTAAAAAACGTGTCTTACCCAATAAAATTGTTGATGAAACTGGTAGCCATATAGAGGATCCTCAATATATTGCTGAAACGTTCAACAATTATTTTGCGTGTATAGGCCACAAAATGGCTGAATCTATTTCGGAACCCCCTCAAAAACTACCTATCTCCCAACTACATAACTACAGCGCAAATTCATTTTTTATGTTTCCATCATCAACTGATGAAGTAGCCCAATTAATTGAAAATTTAAATGATAAAAAAACAGTAAGAAGCAATGATGTAGAAACTAGATTTATCAAATATAGTAAATCAATTATTCGCCTATAATTAGTGACCTCTTCAATTTATGTGTCAACAAACGTGTTTTTCCTAATTGTCTGAAAATAGCTGAAATTATTCCTATACATAAAAAAGGTGATATAAATAAAGCTACCAACTATCGTCCAATAGCATTATTATCTCAGTTCAATAAACTAATGGAAAAAATGATATTTTTTCGATTATATTCGTACCTTGAAAAAAAACAACTACTCAATGACAATCAGTTTGAATTTCGACTTAATTCTTCCACTGCTTTCGCTATAAGCTCATTATATGATAAATTGATCAATAACATAGACAATGGCCTTTTCAGCTGCTGTGTATTTTTGGACTTTTCAAAGGCCTTCGATACTGTAACGGTAAACGGCGCTGAAGTTGCCGATTACCGCAAAGTGAAGTGTCGATCAACGCGCTTCCGGCTTCGTCAAATTAAAAGGACAATAACCAAGGAAATAATTTAATATAAAATAAGTTATAACTGAAATGTTGAAACGTGGAAATGAAAGCGAAAATGAAAGCGGAAACGAAAGCGGAAACGCTAATCTGTAAATAAATAAACACGAACTAAAAATTAAACACAAAAAGAAAACGCATAGGTGTCTTACCGAGCAGTTCACTTCGGTGCTGACTCACGGGGAAAACGGGAATATCTTAAACTGCACGCTAAGTCTACTCAGACTTCAACCAGCTGCCCACAAACACTGCAGCTGGTCGCCTCACAAATTGAGAAGTGTGAACAAACGCAAAAAGCCAGCTCTAAAATCAACGGCTGCAGACACAACTATGCTTCAAGGTGAGATTAATTAAAAATAAAGCGTAAAACAAAAAAGGCGCTGGCAGCGAGTGCTCGCGCAAATTATGATTAGAAACTCAAGAGAAATAAAATAAAACACGTGCGTTGGTAATTTTCTACAGATACTGTAGACCATAAAATCTTGTTATGGAAACTGCATAACTATTTCGGCATTAGGGGCACATGTTTAAATCTGTTTGAAAGTTACTTAAGCAATCGTTACCAATATACCAATATTCTTGGACATTATTCTAACACTAAAAAAATAACAATTGGAGTCCCACAAGGATCCTGTCTTGGTCCATTATTGTTTCTTTTATATATTAATGACTTGCCTCTCTCTTCTAATTTTAATTCAATTTTATACGCGGATGATACTGCAATGATTTTATCTGATTCTAATATTAATTCGTTGATAAATAGAGTAAACAATGAATTAAATATAATTGATTTATGGCTTAGAAAAAACAAATTATCTTTAAATTACTCTAAAACTAGCTTTATTATATTCAATAAACAGCCAAACAAAACTTTTGACTACGAATTTAAGTTAAAAATAAACAATAATCCTATTAAAAGAGTAAATTCTATTAAATATTTAGGAGTTCTGATTGATAGTAAATTAAGTTGGTCAGAACATGTGGATTATTTAAATCTTCAGCTCGCCAGGTACTCGGGACTTTTTACTAGACTGCGTAGATATGTCCCAAATGAAATCCTCTGCTTGCTTTATTACAGTATTATTTACTCTCGAATCAACTATGGTATCTTATCGTGGGTACAGCTTCTAATTCGCTGCTAAAGAAAGTTGAAATTCGACTTAATCGCATTTTAAGGGTAATAACTGACAAATCGATATATACACCTGTTGGAATGTTATACAAATCCTTGAACACATTAAAAGTAACCGATATTTACAACCTCGAATTAGGTAAATTTATGCATCAACTGGAAAATAATAAATTACCTCATGTTTTTTTAAACTTTTTTAAAAAAATAAATGAAATCCATTCACATGAAACAAGATTAATTAAAACATCAACCTATTTTCTACCCCGTGTTACAAAATTGTTTGGCCAATTACTACTGTCTTATAGAGGTGTAAACCTTTGGAAAAGTATTCATCTCAACATTAAAAGCAAGCATTGGTTTTCCTTCAAAAAATCATATAAGAATGATCTAATGTCGAAATATTGAATCGCTTTGTTTTGATTTTTGCTCTAGCGTTGTGCTTTAAATGTTTCATGTAAATGTCTGTGTAAATTTGTCAGCGTATGTCTGTGTAAGTCTGTGTAAATTTCATGCATAAATCTTGGCTAAAATTCCTTATGTAAATATTTATTTAATTTCTGTGCTTTCTGTGATTTTGCTGCGCATGTTTTTTTGTTTTTTTTTTTGTTTTTTTTTTTCTTTTCTTTTCTTGTATTACTTTTTACATGGACTTCTAAATAGTGGTATTTAGAAGTTTAGAAGTCCATGCTTTTTATTTACTGATTGTATTAGGGAGCATCTGACTCGATAACGCATGTTCTTCGATGCTCCCGACCATTGCGCCAATTTTGTTTGCTTGCTGTTTGTTTTTATATGTATTGTTGTGCGTATTGGTGAAAATAAACTATCTTCTTCTTCTTCTTACGCGACTGATGATCACGACGTCGCTGTTGTGTCATTTGCCTTTTGTAGCTTCTATTAAAGCTTCACCTTTTGTCTTAATTAGAATGGTCCCAATCAGAATGAGTAGGGTTTTTTAATTCTTTTTAATTTTTTGCAGAAACTGATGATGGCCTTTATAGGTCCAAATGATTTTTCGTTAGTTCGTTAGTTTTAGTTTTTATTTATTTATTTATTTTTAAATTGTTTGCATCAGAAACCAAGGTCCATAGACAAGTAATGACAAGGCAAAACAACACAAGACATAAAAGCAGTAACACAAACACAAAGGCAAAAAAAGAAAAATTAACCAATTAAAATAAAGAAAAAAAAAAAACACCTATGGCAGAATGAGTAGAAAAATTATCTAATTTTGATATAGTGTATTGTTATAATTGATCCAGAAAATATATTTATACAGGGCATCAGAAGACATTAAGCAAGAAATGTATGCATTGGATGAATTGTTGCATCTTTTTAAGAACGAATATAAGTAATTTCTAATTAGAGCATCAAAGGTCTTAATATTAGATTGAATTTGTCGAGTTCTAGCAGATTCCTGCCTTCGTATGTTGTGTAGAATTCTAAACGAGTTGTTGTACGCAATACGAACACGATTTAAACAGCTGATTTTGAATTTACACCATAAATGAACAGAATACATAGACATGCAGTACGAACGAAAAAGAGCATTTTTAACTTGGCTTGAACAATTATGAAATTTAGAACGTAGAGTATTACCTACACAGTATAAATAACGAAGGTGTCTGTTTATATCAAGGTCATCAAACAAGTCATTAGTAATTAACACACCGAGATATTTCACTAAATTTACAAATTTGATACATCTGCCATCTAATATAATATTTGGTTCAATGTTTCCTTTAAATTTTTTATTTTGAATCATTATAAAAAAACATTACAATTGTTAAGTACATATTCTTTGCACACATTTACGAGTTTTTGTAGTCCTTTGACGCTGGGGCTAAATACACATAAATCGTCAGCAAACATTAAATGATTCAGTAAAGACGAACCAACAAAACATCCACTTTGAACAGAATTTAATTTTCTAGGTAAGTCATCCATGTATAAAGAAAACAAATAGGGACTTAATACGTCCCCTTATCGTATACCATTACTAACAGTAAATGGGCTGGAGGATACATTTCCGCACCGAACTTTCATTCACTGCGTGGAGTACCAATAGGCAAGTAATCGTACAAAGCAAGCAGGAACATTACGATTAGATAATTTTTTAATAATTTATAGTTTACCCTGTCAAATGCTTTGGAAGCATCTAAGAATGTACTGAATACGGGGCTGTTTTGGTTAACATAGTAAGAAACAGCTTGTTTATACAAGAAAACACATTGGTCTGTACTATGTTTGCGTTTGAACCCAAATTGATTGCTGCTAGTCGTTATGAACTACGAGATTTGTTGTAAAATAAAATGTTCAAACAATTTTGAAATAACAGTTGCAAGAGCTATAGGTCTGTAATTATTTTTGTCGTGTATATTTGATTTGTTATTTTCATAGATAGGAACAAGTATGGTTTCAATACAAGCTTGAGGCATAACACCGTGAGAAATACAAGTATTAATCAATTTATTTAGTAGGGTGCAGACTTGAGGATCTGCATATATTAGGTTTTTTGCTGATTTCATCAGAACCAGCAGCACGGTTTAGAGAAAGTTTCCACAATAAAGACTGTACGTTGCATGGTGTTGACATGAAGTCAGACATATGGGACAAGTGACGTATAGGTGACGACCGAAAATCTAAGCCTGAAACCGTAAACTTTTATAACTCTACAAAATTTGGAGTTGATTTGGTTGACCAAATGGCCAGAAAGTACACTGTAAATGCAACTTCTCGGAGTTTTTTACAACAATTTTTTTACAACATATTAGATTTGGCTGCCATCAATGCCCACATTTTATATAAGTTCGTTACTGGCTCAAAAATCTCACGGCGAAGGTATCTTTTGTAATTGTCCGAAGAGCTTCGTTCAAAATTTGTTGAAGAAAAAAAAGTTAACTCACACGAGTCCAGTATCACCAACAGCAGTATGCAGAAAAGCCACAAACGAAAGCACTACCAAAGTAAAAGCTGCACTAACAAAACACGTAAGACGTGCAGCAGTTGCTCTAAGCTTGTTTGCGGTGAATGCATTGGAAAACAAGAAAAACTCATTTATTGTAAAATTTGATGCCAATAAATATTGCTCATAATGTGTTTTGTCATGTTTTTTTGTAGCAATGCATGCAGTATTACTTTAAAAGCTTTGCCAAAATTTTGAAATTTGACTCACTCAAGAATCAAACCTAAGTCTGATTTATTCATGAAATAGATGGCACATGTCCATTGAGTCTACAGTTGAGTTAATTGAAATTTAAAAAATGTAAAAGCGTCAATAAAAACAAAGGTCAATTTGACCCCATTTGGTACTTCTTAGTAGGGCAAAATCTCTGGTAGTTCTAGTGTTAATATTAATTGAACTTTATTTCATATTTTTATTTCATAATAAAAGAAAGAAGTTTGCCCTTGATGCGTCTTTATTTGTTAAAGTTACAAATTTTTAATGAAAATAAATCTTGCAATATGGTTGTGTTGCAAGCTTGGATATCTAAAGTGGTCATTAAACACACTTGGAAGTCTTTTATGCTGAAAAGAATGCATAAACTTTGGCATTTCAAGTTTGTACTGTATATATCTTGATTTTGTAATATTTTTATTGATTTATACATGGAGATTATTTTAAGACAATATTTTAAGTATTTAAAATCCATTATGCGAATAATTTTGTTTTGTATATCTATAATTTTCTCATTGAAGATTTAGTTTGGTTTCCCCTAGCAGTGATTCCATATTTAAGGTATGGATAAACAAAACTATAGTAAAGGTTTATCAAAGTTTTCTTGCTAACGTAGTGTCTAATTCTACGTAGAATTTCAGCTGCTTTTGAAATTTATTTATTTTATTTATTTATTTAAATCAGACTCACGGTCCATAACAGAAAAAAAACAAAAACAAAACAGCAAAAATTACAGAGAACAAGAGACACATACAAAAAAACAACACTTTAAAAAAAAGGTTACCAAGTATTTATTGCAAATAAACTAATGCGTTGTAGTGTTTATAGTATGATGAATTAATAAAACATTCCGAGGCCATTAAAGAAAAAATTAATTTATTATTAAATTCGTAACAACGATAAATAAAGGAGCATGACATTTTTCTTAGAATTGCATCAAATGTTGTAATATTACTCAACACCTGCTGTTCACGGGCACTTACATACCTAGACAATCCTTGTAAAAATCGAAAAAAATTATTGTAGGCTACACATATTCTTTTTAAACTAGAGGAAAAAAAGTTATCCCATAATTAACATGCATGCATAGACGAGCAATATGTGCGAAATAATAGATTTTTTATTTTCGTCGAACACTTACAAAAGCATGTTTTTAACCTATTTGCAGTTCCATATAAATAACAAACCTGTCTATTTGTATCTTCATCATCACGTAACTTGGAGTTAAGAAATACCCCAAGGTATTTAATTTCATTTACAAACCGTATCTTGAAATCACCAAGTACTACATTAGGTTTAATATTTAATTCAAAATTGCTAGATGTAAAAGATAAGCCTAGTGTTTTTTGACAATTAAATATTATATTATGAGAGGAAGCATAGAGTGGCATATATCAATGATACGTTGAAGACCACGAATGATAGGGCGGAAACAGCACAAATCATCAGCCAATAATAAATGGTTAACAAGAGATTTTTCAACAAAACATCCTACTTTCATTTTGTTTAGTTCTTTTGATAGATCATCTATGTAGACTGCAAAAGATATGGACTTAATATGCTACCTTGTCTAACACCATTAGTTACCGAAAATAACGAAGAATAACATCTATCTCATCTAATTTGCATGCTTTGTTGAGTATACTAGTAAACTAATAAAAGATAAAAAGGCATTGAAACATTGCTCACAATTAGCTTTTGAAAGAGCAAATAATGATTTACCCGATCAAATGCCTTTAAAGTATCAAGAAAAACACAGAAAATTGGACTACTGTTAAAATCATAAGAATAGAACTCCCAGTGAAATTGAAAAAGTTAATTAACTGCATAGAAGTCTTTTTTGAAACCTGTTAATTAATTCTATTGTTTGCGTTCACTGCTTTATAGGTAGATCACGTGCAGCGATCTTAATGAAATCTGATTGGCTCACTTACACGTGGCGAGCACACTATAAATTGAGATGTTGGTAAATTTAATTCCTCTTTCAGTCGTTGGTGATCAAGTGGTTCGGTGGTTGAGTTTGTAGAGTGAATTTGTAGATCGCAAGCGAAACTTGGGTAACTTTCGTTTTGCAATTGCATCGTTGGCTGCATTGTTGGGAGCACGTTGGCGGCACGTTGGTTGTATAGTTAACTGCATCGTTTAAGCAGTGTTGTCGAGAAAATAATTGTGGTCGTTGGCTTGTGGAAGCCTGTTATACCTTCATATCGAAATCTCAACTTTAATAAATATTATAAAGCTATAACACGTGTGGGAAAGCCAGCGGTGTAATTGGGGAAGGCTCGGATAGCTTCCCTATAGTTTGAAGAATTTGGAGCTAAAGAAGAGAGAGATTTGCTGTGCGGTCTACACTAAATTTTTGGAATTAACAACTACCACGAGTAATATAATAAGAAATTGCTTGTTTGAGTAGGAAAACACACATGTCTGTACTCTGCTTAGTTTTAAAACCAAATTGATTGTCAGAAATACCTAAGAAATTTTTAATATTAACAAAGATGACTTGCTCAAACAGCTTTGAAACAACTGTTGCAGTTGCTATAGGTCTATAATATGATATAGGTCTATGTCGGCAGTGTGGTCGAGGGTTAAAGCGCCGGGCTCGTGACCAACACGGTCTCGGTTCAAAACCCACTCGCGCCATTCTGTTGTGTCTTTGGGAAAGACACTTAACGGCACATTCCACACATCCCCATGACCATCGACTATTATACAAAAGTTGTTTGTATTGTTTTTTATTCGCTGAGAATAAACAACAAAATAAGTGGTTTTATTGTAATTTAGAGACAATCAATTACATTTCATCTTGAATTCTTTATTAAGCTCAGAGGTTGAAGCTCAGTCACATCCGGGAGGTACATCACCCTGGGGTAGTAAAAGAATAAACCCGCGGCTCCAGTCCTGTTTGTTGTTCCGCCAATCGCTTGTATCCTTTGTTTTATTTGTTTAATACGCTTCATTGGAAATTGGTGAACCATGGAACACGTGGCCTCGACGCGTATATAAACGGCGTTTCGCTGGAATCCGCCTTTTCTCGATTTGGTTGTCACGGCAAGAAGGCCGGAGTAAATTTGTGTTGAATTCTTTGTTTAGTTGATTGAAAAGATTTCCTCCAATACGTACATTGGGCAGTAAATAAAGAATGAAACAGTAAATTGACTTTAACTTTACATCGGAATAAAATTGAGTAAATATTAATAAGATTGTCAAGAGACTGGTCAAAAGATAGGCAGGGCTAAGTTACTAGTCCTGCGCAAAGCATTGGGGACACGGCTTTAACAAACCAAAAATAACTTCGTCGCGTCCGTTTGTGTGTGACCTGGAATGGATGCCCTTTCATACGACGACGACGACGACGACAAATTCTTTATTTACAAGTTTCTGTAGTTTAGTTATGTTTCTATCTTTAAGTATTAGCATTGTATCATCAGCAAATAAATTTACATAAAATTTGGATTGAATTGGTAGATCATTAATACAAATAGAAAATAACAAGGGTCCTTGTGTTGAGCTTTGTGATACACCACATACCACTGTACATAACTAAGATTTAGTTTAAAGTGCTTAATTGAGATTTAGTTTTGTCACATTTAGTATATCTGCTTCCTATGGCACAAATATTAATAGTTATCAAGAAGCTTATGCATTTTCCTATTATGCGGTATGATGCAAGTTTGTTTAAAAAAATTTTATGATTTACTGTATCAAAGGCCTTTGACAAGTCTAAAAATAGCCTATACAGCAAATATGACATCCTTCGTCTTGATTTCTTTGTAATGTGTTAATTTAAGTCTGTTAAAGCCATTTCTGTGGAAAAACCTGGACAAAATCCAAAATTGTTGCTTACTGATAATATTACTCAATGAAAATAATATTTCAACTTGAGAATATAACAACTTCTCAATGATCTTAGATAGGCTACAGCAGAAAGCCTCAAAAATGGTTTATAGTTACCCAGTAAACATTCATCATCGGGCCAACGTTGGCTTTAGCGCGGCTGGGTTGGGAGAAAGTTGGCAAAATTGCCAACATTTAACCAACAATGCCAACTTTCTGCCGATGATTTATTTTTGAGTTCTGGTTTGTTTTATTTGTTGCGTTAAGTACTAAAGTGGAAAAAAAATTAAATTTACGCTCAAAAAAGCTTTTTTGTCACTATTTCTTTGCTTAGTGAAATTCGTGTTCACTGCAGCTGGTAATGTGTTGGGCCAACGTTGAAGGAAGCATTGGCTGTCTCCCCTGTGACTAAGTTGGTGATACGCTGGTAAGAAGTTGGCCAAAATTTTTTATTCAAAAACATTACCAGTTGTTCGTGTTAAATATTGATGCAAGCTTTTTACAAAACAGCGACAATAAGTAATGTACTTCTGCTACAATTCTTTGCTTGATGAAATTTCAATTGCTTTGATTGTTAAGTAATATAACATTTTCTGATGAGGGATAGTCTATACGTTTCTGTTATGCCTCAACGTTTAAAAAGAATAAAAAAAAAATGTTAGTCTCTATGGTCTGATAGTTGAAAAAACTTCGAACAGTTTTTGGATGACAGTAAAAAGTCGGAAAAACTGCCAACTATTTGCCAACTCTGTCAACAAAATGCCAATGTAACTTAATTTGTTCTCTTTTGTTCAAGTCTGTATGAATCAATTTTATTTGAGCGGCATGAGCCTGGTGCGTGTTGCACAATGCTCCATTTGATATGCGCATAATTTTATTTGAAATAGTTAAAATTTTTATTAATAATTTGTTTTTTAAGCGTTTCTGTTTGCTGAATTAAAAGTAGTTCTTAGTTAATTACTTATGCTGGCGTGGGCGTCCGCTGGGGGGCAAAGCGGGCATATGCTCCCTGGAAATTGACTTTTTATTAAGAAATACGTTAATTTCACTATGTAAACTGCATTTTCGCCAAATTCTGTCCCTCCCAGAAATTTTACCCCCCCCCCCCTGAAAATTGATTACGGGACGCCCATGTATGCTGGCTTCATCACCAACGTCAATCGTCGCTCAAACAACGTCAACCAACACGCAATCAATGCACTCGAAAGCATGAAGGACGAGGACGAATATAGCAACTACATCGCTAATAAAACCACAAATAAAACATTTCTATGCAGTCTAAATAAATACACGAATCTCAACTAATATTATTCGGGAATCAACTCCAAACTTTTCAATCGTAAACTGCCGGACGCGTTCGATCGTATATACGTAACGTAACGAGGAACTGTCACGTGACCAGCAGGAAGCCAAGTGGAACATTCCAACGGTTTGGTATTTACGTTCGCTACAGTGGTAATGATGCATGGTGGTGCAATTCTACAAAATAGTAGAGTCCACCTCACAGAACTCTGGGTCAATGTTTAGCACCAACATCTTGCCAATGTTTCTTAAGTTGGCAGTTAGCGTTTTGCCAACGTTGGTAAGATTGCTGAAGCAGTTGGGCAGCTGCAGTAGCCTGCGCTGGTCATTCATAGTTAGCCAACTCTCTACAGCGTCTGGAATTTCAGTGTTGGCTAAACGCTGGCAAAACGCAGTTTATCAGTGTTGGCGGAAAATGTGATTTTGGTGCACTCGACTCTGGGCCAACATTGGACGCCATCATCTTGCCAACATTTCTGCTGCTGGAAAACTGCCTTTCGCCAACGTTGGTTAGATGAAAAATGTTTACGGAGTACTGTTGTGTTTTCCTTTTTAACACAATGCTTTAGTTTTAATAAACTACTCACTTCGGAAACTGTCTTCAATTCTTTATTACTGTACTCAGAACATGCTTACAGTACAACGTGGTTTTTCTATATTTACGAGACAAAGAAAACAGATTTCTCCTTAGTCATGTGACATACAATAGTATTTCCATTTACATCACAACAGTTACTAGCAATGTTTTTTCTACCACTTTTATAAATTGAAATTACTTTGGCATGTTTTAGTATTGATGGATACGTTTCATTGTTGTAGCAATTGTTAAAGATTTTACTTAAAAATGGTGCTATAATTGGTCCTATCAATCGATAGAATTTATTTGGTATAATTTCTGGTCCACTTGCTTTACCAATATTAAGCTGACATATCTGTGTTAGGACTTCTTCTTGTGTAATTGCTTCATAAAAAAAGATTTAGTTACACTTGGCGTTTAAAACACTGTTGATGCTTTGGCTATTTTTGCATCCATTGACAAGCCTACATTTGAAAAATAAATCATTAATTAAGTTACTTATGGCTTCCTTTTCTATAATACTGCAGTTGTTTGTGTCAGTCATGGCAGCAATAGTTTCAGTTTGATGTCTTTTGTGACAAATAATTTTATTAATAATTTTACATTGTTTTCTTATGTCATTTCCATGTTGGTTTAATTCATTAGTATAGTAGTTTTTTAGCAATTTATTTCAATTTCGTCAATTTAAGAATAATTTATATTTAGGAACGAAATTGGCTTTTCCTTGTTTAAAGCATTTCTTAAATTGTTTATTTTTTACTGAGATTGATTTAAGAAGGCCCTTAATTAGTCATGGCTTAGTTTTAAGTGTTATTTCTTTTCTGGTTAGATTTCTTAATGGTGCTTGCTTATCTGTGATATCTTGAATTTTCATCAATAAATTATTTCAATATATTGGTTCCATTGTCAGCCATTTTTACTTTCAAGTTCCTAAAACAAACCAAATGAGCTTGAAAAAGATACATTTTTCTAAGATTTATCTGTACATACGTTCACAACTACTGATGTTGCGGATACAAAATTTTGTGTCTGCAGCCAACAAGTATTTTTTATTTGTGACACCACACTGCACTGCACCGCAAAGTTGTTACCAAAAACTTACACCGCACCGCGCTGCACCGCAAATCATATATTTAAATAGAAAATTTTTAGACATTTTTTACTTTTTTTAAGAAGGTGTTTGTTCAAACAATACTCACTGTTGTAGTCATCAAAGTAAGCCCTTATATTTCAGATTCTATAGCTATTGGTTATTGGCATAATAGCTATTGGCATTAGCAATTCAATAGCTATTGGCATAATCTTGCTATATCATTGAAAGCACTTTAAGCACATTACTCTGCTTGGCATCCCAGCAAGCAGCCTTAATTCAGTAATGTCTCTATAGCTAAAAAAAAAAATTTCAACCCAATAGCAATATCTTGGCATCTTCAAAAGCTGATAAGATAATTAGGGTCTTTTCAAGAAGTCACCATATGCAATTTTTGTTTGTGAAACTAACTCCGAATCCTCAGTGGTTACTATCGCTTCTTGAAAGGCCTTTTTTCTCTTAGTTTTCTTTTTTATTTTATCCTGGTGCTGAATGGAGATTCCGGGTAAGTTTCACTGAAAAAAATTGCTTACGGTGACTTTTTGAAGAGAGCCAATAATTGCTCTTACTATAATGCCCCTCAATGTTTTCCTGCAAGTTAAAAAGATATATATAAAGAAATTATAATTATCTTTTTTTTTTGCAAACACAAACCTTGCTTACTATCAAGTTTGTTTTTTTTAATGTTTTTAGCTTGGAATTTGAAAAAATAATCACCCAAACATATTGCATAAATTACTTAGATTTTTTAACCATAAAACCTTACCAAAACCCTTGATATGCATTTGTGGTCAAAGCAACAGTTGTTGTCATGCTAAGCTATTTTTTACAGCTATAACAGTATATCAAATCCTCACAAATAACCTTTATTAAACTATATTTAATAAGTACATTCAATTTAAAGCATAGTTAACTACTATTAAAAATTACATTCTGAAAGAAATCACGAAAAATTAGATATAAGTAAATTAAATCATTAATACGTTCAGTTAAGATCAATTTTTATTCAATTCATTTGATTTTAAATAATACCAAACTAACCATTGCAGCTAAATAGACTTTTCAAAGTTAAATCTAGTAATGTTTTGTTAAAGCTTGTTGCATAATAGCTTATATGCAATTGCAACATGAAGAGTAAACAATGTAATTTTAATGCATTTATACAAATCTTTTGTTTTAAAAAGCCCTGTATCTTTTTACTTTCTTAGACGAAAATCAGTCTTAAACTGTCATATAAGATTAGCAACTGAATTACAAACTACTTTTTTGCAGTTTGTACACATCTACTTAATGGTGCTTTAGCTTTTAGATTTTTTCAAGGTACTTTGCCAAATGCAACACGTTAATACCGTGATGTATGTATTTTAAACTATTTTAACAGTTTCTAACATGTTACAAAAAGAATTGCTTTATCTTCATTAACACATTTTGTATTACCCCAAATTTAAATTGGCTTTGTTAAATTAATTGAACTAAGTTTACCATTTTTAACTTTTCTATAATATATAAAGACTACTTTAAGCCTTTAAGCTGTGTCCTAACTATGCTGAGAATAATATTATAGTACTTTTTAATGCTCTATTGAAATCATAATTTACATAGTAGCATAGATGTAACATTTAAAAATTATAAAGATATTGCAACACCACCAGAAAGACTTTGAAAAACTCATTTAAAAAAATACTTGCTACAAAGTATTTTTCTGTTAAACTTTAAAAAAATTAAGAAATATCTACAAGATGCTAAAATTAATTATTACTTATTAAAGGTTGGCAAGTTCAATTTTACATTGAGAGGATTTTCAAAAACTTATTCTATAGTTCTATGTCTGATTTTATAATCTGCTTTTCTGTTTTGCTTAAATTAGTACGGCTATATGGCTCGGTCATAAATTGTAATAAATTGAGCTGCCCTCCGGCAGATATCGGTTAGATAAGTTAACTTATGTTATAATTATGCTATATTAAATTGTTTCTATTATTGTAACTATTTATTTCAACATTTGTTTCGTTTTCAATTCTATTTGAATAAGTGAATAAATATACCCTGTAAATAGAATTAAGTTAGTAGTTAACCTTCTGACTTTGAACTGTTGCAATTAAGCTTGGACATAACGCACTTAACCACTTCCGGTACATATATTATAATTAAACAGTTGTTATAAAATACTTGTTATCCTGTTATCAAATATTTGGTATGTTCATCTGTGTTTTTATATATATATATACTTATTTCAAAATCTTATCATTTGACCTTATTGGTGGTAGCAGACTTTGATGACCTTAATGGTCTTTCGCTACCATCTGTTATGGTGGTACAATTTATATTATTGTTTGTTTGTTTATTGTAACAGTGTGTGTATTTGTTGTAAATTTTATCCTTGTAATCTATTTCTTCCTCCTTACCGCCTAACAAAATAAATGATTGATTGATTGATTGATTGATTGATAGTACTTGTAACAATAGTTGGTTCTTATTCACTATTGGCCGAGTTTAGTTCATTACCTTTTAAATTTTGGGAAATCCCGAAAAGCTGCGAGGTTAGTAAGGGCGAAAAGTGAATAAAAACCCTAATAAATGATAAAAAATCTAAGACTTTGTTTTGGTATTGAATAATCGGGTAAAAGGTATAAAATAATCCAAATGCCAGGTTGATTAAAAAACTGGGGAAGCTTCACATACTCTAATTCAAGTTTACCTTCAAAACTCACATTGCTTATTCTTTCTTAGTAATATTTTTTACAAGCCTTTCTCTGCTGTACAATTAGATTCCATTGCTTTCTTTAAGTTTAAAAGCAGTTCACCTCCTCTCTCTTTATTTATTTTAGTTTCTCTCATATTTCTTTTTTCTTTTTCGCCGCTTTACGCGCTATTTACAATTATGAATTACCGGTACTATAAAAAGAGGCTATTCAGTTGATTATGCTCCTGACACTTTGCTTTCTGTGATTGGATTAATGAAGGGGAACAACTAAATCGGCAACCCAAGCAATAGCATCATGCAAAATAAGATTTGCTTAAAATTTAAATGTAAACTTTTCATAATTTGCACGCGGCGCGGTACGCGGCAAGATCCTCCAAAAAAAATTACTACGCTGCAGCGTACGCTGCGCGATTGACATCACTAGTTGCGAGACAAAGCTTAGGTTTGATAAACAATATTTTTATATTCACTTCGATTGAATAAATTCAAAATTAAAACAATTTTTTTTGCAAAGGAGAAAATGCACAGTGCTTCATTGGTCCCACATCTCTCAAATAAATTTCATTACAAGAACTTGTTTGCTTTATAAAAGAAAAATTCTTAGGATCAAATAATAAGATTTTTTAGGAGGTTTTAATCCAAGTTAATTTTGACGATAATCCGAAACAATCATTAAAATTCAAGAAGAAAACAAGTTGTATCACTGTAATTTTGTACCGATTACGGCCCAGAAGATACTTGCAAAAAATTTGGTTCCCAGCGTGTAAAAGGTGGTACCTGTGATGTAATCCTAACTGTTGGTGATGTAAGAATCGCATCATTTTATGTAACTGCACTCCTGCCACATCAAACTAAAAGAATAAAAATTTCATTTATCGTGTAGCGGGCCATATCTGGGCATTATCACAGGTTATATTTTGCACAGGTCTGAACTATACTATTGTATACTATTGTACTCGCTTTAAATCTCCAGGCAACTTTTTCGTTAACATAGCGTTATTACTATTGTAGTCTAATTCTAATTCTACTTCAAGACGTTTTTAAACTGAATACTTAAAAAGTTTAGCTTCCAGTTAACGTTAAAGTCATTTTTTATTATATTTAATCTGCTTTAAAGCACACCTTAAACGAGGGGTGAGAGCTCGAGGGCCGCATTAGGAAATTGAATTTATTTGCGGGCCGCATTATAGTAATCTCTAAAAATGTTGATCTTCATTATGGATCAGTCTCGAATTTTTTAGTTTTCCTCCTAAAATCAAGGTCTTCTCTAAAAAAAATAGAAGGTCTTCGTCTCCGATCGGCCTCAAATTTTTTAATTCTTTGTTTAAACCTATCGCGAGCCGCACAAATGATCGTTGCGAGCCGCATGTGGCCCGCTGGCCGTAGTTTACCCACCCTTGCCTTAAACCAACCTCTGGCGGGCGCATTAAATTTCAAGGTAGGTAAATAGTTGTAGATTAAGTTTTGTAGCGGTTTATGGTTTATATATCTCTAGCTACATATAAATTCCACAAAACTTTTATAAATCTTCTTTTTATTCATAAAACAACAATCCTTTTTAAACTCAATTATTCTTAAAAACAACTCTGATTCAAACTTTTTGACATGTGCTTTTTCGCTGAACAAAGACTCTCTCGTTTCTTATCAAAAAGAAAAAATACAATTATGTCAAGCGTGAAAATGTGGTAATCGCCACATATCTCCCCCCCAAGTGGTGTGGCCGCAAAGAGGCAAATACCACTGAAAGAGAAAAAAAAATAATCGATTGCAATAGAAAATACGACAAAATTCTACACGCACTGACAGAAGCAAAAAATCATTATATACAAGCAAACGCGCAAAAATGCAACGCGTCATTAAAACGTCGAAACAAACCAGACATCGAAAAAAAATGAAAAAAAAATAAAAACTAGTCGCGATAACGTATAGGTTTTGTAATTAGTCTGCCTCTGCGGGAGTAAACGCGATTAGCGGGGAGTTCGTCTAGGTCTTCCGCAAAAATGTCCCCATTCTCACTCGAAGATGTGGGCGAAAAAGATCGAGTCTCGGCAGATTCCTCCTCGACTGAGAAGTCAGTGGGAGATATAGGCTCAACAAAGGCCGGTTTTAAACGATCAATTGATACGGTGTCAGTGTGACCGTCTTTTTCGATGACAAAATATTTATCGTGTCGTTTAAGTACAAAATGAGGTCCCGAACAAGGTCGTTGCAACGGAGATTTTACACTGTCAATGCGAACAAATACTTGGGAACACAGAGAAAGAAGTGGGTCGACATAAGTTTGTTGTTTTTTAGGATGACGTGGTATAGTATAACGTAATGTGTTCATGAAAGAACAAAGTGTTTTAGCATACTGCGAAGCTGGTTGGACAGTGCTTTCCTCGGACAACTCTACAGGAATCGAATTTTCAAAATATTCCCCGGGGAGTCGTATAGAAGTCCCTAAAGCCATTTCAACTGCAGCACACCCCATATCCTCTTTTATGGCCGATCGCAAGCCTAAGAGTACAGACTCAAATTTCGATACCAAAGGTCGGGAGAAGATTGACATTTCAATGCAACTTTGAGACTGCGATTGAATCGCTCGTTTAATCCGTTTGCAGCCGGATGGAAAGCTGTTGTGTGACATAATTTTGAACCCAAAAATTGGCACATTTCTGTCCAAAGGAGAGACGTGAATTGGGCCCCTCTATCTGTAGTGATTATTGTAGGAGATCCAAAACGGGCCACCCAATGTAAAAGAAAAGAATCTGCACAAGATTGCGCAGTGATATCCTTCATGGGTATGGCCTCCGGCCAACGCGTAAATCTGTCTACAACTGTCAGTAAATATTTGTAACCAGAAGAATCGGGAAGAGGACCGACGATATCGACGTGTACATGTGAAAATCTGGCATCTGGGGTTCTGAAATGCTGTAAGGGTGTAACTTGATGTCGGGTAATTTTTGTTTGTTGGCAAGAAATGCAGGTACGGCACTTTTCAGCAATATCTCGTCTCATATTCGGCCACACAAATCGCTCTCCGATGAGTTTTTGAGTAGCCTTAATGCCTGGGTGGGAAAGGTTGTGCATGCGCTCAAAAATTGTGGTTCGTAATGAATTTGGAACGATGGGGCGAAATTTTCCCGTACTAGTGTCTCCAAGTAACAAAAGGCCTGAATTAGGAATCGCACGTTCACATAGTTTTAATGAAGTCATGGATTGAGAGAGCTCGCGAATCGATGGATCGTCCCTTTGTGCCAAAACCAGCTCGGTATAATCTGTGAAAGAAGGCGAAAGAGCAGCAGTCATTTCAGGACGGCTCAAGCAATCGGCAACCACGTTGTTTTTTCCTTCAATATGTCTAACGTCAGTTGTGAATTCTGAGATAAACGATAGGTATCGAGCTTGCCTGTTACTTAAAGGAGTTTTTTTTCTAGATATAGCACCAACTAATGGTTTGTGGTCCGTGTAAAGAGTAAACGGACGGCCTTCTAAGAAGTACGTGAAATGATGAACTGCCAAATAAGCTGCCAGCAATTCTTTATCAAAAGTACTATACCGTTTTTGGGCATCAGAAAAGGCGGCTGAAAAGTACTCCAATGGTCTGTGTGAACCACTACTGTCAATCTGACTGAGTACAGCACCACAGAATTTATCGCTTGCGTCTACAAACAATGCTGTGGGACTGTCGTGCTGAGGAAAATTTAGTAGCGTTGCATTACTCAGTGCTACTTTTATGTCCTCGAACGCAGTTGAGGCCTCCTCGTTCCAAGAAAGATTTGCATTGCGACCGGCAGGAATCCCCTGGAGGAGAGAATTTAAAGGGGCCAAAATTTTTGCGCATCGAGGAATAAACTTTCTATAAAAATTGACCATGCCCAAAAATCGCCGTAAAGACTGGGCGTTCTGTGGGATCGAAAAAGAATTTATGGCATCAACCTTACATGCAACAGGGGCGATACCTTTGTCCGAAACGATATGCCCTAAAAAGCGTAGCCGATTTTGGCCGAATAAGCACTTAGCTGCATTGATGATTAATCCGTTGCGTTGTAGGCGCTCAAATACTTGTCGAAGGTGGGCTCGGTGCTCTTTAATGGAAGACGAAAATATCAAAATGTCATCTATATAGACAAAGACGAATGGCAAGTCTTGAAATAGAGAGTTCATAAAGCGTTGGAATGTTTGGCCAGCATTAGTTAGGCCCATAGACATCTTTAAAAATTCCCAATTTCCGGCCGGTGTGCAAATTGCGGTTTTGGCAATATGTTCTGGGTGAATATGAATTTGGTGATATGATTTAAACAAATCGATGCTGGAAAATATTGTGGAACCGGATATATTTTCGGTAAAGTCATGAAGGAAAGGAATGGAATAAGAGTCCTTGACGGTTACTTGATTTAGACGCCGATAGTCTCCTACTACTCGCCAAGATCCGTTAGACTTTTTTACCATATGAACGGGAGATCCCCACGGGGAGGAACTGGGTCTAATTATTCCCAATTGCTCAAGCTGACTTAATTCCTTTCTTAAAACAGCAAGTTTTTCGGGAGAAAGACGGTGTGGCCGCTGTTTGATGGGTGGACCGGTTGTTTCAATGTAGTGAACGATGTCATGTTTTGGAGGAAGCCTTAAGTTCGAAACAGAGAACACCTCGGGAAATTCAGCTTCAAGAAACTGATAATCTCCTAAGTTGTAAATCGGAGGTTCGACATTACACAAACTAGGCTTAAGTTCGGTATTAGATAAAAAAGAACAAGGATCACGACACTTTTGTGCATGAGGACCAAAACGTTGATGAAACCAGCAGAATGATTTAATATTTTCAGATTGCGGTATGTGTTCGGGAAATATCAATCTTCCTTTTCTAAGATCAATCTTGATATCAAAGTGCGATAGAAAATCTATTCCTATAATGGGTTTTAACGTCTCAGCAATGCAAAATTCCCAGTTTAAAGGCACAGGACCTCCCAGGTCAACAGTAATATTTTTGCAACCAAACGTAGGGACAGAGCTTCCATTAACAGCAGACAAATAATCCTGCGGATGATCTCGAGAATTAGGGTCCACAGGAATTACAGAACAAGAACTGCCCGTATCAATCAAAAACTTCAAATTAGTAATGGAACATTTTATGTACAGTAGTTGCGATGTGAGAGTTGAGCACTCATTATTTCCTCCGGTAAAGTCGCCTTTCTTTACCGGAGCTATTAGTTTAAATGATTCTTTTGAGAATGAGACATTGCGTCATTTGCATGCCAAGAGCAAGGGGATATGCATTTATGAGCTCGATTGCCATAACGGTTGTGGTAAAAACATAATTCATTCTTAGAAACTGTTGATGTGGGTGCGGAACCTTTATTACGCTGGTAGGAGGTAAACTTTTCAAGCTTTTGATTTAATTCGTCTACGGCGTCAGACATATTTCCCAACTGTTTATCAAAATACTCATTGACCTTGTACTGCGGTTTTGTCGATGTGATATTATTTACCTTTGATATGGGAGTAGCAGGCTGAGATTTCGCCAGAGAAAAAAGGCGGTCGGCATGTGCAGCCAATTCATCGACCGTGCCTTGTTCGTACGAATACAACGCAAGCCTGGTCGGAGTGTCCACCGACTGCAGTACGCGAGATTTAAGTATGTCTTCCTGGAGAGTAGTCGGTTCACAATAACGGGATGCGAATATGGACCTAAGCCGGGCCAAGTAGTTTGAAACTTTGTCATCGCCGCGGAGACAATCGTTTAACGAGGTCTCTAAATCTTCAACGCCTGCATTAGAATATAACCGGAGGATAGCAACTTTCAAAGTCGAATAAGGTTTTACCGTGTTAGATGTTTTTAATAGGTGTGCCACAGACTTAAATACATTGGCGTCTCGAGATAAGGTCGTGACAAGAGCTAAATATCTGGACCGTTCTGATGTCATATTAGCTTCTTCAAACATTAATTCGATAGTTGAAAAATAAGCGCTGGCGTCATTCTCCCAAAAAGGTGGCAAATGTATATTCCCAAAACTATTTGCGGGCGAAAAAACGTTATTATTTCCACTATTGCCACTTATATCTGAGTTTGTTCTATCACTAGAGGGAGCTCTTGTAGGGGAGAATGTTATTGGGGCAGGCCGCGATATGTCAGGCCCCGCTTCGTGAAACCCATGTTTGGTTTGATAGTAAAAAATCAAGAATACAAAACTACAACTTAAAATGATTAACGCAGTAACTAAAGCACATAACGCCAGATAGTAGAAATACATTATGACGTCACACTATTAAATCAAGCTTAAGGTTAAAAAAAACTGCTTTTTTTTTTTCGCAACTGTTATCAATACAATTAATAAAACTGTCCGCCAAAAACTAGTTAAAAATTGAACATAAATTTAGCACTTACAATTATATTATAATGACTCGCTTGCAAAACCACTAAAAGACTTATCTTTTCGTCTATAAGTTTATAAATTTAATGTTCTTCGTCTCGCTGGGCTGAATCCTCTTCTATTATCGCTGTTGATAGTTGAGTAAAGCTTGTTAATAAACTTCAAAGTTATGTTGATAAAAGCGTCTTCAGTGTATGAGATCACGTCGGGTTGGTCACCATTTATGTAGCGGTTTATGGTTTATATATCTCTAGCTACATATAAATTCCACAAAACTTTTATAAATCTTCTTTTTATTCATAAAACAACAATCCTTTTTAAACTCAATTATTCTTAAAACAACTCTGATTCAAACTTTTTGACACGTGCTTTTTCGCTGAACAAAGACTCTCTCGTTTCTTATCAAAAAGAAAAAATGAATAAACGAATAAAAAAATACAATTATGTCAAGCGTGAAAATGTGGTAATCGCCACAGTTTAACAACCAACATTTAAACATCCGTGTTTGCTCTCTAGGGCTACTGTTGCATTTAGGCTAAATTAAAACCACATAATTTATCTTGCTGTTGTAAATCTAGTTTTTCTTCATTGTTTTTTTTTTTATTGAAGCTTGTCTTCTTACTAAAAAGAAACTAGCGTACGTAATCAAGTTGCTTGATTTTTCTAAAGTAGAATTAATTTGGTGTAAATGTTTCAACGACAAGGGGTATGGGTAGAAAGATTCAAGCACTACCAGACTTGTTTGTTGCCGTAAGAAAAGAATTTAAATAAAGTTTTTTGTAATCAGATTATCTTGTAACAGATGGTCCTGATCACAATAAAAATCTTTTTTGGAAAAACGAGGAAAGTCGTAAAACCAGGGAATCGAACCGTTTAAAATAACGTTCCGGTTCAGGTTCAGGTTCGGCAAATTTTATTTTTAAAGGTTCAGATCCGGTTCAGGTTCAGCAAAAAATTTTTTTTTGGGTTCAGTTCCGGTTCGGGTTCAGCAAAAAATTTTTTTTCGGGTTTAGTTCCGGTTCAGGTTCAACAATTTCTTTTTTTAGGGGTTCAGTTCCGGTTCAGCTCCGGTTCGGGTTCGGAATATATATTTTTTATCTATTTCTTACAAGCGTTAGACTGTAAACACAATTTCTTACCTGATGTTATCATGGGCGTCCGCAGACGCGCTTCCTGGAGGAGTGATGGCAAACAGTCGGAAACACAAAAAATATTCTTAAAAAGGGTTTTTAAAAAAATTCTGGTACAAGTTTTAAAAAAATTAAATTAAACTAATTCACCGGCATGGGTCTTGGTTGTAAAAACCAAGTCTTACCAATAAATTTATAGTAATGATCTTGCGAGCGCCAAAAGCGGAAACGGAAGTTTTTTGTTCTTTTGCGATCTCAAAACTTTCTTATAGATTGCGTTTAAATGAGTTTATATAGATCTTTCTTCGACTACCCGCTGATACACCTGTCTAAGAATTTTTTGATAATTTTTTAGTGGCGGCCCTCACGCAGAAGGTTTACTAGTTATGAAACGTCATTAAAGTTCATTTCGACTACGAGCGTAGATTGGAGTATTCTTTGTCTCTTTTAATGATTTTTTTGCTTCGTTTTGCCTTTAAGCGCGGAAAGAAGTAAAAAAAATTAATAAAACAAAAAATATTTCGTTTAACATTTAGTCATTCAAGTTTATAATAATAAAAAATTGACGCATAAAGGCTCTTTTCCCACTATGAGCGTGGAATGGAGTACAGTGGCGAGCAAAAAAGTAAGATATTTTATTTTATTAAATTTTTTAAAAATAAGTTAGTTGCAATTGAATTATATTTCTAAAAAAAAATAAATTAACATTGGATTTAATATAATTTTTTGTGCTCTTTTAATGATATATTACTTGATATATATTAATATAATTCAATTTTAACAATGATATTTTTAAAAAATCTTAAAAAATAAAAAAGTCTTACTTTTTTTGTTCGCCACTGTACTCTTTACTTGATTTATTGACTTTATTTGCTTCACTTAGATTTTAAGCGCGGAAAGATGATCAAAACAAACAAAGAATGCTCTATTCCACGCTCGTAGTGGAAACGAGCCTTAACTTTTAGAAGTTTTTAATGCATATTTATGTATTATTTTGTAAAATTTGAAATTTAAAAAAGCGTGTCCCCCTTTTGGTTCTCCTGGCGCACGTTCATATATCTAGTGAACATATTTTTTCTTCATTTCTCGGCTAATAAAGTCGTTTATGACGTTTCTTTATTGGCACACAAGTGCTCAAACAAATTGTGGCAACTTCAAACGGTAACATTTAATTTAATAATTACAACTAGAAATAAATTAAAAATTAAATCAGTTTGTTGTATAAGATTTTTTTTTTCTTAAAATAACTAAAATCAAGCTTTGCAATTTTGTATATTGATCACTGCTTGCTTACAAACTGGTACTAAGAACTTGCTGCTTTTTATTTTAATAAGTGTATAGCGACGAAAGGGTAAAAATTAGGTATGGGTCCAATTGTTTAAAAAAAGTCTTAAATTCAAGCAAATTCAAATTTACGGGAGACAATCATTTCTCAATTCATAAAACCAGCAAAATTGTTTCTCAACATTTGATTAAAGACTTTTTCGATAAACACTAGCTTGATATTGGCAGAAAAATACTCTGGCTCCTCCATAATGTTTTGTTTGCCAAGCTGTCTAACTATTGGCGACCAAAACTATTTAGTTTTAACTCAAAGTCAGATTGTGCTACTAAATTTTGTTTGCAGGGGTAACTTATACATATATGTAATTTGCTTATAGTTTCTCGGTTGCATTCTACATAAAGATAACTGACGCAAAACTTTTGTAATGAACCAGCAAATACGTGGTTCATGCATTAAAAGTTATTTGTCCTGTTGCTACAATTTTGGTAGGCCTGAAAGTTAACAAAAATTTAATTTTAACGTAATTACTTGATAAATGAAAAAGCACGCTAGATAAACGTTGTTTACATACAGGTTCGAGTATTGGTTATTTTACCATACATTTCAACATTGAATCTGCAAATTAATAAATCCGACAATATCATACATCAAATCAATTTAATTGCCCCCTAAAGAAATGCTGAAAACCATTTTTTGTTTAGTAAATAATTACCAACAATCAACGTGGATTTAACATTATTAAAACTAGTTAAAATATACGAGATTAACATTAAAAAATAGCAAACAAACTCAAACCAACCTTTCTGGTAGAACTTTTATTTTTTTTAAATGTTAAGATTTACGTTACTTCAGGTAAAATGCTTACCAAACTTAATTAATTTTTAATAACATTACAAATATTTAAACATTATTTTGTAGCATTAATTTAACGATACCTACTTAAAGTTTAGTTAAAACACATCTGTTAAATAAAGTAATGCTTTGACAAAGGTTAATCGAACTTGACAATTTTTCCTACTCCGTAAACAATTTAAAGTATAACAATAAATTTTCTTTACCATTGAACATTAAAAAAAAATGGACAATATGAACGAAAAATTTAACATTAAATTAAGGTTTATATTTCATCTGTGGAGTCTTGTTCCAACCTAAATAAGTAGTTGTTTCGTACAAGCAATACGTTTTCGAGCATATTCGAGTCCATTCTTGAGCGTTGTGGAGACAAAATAAATTTTAAGCTGGAGAACGCTCTTTCCACGGTAACTTGTGTGGCTGGCACTCCGAATAATAAGGAAGCAAGTATGTACAACTTTGGAAATTGGTTCTTTTGGCTTCTCCAATACTTCAAAATGTTTTGATCTTTCTTTATCCGTGGCTCTTGTTGAAAAGCCTTTAAGTCGTTGCTAATGTCTAAAGAGCACTTTGCAACCTGTAAAGTTTAAAACTTGCTTCAGGAAAATTAGTTCTTTTCATAATTTTATAAACCATAAATGAGATAATACAGTAGGTCTACAACAAATGTTCATTAAACCGAATTTTAGTCATTTTGCATAAAACTATACAGCAAAAGATCTTCCATTCTTTTTTATTTCATCTCCATATTTATCCTCCTGACTCGCAGGAAAGCGACGGAGGCGCTAATACATAGGATAGGCAATTTTCCCGACCTGCTTCTGGAGATGCCAAGATATTGCTGTCCGCTTGTAATTTAATAGAGACATGACCGTAATTTAGAACTGCTTGCCAAGACCACCAAGTAGGGGAAAGTGCCGTAAAGTGTTTTTCCCAAAGGCACAACAGAATGGCGCGAGTAGGTTTTAAACCGAGATCATGTTGATCATAAGTACGGCGCTTTAACCACTCGACCACACTGCCGTCATTCTATTTGGTCATAGCCGTACCTGGCGGGGGGGAAGAGGGCAATTGCCCCCTCAACTTTCCAAGATTATTTTTCGGGCAGTGACAAGAAAATATTTGGGCAAAACCAGAATTTTTGGGCAACGAAAAAATACTACCAAATTTTGCTGAAGAGCTTTTTTTTTTTGAAAACATTTTGATTTTGGGACAAAAAGTGAGAAAGATGAGACTGATTTCAAGTGAAGACCTTTTTTTTAGAGAACACCATGATTTTAGGACGAAATTTGGTCTTTGTCCGAGAATCTCAGACAATTTACTAGAAAATCAGGATTCGGGCAAATGTCACAAAATTCGGGCAAAACTTTATTGCCCTCCCCAATTTTTTGAGCTGGTACGAGTATGCGATTGGTCACAAAGTCGCCACAACGATAAAGAGGTCGTATGAGTAAACTAAGTGAAACCAAATTTAAGAAAATTTATTCAAAAAACGACTGTAGCACTATGTTGATCCTGCCAAAGAAATCAAAAATAATTCTTTGAAAATAAAAATGCTACTATTTAAATTACTAGTTGCGTGTATCAATAATGTCAGGCCAAATAATTTGAAGCAAGAACAAAAGATGAAGAACAAAGTTCGTAAAATTATGGAGTTTACTTTAGTTTAACAAAACAAAATTTTGGCCTAGGTAAATACAATAACAGCTAAAAAAATAAATACCTTTTGTTTTGCTGATTCCAATTCATGCGCCTTTAACATCACTTCTAAATCATCATCGTCGTTGCCGGAGTTGCGTAAATCGGGAGATAGCCGATTTTGATCGGTAAAATTTATACTTTGAGATTTTAAGTTTTGCAAGCTAATCCAGGTATTTTGAAGATGAGCTATAGCTGATGTTTTTTCTTCCTCGTTCAACAAAACTTTATATCTAGGATCCAGAAAAATGCATGCCACAAAGACATCATTTTCCAGTAACGCCAATTCGCGTTTTTTTATAGAAGACAGCAATAACTGCGAAAACTCTGTTGGTGATGCCTTTGAAATTTCTAATTTGCACCTTAACCAAATTCCATAAAAGTCACCCAACGTAAGATGTTGTTGCTGTAAAGCCTTGGCGGCTTTTCGGGCTGGTTCAAGAGCTGTCACGATTTCGGAAAACAAATTCCATTGTGACTCCAATAGATGCAGTTCAGCATTGGAGACGGCCATTTCTTGGCAGAAATCTTTTAATGAAAGTAGTCGCTGGAGCATATCACAAGTAGAATGCCAACGAGTTACACAATCCAAAATAGGCTTTTTTCGTTTTAATTTTTTCAAAATCACCATAATAGATGGATTTCTTAAAATTTTACACACATGGCGGGCTTTAGCAATGTCGCTTTTTAAAGAAGATTGTTTTAAAGCATCGTCTACAGCTAATTGTAGGGTATACGCGGCGCAGCGAAGACCTCGAAGCATTGGGCGGCTAGTAGATTCAACAAAATCAAACGCTGCTAAACTTTCAAGCAATATTTCAATATTAAAGGCCGAAGAATCAGTCGCCTCGCATTCACTGTCCTCATCAGAGTAAACATCGTTTTCAACATCGCTATTGGATGAAGCAGCTTGGCTTGTCCCAGGAGAATCCTCATCAGCAAATGCGTTTTCTTTAAGTTGCTCATTTGATAGTAGTTTTACAGATTTTAGCATGTTAGCGCCATTGTCAGTCGTAACAGTATAAATCTGACTTATAGAAATTTCATATTGCTCTAAAACATCTGCCACGGCGTTTTTAATGTATTCAGCCGTGTGGCGATGGGTAAGTTCTTTCATCGCTATTGTCCTCAGAGTAAGCTTTCCATTTTTTATGAGCTGAATGTTGATACCTAAAATAGCCCTGTCCATTCGTGTCGCTATGTCTATTTTAAGTGAAATAAACTTATCACGAATATCTTCTTTAATTTCTTTTTTTATTTTGCTCGCTAGCATGACAACTTCTTCGCGAATATTTTCTGCGTTGATGCAAATTTTATTTCCACTGTCGGAGAGCGCTTGCGAAATTGGATTTAAAAGTTTTCTAAACCCTGAATCTTCAACAATTTTAAACGGTCTTCCATTCACAGTGACCATTTCCAAGCAAGCAGTTCTTAATAAATGAGCATCGATTTTTACTCGAACTGTTTTAAAGAGTTTTTTATCCAAAGTTGTTTGACAACAAGATAAAGCATTTTCAGACAAAGATTCATTAGCATTTTTATGTATTTTCTTAGATTTTATTGATAGATTAATGAAATATTTTTCTTTGTATTTTTTAAAGCACTCCTGATGAAATCTTTTTACGTGTCTTTGTAAATTAGATGCGTGGTTTCTACGAAGAGCTGTGCCACAGTCATCAATTTGACACACAGATGAATCGGTCGATATTTTATAAATGAAAAACTTTCGAATATTACTCAATTGCGTGCGCGGCATCTTTTTTAATATTAACATAAATTACCAGATTAAATATAGAATATCAGTAAAAAAACTGAAAAAAATTATGCGTAGTATTATATTAAACATTTAGCATATGTCTACTATGAAATTATACCACAAAAAGTAAACCTGTTTTGTTATACGGAAATAAACCCAAATTAGAAGTTGAATTGGTAAGGTTGTTTCGCAAGTTCCGTAAGAGCTGATTTAAATATACAGTAGAATGCCGATTATCTAAACTAATTAAAACCAGGCGTGGTTCGGATAACTGTTTTTTTCGGATAATCGAACAATCACTTATTTAGTTTGGTTTTAAGTTTACCACTCTTTTCGTCGCTGCCAAGTTTTTCATCCTTTTTAGAAGCAGAAGCTGCGTTGAATGACACTCTGTCGTTCACACCATGCTATGGCGTTGTAACCACCTTAGCGTTCGGATAACCGGCGTTCAACTGTGGCGCAGTATCGTGGCAATATTAAAGAAAAAGCTTTCACAACGAAAAAATTATTGCATCCCCTACATCAGGGTGGTCCAACTTCTGCACTCTTGTGGGCCACTTTTCAAAATTATTCGAGTTTGCGGGCCTCAGTCGGCTAAAAATTCCTATTTTCGTTCCAAAATCAGGTGTTCTCTAAAAAAAAAAAAGGTCTTCACTTGGAATCGGTCTGCAAAATTCCTATTTTCATTCCAAAATCAAGGTGTTCTCTAAAAAAAAAAAAAAGTCTTCACTTGGAATCGGTCTCCAAAATTCCTATTTTGGCGCAAAATCATAGCCTTCTCCAAAAAAAAATTACGGCTGCTGCTTCTGATCGACAAGACTTGTGCAAAATTGATATGCGGCCCGCGAGCCCGTAGTTGGACCACGCTGTTATAGAAGATCGCCGCTACTTATGATCGACAAGACTTGAATTGTGCAAAATTGTTCCGCGGGCCGCACGCGGGCCTGTAGTTGGACCACGCTGCCCTACATCAAATTTTATCAATAAAGTAAAAGGTTGGTGGTTTTGCAATTAAAAACAGCTATTATTAATGCAAAAATTCTAGTTAAATATCATCCAATTTTATAAACTTTTGTTTATTAAAACTTCTTTAGATACTATAAATAAAAAACAAAAACCGATGACAGTCAAACAAAAAAATGTTTGTTGTTGAAGACGAATATTTTTTAATGGTAAAAAAATTTTTGCGCTTAATCATCATCTGTTTTTGGGTTTTATTTATGGTATCTGAAGAAGTTTTAATAAACGAAAGACTAAAAGAAATACAAATGAATTTAAATAAATTCTGGCGTTATCTAATCAATGCGAAGTTAAAAAGTAAAAATCGTAACTATTATGAATTGCAATCTCCATATTGACAAACAACTCAACCTTTATCTCTTCAGTAGAAAATTTTAGAAGCACATTTCAGACAAAACTCCCAAGAGGTTTTTACGCACGAGTTACTTTATCAAAACGTTTATGACGAAATACAGTAACCTCCCGCTTAAGTACGCACCCGTTTAAGTACGCATCCCAGAAAAGTACGCAAAAATTCCTCAAAAAACTTTGGTTCAACTTTTTTTATTTCAAACGAAAATTTACACGCAGTAACAAACTGCAGCATGATGAAATATACAGTGCAGTAATGTGTAGTATTTATTCATTGCTCATCATGTCGTGCAAAGTTAGCTGGCGCATGTTTTCCATCCTCTTTTGCTTGACTCGCAATGTCACCTGCCTCAGTTTTTGTTGAAAGCTCTCAAATGTGGTTTTTATCTTATCATAATCATCCCCTGCTTCTTCCTGCAAGACTGGACACAGCAACTGATCTTCAACCTCGAGAACTTTGCTATAAAGTATACTGTATGCTGTATACTGTAATGGTTACACGCATGACTGCATAATGGTTACACGCATTTACCGATGTACTGGCCGTGCACACATACTGTACGTGCAATAGGGCACAAAACTGTTAAGTACGCACCTCCCGCATAAGTACGCAAAGCCACCTCAAGATCAAGTTGCGTACTTAAGCGGGAGGTTACTGTACATGTATTCAGACAATAAAAAAGTTTGAGTCAGCCAAATCTTCACTAAACAATTTTAAGAGATAAATTTTTGACGTAAAGTTGAAGCAAACATTGATGCAAATGAAAAATTTATGTAATCCAATTTTCACTGCTATAGTATTTTTAAATAAGCCTAAAAACTATGAACAGCTCATCCCGAATCAACCTCACTGCAAAAGTGAAGGCCTTTTTAGATTTTAACATGCAAATTTGAGCCTAATAAGAAGCTGAGAAATAAGAGAAAAGCAGTTAGCTTACAAAATATTACTTAAACTTCACGCTACAAGGCGAAGGTTAATAGCTTCTCTTCCTAATCTCAACAAATTTTCTTTAAAAAATTTTGTTTTTTTGAAAAATCAAAAATTAATTAACTTTATTGAATTGCTTGCTCAACATTATTTTTTACTTAATCTCGACTGTTAGGGATACCATCATGCTAGTGAAAACCATTTGAGGCAACTATAAGTTACACTGAATTCGAATCATTCGATAAGTTTACACTGCTTTTTTATTAAACTTCTCCACGCAACTAAATTTCAGTCGAGTGGCTCCCCAACAGCCTGCACTGTGCAGCTTCGATTTTTTAATGGCGTCAAATAATTTTGCTTCACCTACGATAGTTTCACTATGTTTGCTACGTCTCTATAGTAATATGTATTTTTTTAAAAGTATGGCACTGTAAAAAGCTTAAGAACAACTGCTTTAGCATATATTTAAAATTTCGCTTTCTTTATCTAGCAAGTGACATGTTTTTGCTTTAACTTCTCGCCTGAAAAAGTCGTTTATAACGTTTCTGTATTGCCACACAACAAGTATCGTGACCAAAAAAATTGCGGCAACTTCAAAAACAAAATGTGATTCTGATTCTTCTACAAATAACTTTAAAATTAAAATTTGAGCATGAAACGGTCGAACCGGATCCATTTAAAATAAAGTTCCGGTTCAGGTTCGGGTTCAGCAATTTTTTTTTCTACGGGTTCAGCTCCGGTTCAGGTTCAGCAAATTTTATTTTTAGGGGTTCAGTTCCAGTTCAGGTTCAGCAAATTTTATTTTTTCGGGTTCAGTTCCGGTTCGGGTTCAAAAAATAATAACGGTTAATACGGGTTTACGGATCCGGTTCGGGTCCGGTTCGACACCCTGCGTAAAACTAATGAGAAAAAAAGTTTGACTCTAAGCTTTTTCACTTCAAATTGCGGCAAAGCTGGTCGATTGAGTGTTATTTTCAATCAAATTGCAAAACTTATCACAATAACATTAAATAAAAAAATATCAAAAAAATGTCCGGTCTCGAGATCAATTTCGAAAACTCAAGACGGAGACCACACACCTCGAGATCGAGACCATCAGCAAAGACCGAGACCACAAAAAATCGGTCTCGAGGCCTTTATCACTGTTTGCTGGTACCTCGCGTGTGCTGATATCTGCAATAAAACTGTGTAATGATTTTACAATTAATTTTTCATGTAAATCTCGTGAAATCGATTGTCTAACTTAGCAGCTATTATTCGGTTAACCGGTTAGCTAAATTCCAAATATACGGATATATTTTTTATTCAGAATAGTAAAAATCATTAATATTCAAACTAACCCTATTCGAATCTGTCTCAGATTTCTTTGTTCATTAAGAAAAAGTTTCGGAGCTATGGATAATGTTTTTTAAAAAGTTTCGCGGCGCACAGGTTGAGAAGAACTGGCATAAAAATATGTTAAGTTTGCTTTCACTAAACGATTTTTCTACATATTTAACTTAATTACAACGTATTAGTCCTAATGTTTGCATAGTGCATCTGCAAGTATTTGTAGTATTGTAAGTGCGCACAGACTGTCTAAATTTTGAGAATCACTGCTCTTAAATCATGAAATTTATAAAATTTTTTCGAAATGTGAACATAACCTCTTAATATTAACCCAAATGGATTAATATTAAATATTTGGACAGAAAAAACACAACAGAAATTAATTTAAAAAATAGGTTAAAAGCAATATTTCAGCATCTCCAAAAGTAGCTCAGGGTAATCGCTAGACGGTTGCCCCGAGCATAACGCCTACGACGTTTTCCTGCAATTATAAGAAAAAATAAATATGACACTGAAAAATAAAGTTACATTTTCCAAATGAAATTGTAGCATTAGTTCAAGTATGCTTCTATTAAGCACCAATACATGACAGCAACTCGTTATACAGCACAAATATGACTAAAAAAAGTTAAATTAAAAAAGACCCCTTGGATCTCACCAAACACAGCAAAATTTTTTTGATTGTTCATTAAAAATTTACAACACTATAAATCAAAATATTATTTTTAAAACACTTTAGATATCCAAAACTACTCGATGGTTCCAGAAATTCCTGCTACGTGATTTAAAACTTATAGCAGCAAGGATAAAAGAAAGCAGAGTGATTGATAATACGAGTACGCAATCTCGACGAACAAAAGAGTCGTGATCGGACTAATTTCGTGTGTCTGATCTTAGAAATAGGACCACTCACTTCAGACAGACAGAAATACGGTTTATTTTGCCCAAAACAATATAAAACAATAGAAAAAAATATATAATGAAAGAAAAAGACAAGGAAACATTGAACAACCTTAAGGTTTACTAAGATGCATCCTGATAAAAAAGTAAATAAATCAAAATTAAGCGCCGAAACCTCTACATTCCCGAATTCAGTGTGCAACGAACTTTCGTGAAACCCAACGAATAAGCTTTCTCAACCAGTTCGTAGGTAGACAAGAACCTGTCCTGACTTGGTCGTTTGACAAAATACGTGATGAATAAATTCAGCCCCCGAGTGAGCACGTATCAACATACTAATTCGGCAGTCTGCATGCACGTTTGATACAGCTACGTTGCAGCAGCTTTGCATGTTTTTGAGGAGAATCACGATTGAAATGGCTCAGCTGTTTCTGCTGGACCATCTTAAGTTTGTTGTGCGGTCAGAAAAATTAAAACCCAAAATAGCTATGCTTTTTTAAAAGCGAGTTTAAATAACTGAATTCGTTCGTGAGTGATTATTTCATTTTCGTTGCCCAAAAAGTACAGTGATTAAAATAGCTTAGCTTTCTTGGATCTATTAAAAAAAAAAGCGAATTGATCACCTCTTATAGTAGTTCATATTTTAACTCCAATGATCCCAGCATAGACGGGCCGTGCAAACACATCACAGTCACATTTTCTCTTTTAACTGAGGAATAAAGCAAACTTTATCGCGGTTGTGGATGTTGTAATCTCTCAGCAATTTGTTGTCATCCTTAAGTTTCACTCCATTGAACACAAGCCAGTAAGTCCTCCAAACGTACTTCCAACTGATGTGAGGGATTCCTCCTTCGCGTCTCTGTTTTAACTCAACATGGCGTTTAATCGCTTTCTTGAAATCACGAACACTCATATCTTGTGCTACAATCACTGGATACACTTCATTGTCAGCACGACGAACTTTCACAGTCATGGCTTGCCCATGCTCCAAAGATGTAAGTGATCTAATCTGAATACAGAATTGAATTGTTAAAAATTTAGGAGAGTTAAAAATTTTTTGTCGTTGAATTTCAATCTTAATTTGTAAATTTAATTTGTAAAGGTCTAATAATGTTTTGTAAAGATATCAATATAACAATATAGTTTAAAAACTGGTAAAGGCTTGAAACCGCATATTCAAACTGAGTTCTGAATGAGTGCGCTTCACATTGTAAATAAATTGTTTATTCTTTAAATCAGGCCTACAGCACTTCAAGAGCCGTAACCGGACAAAACTATTTGTCGCGGGCCGCATGCTGTCGCTGTTGTAACCGCTACTGTTACGGCGTAACGTCTTGTGATCGTGGATAAAAAAAGTCCAACGTCGTAACGAGGTTATGTCGCATGACCGTTATCTCTTTACCAGGATATTCTACAATATCTTATTGTTGTTTTTAATATGTATTGGCCGGAAAAACTTATCATTGCTTTGCTCGATTTATCTTTATTAGGGCTAATAAGCGTTTTTCAGCTATTTTTTAGTAATAGTAAACTTCCTCTGCAAGACAAATAATAGTAAACCACCGAAATGTTAAGGTACATTGCAAGCATCAACAATAAATCGACAGAAGACACAAATTACAAAAATAAAGTGTAATGAGAAATGTTACATCTCTCAGCAATTTGAAAGAGAGAGTGTAGTAAAGCTTGAAGGAGATGGGCAGTGGGTGTCGATATAAAAAAGGTATTCGTCTCGGTGAACTTTGTTATAGTTAATTGAGGGAGGGCGAGAGGTTGAATTAGTTATAGGGAAGATAGAAATAGTAATAGATATAAGAAGATGATTGGATCCATGGTCTGGAAGGACTTGCCATGTGCATTTAGAGGCTATGGGGGAAGGAAAAAAAGAGAGATCATGAGAAGAGTAGTATCCAGTGAAGCAGTGTAATAGAGTGGGATGGTCAGGGTTGTTGAGGGGTAGTGGATCAGAGGAGAGGAGCCAGTCAAAAAATCTTTTCCTAATTGGTCCTCCAGATGTGAGAGTCCCAGGATGAGAGATGGCATTTGAAATTGCCAAAAATAAAGGCTGTAAGGGATGAGGGTAAGAAGAAAGGTGAAAAAGATTTAGGGCAGAAGTCAGAAGAGCGGATAGATGGGACATAGAGATTGAAAAGATGAATGGGAAAAACCCTTTTATTTTTACTGTTGAGGTGGCTTGTCATTGGTGCATGAATTTGTGTGTCGGCAGCATAGTTGAGTGGTTAAGAGTGCTGTGATTGTGATCGATAAGGTCTCGGTTCAAAACCTACTTGCGCCATTCTGTTGTGTCCTTAGGAAAAACACTTAAAAACAGTTTTTTCTGATAGTGGTCCTAGCAAGAAGCTATAAATTTTAGTAATATCTCTAAAACCAAACAATTTCAACTGGACAGCAATCTCTTAGTATCTCTGGAAACAGGTTTGGGTACTTACTTTCCACTTCATAATTGTCCAAGGTATATTGCCTCTATCACTTTCATATGAGACAGGAGGATAAACATATAGATAAATTAAAGTAAACTTAACTAGCAGTGGCTTTGTTTAATGGATCACACAACAGCATGAGATCCAACAATAAGAAATTAATTTAGAATGTATATTTTTTAATCTAAAAACAATCGTAAAATTAAAACTATCAGGCAGTGATGGTGGTTCTAGGATCAATGAATATGATGAACTTATAAATGGTCAGTCTGGGGTCCTAGCGCCACAACATTGCACACAGTCACTCTGACCATAGTGCGATCTGCCGCAGAGTACTGCTTGCCTGCCTGGTCCTCAGTGCCCACACTCGGCTTATTGACAAACCTATCAATGACGCTTTGCACATTGTGACTGGATGCCCGCATCCTACACCAATAGACAACTTATCTGTCTTAGCAGGTATTCTTCTAACTGAGCTTTGCTGCAAACAAGCCATGCTATCTCTAGCTCGCTAAGCAAAAGGCCTGAACACATACTTGACGAAAGGCTCTTGACCCCAACAACTAAAATCATGACACCCATTCGTGCCTGTTGCACTGGAACTTTTAAAAGACTTTTCTTAGTCGGACACTAATGTGGCATGCTGGGCAGAAAACAAATGATATACAGAATGGCAAAGTAACATTTCCTGCTTACATATGTTATCCCTGACATCAACCCCAAACCATTGGGAATGTACCCACCCACACCATCCTGGGTCAGGCTTAATCGCCTCTGCACTGGCGTTGGTTTATTCCGTTTGACAATGCACAGATGGGGTATGACTCCCACAGCAACCTGTAAGTGTGTGCGGAGGAAGAAACTACAAACCATACTATAACATCCTGCCCCATTTTCCATCATCTAAGCCGAGGGCTTGGTCTGGAATCAGTTGATAATGGGGCAGTGGCCTAACTGAACATGGTCCTGTCCTAACATCTAAAGAGTCTTCCAGAAAGAAACATCTACTCCATACAAAGAAAAAGATAAACTTATAAATTAATTTTTTTATTTTCTAACCATTATTGAAAGAGTTTTAAGGGAAAAGTAAATAAAACCAAAAAACAAATGAAAAAACTGTGTCTTAAAATTCAATGAATAAATTTATGTCTCACCTTAAAAAAGCAAGTAGTAAAGCATTTCAACAGAAGGTTTTAAAAGTAAAAAAACTATACAGATATATACTCATACAGTCATTTATGATACATTATGAGCAGTGTACTTATCACTGATTTTTTGTTTTAAGTTTGTTACTCTTTTCGTTGCTGCCAAGTCTCTCATCCTTTTTGTAGGAAAGCTATATTGAACGACACTCACTCTGTTGTTCATACCATGCTATGGCGTTGTACCACCAGCAGTGATGGCTTTAATAGGGTGCGAACCGAGCAGCCACACCGGGCCCCCTAAAATACATAAAAAAGTGGCACCCCCAAAACAAGATTTTGCTCTATTTCTTCATAGTAGCACCAGGACGTCGGTGGCATGTCTGAAATAAAGAATGTTTTTGGAGATAACTTTGTTTTGAGACACTAAAAAGTGGCTCCAACTAAGCAATGACTTTTTATTACAGATCAAACTGATTTAGAATACTTAACAATGGCTCCCTCTAAAACAAAAACCTTTTTTTAGATTATTTTGTTTTCATGCACTAAAAAGTGGCTCCCCCTATGACAATGACTTTTTTTAGAGATTGTTTTGCCTTGGAATATAAAATAGTGGCCCCCCTCACTTTTCTTGGACCGGGTCCCCCCTTTTTGTAAGGCCATCACAAACCACCATCTTAGTAGTGTTCTGATAAATGACGTTCTACTGTATTTTGAAACAAAAATCAAAAATTTGGACAGATATTTGGAATGAAGTCTTTTTCTAAGTTTTTGCCAGTTTTTTGGGACAAAAATATATGTCATTTTGTCATCTCCGTAAACTGTAACAAGATCATGATTCGGGCGATGGTCGACTTATTTCAGTAAAATTAAATAACTAACCCTCCCAAAAAAATTTTTTTGGCCAGGATGGCTATGGACCTTAACTACAAGTTTTTTTTATTCAAAAAAAGAAAAAAGCCGTTCTTTCAAATTTTTTCTCTTTCGGCGCTCCTTTTATGTAATTTATATTTTATAATTTATTTATACAATTTAATAGAATTTAACTAAATTTATAATTTATAATTTGGCGGACCAATTATTAAAATTTTAAAAAAATCTCGCTGATGACTGAAACAGATCTTCATTTTTAAAATTTCTATTTTTTTATGGCCGGAAGGTGTAAAAATTCTTCAAAAACAAGAAAAGACAAAAAACATTTAAATTACCTCGAATATACTTATGGGTATAACTCAAAGGTTATTGGATCGGTACCGAGTCGATTCCTTCAACTGGCAAACTTGCTAGTTGCTGCAACGGATTTTTTCTGCGGACCACCAAAATATTAGCACCGGCCGCCGGTTGCGATTACTGCTTTTTGCTTTTTATTTGATGGTCGGAATTAGCGCGCAGTTCTAAATTTTAGCCATATCTCTAAATAAATAAAACTGAAAAACAACGTAAGAATTTCAATCAGATGGCAAAATCTTGGCATCTTCAGAAGCAGGTCTGGGTAATTGCTTGCGTATGCTATTATAATTTCTCTGATGTTTTCTTATGAGTCATCAGGATAAACAAAGATGTTAATAATAATAAACTAATATTATTAATTATCTGGATGCTAGTTGCTACAACTAGCAGACTTTGCATCTGTAATGCTTGTTGTGTGTTACATCACGTCAGGCTCACCTAAGCCAGATAAGCGCGCAAAAACGTGAATCAGCTGAGATTCAAATTTTGCTTCATTATTCGCGAAAAATCACACTTTTCCTCCAATAAAACCTTTTTCTTTTTCATCACTAGCTTTGTCTATAAGCCAACCTGTTTACTGATAGTATAATAACAGAGTTAGTTTTAACAAACTCTTGAATACCTCATAATACAGGGAGTTTCACAAGTAGTAAGAAGAGCTGAAAAGTGGAATATTGAGGAGATAAAAGCACGAATATCAGTGAGCAATGTAAACCTGTCAATAAATAGCTATTTTAATTATCTCTTTGAATTTCAATATATTTTTTAAATAAAATGACTAATAAAAGAATTTTAGTAATACATGTATATAAAAATTTCCACAACGCAGATAATAAAAGCCCTAAATGGAAGTAGATTAACAGTAGATAAGGTTGGCTCTAAAATTGATTTCAGAAAAAGAAATTAAACATTCCAGCGAGACGGTGCCGCTTCTCATGGCCGACAGGAAAAATTTGTCAAGAATACTGTGAAAAATTTTTAAAAATTTTCGGAAAAAAAGCATATGGCCATAATAATAATATTAACAATGTTTTTGTATACTGCTCTACACCCAAATCCTTAAAAGAAAATTTATATGGTGTCAGAGCGATTTTTTCCCAACGATAAAAACAGCACATTAGTGGCGTGCGGTCAGGGCATGCAAGTCATGCTTTGCATGACAAACGAACTTTTGCGCGATAAAGTTTATTTTTCAATTTAATGAAGAACACCAATGTTTTGGGACGAAATTAGAGAAATGTGAGGCTGATCCGAGACAAAGACTTTCTTTTTAAAGAACAACATCATTGTCGGAGGAAAAGTAAGAAATCTGCGACTGATTTGAAGTGAACACCTTTTTTTTTTAGAGAATATGATTTTGGGACGAAAAGTAAGAAATCTGAGTCTGATTTCAAGTGAAGGCCTTTTTTTTAGAGAACATTTTTGGATACATTTTAAAATAAAAATTGATCTATGTCTTAGAATCCAACATAATTTTTTGTCCTATCAATAAAATATTGCATGTCCTACCCATTAACTACCAATAAAATACCCAATAAAATACCCAATTGCGTGACCAGTCTCATAGGTCACCGCACGCCATTGCAGCATATTCAGTTAAACGGTTAATTAAGAACAACACATTTCCTGTAATTTAGGTTTAATCAACTTAAGACGCCGCAAAGAAATTTACCACAATTAAGTACACGTTAACCATAAACACTACATAAAGAATAGCTGAACTGAGATATTGTACAAAAGAAGCAACTTAAATAACTCGGTTAAGAAGATTATTCTTTGATTACTGATTGTACAAGCGTGTAACAACAAAAGCGAAACAAATAAACTAATTACTGTCTTGTGGTGAGTATAGTTCGATTCTATACTACATCACATATTTACACAAAAAAATGAAATGAAATAAAATGAAAAAGAAGGTAAAAAATTAAAACAAACGTAAAAAAATTAATAGGAAAACATAACATACGTTCATTACTAAACATTGTGTTTACGTACTGCTACATGGAAGAATTAATTATCGAAAATATGAAAGAGACATTATTGACGCAGGTCACACTTCATTCTTAATTTTAATTTTTAATCTATAAACTTATGATATATTTTCAGTCTTTTGCAGTTATTTTTAAGCTTTTCACTATAACGTCATCTTATTCATTGTTACGTAATAATTGCGTAATCGATAGGTCAACCCCTATTTGATTTATTTTGTTTGCAAGTTGTTCTTACAAGTAATTATAAAGAGTCGCTTTAGTCAGAATAATTGCCTACCCTGTGTATTAGCGCCTTCGATGCTTTCCTGCGAGTCAGGAGGATAAATATAAAGATGAATTAAAAAAATAAAAATACATGTCGGCCCGCAACCAGAAAGAAACCTAGAAAAGCGACACAGTCCCTAACGCTTTCAAAATTGCTATAGTTTTAACAATTGAGGGCTAAGTTTCAATTTCATCAAAATAAAGATTGTTTTTATTTTTCCGGTCTTAACTGCAATAACCGATCTTATCATGCACGATCATATACTGCTGGGATATTTTCAGAGATTTTCATTGGATGCTTGTAAGCACATCAATATATTTTTATGATTAAGTCTGCCTGTTGCCGTTATTGTTTCTTCAAGAACACGAAAGCTATTTTTCTCTCATTGTACAGGCCAATAGTAGCCTGAGTAACAAATTAAAATACATTTTTAAATTTATGTCTATATAAATAACATGCCCACTTTAAACTTTTAAACAGTAATTACCCTGGAAAGAAGTAAACAGCTTAATATCAGATTTTTTATTGAACTTCCCAAAAATATTTCGTCCCACCAATGCATGTTGCCTAGTTGCGCGCTATGCAGATGAACTAGTTTATTGTTTAAACCACATTTGATGTGAAGACCCCTTTTTTCTTGTTTTTTTTTTAAGTTTTAGAGATCAATATGATTTTTAGACAAAAAGTGGGAAATTTGAGACCGATTTCAGGCGGGGACCTTTTTTTCTTTTTTTTTAGAGATCACTATGATTTTGGGGCAAAAAGTGGGGTGTTTTGTTTGTTTGGCCCACCAATATTTTTGATAAGTCAAAGTGGCCCTCGGCTCAAAAAGGTTGGACACCCCTGATATAAGGGTTCGAATAGGGTTCGATAAATAAAAGTTTGAGCTTACCCGAGCAATAAAGCACCAGTGTCAAAATTTTTATAAATGCGTAATTGTCAAACTGAAGACCTTTTCTCAGTTCTTACTTGCTTCCTCTCACATATAATGTAAGAAAACATAATTGCGTATAAGTGGAGATAAAAAAAAGCAAATATTCACGTTAAGTGATTAATCGTGTGTACTTGATTAAGGGTTCATAAAATATTTTTACTCGTTTAAAGTTGACGTGCATAACGGTTGTCCAAGCCTAACTTTTTTAATCACAGAAACACACCTTTGCCACTTGCTAAGTAGGCCTACCGCTGGCTGAATCTTTTTTTAATCAGAAAAAAATTGAATTTTTTAAGGTTTTAACTATGGTTTAGTTAGCCTAAGCGCTTTAATATTTATGTCAGTGCTGGAAACTTGATAGATTTTTATTATTCAACTTCTCGTTTGAACTCACAAAAACTTTGCAAATCCAGTTTTTTATCTCATATTTTCCTAGTTTAAGAAAGGATCATGTTAATTTTGGTCCTGATTTTCATTCTCGTTATTATTATGCACATGGGCTCAGAAAGTGAGGAGTGGACAGGGTAAGGGGACCCTTTACCCTTTTGACTCCTTCAAATTTCCCTCCCCTTCTTTTTCCTAAAGGGAAGGTGCAGGTGGGAAGATACAGAAGCATTCGGAAACTTGACCAAAATGTCCGATTGATTGAAGGTGAAGGCTTTTATTTTTTTTTTTTCTGCACCTTAACCTTACGCGTCCGCTGACATCTGCAGTTGCTTAGCGTAGCACGTCCGCTGACATCTTAAGATGCCAACCAATAATGTACATGTCTATGGGTTTTCAAGATATTTGCATTTTATTGAACAGGTGTGCCTAATGATGCAAATTTGTTGATATTTACGCAATAAATATTTTCGCAACTTTGTCGATATTTTCAAATAAATCATTTTCGTAAGTTTTTTGTTAAATTTTTTCTAATTAAAAAATATCTTAAAAACCCATAAAGATCCCACTTTGATTTTTGGCACGCTGATAGTCCTCTATGTGAGGAACAAAAATATTGAAAAATTTTTTTGTTTAGAGTGGGGGTTTTGGGGTCATGCGAGATCAAAATCACAAGGTCACGACAATAAATAACTTTTTTATGTGTATAGATGCATTTAAGATACGAATATCATTGGAAAGCTGCTAAAAAAAGCTTTCCAATGATATTGACATTTTTGAAATCGAACAAAAAATAAAGCCAGAAGGGCCACTTTTGCTCGATCAGGGGCGTTCAAGCGGCGATTTTCTGTCTTATTTTCTACCTTCATATATCAAAACTATTTGATTCAGAAACTTGAAATTTGGTGTTAGACATTTTCTCATCCAAACCTACAAACATGCCAAATTTCAGCAAAATCGGAGATGGTCGGCAAAAGAGAGGTGTGAGTTGACATAGAATGTCCCTATATATGATTAAGTTTTTGGGACAAAGATTTGGACAAAAGTCATAAAATTTGGGCAAACCTCCAAATTGAATAAGCTCTTTTTATTAATTTTTGCGGCTTGCGAACTTTATTAATTTACTGAATACCACTCGTGTTTAAAAAAATTTTGCCAACCCCTGGTGTAATTTCGTATTCATTATAAAAAGTTAACAGCGTGACCGATTGGGTAAAAGCGCTTTGGTTGATGGCGAATGCGATCGACACGGTAGCGGTTCGAAAACTACTCACATTGTTTTGTCCTTGAGAAAGACACTTTACGGCATTTTCCTTTGCTCGGCGGTCTGAGCAAGCAGCTCTAGATTTCGTTAATATCTCTAAATAACGACTAAGAAAGCAAAATATAAAATATGAACCCGACAGCAATATCTTGGCATCTCCGAAAGCAGTTCGCAATAATTACTAGACAGTTGCTCTATTTATAGCGTCTCCGAAGCTTTTTACCGCGTTAGAAGGATAATATGAAAATAAATTATAAAAATAATAAAGGATTTGTGTGCCATGTGCACGGTGACCTTGTGTTAGTAAAAATGCTTTATTGCTTATCACACAAAACGATTCAATAATTGCATAAAAAAATTAATTTACAAATTTCTATTTGCTAAGGTAAAATCAGCCAATTGAAAACATTGTGCTAAAACATAATACCGATGTAGTTTTATGCTTCAGCAAAAATACTCGATCGAAATGTGTTACATAAACACTTATTCAGTGACAAGAAACCAAGTTTCATTGCTGATCAAAGCTAAAGTCTTTGATTTTTTTTCTTTGATTTGTTACAAAAAAAAGACAGAAACGTTTTTTTCGGTCAATGTCAAGCGCGCAAAGATTCAAACAATAGCGCGCAAGCACACATACTTGGATCAAGTTCAAAAAGTGGTTGGTCTAATACGGGGGTTCCCAAATTGGGGTACATTTAGGCTTCTCAAGGGGTACATTATTATGTGAGAGAATATCCTTATTTAAGTTAAATTCCGTGTCCGGAAGAAGTAATAGACTTAAATGTCTAGAATTTTCGAATCCGGTTGATTGTAATTACGTCAAACAGGACAATTAAGAGGGAAGACTTTTTTACAGATCACCGTGATTTTGGATTTGAATGGGGAAATTTTGTGGCTGCTGAAAAGGGAAGAGTTTTCATTTTTTGGAGATTACCTTGATTTTTGGCATGAATTGGGAAAATTTGTATCTGATTCAAAGTGAAGACCTTTCTTTTTTTTTAGAGGACACCATGATTTGTAACAATATCTACCCAGCTAAAACTCACAAGCTTGAACAATTTTGAAAAGTGGCCCACAAGAGTGAAGAAGTTGGACCACCCTGTTTTAGAGAAACATCACAACATTTTGGGGGTATATACAAACCTGATACAGTGTCCAAAGAGTACCGATCAACTAAAAGTTTGGGAAACCCTGGTCTAATAACTAATGAACCGTCCGCCACATTTCTTTTGCAAGAAAATCGCGCAGAGCGCGCGCGTTTCGCAAGATATCCAAAAAAACTTATTTTACCATACAGAGGACGATTTTAGCGACACTTAGCGACTTAAAAATTTGAATTATCTTGCCGTTAGTTGTAATTATTAAGGAAAAAAAAAAGAGATTTTTTGCAAGGAAAAGTGGATTCTTTTATTTTTTTAATTGCAAACTTGTTTTTCAATAAATTAAAAAAAATTTTATGTCATTTTACTTATGAAAAAATTATCTTTTCAATGATATAAAATTTCAGCAGCTTCTTTTTACAGTTAATGGGAAAATACTGATTAAATACTGCGTTATTGTTAAAAAAATCATTTTATAGCAGTTTTTTGTATCTATATGGACTGGCAAAAAAAGGCGCTGCGGACGCTTAAGGGTTAACTTTAAAACGAAAGTAGGGATCATTGTCTTGATTGGAAATGAAGACCATTTTTTTTAAAGTAATCACCAAAGTTTTGCTGAAAATGGTTGCGATACGGAATGGCATGGAACTGCTTTTAGTGCAAAAATCTTTTTAAAAAAATTGTATGCCTTCCATAAAATAAGCCTTTTTCTTTGAATTTCACCCCCTGACAAAATAGCTTTCCCACACCTAAAAGGATTTATTAAGTTTAATTTTCTTAACATTTACTTAAAAAATAATGATTTTTTTGTTGTAGTTCAGAACCTTATTATTTGAGTTTAAGTTTAATGCTACAGTTTATGAGGTTACTGCCGTCACACATACCAAACGATTCTTTAACAGAACCACCACCACTCAATGGAGTACGTAACCCTCACGAGCAGTAGCGGATGGCTAGTAAAAACAAAAAAAGTGCCGTAATCACGGTCACCGGAAGAATTTTAGCCGCGAAGGCAAAGTTTTAAAATGGGCACTTTTTGGGCCGAAAAGAGACTCTTAACAAACGCAAGTTTTAGATTTGGAGAAAATTTTTACTAAAAGAACTTGATAAAGACTAAAAATAGATAAATGCAAAAGCCTGCGCTTTTCTGCCGCGGTGTTTTATTTACTTGGTCTGCAAATGTTTTTGATTTAGCATACTCATAAAGGTGGAACGTTCTTGTTGCAAATAAAGACCTTTTATTACTTTATGAAAACATTTTCTTAATTAATGTACACAGTGACCAGGGATAGTACTTAATTTAGAATTCATAAGTTTTTCTGCCAAAATCAGAGGCAAGTTCAACTTCAACAAATACAACAAAAGGCGTAATATATTTTTTAAAGAAAAATTTGTAACACGACGTTTCGTCCGTTACATCGGTAAAACAACACACAATTCACCACGTATTTAAAAGCCAAAAAAACTAATGATCCCAATGGTCAGAAGCAGCCTTCACCACAACAATTTAACAACTTCATGCAACAGAACTAAAATCAACAGATAGAAAACCCACATTCGTCATAAAATTTTTATTTTAAGGTATATTTATGAAAAACATTCCGATCGGGTTTATATTTAAAGTTTATATTAATCGGGTATATTTAAGGAAGAACATTGAATAAGTTTTAATACTCGTTTTAATACAAAATTATTTTAAACATTAAAGTTTTAATTCTCGCTTATCCGAACATAAACGTGATTTAAAACCTATAAATGTGGCTAAATTGAAAGCAGATGAATTGAATAAAAAACTACATTAGTTAAACATTGCTTTAATTGGGAAGGAAGTTTATTCAACCGTTTATTCAAGAACAGCCAAAGAGTGGGACGTATACATCCCAGTAGTACCGAAAGGGTCAAATATGTCTCCTAAGGTTATCACAGTCGTATTATAAACTTTTCTTTAAAAACTATATTAAGGGAAGGCGAGACAAAACCGTCGTGTTTATTTTAAATTTAAAATTTGTGGTTTCTACCAAATGCAAGACTGCACTGGTAGAAGCGGCATTGTGCATCACGCACGCCGATGACCAGATGCTAGGAATACAGTATATCGAGTTATAGGGCCTTCTACCAGATGCATTGCGAGATTGATAGAAACGGCAAAACCTGGTAAGCAGACTGTTCCTGATGAGAGTTTAAAACTCGGAACCATGGTCGGGCAGTGAGCTCGGGTTCGACATGCGTGATGCACAATGCCACAGGTGGTACTCTCTAGTGCCATCTGTCTTATAACTCCATTTATTTTAAATTGGCGTAACGTCTTCGGTGCTGGACTTAAATTAACGAAAGAATATTTTATACTTGTTCTGACAATATAATATCTCATGAATATAATTTAAAACCCGTGGCAACAGCATAAAAATTTTATTTTAGAAAAATCTATATTTTACTTACATTCCCGTTTTGTCCCGGGCTCGGGGCATAACGGTCATAGAGTGTCCGTTTTGCCCCAGGTAAAATTAAAAAGAGTTTTTATCTTTGATTTAAACTTTAAGTATTAATATTAGTGCTTCTGCTTTGTGACAACTAAAAAAATCAAATAGAAACATATTTTATACAGACATGGTAATGTCAAAAAAATTAAACAGGAGAAAAATCGCGCAAAAAAACTCTTGGCCAGTAGCCTATAATACGAACATCTATGGTGACAACTGACAACACTACAAACATTTGGTACATTGAATCCAATTTTTAAATGGTGGCTCTTCATAAAGTTGTGTGCGAAGCAAACTGATATATTTTACTTCATTGATTTTATTTGGTTTATTCATTACTTGAAGTTTTTTAACGTAGGCTTATATTAGTTTTTTCAATGCTGTTCCACTTACAGTGATAGATTTTTTAAGTTAAAAACTAGTTATCTTAGTGTCCTGTTTCGCTTTACGCTTTCTAAGTGTTAACTTTGCAGAGGAAAGAAGGGATATGTCAGAAAAATAATCAAAAACTCTTTCATCTTTATTACTTTGTTTAGAAACACTACAGCTAGCCAATTCCTTGCAGTGATTCACAGAAAAATTAATTCTACATTTGAAGTGCTTGTCGCAGCTACATTTGAAGATACATAAAAAGTTTGAAGATAAATGCTATTAAAGTCGAAATCAGACACACAATTTATCAGCTTTCTGCATGAAAACCTGTGTTAACTTTCATCTGAGATGATGGCGATGATAAATGTGCAACGAAAGCAACCTCAACCCTGACCAGTGCAGACAGCTAGTAATATTTTACATAATTTTATTTCAATTTTTTAGATTTTAATAGTTCAAATTGAAAAATGATGAAGTGCAACAACTTGACGTCGTTCAATATGACGCGCTCCATTGTTTTCGAAACAACAGTTTTTATTTTGACTATGATGATGGCTTATCTCGTCGTCGCGCTCATCATATACGAGTGGAGAAAGCCCAACAACATCATCAGTTTACTTCATTTGAGTGACTTGAATCGCAGTTTGCAGTTTGCGCTGAAGATGCGACTGCTGACGCTGTTTGCGGTCTTGCTCGTGCTCGGAAGATTCGTTTGCGAGAACTACCAGCTACTGGCTCAGTACACTGGAGTCTGCTATGATTACTGTAACCCCATTGTTAAAGTCAAGATTACGTTGACGTCAGTTGCAGTCTATAGTATATACGCTTTTTTGTGGATGCGACAGCAATTTTTTTATGCTGAGCCCGCGATTCAACATCTTTCGAGGCCACTGATTCGCGCTTTAAGCTGGGGCGCATTAGGTATCCTCACCTTGGCGCTGTTAATTGGGAATGTGCTCTTCTTGATGACCAGATTCTATAAGATGACCGAGCATGGTTGCTTTAATCACCACAACACAATTCCAGCTGTAATTCCGTGGATTTTTGTGGGGACAGCGACCGTATTGTCTCAATTGATCTTGTTCGCTTTGTTTGTTTATCCTTTATTGCAACATAGAAGCCGACTAGATGCCAACTCTCGCTTCAATTTTAGCAGCTTTGTTCCTTTGATAAAACGAGTTGCCATGGCAACAGCGATCTGCATTATCTCAGACATCATCGCTCTCCTCCTCATTGTCCTGGTGAAAGACCAAGATGACTTTATTCCTATTCTTGCTTATGACGTCTCGCTTGTCGTAAACGTCATCTGCGTCATGGCGTCGTTTAGTGATTGGTGGAACCGGCTTGCTTCTCCTTTATGTTGCAATAGATTCCCACTGCTAAGCAACGAGGAAAAGGGATCAACAACGAACAAGAACAAAGGAAACATTGATTCATCGGGAACAAACTGCGCGAGTCTGCAAGGCGGTTTCCAAACAACTACTTTCCCTGAACAAAACAAATTGCCAAATCACTCGATTATTGCTCAAGACAAAGCACACTTCGTCCAACTCGATAGAGGATAATCATCAGAGGCTAGCTTGGAAGTGAGAGAGAAGTCGCTTTGCCTATCGATGATGACGCGGCGTCTTTCTAGCTTTAATGCAATTAATCACGTCATTTTTAAGCTGTCATTTCAATCGAATGGACGAACGACTTCAACATCCGGGCTTCTTGTCGCTGCTTGACCAAATAACTTTTTTATCACAAACAAAAGTAATAGAAGACCAGGCAGCAGCACGTTTATTGCAAAAATGAACAAACCCTGGTTTTGTTTTCAATTAACTACGTTTGTTTGGAAAAACAAAAGCACAAGGCAATAATTATTTGAAAATCCCGTGTCTTTATTTCCCTCTAGCGATTAAAACTCCCTCAAGCCGGCCTGATGAGCAACCGCTTAACAACCTGATGAATCGACATCGCGGTGGACCCGATTCATTTGGTGCAACAAGCGATCGAACCGAGGTCGGAAGTAAATTACGCCCTGCGCCATATAAGTCTGTGCATTCTTGAAACAAATCACCTGTCCAATGACATCATAATCCTGGTAGGCTACTCTTGCGTCATTTTGGTAATGTTAAAGCAGAAATATTTTTCAATTTTGTTCAGCATCATGGTCTAAGGCAGTGTTTCCAATCTGTGAGCCTTTGATTTAATTTTAATTGGCCCACGCGATTTCAACAAATTGAACTATTTTATAGTAGTTATAGGCTCTGCTTTGAAAATACGTGTTTAGCATTTCCCAAGTTTTTTTAATATTCTACCCGATGGAAGAAATACCGCTATGTCTGGAACAAATTAAACGTCAATAATGACAATGACCGAGTTGCCCTCCTTAAGCATTTCTATAAATTATATTTCGACGTTCTTAATGCTAATCCCTGACATCACAGACTGCTTTATGATTATATTTGTAGAACAACCGGATAAAACTTTATTGGATTGGTGTGAAAATAAATGGTTTAATTATTTGAATGCAAAAATTAATATTGATAGAATTTTTTTGTCTTATAATTGTGATTGAGTTTTAAACCCGAAAGTTTTGTTGATCTTTTCAACCAATTTTTTCGATCTTAGCGGGAGTTTGCGTTTTTTGATTTTACGACAAATTTTTAAAGTCTGCGTTTTTTCATCTTTACGCGATTGATAATCACGACGTCGCTGTTGTGTCATTTGCCTTTTGTAGCTTCTATTGAAGCTTCACCTTTTGTCTTAATTAGAATGGTCTTAATCAGAATGAGTAGGGTTTTTTAATTCTTTTTAATTTTTTACAAAAACTGATGATGGCCTTGCAGCTCTCAAAGCACACGTCACTATCCAGCCTTGTCTGGAAAAACGTGCGAAAAAAAATAAGAAGCGTTTTTTTATGATTATTACTTTGACTGGCGAGGTGATAAGAGTAAATTAAAAAAATTAAGATAATTATTGCTCTAATCTGTTGCTTTTGGTTTCTGGATTTTGGCTTTTGCTAGGTTTTTTTTTTTTGAGAAAATAATTGTTGACGTGATTGACCGCTGAACGAATTATTCTGTAATAAATTAAATAAAAGTGAAACTGCTAGAATTACTTGAAGAGACTGGAAAAAAATTAATTCCTTGGACTTTTGATCAACTTAATAAGTGAGTGTTGGTAAAGTATAGGTCTCTACTAACTTATATAGGCCTATACATACCTACCTATATAACCGCTACAGCTTTATAGGTCAAAATTGATTTTTCGTTATAAGTTAGTTAGTTTTAGTTTTTATTTTTTATACAAAATATTTGGCCTATTGAACTTTGAGTAATTTTTATTACTAATTTTATGTATCGCAAGTAATCAGTGATAATGTTATGGTAAATATATGAATAATCAACACTTCCTTATTAAAAAGAAATATAACAACAACAACATTTATTTGCTTACTTCAACAGTAAAATCAACAATGCACAATAGGGTATCAGACATGTAAAAACAAACTATTAATTTTTATATTTCTAGACATACACACTGTATTTAAATAAATATGATTTGCGAAGTAAACTGACAAGTGAAAGACCATTTAATGTTCATCGAGTCAAGAACTTTCCGTAGTCTATTATAATATCCATTACTGGTAGTATTATTCCATTAAAAAAAAAAGTACTCAGAAGATACTTGTAATTTTATTATATACAGGAGTTATTCATATCAAAAAAATACACATGAAAAAGAGAAAATACGTGAATAAAATTTACATTTTACAGTGTAGTAATTAACATTACGGACACACACAAAAAAATACATAGCTTTGATCAGAGAATATTATCAGCATTTGTTTATCAAGATTGATATTATACTTTTATTACATGATTACTTCGATAATGATTTAATATTGATTGGAATTTTATTTCATATTTTTATTTCATAATAAAAGAAAGAAGTTTGCTCTTGATGCGTCTTCATTCGCTAAAGTTACAAATTTTCAATGGAAATAAATCTTGCAATACGGTTGTGTTGCAAGCTTGGATATCTAAGGTGGTCATTAAACACACTTGGAAGTCTTTTATGGTGAAAAGAATGTATAAACTTTGCCATTTCAAGTTTATATATATCTTGAATTTGTAATTTTTTCATTGATTTATACATGGAGATTATTTTAAGACAATATTTTAAGTATTTAAAGTCCATTATGCGAATAATTTTATTTTGTATTATCTGTAATTTTCTCATTGAAGATTTAGTTTGGTTTTCCCTAGCAGTGATTCCATATTTAAGGTATGGATAAACAAAACTAGAGTAAAGGTTTATCAAAGTTTTCTTATTAACGTAGTGTCTAATTCTACATAAAATTTCAGCTGCTTTTGAAATTTATTTATTTTATTTATTTATTTAAATCAGACTCACGGTCCATAACAGAAGAAAAAAAAAAAAAACAGCAAAAATTACACAAAATAAGAGACACATACAAAAAAAAACACTTAAAAAAAAAATTACCAAGTATCTATTGCAAATAAGCTAATGCTTTGTTACAGGATGTCCATAAAGTCCTGCACACATTTAAAATTTTAATACAGTATCTCAAAAACCGCATAAGGTAGAAACTTTAAATTTTCGACAGTAAATTATACAACCATAAAGTTTTTTTGTTATACTGTAAGTCATTTTTAATAAAGGCGTAAGTTTGCAACAAAGCATGAAAAAAAAGGCACGATGTGTTTTTTGGTACCATAAATTGAAATCACCAACTGCAGTACAACGTAAATTTAGAAATGAGTTTGGACAAGACCCTCCTTACACTAACAGCATTAAGAGATGGTTTAAAAATTTTATGGAAGCCGGCAGCATTTTGGATTGCAAAAAATCGGGTAGGCCAAGCATTGATGAAGAGACTGCTGATGCTGTGCGTGTAGTATTTCATAGCAGCGCAAGGAAATCAATTCGTGTTGCATCAAATGAACTTGCTATTCGTGTATTGAACTGTGCTTCGAGGAATAGCAAGTTTATTTGATGCAACACGAATTGATTTCCTTGGGCTGCTATGAAATGCTACACGCACAGCATCAACAGTCTCTTCATTTTTCATCAATTAATTGTAACAAAAATATTTAAAAATCTATAGCGGATAGGTTTATAAAGGTATCTAGCTACATGTAATTCAAACAGATTTTTTCTTTTAGTTCTTTATTCCTCAAACTTTACAGATATTCTTTAAACCAACTGTACAATTTTTTTACATGTGCTTGACGCTTTAGACTTCGAAAGACTGACGCTCTCGTTTTTATCAAAAAGAAAAAATGATTAAACGAACAAGAAATTCACACAAACATGTCACACGTATAATACGGCGATCACTACAAATCCATGTTTGCTCTCTGGGGGTACTGCTGCGTTTAGATCAAATTAAAACCACATAATTTATCTTGCTCTTGTAGATCTAGTTTTTTTCGTTTTGTTAAAGCTTGTCTTCTCACTAAAAAAAACTAGCGTACGTAATAAAGTTACTTGATTTTTCTAAAGTAGGATTAATTTATGTAAATGTTTTAACGGCAAGGTGTGGGTAGAAAGATTCAAGCACTACCAGACTTGTTTGCTGCCGTAAGAAAAACATTTAAATAAAGTTTTTGTAATCAGATTATCTTGTAACAGATGGTCCTGATCACAATAAAATTCTTCATTGAAAAAAACGCGGAAAGTCGTAAAACTAAAGATTAAAGAAGTTTGACTCTTAGCATTTTCCACTTCAAATTGCAGCAAAGCTGGTCAATTGAGTGTTATTTCTAATAAAATCGCAAAACTCATCACAATAACATCAAATAAAAAAATATCAAAAAATGTCTCGTCTCGAGATCACTTTAAAAAACACAAGACCGAGACCACAAAAAATCGGTCTCGAAACCTTCATCACTGTTTGCTCGCGTGTGCTGATATCTGCAATAAAACTGTATAATGATTTTACAATTAAGTTTTCATGCAAATCTCGTGAAATCGATTGTCTAACTTAGCAGCTATTATTTGGTTAATCGGTTAGCTAAATTCCAAATATAAGGGTGTATTCTTTATTCGGAATAGTAAAAATTATTAATATTCAAATTAACCCTATTCGAATCTGTCTCGGATTTCTTTGTCCACTAAGAAAAAGTTTTCTTGACCTTTTTAATATTTATAATTTTTGTGTTAAACTGTTTAATAATTAATGATTGAGAATAAAATGCATGAATGAATAAAATGAATGTTTCGGAGCTATGGACTAATGTTTTTTAAAAAGTTTTGCGACGCACAGGTTGAGAAGTACTGGCATAAAGATATGTTAAGTTTGCTTTCACTAAACGCCTTATTTTTCTATATATTACAACGTATTAGTCCCAATATTTGTATAGTGCGTTTGCAAGTATTTATTGTATTGTACGTGCGCAGACTGTCTAAATTTTGAGAATCGGCAGCGTGGTCGAGTGGTTAGAGCCCCGTGCTCATGATCAACATGGTCTCGGTTCAAAACCCACTCGCGCCATTCCGTTGTGTAGTGGGGAAAGACACTTAACGGCACTTTCCCCTGCTTGGTGGTCTTGGCAGGCAGTTCTAAATTACAGTCATATCTCTATTAAATTGCAAGGGGACAGCAATATCTTGGCATCTCCGGAAGCAGGTCGGGGTAATTGCATACCCTATGTATTAGCGCCTCCGTCGCTTTCCTGCGAGTCAGGAGGATAAATACAGAGATAAAAAAAGATTACTGCTCTTAAACCATGAAATTCATTAAATATTTTTGAAATGTGTACAGTATAACCTCTTAATATTAACCTAAATGGATTAAGATTGAAGATTTGGCCAGAAAAACCACAACAGAAATTAATTTAAAAAATAGGTTAAAAGCAAATTTCCGCATCTCCAAATGCAGCTCGGGGTAATCTAGTAGCTAGACGGTTGCTCCGAATATAACGCCTACGACGTTTTCCTGCAATCATAAAAAATAATTAAGTTATGTTTTCCAAATGAAATTGTAGCATTAGTTTAAGTATGCTTCTATTAAGCACCAATACATGACAGCAATTGGTTATACCGCACAAATATGATTAAAAAAAGATAATTAAAAAAGACGCCTTGGATCTCACCAAACAACACAGCAAAATTTTTTTGATTAATGTTTATTAAAAATTTACAACACTATAAATCAAAATATTATTTTTAAAACACTTTAGATATGTAAAGCTACTTGATGGTTCCAGAAATTCCTGCTACATATGTGATTTAAAACTTATAGCAGCAAGGATAAAAGAAAGCAGTGATTGATAATACGAGTACGCAATCTCGACGAACAAAAGAGTCGTGATCGGACTAATTTCGTGTGTCTGATCTTAGAAATAGGATCTTTAGAAATCTTAGAAACAGGCAGACATTTAGAAGAAATACAGTTTATTTTGCCCAAAACAATATAAAACAATACAATAGTAAAAGAAATATAAATGAAAGAAAAAGGCAAGGAAACGTCGAGCAACCTTATGGTTTAAATAAGTAAATAAAGACCAAGCGCCGAAATCTCTACATTCCCGAATTCAGTGTGCGACGAACTTTCGTGAAACCCAACGAACAACCAGTTCGTAGGTAGACAAGAACCTGTCCTGACTTGATCGTTTGACAAAATACGTGATGAATAAATCCAGACCCCAGTGAGCACGTATCAACATACTAATTCGGCAGTCTGCATGCACGTTTGATACAGCTACGTTGCAGCAGCTTTGCATGTTTTTGAGGAGAATCACGATTGAAATGGCTCAGCTGTTTCTGCTGGACTATTTTAAGTTTGTTGTGCGGTCAGAAAAATTAAAACCCAAAATAGCTATGCTTTTTTAAAAGCGAGTTTAAATAACTGAATTCGTTCGTGAGTGATTATTTCATTTTCGTTGCCCAAAAAAGTACAGTGATTAAAATAGCTCAGCTTTCTTGGATCTATAAAAAAAAAGCGAATTGATCACTTCTTATAGTAGTTCATATTTTAACTCCAATGATCCCAGCATAGACGGGCCGTGCAAACACATCACAGTCACATTTTCTCTTTTAACCGAGGAATAAAACAAACTTCATGGCGGTTGTGGATGTTGTAATCTCTCAGCAATTTGTTGTCATCCTTAAGTTTCACTCCATTGAACACAAGCCAGTAAGTCCTCCAAACGTACTTCCAACTGATGTGAGGGATTCCTCCTTCGCGTCTCTGTTTTAACTCAACATGGCGTTTAATCGCTTTCTTGAAATCACGAACACTCGCATCGTGTGCCACAATCACTGGATACACTTCATTGTCAGCACGACGAACTTTGACAGTCATGGCTTGCCCATGCTCCAAAGATGTAAGTGATCTAATCTGAATAAAGAATTGAATTGTTAAAAATTTAGGAGGGTTAAAATTTTTTGTCGTTGAATTTCAATCTTAATTTGTAAATTTAATTTGTAAAGGTCTAATAATGATTTGTAGTTATCAATACATCAATATGGTTTTAAAAACTGGTAAAGGCTTGAAACCGCATATTCAAACTGGGTAATGAATGAGTGCACTTCACATTGTAAATAAATTGTTTATCCTTTAAATCAGGCCTACAGCACTTCATACAAAACTATTTGTCGCGGGCCGCATGCTGTCGCTGTTGTAACCGCAACTGTTACGGCGTAACGTCTTGTGATCGTGGATAAAAAAAGTCCAACGTCGTAACGAGGTTATTGTCGCATGACCGTTATCTCTTTACCAGGATATTCTACAATATCTTATTGTTGTTTTTAATATGTATTGGCTGGAAAAACTTATCATTGCTTTGCTCGATTTATCTTTATTAGGGCTAGTAAGCGTTTTTCAGCTATCTTTCAGTAATAGTAACCGTCCTCTGCAAGGCAAATAATAGTAAATCACTGAAATGTTAAGGTACATTGCAAACATTAACAATAAATCGACAGAAGACACAAATTGCAAAAATAAAGTGTAATGAGAAATGTTACATCTCTCAGCAATTTGAAAGAGAGAGTGTAGTAAAGCTTGAAGGAGATGGGCAGTGGGTGTCGATATAAAAAAGGTATTCGTCTCAGTGGGCTTTGTTTTAGTTAAATGAGGGAGGGCGAGAGGTTGAATTAGTTATAGGGAAGATAGGAATAGTAATAGATATAAGAAGATGATTGGAGCCAAAGTCTGGAAGGACTTGTCATGTGCATTTAGAGGCTATGGGGAAAGGAAGAAGAGAGAGATCATGAGAAGAGTAGTATCCAGTGAAGCAGTGTAATAGAGTGGGATGGTCAGGGTTTTTGAGGGATAGTGGACAGAGGAGAGAAGCCAGTCAAAAAATCTTTTCCTAATTGGTCCTCCAGATGTGAGAGTCCCAGGATGAGGGATGGCATTTAAAATCGCCAAAAATAAAGGCTGTAAGGGATGAGGGTAAGAGGAAAGTTGAGAAAAATTTAGGGCAGAAGTCATAAGAGCGGATAGGTGGGACATAGAGATTGAAAAGATGAATAGGAGAAACCCTTTTATTTTTACTGTTGAGGTGGCTTGTCATTGGTGCATGAATTTGTTTGTCGGCAGCATAGTTGAGTGGTTGAGAGTGCCGTGATTGTGATCGATAAGATCTCGGTTCAAAACCTACTTGCGCCATTCTGTTGTGTTCTAAGGAAAGACACTTAAAAACATTTTCTTCTGATAATAGTCTTAGCAAGAAGCTCTAAATTTTAGTAATATCTCTAAAACCAAAAAATTTTACCTGGACAGCAATCTCTTGGTATCTCTGCAAACCGGTTAGGGTACTTACTTTCCACTTCATAATTGTCCTAGGTATAATGACTCTGTCACTTTCATATGAGACAGGAGGATAAACATATAGATGAAATAAAGTAAACTTAACTAGCAGTGACTTTGTTTAATGGATCACACAACAGCATGAGATCCAACAATAATAAATTAATTTAGAATGTATTTTTTTTAATTAAAAACAATGGTAAAATTACAGCTATCAGACAGTGATGGTGATTCTACGATCAATGAATATGATTTTTTTTATTTTTATCTCTATATTTATTTTCCTGACTCGCAGGAAACCGACGGAGGCGCTAATACATAGGGTAGGCAATTACCCCGACCTGCTTCCGGAGATGCCAAGATATTGCTGTCTGCTTGTAATATAATAGAGATATGACTGTAATTTAGAACTGCTTGCCAAGACCACCAAGCAGGGGAAAGTGCCATAAAGTGCCACTCGACCACGCTGCCGACAAATTTAAATGGTCATATATAAATAGTCAACCTGGGGTCCTGGCGCCACAACATTGCACACAGCCACTCTGACCCCAGTGCACTCTGCCGCAGAGTACTGCTTGCCTGCCTGGTGTTGCGGTGCCCATACTCGGCTCATTGACAAGCCTATCAATGACGCTTTGCACATTGTGACTGGATGCCCGCATCCTACACCAATATACAACTTATCTGTCTTAGCAAATATTCTTCTAACTGAGCTTTGCTGCAAACAAGCCATGCTATCTCTAGCTCGCTAAGCAAAGGGCCTGAACACATACTTGACGAAAGGCTCTTGTCCCCAACAACTAAAATCATGACACCCATTCGTGCCTGTTCCACTGGAACTTTTAAAAGACTTTTCTTAGTCGGACACTAATGTGGCATGCTGGGCAGAAAACAAATGATATACAGAATGGCAAAGTAACACCTCCTGCTTATGTACTTTCATCCCCAACCTCAACCCTTAACCATTGGGAATGTACCCACCCACACCATCCTGGGTCAGTCTTAATTGCCTCTGCACTGGCATTGGTTTATTCTGTTTGACAATGTACAGATGGGGTATGGCTCCCACAGCAACCTGTGAGTGTGGTGTGGAGGAAGAAACTGCAGACCATACTATAACATCCTGACCCATTTTCCATCATCTAAGCAGAGGGCTTGGTCTGGAATCAGTTGATAATGGGGCAGTGGCCTGACTGCACAATACCTGTCCTAACATCTAAAGAGTCTTCCAGAAAGAAACATCTACTCCATACGTAGAAAAAGATAAACTTATAAATTAATTTTTTATTTTCTAACCATTATTGAAAGAGTTTTAGGGAAAAGCAAATAAAACCAAAAAACAAATGAAAAAATTGTGTCTTAAAATTCAATGAATAAATTTATGTCTCACCTTAAAAAAGCAAGTAGTAAAGCATTTCAACAGAAGGTTTTAAAAGTAAAAAAAATACCCAGATTATCTTTCTTCAGATCAAACACAATGAAAAAATTGATAAGTTTTTAATACGATATTCATTGAGTATCATTTAAATAATACCTCATCCAATGTAATTTGATGATGCATATCACACAAAAGTGGATCACCAAGCATTTCATCTAGTTTAGTTTGAAATAACTGCATTAATTGATTAAATGTTAAAATTTCTTCTGCATCATCTGAAACAGAGGCCATAGTAGCAGATTTGAAGAGTCAACAGAAAACACTTTACTAAATTATTCCAAAAATTGTCACCATGTTATTCTGCATAAATGAAACCAAAAATTACATTAATTAAATAGCTGAATGCAATACTCAAATTTGGTAATCTTCCAACTGCCATTTTTTAACCCCTAAAACATACTAATTATTTTTAAAATGATGTGTCAAAATAAACCTAATTTTTTTTCAATTTATTGAAAGTTTATATTCTATAGACACCATAAATCTTAATTAAATTTTAAAATCATTATTATTCCAAGTAAAAAATTATATAAAAATTATATTTTTGTGTTTTTTTTTTACCCATGATAAGATATGTTAGAGAAGTGTGGCTAAATATGGTCTACCACAATATACTCATATATCAAATGTTGTTTTTTCTGGTAATAAGACTAAAAAAAATGTCCTAAAAGTCATAATTAAAAGCTTAAAAATTATTGTAAAAGACTGAAAATCAACTACAAAATTACAGTTAAGATTAGAATTATTGTCACAAACTTTGTTTGGGAATCCCAAAGGACCAGTTGAGCTAGGTAACCCGAATACCTGCGCTGAACAAAGCTGTGTCTAAATTTTATTTTATTCCGGCTCAAGAAGTAGTTTTGCTATGAGCCTGACGGTTTATACAGTTGGTTAACGAAAGCTCGGATTGATTTCGTTGAAGATTCTTTTTCACAACAAACAGAGACCCTTGTCTCTAATAAAAGCAAATGTATTACGAAAATATCACGTCCGACGAAACTTCTATTCCAAGCTTTGCCAAACTGCAAAGCGAAATTAACAATATAACTCGACTCAATCAACACAAATAATTCTACCTCTGTAGAACAAAACTGCCAACCACTGGCACAAAGTAAATTCAACAATTGTCCGCCGACACAAAATCTAACGGTCCACCTCCTGTGGCCAAACAAAATCACCTTCGCTCGAGCCGCCACTCGAGTCGCTTCAAATTACCTCACAACGATAATAATAATCATCATTCATGATAATCCTCGCTACGCAGCGGCTTTATATAGAAAACAAAATCACGTGACGTAAACTTTCTCGTAAATTCGAGATTGAGCCAGAAACCCCTGGAGAGATCGTTACGCGAATCAAGTGGCATATACGCGAACCTTCCAGTACAATGACGTTAGTCAAAAACATATTACGTTAATACAAAGAGAAAAAAAGAAAAAGATACATGTATCGAGCCATAGAACAAATTGGACGTATACCGCAAACAACGCTCAAAGAGCCGCATTTATTCTCTTATAATAAAACTACGAATTGCTTTTTAACGGGGATACACTACATCGTTATGATTAAAATTATGAATGAAGTGTGACAATTATGAATGAAGTGTGATATTCACATAAAAGACATAACAACAAATGGCACATAATTTTGGTCAGTCAACACTGCTGGGCTTATGATGTCATAGTTGAGCTTATGATGTTAATCAGAGATGGCCATAGTTTATTCAAAATATCTTAAATTAAACATTTATTGATATAATTGATAGTCAGTGATATCTTGTGGCAAGTAGAAATTTTTTTTTAATCTGAGATATATTAATACAATAATGGGTTTGGCAGTAAAAAGGTTACAATATTGAAATACTCAATATACAAGGCAAATCATATAACTGAACCATTATTTTTATTAACAATTACAAGTTGAACAAATTTCTTGATACAGAATTACAGCAAAGGTTTAAAATAATAAATTTACCTAATCTAGACTATCTTGACTTTTATTAAAGCAGATTTTTACACTTTCTTAAATAAGCTGTTTTGCAGAATTGTTCATGATGGCACAATCAGTTAACTAAATCATTAATATTAAAATTAGTAATTTTAATTTAAATTTATTAAAATTAGTTGCTCTACGAAATTGTAGATTTTTACATCAACTTTATGAAATAGTAATAAATGCACTTTAGTTACATTTATGCCACCTTATCAATCATGTTTACTATCAATGTGCGGCCCTTACCTACTCAGGTACGCGATAATTTGGCGGGAGACAATTTGGCAGCACAAATTTGTTGGCAAGCCGATTTGGCAGCGAGCCAATTTACCGACGAGACAATTTGGCGGGAAAATAAATAAAAATGATTTACCTTCACTAGCATTGAAGCGACAGCTAAAAAGTTTTGTTATGTCACAAAGGTAATTGAAAAGGCAATTGTAAATGTAGCGATGTTTTTAGCCCAATATTTATCTATTTAAATGTACAATAGCTTAATTTCGAATATTTAAATTAAAAAAGGTACTTGAATAGTTAAATTTTTGAATCACAGTTGTTTAAAGATGCATCTTTTACAAAAAAGTACAATAATGTAGCTTACTACAAAGACAACAGGTTAGAACAGGGATTCTTAAACTGGGGGTGTGCCCCCCTTGGGGGGCATGAAAGCTTCACAAGGGGGGCACAAGCATGACAGTGACATATTGATGAAAAGCAGCTCCAAACTACAGTCAAATCTCATTACCACCTCGTTACTAATCCAATAGATCAGAATCTGTGACCTAGTTTTAAAAAACAATTTTATCTGGGCTTCAATTCGTTACTGTTTTAATTTCCACTGTCTTATTTACATTGACACATCGTTATATGCTTCGCCTTCCTTTCTCCACAGGATATGTCAACCTATTTTAACTTTAACACGTCATTTTTGTACTTTTTCATTTATTCGCTCTTTTCTCTCCCATGCCGTTATAGCGTGTTTTCCAAACTTTTTGAAGGTTCACAAGATTCATTGTTAATGTTGTTATGGAGTGCACAGTACCTAGTTGTTTTCAGTTAGAATTCTTTGCAAGGATTTATTAGTAGTTTTCTTAGTGTTGTGACTTTTGTTTGCTTTTTTTAGAGAACTGATGATGCTTTCTTAAAGTGAAATATATTTTCTATTTCTTGTTTTATTTTGAGGTTGATTGATTTTAAGTTTTTCAAACTTGTTAATCCCCCATAATTTACAAATTTTAGAATTTTGAAAATAAGTGGTATTTAATTTAGCTGCGGTGATAAAAATGAGTGCAAAAAAGAGGAAGTACAATGAAGAATATCTGCAGTATGGTTTTACTGATGCAGCAGTGAATGGTCAAGTTGTACCACAGTGCATTATATGTTTTGAAAAGTTGAGCAATGATGCTTTGAGGCCAAATCGCTTGAAGCGCCATCTTCAAACAAAACATCTTCTTCATCAAATGAAACCCTTGGCTTTCTTCCAAAGCAAGAAGGATTCTTTTTAAAAAATGAAAATCGCCTGTGTGGAGAGTTTTGGCCAATTATCATCTGCAGAAGTGGAAGAAGCATCTTTTGAAATTGCTCAAATGATAGCAAGCGAAAAAACCTCATAATATTGGCGAAACTTTGATAAAACCATGCATGTTGAAAGCAAGTAGCCTTGTTTTGGGGAAAGCAACAACAAGAAGTTAGCAAAGATTTTGCTTTCAGATTCCACTATTAAGACACAAATCAATGAGCTTGCAAATGATATCGAATGTCAAGTTCTTCAAAAGATACAAGCATCACCTTATTTTGCCATTCAGTGCGACAAAACGACTGACATAGCTCAATTGTCACAGTTGATGGTCTATGTTCGTTTTGCTGGATCTACTACAATTGAGGAAGAAATGCTATTCTGCAAATCGCTTGAAATGACCACTAAGGCAGAAGATGTGTTCAGAGTTGTTGATGCATACTTTCACAAAAACGACATGAAATGGGAGAAACTTGTTGGCGTCTGCACTGATGGTGCACCAGCGATGCTTGAGTGTCGGAGTGGATTTATTACCAGGGTAAAGCAAAAGAATCCGGACACAGTTGGAACTCACTGTGTAATCCATCGAGAGGCTTTGGCCTCCAAGACTTTACCTGCTGCAATGAAGAACAAGATTGCCATAATTATACGAATTGTAAGCTTTATCAAATCAAGTGCTGTCAATTCCCAGTTATTTTCCCAGCTATGTAAACAAATGGATTCCAATCATGAAAATCTGTTGTTTCATATAAATGTTCGATGGCTATCAAAAGGTAATATGTTAGCTTGCGTTTATGGTTTGAAAGATGAAGTAAGTATATTTCTTGAATCTCAGGGGAAACAAGATCTCCTGTTACCATTCCAATCACAAAAGTTTCAACTGGCAATGGCATACCTTGTTGACATTTTCGAAGCTCTCAATTGTCTCAATCTACTCTTGCAAGGAAAGAACACCAACCGTATGAAAGATTACGATGAGATACGGACATTCATAGCAAAGCTGGGGTTGTGGCATCGCCGAGTTCAACGGGGAAATGCAGCCTCATTTCCTACCTTGGACATAGCACTTGAGAACAGCAAAGCCAAACTGGAAGGTGAACTTAAGGTAGAAGTGGAATCCCACCTCCAAATTTTGAAAGAAGAATATGACTGCTATTTTCCTGACTTGGGTAATGTTGAACTAACAGAGTGGAAGATGATGAGAAATCCCTTTCAAATCAAAGAAGATATTCTTTCGGAAGAACTGCAGGAAGAGTTTTTGGAGATAAAGTGCAACTCCACTGCTAAAGATGACTTTGAAGCAATGTCTCTTAACGATTTCTGGGCTAAATATTTGCATATATATAAGAATGTGGGCAGTGTGGCGATACGTACCCTTCTTCCATTTTCATCGACATATTTATGTGAAAGTGGATTTTCAGCACTTGTGAGTATGAAGACAAAATTTCGTAACAAACTGGAATGCAAAGTACATCTTAGATGTGCGTTGTCTTCAACAAAGCCTCGAATTAAACAACTAGTTTCCCAAAAACAGTTGCACCCTTCACACTAAGCAGGATAATGGCAAATAAATTATTGTTCTATTTTTCGTGAACTTGATTTTTGAGGCTAGGTGAGGCGTGAGCATGAATGACAAACGTCAAGGGGGGCGCAACTGAAGAAGTTTAAGAACCACTGGGTTAGAAGTTTTATGGGAGTATGAAGTTATGACATCATAATAAGCATTTTACTATATCAAAATAAATCTATTCTGGTTGGCACGCATAAACAGTTTTATTTTAACTATTTTTTTTTTTAGTTCTAACAGTTTGTTTCGTCTATAGGGCTCGTCAGAAAGCAATCCAAAAAGTAAAGCTTAACAAAGCGGTAAAAAGTCGGCAAAAGAACTTAAAAAAAAAAAATTACGGCAGTGATTAAAATTGTCAAGAATCAAAACAGAAGATTCAGATCAAGCCAAATAGCAAAGCTTACGGAATAGTATATAAGCCGGTTACAAATCGTGTTTGATTAAATTTCAATGTATAAAGTTTTTTTCCGTTGCTTACAGTAAAGTTTCCAAATAACAAACGAATTTATTGGAACAAACAAAGCGCCCTAAAATTGCTTTTAAAAAATTAAAGATTTTTATTCGTTCTATTATTCTATTGTACAAACCTGATTGAATTTTCATATCTTTTGTTTCGACTTATTCCCGTTGTATTGTTAAACATTTTCTCATACTGGTAATCAGTGTTTTTCGGAAGTCGTAAATTGCACAGCTATGATTAATGCAACCAAATTGTTCTAAGTTTTGGCAGACGCATGAATTTTGTGACTCACAAAAGATGGTGTTTATGGTCAGCACATAAGTAATAAATAAGCATGGCGACTTCAAATTTGCACAACAAAAATTTTGTTCAGTTATATTACAAAAAGATTAAATAAACATTTATCCCGTCGAATTTCACCGTTTATCTGTACCCACTATCCTAGAATCATTAATCATGATATTAGCCATTATAAATTTAAATTTGGAAACAATAGCATAAGCAACGGAAAAAAAATTTACACATTAAAATTTAATTTAAACAAATTGTAACCGCTTTAACTTTTTAATCACTGGCATAATTTTCTTTTTGTTTTAAGTTTTTTTGCCGACATTTTATCACTTTGTTAAGCTTTACTTTATGCATTTGTTTTTCAAATTTTGGATTGCTTTCTGACGAGCCCTATAGACAAAACGAACCGTTAGAACTAAAAAAAAAAAAAAATAGTTAAAATAAAACTGTTTAGGCGTGCCGACCAGAATAGATTTGTTTCATAGTAAAATGCTTATTATGATGTCATAACTTCGTACGACCGTAAAACTTCTAACTTGTCCTCTTTGTAGTAAGCTACATTATTGTACTTTTTTGTAAAAGATGCATCATTAAACAATCGTGATTCGAAAATTTAACTATTCAAGTACCTTTTTTAATTTAAATATTCAAAATTAAGCTATTGTACATTTAAATAGATAAATATTGGGCTAAAAACATTGCTATTTTTTTCGCTCTTGTCAGCTGAACATTTACAATTGCCTTTGTGACATAACAAAACTTTTTAGCTGTCGCTTCAACGCTAGTGAAGGTAAATCATTTTTATTTATTTTCCCGCCAAATTGTCTCATTGCCAAATTGGCTCGCTGCCAAATTCTCTCCCGCCAAATTGTCTTGCTTTGTACCTACTCAGCCACATTGCAAAATGCCTTGTAATTATGTTTTGAAATAAGCCTTTTAAGTTTTAATTAATCAAACTACTTTTGCAAAAACAGTCCAAGCAGAAAACAGATTAAATCGGCACTACTTGCCTGATCCCAACAACATTCAGTTCAGTTCAGTTCAGTTTATTCCCATAAGCATGAAAAGATCAACTACAATAATAACAAAATATAAGTGTCAAAATTTAAACTTTGCATTCATCTAAATGCCTTTTGTTACATAAAATAAAAAAATTGATTAATAGTACAAAACTTTACATTAACTTTAATAGATGTGTTTATTCCTCAAAGACTTTTCATCTAAAACTCGACAGGATGAATTGTCGGAATGAACTAAGTATGATCCAACCAAGCTTATAAAAAATGTGTTTGTATATGAAAAATGACATGTTCTCATTTTCTATATAAGCATGATGTGATTGCTGTTAGTCCATTCTGACAATTTCTCCCAACAATTGTCAGATGAAAAGCTTTCAAGGAATGGACACTTTTTAAAGCTATTTTGCAGGCACAAAAAAGACATGTGCATGGAAAAAAATATGCCACCCAGTGGCATTTTTGAAATAAAAGTTGCAGCTAAACAATAGCTGATAAAGAGGTGTAAATTTAGTTTTAACTTTCTAATTAATTTACAAAATTTCATCAAAATTATTGATAGAAGGTGAAATTTTGCACTTTCTTAAATATGATAAAAACTAAATTTCTCATTTACCAGATGACTAATATCTCATGCCTCAACAGTTTCAGAACAAAGTTGAAATTTGGTGGGTGAATTCCTTAAAAAAAGCTCTTTCACTTGTTAAAAAATTGTTTTTAAAAACAGTGTTTTATGGAGCCATTTTTTACCACAAGATGGTGCATTTTTAGCAATTTCACAGCTGGTCCATACTTTTAAGTAGTGTAACTTTTTTTAAGCTGGTGTTTTCTTTTATATTTGGCAAAGTTATAATCCAGTTGGTAGGGAGTACCCATGCTAAAAATTAGAGCAGTACTATGTTTTGTATGGCAGCTACAACTTTTTAAATATAGCTGAAAATTTGTTCTCGGGTCAAAATATGGACATTTGGGACTCAATATTTTCATTATGTTATAAGCTAATATTATTTTGACACTTGATTCATATAATATATCAAAAAGTTGGTCAACATACTAAAAATCAGCTTTTCACAATTTTTATAATTGAGGAAATGCTTGTTTGAAAATGGCCAAAAATGAGCAAACACAAATTGCTGCAATGAGGTACAAAATTTTAATAAGTCATATGTCATAAAATACAATAGATATTGAGCTAAAATTTTCAGTTTCCTGGTCAATTATGATATACAACATTTGAGACATTTTCAACAAATTTGGAGAGTTTCAAGCAGGGGAACCAGGACACTTTCATGAAATGACCAAAAAAAAATTAAAAAGCACATTAAGTAGATAATTTCAAATTAAAACACACAAACACAAACAATAAAATATAAAAATAAAAAAGTTACTCAAGTATTTACATATGAATGCCAGTATACACTAGTAATTCTAAATATTACAAGGCAATAATGGCAAAAATGGTAAAGATAAGAATGATAGCAAATATGACCAAAAAAAGAAAGAAGCACAGTTTTGGCTATTGTTTCAATCTTTGCAATCATTGCCATGTACTATTTAAAATTGTTGATAATGATCTCAGGCAAGTATTTTTTTTAATTTTTTAAAATTATACAGCAAGTATAAAAATATATTTAAGTAAAAATAAACAAAATTATCTCTTTTAAATTAGCTATGAACTATCTCTTTTAAACTGTGAAGCTTGGCATAACTATAAATCCAATTCTCAAATAAATGACAAATAAAATAAATAAAAAGAAAAATTTAGGTTAAAAATTTTATGTATAATAATGTTCTACATAAACAAATTTGGTTTAATTCCATATCTTTCCACCAGCTGACAATAAAGCCCAACAACTAAATGCATTATAAACTATTTCTACACCATTTACAATTAAAATCTTAATTCAACTCACACATCAATCTGCAATATTTTTTCTGCTTAACAAAATCATGTCATAAATTTTACAAGAAAATTAGATTCTACAGCAACATAGAAACCATAACTTCAAAATGAGTCAAATCAGTCTTTTGTGTGAAATAACGGTTATTTGATAAAAAAAATTAATCAAATAAATCAAAATATAAATAGATAGCCAGCTTCCAAATATGAGCCTGAGGCTAAAAAACAAACTCAAAAATGATTAGTACTTAATTTGTTCAAACACCAACTTAACATTATCTCCATATTTATCCTCCTGACTCACAGAAAAGCAACAGAAACACTAAGTGCAAGAAAAGCAATTACCCCAACCTGCTTCCAAACATGCCAAGATATTACTGTCCAATTAATTTTTTTTATTTTGTAATTTAGTTTTATAGAAATATAACTGAAATTTAGAACTGTTTGCCAAGACCACTAACCAGGGGAAAGTGCTTTAAAGTGGCTTTCTTAAGGACACAAAAGAATGGAGCAAGTAAGTTTTGAACCAAGACTATGTTGATCACAATCATGGCACTCCAACCACTCAACCACATTGCTTTTAGCACTTAATTTGTTAAACAACAACTTTAGCACCTTAACTTTAGTTTAATTCATAGTTTTTTTCACTAAAGCTTCAATAAATAAGTGAATTTAATGAAACAATTGAAAAAGCAAATAGTGTGCTATAATGAAAAAATAAAGATTAAATAAAAGAAATTGTACTACTTACAACAGTTATGTAAAATGCAACCACAAACAATGCTTCCAGCATAATTCTTTAAAAAAAAAGTATTCACAGATACTGAGCTTAAATCTTACAGGAATGCAAAGCTATTTTAGAACTAACAGTTGAACTAGAAAATTAAGTTTTTTGGTGGTTCAACAAGAAGTTGATATTTTTTCACATTTGAGTATTTCAATCAGAAATTAAAAACACCCCACATATGTCAAGAACATTTTTTAAACAATGCATTAACACAAAAACTTAATTTCAAATTTAGTTAAAAAATTGAAATGCTGACACTTTAGTATCTATATCAGTATAAATTAGCATGAATACTGGGTACATTTTTATTTGAAATTCTATAAACAAGAGTTTCATTACAGTTATATTGCCAATAGTAACATAACAATTAATGAAAAGTATCAATCAATAAAATAAAAGTTATCATTAATTATTTGTTCTGGTATCAATAAGTATTTGAAATAAAATGAAGTTGCAAACCAAAAAACTCAACTAACTTTCTCAATTTTACTTTAGTTTATCATTCCATTTTCAATTGATTTTATCTTTATATTTATTGTTTTGACTCACAGTCAAGCCTTGATAGAAGACAAGCCCACATGCAACCAGAGGCACACCCAGGGGGCTGATTTGGAGGTCATGTTAGCCCCCTTTTAAATATTTTTGTCAGCCCCCTTTGGGCACTAATACGCAACTAGATAAAACTTTCGTGCAGGTAAGTGACGTTTCATGTAGTGATGTCGCAGATACAAAATTTTGTGTACACAGCCAACAAGTATTTTTTATTTGTGACACCACACTGCACTGCACTGCAAAGTTGTTACCAAAAACTTACACTGCATTGCAAATCATATATTTAAATAAAAAATTTTTAGACATCTTTTCCTTTTTTTAAAAGGTGTTTGTTTAAACAATACTCACTGTTGTAGTCATCAAAGTAAGCCCTTATATTTCAGATTCTATAGCTATTGGCTATTGGCGTAATAGCTATTGGCATTAGCAATTCAATAGCTATTGGCATAATCTTGCTATATCATTGGAAGCAGTTTAAGCACATTGCTCTGTTTGGCATCCCAGCAAGCAGCCTTAATTCAGTAATGTCTCTATAGCTAAAAAAAAAAACAAATAAAAAATTTCAACCCAACAGCAATATCTTGGCATCTTCAAAAACTGATAAGATAATTAGGGTCTTTTCAAGAAGTCACAGTACGCACTTTTTGTATGTGAAACTAACTTTAAATCCTCAGTGGTTACTATCGCTTCTTGAAAGGCCTTTTTTTTCTTAGTTTTCTTTTTTATTCCATCCTGGTGCTGAATGGAGATTCCGGGTAAGTTTCATCAAAAAAATTGCTTACAGTGACTGGCGTAGGTAAAGAATACGGACCCCCCTTGTAAAAATAATTTAAAATAACAAAAATAAAATAGGGTTAGGGTTAGGGTTAGGGTTAGGGTTAGCTAACCCTAACCCTAACCCTAACCTTTGACTCGCTTTATTCGTCAATTTTATTTTTGTTATTTTAAATTATTTTTACAAGGGGGGTCCGTATTCTTTACCTACGCCACAGTTACTTTTTGAAAAGAGCCAATAATTGCTCTTACTATAATGCCCCTTAATGTTTTCTTGCAAGTTAAGAAGATATATAAAGAAAAATATAATTACCTCTTTTTTTGCAAACACAAACCTTGCTTATTATCAAGTTTGTTTTTTTTTAATGTTTTTAGCTTGGAATTTGAAAAAATAATCACTCAAACATATTGCATAAATAACTTAGATTTTTTAACCATAAAACCTTACCAAAACCCTTGATATGCATTTGTGGTCAAAGCAATAGTTGTTGTCATGCTAAGCTATTTTTGACAGCTATAACAGTAAATCAAATCCTCACAAATAACCTTTATTAAACTATATTTAATAAGTACATTTAATTTAAGGCATACCGTAGTTAACTACTATTAAAAATTACATTCTGAAAGAAATCACAAAAAATTAGACACAAGTAAATTAGAGTAGTTCAGTTAAGATCAATTTTTATTCAATTCATTTGATTTTAGATAATACCAAACTAATTATTACAGCTAAATAGACTTTTCAAAGTTAAATCTGGTAATGTTTTATTAAAGCAGGTTGCATAATAGCTTAATATGCAATTCCAACATGAAGAGAAAACAATGCACTGCTTTAAGCCTTTAAGCTTTGTCATAACTATGCTGAGAATAAATATTATAATACTTTTTAATGCTCTACTGAAATCATAATTTACATAATAGCATAGATGTAGCATTTAAAAATTATAAAGATATTGAGACACCGTCAGAAAGACTTTGAAAAACCCATTTAAAAAAATACTTGTTACAGAGTACTTTTCAATTAAACTTTAAAAAATTAAGAAATATCTACAAGTTGCTAAAATTAATTATCGAAATGTAATTACTTATTAATGGTTGGCAACTTCAATTTTACATTGAGAGGATTTTCAAAAACTCATTCTACAGTTCTATGTCTGATTTTATAATCTGCTTTTTTGTTTTGCTTAAATTAGTACTTCCTATATAAAAAACAATTAAAAAAAGCGTTTAAAGATTAGGTGCTTTTTTCAAAGTAATATAATAGGATATTCTGTAAAGAAGGTTTATTAGGCTAAGTAACAGTAGTTGGTTCTCGTTCACTGTTTGCCCAGTTTAATTGATTACCTTTTAAATTTTGAGAAATCCCCTAAAGCTGCGAGGTTAGTAACGGCGAAAAGTGAATAAAAACCCTAATAAATGATAAAAAAGCTAAGACTTTGTTTTGGTATTGAATAATCGGGTAAAAGGTACATAATAGTCCAAATGCCAGGTTGATTAAAAAAGTGGGGAAGCTTCACATACTCTAATTCAAGTTTATCTTCAAAATTCACATTGCTTAAAGGCCCGTTTCCACTACGAGCGTGGAAAAAAGCATTCTTTGTTTGTTTTATTGCTTTTTTTTTGCGCTCGCTTCAATTGAAGATCAATAAAAGAGAGAAAGAATGCTCTTTTCCACTACGAGATGGTAGGTGCTTTCACGTAGCCTGGGCTGTGAGTAAAGGCCCGTTTCCACTACGAGCGTGGAAAAGAGCATTCTTTGTCTCTTTTATTGATCTTCGATTGAAGCGAGCGGTTAAAATTGAAGCGAGCGCAAAAAAAAGCAATAAAATAAACAAAGAATGCTTTTTTCCACGCTCGTAGTGGAAACGGGCCTTAAGTCTGTTCATTAACCCTTTCAATACCGTCGGGACATATATGTCCCATGGGACAAATGTGTCCCAATTAAGAAAAGTAGAAGAAATACAATGCGAAGTAACAAAAATCTATTTAAAACACATACTGTATATGACATAAATTTCCTTGAATTAATTTAATATGTCCATTACAAAATCAGTATTGAAAGGGTTAATTTAAAATGACAGACCGAAATCGAACCTACCAAAACGGAAGGGTATCCACCCATTCCGATGTTCAGTGTGGGTCTGCTAATCGGCAAACGTCCTTTTCAGGACGGGGCAATGCTAGGATAAAACTGCCCTTTTCAGGGCACATTGCCAACAAGTTCCGAAGACCCACTATTCTTCAGCTGAACATCGAAGGCCTCACTGCAAGCAAGATGAACATTCTTCATCACCTAGCTATGCAGTCTGAGGCACTCGTCATCCTACTGCAGGAGACCCACTGCACTGATGCAGAGAAGTTGGTATTTCCAAACTATCAACTAGCTTGGTCTTCTTTAAGTAGGAAGCATGGCCTTGCCACGTTTGTCCACGAGCGACTGAGATACACGCTTTTGGACCAATCTCCATCGACATCGGAGATCGAGTGGCTGTGTGTGGACGTTGATGGCTATAAAATAGTCAACGTCTACAAACCACTGCCAACGCGATTGCGAACCCTGGATCTCCCAGTGTTTCCTCACCCCTGTCTTTACGCTGGCGATTTTAACTGTCGTCATGCTGACTGGGGCTACGACGACAACAGTCCGGACGGTGAGTGCTTGGCTGGATGGGCAAGTATTAATTGTCTTGCCCTCCTATATAATTCCAAGGACGCTGCCAGTTTTTAGTTATGACACTGCCGCTGGAACACTGGCACCAATTCAAATCTAGCTTTCGCTAGCGTAGGTCCAAACAGTCGCTTACCGGATAGACGTGTCCTTGACAAGTTCCCCAGGTCACAACATCGACCTTCGCTTATTACACCACCAAAATTTGCTATGGCAGTGCCAAGCATGCCTGTTAAGCGATGGAACTTCCGCATGGCCAAATGGAGTCACTACATTGCTTTGACGAATAAATTCGAAAAGACTTTGTTGCCGCCTGATTCACTTGATGTGGATGCAGCTTACCAGGACTTCTGTAACACCATTAAGAAAGCAGCCAAAAAGACTATACCACGCGGGTATCGAAATAACTATATTCCGTGTTGGGATGCAGAGTGTAAATCCCTCTATAAAACTTTTCTGCAGTCTCCTCAGGGAGACGACTCAAGTTTGGCTGCTACAGCTCGGCTTGCCAAGCTTGACAGAAAGCGTAGGGATCGATGGTCCGAGGCAGTTCGGAGCATTGACTTCTCACACTCTAGTCGAAAAGCGTGGAGTATTTTGAACAACCTTACTGGTAGGTCACGACACTCTCCTCGTCACTGTCCCGTTTCAGCCGATGCTATTGCATGTCAACTGGTTAGAAATGGGAAATACGAGGCTGTTGATCGCAAGTCATCTCGACTTGTCTCTATCAAGAAGTGTCTGACCTTTGGAGGGCCACAACACCAGACGCAGTAAATATCTCTGATAATTTTTTACAAAGAGAATTTGCTGCTGCCCTCCAACATTTGAAACCAGGTAAAGCTCCGGGATCTGATTCCATCTGCTCGGAGCTTATACTCCATGCCGGAGCTGCTTTGAAGTCATGGTTACGTGACTTTTTTTCTTCCTGTTTGCGCCGATTCAAAACTCCCAAGATCTGGAGAAGAGCGCTTGTGGTTGCGATCTCAAAACCAGGAAAGCCCGTGGGGATCCAAAGAGTTATCGAACGATATCTCTGTTCTGTGTCCCCTACAAGATCCTCGAGAGGCTTATCTACGCCCGCGTTGAACCATTAATCGATCCACTGATCCCTAAAAGCAGGCTGGGTTCCAACGCGGGAAGTCAACCGTAGATCAAGTTGTTCTGCTAACCCAGAACATCGAGGATTCTTTTGAGGCTAAAAAGAAGGCCGGTGTTGTATTTGTCGATCTGACACCTGCTTATGACACTGTCTGGCATCGTGGTCTTACCTGCAAGCTGCTGAGACTACTTCCGGATAAGCACATGGTCAAAATGATCATGGAGTTTGTCCGAAATCGAAGTTTCACCCTTACCACCGGTGACAGCAAGCAAAGCAGGCTACGCCGTCTTAAAAACGGCGTTTCGCAGGGATCGGTCTTGGCTCCCCTCCTATTTAACATCTATACGTACGATCTTCCTTCCATGATTTCCAGAAAGTTTGCTTATGCTGATGATCTAGCATTGTTGCATTCTTCTGGAAACTGGAAGAACTTGGAGGGGACCTTAAGCCAAGACATGTGTACACTTTCAGCGTATCTCCAGACTTGGAGGTTGAAGCTCAGTCACACTAAGACGGTGACGGCAGCCTTTCATTTAAATAACCGATAGGCCAAACGTGAGCTAAAACTCTACAACAACGGTAGACTCTTACCGTTCTGTCCAACCCCTACATATCTTGGGGTAAAACTGGACAGATCGCTCACGTTTCGTCACCAGTTAATGGCATTGCGCAAAAAACTATCCTCGCGCGTCACACTGTTGAGGCGACTCGTGGGCTCGGGATGGGGTGCTGGTGCTAAAACACTACGCACAGCCATCTTATCTCTAGTCTACTCAACATCTGAGTACTGTGCGCCAGTCTGGTGTTGCAGTGCTCACACTCGCCTCATTGACAGTGTCTTGAATGACGCCTTGCGCATAGTTACTGGATGGCTGCCTGCGTCCCACTCCAACGGACCACCTACCTGTATTCTCAGGCATCCAGCCAGCTGAGCTTGGCCGACTGGGAGCGATACTCTCCTTGGCTTACCGTGGATCTCTGGACCCCGATCATATTTTGTATAGTCTCTTAAGTAGGTCCTCAGATACTCGCCAAGTGAGACTAAGATCCAGACGCCCGTTTGTGCCAGGTGCGCGGAATCCTTTGGACAACCTTGCCAGACTTGGCATCCGCGCCTCTGAATGGACAAATCAGAAATGGAACGCGGAGTACTGTGAAAATGTTTCCAGGCTCCGTGCTTTTGTGCCCCAGACCGGTGCCAGGCCTGTTGGGATGGGCTTACCTTGAGCAGCTTGGGTTAAGCTCAACCGCCTGCGGACTGGTGTTGGCTGATTCCATTCGTCCATGCACAAATGGGGTCTCGCTCCTTCACCGAATTGCGAGTGTGGCGCTTCTGAGCAAACCGCAGACCATGTACTAACAGCGTGCCCTATACATCGGGCACCACATGGAGCACGAGGTCTGACGGTTTTGGATGACGAAACTCGATGCTGGCTTAATGACATCACTGCCAGCATTTGACCCAGGCAGTGCAGCAGTCTGGGGTAGTAAAAGGATAAACCCTCGGCTCCAGTCCTGATGTGTCTGACCTGTAGTGGATACCCTTCAAACGACGACAACGACAACGACGACGACGTCCACTACGAGCGTGGAAAAAAGCATTCTTTGTTTGTTTTATTGCTTTTTTTTGCGCTCGCTTCAATCGAAGATCAATAAAAGAGACAAAGAATGCTCTTTTCCACGCTCGTAGTGGAAACGGGCCTTTATTCTTTCTTTGTAATATTTTTTACAAGCCTTTCTCTGCTGCACAATTTGATTCCATTGCTTTCTTTACAAGTAAGAGCAGTTCACCTCTCTCTTTATTTATTTTAGTTTCTCTCATATTTTTTTTTCTTTTTGGCCGCTTTACATGCTATTTACATTATAAATTATGGGTATTATGCAAAGAGGCTATTCAGTTGATTATGCTCCTGACACTTTGCTTTTTGTGATTTAGATTAATGAAGGGGAACAACTAAATCGACAACCCAAGCAATAGCATTATGCAAAATAGATTTGCGTAAAATTTAAATGTAAACTTTTCATAATTTGCACGCGGCGCGGTACGCGGCAAGATCCTCCAAAAAAGGTTACTACGCTGCGCGGCTGACATCACTAGTTTCGTGCCAACATAACTATAATAAATGGTTTCCGTTTTTCTTTAATAGTAACTCAAAGGATAGACACGAGCGTGTTTTCGCTATACTCCTTCAGTGTTTTTATAGACACGTCACACGTACTCGTATGCTGCGTTAAATCCAAAAAAACTTGTTTTTTTGAATTATCCCGTAATATCTATTTTAAATATCTATCTACATATTTTTGTCACGTCACAATACTAAATTTTTCCTGCTTGCAGACTCGTTTGCTGCTACACAATCACTAATGTTTAAGTTTAGATAAAATTGCCAAGATCCTCCAGGTACTTTATTGATGATTTTTGTAACATTTTACTCGACATCCTAAAAGAGCTAATCGACAGCTGCGGTTAAGAACCCATGGTCTATTCATTGTAGCGATTGCTCCGACTTAAACTTGATGAAAGTGCTTCGCAAAACGCACGTACTATAAGGTTTAATCATAAATGTAATAAAAATATTGTCTAATTTCCTTGCGATTTTAAATTTGTACCACCAATCATCTGTTGAAATGAAGGTATTTATTTTAAGTAAACAATCAAGCCGTTTATCTATTGACTTTATCCCAGTTCTTAACCATTAAACAGCGCGGATTAAAAAAGTTTGAAAATAAATGTTGTCGCCCAATAGGGAGTCTTCGCTTTATTTCGAAAAAAAACGATCGCACTGAAAAAAAAGGCGGCGGCTTCTTTGATTATTTCATTTGGCGCTTTTGATGTGTTTCGGAATATACCAAAATTACTTTGATTTTGCGGCAGATTTTTTTACAGTGCAGCCTTGTTGAGGAATGCTTTGAAAGCGCAAAATTCATGCTGTAGCAGGAGTTTAGAAAAAAAAAAGGAAAATGAAAGCATTAACCGGATAGAAATGATAGAAGCAAGACGCCAAAAAATATTACATGCATGTTGTAAATCTGTATGATTATTCTTCACGATCACATAGTTTTATTAAAAAGAAGGACATTTTGGCATTTTTTAATGTCGTCGGAAGACTGATCGATTTTTATATAGGAAAGAAACACTTTGACAAAAAAACTCTGCTTGTATTGTACGTACAACTCCCTGATAATCAGTCGTATAAGATATTGCATTGCAACTTGGCATATTGGTAATAAAATCACAGCCTCAAAAATTCACCGTATTGCTAATAAATTTATACGATTGACATTTGGATTTCATCACAGAGCTAACGTTGCTGACATCTTGCGAAACAACAACATAATGACAATTGATCAAATAACCCAATTAGAAATAACTTGTTTTATATATAAATATATAAAAGACATGTTACCAACATGCTTTGATCGTTTTTTTCAAAATAACCTGGTAAGCGACAATTTCACCAAATGTACAAGAAGCCAGTCCAAATTCTATCCCTCATTTTGTAGATTAAATATAACTAAGCAATCTTTAAGATACAGAGGTCCTCTTGCTTGGAATAAAGTCCCTGTTTTGGATTTAGTTTGTTTTTCGCGAATCTCTCTCTCTCCACGCTAAAAACTTGATTGACAAGTGTTCCTATTTTGTGCTTGTAATCCTATAGATAATATATATACGAATAAGTTACTGAAATAGCTACTACGAAACTCATGCAAAAACCAAATAAAAGGTACTCACAAAAGTTTAGGAATGTGGAGAGCCAAATAACTTAAATTGATGATTGCAATTCCGAAGTTCGAAAACAATTAGCTGCACTTCGGCCAAAAAATTATTTTTACAATTTAAATGAAAAAAAATGAATGTTTCTTTTCTCTGGCGAGCGTTATTTATCTTCTGAGGGCCCCCTGCTAATCAATATTTGAAATAAAAAAAAGCTTAAACGAGAAAGTTCACAAGGGCCAAAAGGACAGATAAGCGCCAAGCCGCTGCGCGTAGAACAAAAGAAAGTTAAGAAGGGCGAAAAGAGTTCAGACGAATGACAAACCACTGCGCATCAAATAGAATTAATATACCGATGCAAATTGGTCGCACTTGCTGTTCAGCGATATAGGGGTTTAAATTTTAGATCACTTCAAAACAGAAATTGTCCTTTGCTTGAACTCAAAACATTCCCATTAAGCATTAAACAAATAAAATCATATAGTAAATTTCGTACAGAATTTTAAAAGCACCTTATAGCAACGTAATTTTTAATGGCATTAGACTTCAAATTGTAAAACATCTGCTGCTTTTTTTTATTATTACAGGTAACTCCACCTAATTGGACAAAGAAATTGATGGTGATAAAAGCCCGATGCGACTTGAAAGGCAACATCCAGATTATTACGGCCCGTCCAGTTGGATGAAAATCCACATAGTTTACTTCTTTTGCACCTATTCTTGTTTATTATTTGTATGTTTTATTTTACATATGTAAATTTTTGTCTGGCCATATGCTTTTAAAATGGTCCTTTTGACCCGTGGTAGGATTTTTTTTGGTAGGTTTCCTTGCCTGCCTGACCCTTTTTGGTCCAAATCCTTTTGACCTTTGAGTTTGTTGTTTCTCTCACCCATGATTACACAACATTCTCTGACTATGGCTCGGATGTGTGTATTAATTATCTTTTTTTCGCTTTCCATTTTTTATTATCATCACATCGCTTTGTTCAAAGGTACAGCGACCTGCACAACGTCAGTTGTTCGTTAAGTTGCTGCTTCCTTATTCACAATCTTTATTTCTACATGTACTATGATTAATTTTAAGTTGATTGTGAGTACAAATGAAAATAAATAAAAAAATAATAGACCGTATGGTGATTTCGCTGCCTTTCTGTGCTTTGGAAAATTTTTTTGTCACATTTATATGTTGGTGTATTTTTCGACTTGAAGCACAAAAAAAATAAACTGAAGTGAACTATTGCGACAAAACTTTCGTCACCAGATAAAGTACAACTGTAGCGACATGTAGCAACTTAAAATTTTAACTTATCTTGCTGCTAGTTGTAATTATAGAGGAAAAAGAAATTTCTTGCAAGGAAAAGCAAAGTCTCTTATTTTGTTTATTGCAAACTTGCTTTTTAAAGCATTGCAATTTTTTGAGATCTTGAGGCACTCCCAACTGCAGCTGGTAAAAGACTTGATTTCTTAAGCTTTTTAATGCTTTACCAGAACTTTTTAATGTTTTAATGTTTTGCCAAAATTTAGAAGTATCAGAGTAAAATGCCTTGGACATTGAACAATGCAATAACAGACTTTTGGTTCTTTAGTCTTTTGCACCGTCTTAGTTTATATTTGAATTGTTTTCTTGTTGATTTTATTTTAGCTAAAATTTCACCATTTTTTGGTTGGCCTTTTTTAACCCAAGAGAGATAAAAAATTCTGGCTTAAATTTTTTAAATTAATTTCTCTTTATAAACATATAAACTAATATATTTAAAAATAAAATATGTCAAAAATTTTGTTGCAAAATGCAACACGACATCTTTGATCCCGAACCGGAGTTGAACCGGAAATGCATCCCTAAAAATAAAATTTGCCGAACCTAAACTGAAATTGAACCCCTAAAAGCAAAGTTTGCTGAACCTAAGCTAGAACTGAACCACTAATAAATAATATTTGTCGCACCTAAATTTGAACCGGAAGATTATTTTAAACGTTTCGACGCCCTGTTCATAGCATAAATAAAAAAAGAGATGTTTTAAACGGGAATCGTGCCCGGGTATCACAATCCGTTCACCAACGCTTCCATGTTCTACCACACTACAAAAATGAGCAGACTGTGTTTTTTTAGACTCCGAATTCAGACCAACTTTTTAAAATGATAATCCAACCCGATCCGAGTCCGACAAAACATGCAAAACCAGTACACAGTCCAATCAGTCCAAAAAAAGTTTTGGTGGAACGATCATTAATCATTTTACAATTAGGTGCAAGGTTTGATATCGTCATTATTTGGAAGGGTATCGTCGTCGTCGTCATCGTTTGAAGAGCATCCACTCCAGGTCAGACACAAACAGGACTGGAGCCGAGGGTTTATCCTTTTACTACCCCAGACTGCTGCACTGCCTGAATCAGATGCTGGCAGTGATGTCATTAAGCCAGCATCGCGTTTCGTCATCCAAAACCGTCAGACCTCGTGCTCCATGTGGTGCCCGATGTATAGGGCACGCTGTTAGTACATGGTCTGCGGTTTGCTCAGAAGCGCCACACTCGCAATTCGGTGAAGGAGCGAGACCCCATTTGTGCATGGACGAATGGAATCAGCCAACACCAGTCCGCAGGCGGTTGAGCTTAACCCAAGCTGCTCAAGGTAAGCCCATCCCAACAGGCCTGGCACCGGTCTGGGGCACAAAAGCACGGAGCCTGGAAACATTTTCACAGTACTCCGCGTTCCATTTCTGATTTGTCCATTCAGAGGCGCGGATGCCAAGTCTGGCAAGGTTGTCCAAAGGATTCCGCGCACCTGGCACAAACGGGCGTCTGGATCTTAGTCTCACTTGGCGAGTATCTGAGGACCTACTTAAGAGACTATACAAAATATGATCGGGGTCCAGAGATCCACGGTAAGCCAAGGAGAGTATCGCTCCCAGTCGGCCAAGCTCAGCTGGCTGGATGCCTGAGAATACAGGTAGGTGGTCCGTTGGAGTGGGACGCAGGCAGCCATCCAGTAACTATGCGCAAGGCGTCATTCAAGACACTGTCAATGAGGCGAGTGTGAGCACTGCAACACCAGACTGGCGCACAGTACTCAGATGTTGAGTAGACTAGAGATAAGATGGCTGTGCGTAGTGTTTTAGCACCAGCACCCCATCCCGAGCCCACGAGTCGCCTCAACAGTGTGACGCGCGAGGATAGTTTTTTGCGCAATGCCATTAACTGGTGACGAAACGTGAGCGATCTGTCCAGTTTTACCCCAAGATATGTAGGGGTTGGACAGAACGGTAAGAGTCTACCGTTGTTGTAGAGTTTTAGCTCATGTTTGGCCTATCGGTTATTTAAATGAAAGGCTGCCGTCACCGTCTTAGTGTGACTGAGCTTCAACCTCCAAGTCTGGAGATACGCTGACAGTGTATACATGTCTTGGCTTAAGGTCCCCTCCAAGTTCTTCCAGTTTCCAGAAGAATGCAACAATGCTAGATCATCAGCATAAGCAAACTTTCTGGAAATCATGGAAGGAAGATCGTACGTATAGATGTTAAATAGGAGGGGAGCCAAGACCGATCCCTGCGAAACGCCGTTTTTAAGACGGCGTAGCCTGCTTTGCTTGCTGTCACCGGTGGTAAGGGTGAAACTTCGATTTCGGACAAACTCCATGATCATTTTGACCATGTGCTTATCCGGAAGTAGTCCAGCAGCTTGCAGGTAAGACCACGATGCCAGACAGTGTCATAAGCAGGTGTCAGATCGACAAATACGACACCGGCCTTCTTTTTAGCCTCAAAAGAATCCTCGATGTTCTGGGTTAGCAGAACAACTTGATCTACGGTTGACTTCCCGCGTTGGAACCCAGCCTGCTTTTAGGGATCAGTGGATCGATTAATGGTTCAACGCGGGCGTAGATAAGCCTCTCGAGGATCTTGTAGGGGACACAGAACAGAGATATCGTTCGATAACTCTTTGGATCCCCCACGGGCTTTCCTGGTTTTGAGATCGCAACCACAAGCGCTCTTCTCCAGATCTTGGGAGTTTTGAGTCGGCGCAAACAGGAAGAAAAAAAGTCACGTAACCATGACTTCAAAGCAGCTCCGGCATGGAGTATAAGCTCCGAGCAGATGGAATCAGATCCCGGAGCTTTACCTGGTTTCAAATGTTGGAGGGCAGCAGCAAATTCTCTTTGTAAAAAATTATCAGAGATATTTACTGCGTCTGGTGTTGTGGCCCTCCAAAGGTCAGACACTTCTTGATAGAGACAAGTCGAGATGACTTGCGATCAACAACCTTGTATTTCCCATTTCTAACCAGTTGAGATGCAATAGCATCGGCTGAAACGGGACAGTGACGAGGAGAGTGTCGTGACCTACCAGTAAGGTTGTTCAAAATACTCCACGCTTTTCGACTAGAGTGTGAGAAGTCAATGCTCCGAACTGCCTCGGACCATCGATCCCTACGCTTTCTGTCAAGCTTGGCAAGCAGAGCTATAGCAGCCAAGCTCGAGTTGTCTCCCTGAGGAGACTGCAGAAAAGTTTTATAGAGGGATTTACACTCTGCATACCAACACGGAATATAGTTATTTCGATACCCGCGTAGTATAGTCTTTTTGGCTGCTTTCTTAATGGTGTTACAGAAGTCCTGGTAAGCTGCATCCACATCAAGTGAATCAGGCGGCAACAAAGTCTTTTCGAATTTATTCGTCAAAGCAATGTAGTGACTCCATTTGGCCATGCGGAAGTTCCATCGCTTAACAGGCATGCTTGGCACTGCCATAGCAAATTTTGGTGGTGTAATAAGCGAAGGTCGATGTTGTGACCTGGGGAACTTGTCAAGGACACGTCTATCCGGTAAGCGACTGTTTGGACCTACGCTAGCGAAAGCTAGATTTGAATTGGTGCCAGTGTTCCAGCGGCAGTGTCATAACTAAAAACTGGCAGCGTCCTTGGCATTATATAGGAGGGCAAGACAATTAATACTTGCCCATCCAGCCAAGCACTCACCGTCCGGACTGTTGTCGTCGTAGCCCCAGTCAGCATGACGACAGTTAAAATCGCCAGCGTAAAGACAGGGGTGAGGAAACACTGGGAGATCCAGGGTTCGCAATCGCGTTGGCAGTGGTTTGTAGACGTTGACTATTTTATAGCCATCAACGTCCACACACAGCCACTCGATCTCCGATGTCGATGGAGATTGGTCCAAAAGCGTGTATCTCAGTCGCTCGTGGACAAACGTGGCAAGGCCATGCTTCCTACTTAAAGAAGATCAAGCTAGTTGATAGTTTGGAAATACCAACTTCTCTGCATCAGTGCAGTGGGTCTCCTGCAGTAGGATGACGAGTGCCTCAGACTGCATAGCTAGGTGATGAAGAATGTTCATCTTGCTTGCAGTGAGGCCTTCGATGTTCAGCTGAAGAATAGTGGGTCTTTGGAACTTGTTGGCAATGTGCCCTGAAAAGGGCAGTTTTATTCTAGCATTGCCCCGTCCTGAAAAGGACGTTTGCCGATTAGCAGACCCACACTGAACATCGGAATGGGTGGATACCCTTCCGTTTTGGTAGGTTCGGTTTCGGTCTGTCATTTTAACACCAATGAACAGACTTACTCACGGCCCAGGCTGCGTGAAAGCACCTACCATCTGGGCCAAGGTAGGTTATCCACTCCGGGGTAATCACAAATAGGAGAGTTTCTTCTTTTACCATCCCAGAATGCTCTTCCGTTCGGATCAGATGTTGCCGGTGATAATGTTGAGCCGGTATCAGGTTTCGTCTTCAAGAACCATCAGACTTCGTGCTCCATGAAGTGCCTGGCGTATGGGGCACGTTATTAGGACGTTGTCTGCGATTTGTTTGGAGACGCCGCACTCGCAATTTGGTGAAGAAGCGAGACCCTATTTGTGCATAAATGAATAGAATCACTCAACACCCGTTCGTAGGCGATTGAGCTTAACCCAAAATTTACATAGTAACTCTATCACACATTTATCCTCATTTTAACCTAAGTATGAAATTATGCTTATATATTTGTACTTCACTACAGCATACAAAAATTAGAGAATTTAATAAAACTCTATATAAATTCACAAACATATTATAAATTTAGACAAATACGAAGTTAAAATAGCAAAACTCATGCATTGATGGCTTTAATAAGGTGAGAACAGTGCAACCACAACGAACCCCCCTAAAATACATTCAAAAGTGCCCCCTACACAAGGTATTGCTCTATTTCTTCATAGCACCGGACGTCGGTGGCACTTCTTGGAGACACTCAAAAGTGGTCCCTCCTAAAACAATGGCTAGTTTTTTAGAGTCCACACTGATTGGGAACACTTAACAGTGGACCACCCTTAAATGAAGACCTTTTTTTGAGATAACTTTTAGACATCACAATGCTTTGGAGCGCTTAACAATAGCCCGCCCAAATTCAAGACTTTTTTTTATTTTTTAGAGATCACTTTGTTTTCATACACTAAAAATGGCTCCATCTATAACAATTGCATTGGAACACTAAATAGTGCCCCCACTTACTTTTCTTGCACCCGGCCCCCTTTTTTTGCAAGGCCATCACTGAACTCATCCATTTATATTATCAATCATAACTTTCAAAAAAACCTGAATCAATGCATCATGTAAGTCATACAACTAGATTTGTATAACTAGATCAATCACAAAGCAATATTATTTCAAGAAAAAATGAATCCATATATACTGTTTGATTCTCATGTGTTATTTGATTTTCAGCCGTAAAAATCAAGATTAATTTTTTTTATATATAAATGAAAAGTTATTTCTCGCATTTCTTGCGATGCGTAGCTTACCACAGGTGGCTCGCACCTCACTTCCATTTCTTGCGATATGTACCACATGTGACTCGCAATTAAGTTTTTAAATATTTATTTTTTAAATACCCCGCAGTAGAGGAAAAATCCAGTTGCCACGTTTCGCAAGAAACGTGTTAATTGTGAGATTTCAGTCATAATTAAGAAACCTGTTTTTTTAGTTAATTTTGTAAATAAACAATCTTTATCAAATTATTGAACCAACACAATTTTGTCAAAAAAAAAAACCAATGCATTTTTGGAAATGCAATACTGCTTTTATTTTTTAAAAATTTCCACAAAATACCATAACACAGATTTTTAAAATAAGCAAGGGTAGTTAAATAAGCTGTTAAGTCTTTCATTTAATACATACATGTATATAATTTTTCAAACAATTGATAAATACTGTGGTTAAACAGAACGAATTTGATCCAATATTAAGTAACAATGGAATTTTTTTTATCTCTGTATCTCCATGACCCGCAGGAAAGCGACGGGGGAGCTAATGCATAGACATAGCTAAAGCAATTACCCCAACCTGCTTCCGAAAATGCCAAGATATTGCTGTCCGATTGAAATTTAAAAGAAATATGACTAAAATTTTGAACTGCTTGCCAGGATCATCAAGTAGGAGAAAGTGCAGTAAAGTTTTTTTCCCAAAGACACAACAGAATGGCGCGCGGAGGTTTTGAGCCGCGATCATTTCAATCACAATTTCTGCGCTCTAACTAGGCTACTCAACCAAGTTGCCGACAAATAGATTGCATTACAGCAGAGTATTTACGAATTGTCAATAATATATCATATATCTTTTCAACGAACTACAGTTTTATAACTAACTCAATGAAAAAACTTTTAATGCAAACTAAAAAAAATGTCGGCCAGAAACACATAGTTCTCATCAGTATTAAGTAAAACAATTACCCTTAACTAGTAAATTTGAAGATAAACTAGCTCAAACGTTGGTCATACTGCTAACAGTAGCCTAAATTGCTTTAAAATATTAGTTAATTTCAATTATCCCCGTACTTCTTACTGTAACTATTTTTTAAGATTACTATTTTTTGACTATTGTTGCTGTATTTTATTTTCTTTATGTTGATTTTTAATCATTTTAAAAAACAATTAGGCTATTAATATTTTATGCTGTTTTCATCATTGTAAATTCTACATTTATTCTTTTTTGACTCATACGACAACTTTGCAGGCGTTTCTCAAGGCAATTTTAAAACCTAAGTTTACAGATAACAATTTAGTAAATCTAACACTATTATTTTTGTGATTGTTTTTTAACACAAATTGCTGAATCAGTTTACCGTGTTCTGCTAAGTTGCTACGCTCAAATTTAACCGCAGATAAAAAATAAATTCAATCTTCATCTCAGTCTACAGGTATAGTTTTCTTGCTGGGCGTCAGGTATGCATTTTTAAATATAAGGTTAGTTGTTACGCTAGGGAGATTTTGCTGATTTATCCAAAAAGTTCTGCCCCGACCAGGACGGAGGAAGCAATCAGATTCCTTTAAATTTTATTTTTTATCTTTAGGGTATATTTATCCTCTTGACTCGCTGGAAAGCGACGGAGGCGCAAATACTTATGGCAAAGCAATTACCCCGGCCTTCTCGTAGTTCAATAAATTATAAATTTAAAATTGAAATTATAATTATATTGAACTTTTTACCAGTGATAGATTTGGAGTAGCAACAACACAGAAAATAATATCAAACAATTTGGTAATATAATGACTTTCCAAACTGACTGACTGGTTAGTGACTGACTAAGGATTTTGTTTTTTTTAATTGAGTAGTCCAGAATCCGGAGAAGGAAGAATGAAGAATTCCTGAATTAGGCATTTGCTTACCAGAATTTTGATTTGCTGGCATTTAGATTTTTTATTAATTGGTTAAAAAAAGACAATGCATTAAAGCAGTGCTTCTCAACCAGTGAGCCGCGGACCACTGGCGGGCCGCGAAGCTGTTTCAGGTGGGCGGTGAAATTTTCTCAGAGGCATTTCAATTTTGGTTGATACAAACAGGATTTTTTTTGAAAAAAGTTATGGATTACAAAAGCCAAAGATGTCTTATACCTGTTTGAAATACACAACGATATTCTCTATATTAATTTTAAGTATAACTAAGCATCATATACGCGTTTCTCTTTAACTCAAATCATCCTTAGCAGAAGGAAATTAAATGTAGCACAAACAAAAATATATGAATACAATTGCTACCCGTTGTGGTCAGGTGGCCACAGCTCTACGTAAGAAACTGACACATGCGCAATATCAAAAGGCTATCAGCAAAGGAAGCAGAATAAATTGCCTGTCGCTTTTTCGCTGTGTTTATTCTGCTCCCTTATTGCCGTTAGTCTTTTGATATTGCGCATGTGTTAGTTTCTTACGTAGAGCTGTGACCACCTGACCGCAACGGGTGGCAATTGTCATTGAGTTAAACCGAAATGCATAGAAGATGCTTGGCTCTATTTTGGCAATTGTTTTTGTTCTGAGATTTTATAATAGTTTTAAAAACTTAACAATAGCAAAAGTAATCTGCGTAGTCTTGCGAAAAGTGAATGATTTAGCCAAAAAAAATTTGATTGTTACGTCGCAAGTGTGGTAGCAACGAATGATTCCTCCGCAAATTCTAGCTATTAGTTCGCTATAAAGCATACAAATAGCGATATTCATTACATTATTTAGCAGTTGACTATCAGTATCAGTATCTTTTATTTCAGTTCCGCCATAAAAAACATAGTGAAATAGGAAATTTATAAGTAGTAGAAAGCAGAACAGAAAAAGGAAGAGGCAACAAAACGATGAACGTTATGGCATGCAATCAAGATAAGAAGAGATTTTTAAGAACAAGTGTGCATGGTTGCAGCACCTTTTAAGAGAAACCAAAAAATAAAGAAAAAAGAAATGAAATGAAAGAAAAGAATAAAATAAAAAGAAAAAAGCGTAATCCGAGTCATATGTAGACGCTGTTGTGTCGGCGGAAAATGTGGTGGGATACACAACAGGTCGCTGGCAAAAAAGGCCTGACAGGCAAAGAAACCCACCCAAAGAAATCCTGTCGTGGGTCAAAAGGACCATTTCACTCATATGACAAGGAAAAAAAATTTAAGATTAAGAATTACAAACACACACACACAAAAAAAAAAAAAATAAAAGGAAAACACAAGATGCAATGCGCAAATATTTTAGAAATAATTCAAAGTTTATAACAGAATAAAAGCGATATTTGAATCTGCTTTGTGATAATGTCTTCTATTCATCGTAATACAAGGAAAATAGAAGTGGGTGCGTCATCTTATAGGGTACGAATTTTCTGACAAAAAAGCAACAAAAGCAAGCACCAGAAGCGAGAATTTTTAAGTTTATCAAATATAAGAAAATTGATCAAAAATGTTAAGAATTTAAGAGGAATTGGTTTAATTTTTGTTTAAAAGCATTGTTTGTTTTAGAGTCTCTAATCATAAGAAAAATATTATTCCAAACTTTTGGTCCAATAAATTTTAATGATTGTTGAATAACAGTAGATCATATTGGCCCAGATGGTAGGTGCTTTCCCGCAGCCTGATCCGTGAATAAGTCTGCTCATTGGTGTTAAAATGACAGACCGAAACCGAACCTACCAAAACGGAAGGGTATCCACCCATTCCGATGTTCAGTGTGGGTCTGCTAATCGGCAAACGTCCTTTTCAGGACGGGGCAATGCTAGAATAAAACTGCCCTTTTCAGGGCACATTGCCGACAAGTTCTGAAGACCCACTATTCTTCAGCTGAACATCGAAGGCCTCACTGCAAGCAAGATGAACGTTCTTCATCACCTAGCTATGCAGTCTGAGGCACTCGTCATCCTACTGCAGGAGACCCACTGCACTGATGCAGAGAAGTTGGTACTTCCAAACTATCAACTAGCTTGGTCTTCTTTAAGTAGGAAGCATGGCCTTGCCACGTTTGTCCACGAGCGACTGAGATACACGCTTTTGGACCAATCTCCATCGACATCGGAGATCGAGTGACTGTGTGTGGACGTTGATGGCTATAAAATAGTCAACGTCTACAAACCACCGCCAACGCGATTGCGAACCCTGGATCTCCCAGTGTTTCCTCACCCCTGTCTTTACGCTGGCGATTTTAACTGTCGTCATGCTGACTGGGGCTACGACGACAACAGTCCGGACGGTGAGTGCTTGGCTGGATGGGCAAGTATTAATTGTCTTGCCCTCCTATATAATGCCAAGGACGCTGCCAGTTTTTAGTTATGACACTGCCGCTGGAACACTGGCACCAATCCGGATCTACCTTTTGCTAGCGTAGGTCCAAACAGTCGCTTACCGGATAGACGTGTCCTTGACAAGTTCCTCAGGTCACAACATCGACCTTCGCTTATTACACCACCAAAATTTGCTATGGCAGTGCCAAGCATGCCTGTTAAGCGATGGAACTTCCGCATGGCCAAATGGAGTCACTACATTGCTTTGACGAATAAATTCGAAAAGACTTTGTTGCCGCCTGATTCACTTGATGTGGATGCAGCTTACCAGGACTTCTGTAACACCATTAAGAAAGCAGCCAAAAAGACTATACTACGCGGGTATCGAAATAACTATATTCCGTGTTGGTATGCAGAGTGTGAATCCCTCTATAAAACTTTTCTGCAGTCTCCTCAGGGAGACAACTCGAGCTTGGCTGCTATAGCTCGGCTTGCCAAGATTAACAGAAAGCGTAGGGATCGATGGTCCGAGGCAGTTCGGAGCATTGACTTCTCACACTCTAGTCGAAAAGCGTGGAGTATTTTGAACAACCTTACTGGTAGGTCACGACACTCTCCTCGTCACTGTCCCGTTTCAGCCGATGCTATTGCATCTCAACTGGTTAGAAATGGGAAATACAAGGTTGTTGATCGCAAGTCATCTCGACTTGTCTCTATCAAGAAGTGTCTGACCTTTGGAGGGCCACAACACCAGACGCAGTAAATATCTCTGACAGTTTTTTACAGAGAGAATTTGCTGCTGCCCTCCAACATTTGAAACCAGGTAAAGCTCCGGGACCTGATTCCATCTGCCCCGAGCTTATACTCCATGCTGGAGCTGCTTTGAAGTCATGGTTACGTGACTTTTTTTCTTCCTGCTTGCGCCGACTCAAAACTCCCAAGATCTGGAGAAGAGCGCTTGTGGTCGCCATCCCAAAACCAGGAAAGCCCGTGGGGGATCCAAAGAGTTATTGACCGATATCTCTGTTTTGTGTCCCCTACAAGATCCTCGAAAGGCTTATCTACGCCCGCGTTGAACCATTAATCGATCCACAGCTCCCTAAAGAGCAGGCTGGGTTCCAACGCGGGAAGTCAACCGTGGATCAAGTTGTTCTATTGACCCAGAACATTAAGGATTCTTTTGAGGCTAAAAAGAAGGAAAAACCTAACCCTACTCTAACTAAGCAACAGCATATTTAAACATAAGAAAACACTCCCTAAACCTAAGCTGGCTAAACTCAACTGACCACGTTTTGCGAATGACTCAATCTGATACATTATGACGTAATCGAAGTTTTAAGGTTTCCGCACGTCTAGTAGAGAAGGTGCATACGTAATAGGCGTCGAATAAAGATAGGGTAATTTCCAAATAGAAATTATAATGAATCTCACCGTAACACCCTTGAAACTTAAAAATGCACTCATGGAACTTTTTGAAGACAGCAGTCTCAAACTTCGATATCAAGAAGTAGATCTTTCTCCATTTTGAATTCAAGCAAGTAAGAAATATTCTTTATTATCAGAACGCACTATCAGATTTTTATTGCCATTTACCATCACTTATCTATGTGAATCTGGCTTTTCAACTGTAACTTATACGAAATCGAAAAAACGAAACAGTCGTGACACAGAAACTCTGGATGCTACTTTGCGCGCGAGCTTGTTTCCTATCAAGCCTCTATTTGATCTTATTATATCCAGTAAGCAAGCTTAGGTTTTGCATAAAAAATAACTGTTCATCGTTTTTTGTAATTTTGCTGTTGGCAATCATGTCTATTCCTGAGTTCTGAACTAAATTCTAGGTAAAAATGAGCTTCAAAGCAAATCCTGGGAAAAATGTGGGCCGCAGAATAAAAAAGGTTGAGAAGCACTGCACTAAAGTATAAAATAATGCGGTTTGACTGTCAGACCCGACGGCTCGATCCGATCTTAATCTACAATTTTTTTTTTTTTTGTCTCTATATTTATCCTCCTGACTCGCAGGAAAGCTTATCCTAATACATAGGGTAGGCAATTACCCCGACCTGCTTCCGGAGATGCCAAGATATTCCTGTCCGCTTTTTATTTAATAGAGATATGACTGTAATTTAGAACTGCTTGCCAAGACCACCAACCAATAAAAGGCTGTTCGGATTATCCGGCTCCAACCAAAAACAAGCTCAGTCCGGCTCCGGGTCCAATCTATGCTCTTGCCACACAAATTGTAAGCGCTTGTAGACACACCGCCTAAAAATGATTGTATAACAATTAAGTCGAAAAAGCAATCACCAGACCTTCGATTTAAAAAAATTTAGCATCGGGAGCCATACCTTAGATTTAAAAAAGTTTGAAACCTGGTTCCGTACCTCTAGCCCCTGCCATAAAAAATTTTCAGTAGTAATTATTCATTTTGAAAAAAATATTTATGGTATAATATGAAATTTTGGAATAATCGTTAGGCCATCGTCAACACCAAGCAAACTGAAGCGAATCCTGCCAGACATGAATAACATCAACACGTAAAGTACTTATGGGAATGCAATCAAAACGTTTAATGTTTTTTAGTTTTCTGGTTTAAAAAACTGATTTCTTGTAAATAATAGCTTACCTGCACACTTAAAATCAAAAGACTAAGGTGCCAACTCAAAATTATAAAGTTTGAAAATTTGCTTAACATGAAGCTTGATTTTGACTTGACATGTTTGAAGATTGTTAATTTTTTTTTTCAAGCTGGTAAGTTGTATTTGTTGTAAGTAACTGCCTGATCACCTAAACTATGTTGTTTACATTGAGTCTCTTCAAGAAGTCACTGTGAGCATTGTTTTGGGGGGTAAAACCAACCCTAAATTCCCTACTGCACTAGGATGGAATAAAAAAAAACCAAGAGAAAAAATCCTTTTAAAATGTAGTACTAATAACAGGGGAGATCCAGGTTAGTTATATGAACAAAAGTCTCATATAGTGACTTCTTGAAGAGACCCTTTACGTCTATATATGTAAATTCTCTCTATTTCACTCAGTTTAGTTTTCTTTGGTTTCTGCTTTGTGACATTATCAAAATAAAACAAAATATTCAAAAATTTGTGAGTTACTGAAAGACTGGATTAAAATAAGAAAGAACCAATCAAACAAGTTTATGTTGTGACATGCTAATTAATTGAAACTTGATTGCAAGTAAACGTTTGGTTTTTTTGTCTGCTGTCTTAAATTTTTTTTACATAAGGCAACAATTTTTTTAATAAATTGTATGTCCTTTTTGTTTTTGTTTAACAGAATTCCATACATGCAGCAATTGATTGATACATTAACACTAGATTAAATACAGCAGGGTTTTCCAAACTGTGTGCCACGAAAAAGATTTAAGTGTGTCATGAAATTTTCATGTTTTGACAAAAACCATAGAGTATTCGTCTGCAGATGACTTATGTATTTCCTGTAGTTTTAGTATTGTTAAAACTCTTAGGTTGCTTCAGTAAAAATTTAAAAGAAAGAGATCCATTTACATAAAGTTGTTTGTTTTCTGGATATAAACAAACAACTTCATCCAGCACCTTCATATTAAAGATAAGCAAAAAAAAGAAGATAACTGTAAGCAATGAGATTGCTATCAAATCAGTCTACGAGGTGTGTTTGAAAAGTATCGGGACTATATGCTTTGCACAAACAACACTTGCAACAGTGATAAAAGCTTTGTTTTTTAAGATGGCGCAATGTCTTGTGGTTGTAAAAATGTAGTTTCAGCATTCTGTGACAACCATATGCTTTTTTACAGGCTTTTCTTGAAAGGCGCTTTACTGTAGTTTGTTTTGGGATAATTTATTTAGTAAATATTTTTTTCTTTTTTTTTCTTCTTTTGTTTACAAAAATGAGCATTGAACAAAGAATCAACTTGAAGTTTCTCATTCGACTTGGAAAAACTCCAACTGAAACATTCAATTTGCTCCAAGAAGTTTACAAAGATGCTACGATGTCAAGAACTTGGATTTTTGAGTGGCACAAGAGGTTCAGAGAGGGAAGAGAGGATGTGGAAGATGATCCTAAGAGTGGAAGGCCAACAACAAGCAGAACAAACGAAAATGTTGAGCATGTGAGAGAAAAAGTGCGCAGTGACCGCTGCCTTACTGTTAGAATGATAGCAGATGAGTTGAGCATGAATAGTGAGAGGGTGTGGAGGATCATTACAGAAGATCTGGGGATGAGAAAGGTTTGTGCGAAAATGGTACCAAGGTTGCTAAATGATGGGCAAAAGGAAAATCATGTGCAAGTGTGTCAAGACATCCTGAAACAACTTGAAATTACACCAGATCTGCTGAGTAGAGTTGTTACCGGTGATGAGTCGTGGATCTTCGAGTACGATCCACTCACCAAACAGCAGAGCCTTGAATGGAAGAGTGCATCCTCACCAAGACCCAAGAAAGCAAGGCTGTTCAAGTCCAAAATTAAGGTGATGCTGATTGTTTTCTTTGATGTTCATGAAATTGTTCATCTAGAATTCTTGCCACAGGGCCAAACCATTAACCAGAATGTTTACAAAGACATCTTGCGACGTTTGATGCATTTGGTAAAGGAGAAAAGAAGAGAATTGTGGGAGACAAAGTCATGGCTGCTTCATCATGACAATGCTCCTGCTCACAATGCCTTAAGCATACGACAATTTCTTGCAGAAAATAACATTGTTGTGCTGGAGCAACCACCCTACTCGCCTGATCTGGCTCCCTGTGATTTTTTCTTGTTTCCTAAGCTCAAGGGAGTCATTAAAGGAACCCGTTTTCAAGACTCAAAAGCCATAACAACAGCCGTAACGAAGGAACTACGAGCGATCCCAATGGAATCTTTCCAGAAGTGCATAGAAGCATGGCGGCAGAGATTAGAAAAGTGCATTTGAGCTCAAGGAGATTACTTTGAAGGGGACAAGTTGTAATTTTTACGTGGCATTTCAAATAAAATAATTATTTACACAGTCCCGTTACTTTTCAAACAGCCCTCGTATAACAGTGCTTTTCAACCTTTTTAACATTTTGCACCAGATAAGTCATAAGGCAGCAGCTGTAGCTCAGCAGTACATTTTCATTTCACTTTGTTAAAAGAATGTGCAAGATTAAAATGAAGACAAAAAAGGTCTTACTTATGCATTTTTTTTAAGAAAAAGAAATTGGCTTTCCATTGCTGATGTCAGTTTTAACTAATGACAAACAATCATTCAAAATAAAAGAGCTTCTATTTGTATTTACCAAATTGAAATAGTTCAATAAAGTGCACAACCTCTTTAAAAGAGCTTTGTGACTCATCAGTAGGTCATAGTGCTATTCATTTTTAGATTTGGTAGTAAAAGAACAATTATTAAAATTAAGTATGAATTGTTTGTTGCAACTAAAACACAAAGAGATGAATGGCATGAGTACCCTGGTATTTGTAAATATATCTTACTGTCATTCACTACTACTTATTTACATAATATAAATCTGCTTCTTTTTCTTTAAGAAAGCATCAAGATTAGAAAGTGTGAAGCAGAAACTGAGGGGTGTTTGTCAGATATTGTATCCAGTATCAAAACAATTTCTGAGGCACACCCTTTCATTAGGTGTTGCTGTTATTATATATTAAATATATTGGGTTGAGGAATACGTAGTGTTTTTATATTTTTCTTTTATTTTACAATGATTTTTTACTACTTGGCAAAATGTATATCTTCATTCGATAGAGCTCTTTCTACTGTAAAAAACTGTGCTGATCGTCTTTTTGACTATTTTGAGATTTTATTATTTGTAAGGCTTACATATGGAATATCCAGGGGGTAAAAAGCAACATTTTCAACACCTGCTATTCTTCGCTTTTTATTGAGGCCAAAAAGCTGCTGAAGCAGCCCGGAACATTTGTATGGTATATGGGGAAGGTGTCATAGGCAAATCTACGTCAAGAAAATAGTTTGCAAAGTTCAAAAATGGCAATTTTGACATCAACAACATGCCCACAGTGGAAGACTTTCTGAATTTGACAAAGACCATCTCAAAGCACTTTTGAAGGAGGAAAGTCACTAAACAAATTGGCCGAAAAAATGAACTGCAATCAAAAAACGATTCTCAATCATCTTTATTGAATGGAATTTGCCGAAAAATTGGGAGTCTGGGTGCTTCATGAGCTTAGCGAAAACAACAAAGAAAATCGCCTTCAAATTGCTTCTCAACATCTTGCCCGCCATCGAGCAACACGTGGTCACAAACAGCACTTTTTATACCAAATCATTACATGGGATGAGAAATGGTGCCAAGAAATAAATATGAAGCAAAGAAAGGAATGGGTGGCTTTTGGAGATATGCCAAAGCCAAGAGTTAAGCCTGACCTCCATCCAAGAAAAACCATTATCTGCATTTGGTGGGACTGGGAGGACATGGTGCACTGGGAAATGCTCGAAAGGAATGCCACAGTCAACAAGGAGCTTTACATAGCCCAGCTACATTGCGTGAATGAGGCTATTCAACTGAAAAGAACCCATCGACAAGGCCAAACCATACTTTGTCACGACAATGCCAGGTCTCATTTTGCACAAGTCATCAAAGCTGCACTCCAAGAGCTCGAATGGGAGGTCTTTCAGCATCCACCGTATTTTCCAGACCTTGCACCCATGATTACTATCTTTTCTGCTTTTTGTCGAACCATATGGAGGGGTGTTACCTTTGACAACAAAGAGGACCTTAAAAACTGGCTCAACAAATTTTTTGATATCAGACCCAGGGATTTTTGGCGGAACAGCATCAACAAATTGGTCAAGAGGTGGGAGGAGATCGTAAACAGCAATGGAGAATACATAATTTATTAATTTATAGCCATAACTTTTCATTTTTGTTTAAATAAAAATCTTTGATAAAAACGTTACAAACATATTTCTCAACCTAATAATTTCTGCATGTAAACTTGAAGAGTGCATTAAGTAGGCTTTTGCCTTCATGAAGTAAGTGTGCCGCAGGCAAATTCAGAGTTTATTAGTGTGCCGTAGTGAAAAAAGTTTGAAAAGCACTAAAATATCTTAAAACAGGTTAACTTTAATCAATTTCAGAGGTTTCTAGCTTTTAATATCCTGACAGTGTCAATACCAAAACCTGTTTCTTGTTGATCATAACATTTTGCCTCTGGGTCATTGAATAGAATATTTTGATGATGTCATTACAGCTTCATGGCTAACTGCTGTCAAGCAAACTATTGAACAAAGTTATCTTAAACTTTGGGCTAACTTTGATTACACATTAAAAAATAATACAAGAATAAAGCGAACAACATTTGAGGTAACTTTGATCACTCTTTTCATTTTTTAAATATTGTAAGAGTTCAAAAATATAATTTTAGTTTTTTGAGAGATGTAACTTTCTGTTTTTTGAAAGAAGGCAGGGGATCATTGAACAGCTGTGTTTTCTTGACTACAAGTCAAATAGTATTATCATTACCCCAACAGATCAAAGTTACCTTGCTAAACAAAGTTTTCCCTCTTTATGGCACCAAAAGCTTAAGCAGCTTAATCAACAAAAGCTGAATAAGAGCAGGAAGGCTTGTTGGCAATGTGATTGAGTGGTTAAGATTGTCATAATTATGATTGACGTGATCTCTGTTCAAAACTTACTTGTGCCATTTTAGTCTTACCAAGCTGTTCTAAATTTCAATTATATCTCTATAAAATTAAAAAGCCAAAATAAGAAATTTTAACCAAATAGCAATATCTTGGCATCTTCATAAGCAGGTCAGGGTAATTGTTTGCCTAATATATAGCATTGGGGATTCTTTCCTATGAGTTTGGAGGATAAATATAGAGATAAAATAAATTAAATAAAAAAATTTAAAGCTTTTGATTTAAATTAAAATCTTTATTCAGGTATTCACTTTATTTTAAAAAAGGATCACTTTTTGTTTTCAATATAAAACAAAATATTTTTGGGCCTTTTATAAGAAGTCACCGTAAGCAATTTTTTTTCAGTAAAACACCCAGAATGCTCCTTTGAGCACCAGGGTGAAATAAATAAAATATCAAAAGAAAATAAATTTCTCAAGAAGAGATAGTAACTGCCAGGGCATCCAGATTAGTTTCACAAACAAAAATCACTTACGGTGACTTCAAGAGACCCATATTTTTGGGTCTCTTCAAGAAGTCACCTAAAGCAATTTTTATTTGTAAAACTAACAAGGATCCCCCTGTGGTTGCTATTGCTTCTTGAGAGATTCTTTTTCTCTTGGCAGGGTTGTGGAGTTGGTAAAATAATTTCCGACTTGGACTCCAGGAAAACAAAACTTTTCGACTCCAACTCCAGCTGATGAAAATTTTCAGACTGCGACTCCACACATTGGAAAATTTCTTCTCCTACTTTATCCTTGGAAAACACCTGAAAATGTCTCTGACACAAAAATTCATGACTTCTTTTTTTTTATTTATATACAATGCTATGGTGCCCATGTCAACACCCAAGCACTCTTACAAGCAAGGAAAGACAAGATATACAGCAAGAAAATGTAATAAAATATGCTTAAAACAATTATACATATTAGTAAATGAAAAGCAATAGAAAAACAAAACAAAACAAGCCAAATAATAATTATAAAAATAATAATAAAAATAAAAAATATGCATATATTAACAACAAAAAAAAATAAATGAAGAAATAAAATTATAAGTAGCTATTCAATCATTTGCAAACACAAGAGAAAAAATCTGGTAAAGGTTAAACTGTTTTAATTTGCATTTAAACTGGGTGATACTAGTAGCATTTACAATACTTTCAGGCAGATTGTTCCAAATTTTGTAAGCTGTATTAATGATCAGTGTGGAGTCTGGTTTTAGGTCTAATATGATGAGCATGTCTACCCATGTCATAACAGTTGTCATTTTTTATAAAACAGTTTATAACTTTGAAAAATATCATTTACAATTCACATATTAACTCTCAAAAAAAGCTTGGCTCCTATGAGATCTTTTTAACTGGTCTCCAACTCTGACTTCAGTAAATGAAAACCTTCCAACTCCACCTCACTCTTAAACTACTGACTCTTCAACTCCAACTCCACAACCCTCCCTCTTGGTTTCGTTTTTATTCCATCTTGTTGTCGAAAGGGAATTCTGGGTTAGTTTTAACTGAAAAAATCGCTTTCACTGACTTCTTGAAGAGATTGTTTATTTAATCATATTATTTATACAAAGAAGAAACCTTGATGATTTCTAAAATATGATAAAACAAAATTTAAGGCAGTTATCTACAAAGTTTTCAAATTTACACAAATAAAAAAACTTTCAAAATTTTGCAGCACAGCTTGATCAAAATTTAACAAATATAATCCATTTAAACATAAAATAGAATTATGATTTATTTTCGTCATTTTGAAAGCTTTATTAGAGTTTAAGCCAGTGAATTGTCCAGCAGTTGTAAAGTTTAAATTTTTAAGAAAAAGGTTTCTATATAAGTAAAGTTAGATAACAAGAAAAATGTTTTGTCACAGTTAGATAAGGTTTTTTAAAAATGTACATGCTGATTGTATGGTTGTCATTGTCAGCATGGTTGGCATTTGATCTAGGGATGTACCGATACCGATACTACTACCGATACCACCATTTAGAGCCGATACCGATACTGCCAATACCACCGATACTTTTTTATCTATCAAGCACCATCAGTAAAAGTTTTTGTAAGTAACACCAAAGAATGTATTTACTAAATCTAGCTTGTTATTGCATTTTGAATTTTTTCCAGGTATATATCTATCATTACATTAGTCTACACAATTTTGGAAACAAAGTAGAAAAGATGTGCCCTTGGCTAACTTTGGGACGCTGATTTCAAATCTGATGTTCGTTTTTTTGTATCAGCCTTAATTTTTAAGTAATCTTACACTAACTTTCCCCCAAAGAGCTTTAAAATGCTGTATAGCATACACCAACTCTGCAGTTTTTAAAAGCTGCTGCACAAATCTGTTGGCTGATAAGTTTTGTAAATCGTCCACAACAACATTCTTTATTAGAACGCAACATTTTACCTACCTATGTGCTGCATCATCCTGTGTTTTGCTCTGTTTGGCATTTTCATGATGCGTTTCCAGGCGTTTCTTTCTACCATGAAGAGTTAAATGCATGGAAAGCATTCTCTAATGTAGTGAAAAACTTCCAAGGAAAATAAAAAATACCCAAATTTCAGCAAACTTGTTGAAAGCTTAATATAGGCTTTTCATAACTTACGCTGTAACATGAGTGTTAAAGTACATTTCCTGCATAGTCATCTGAAGTATTTTTCAAAAAACTTAGGGGCATTCAGTGAGGAATAGGGTGAAAGATTTCACCAAGATATAAAAGTGATGGAAAAAAAGTATCAGGGAAAATGGAATGTCAGTATGAGAGCAGAGTATTGTTGGGGTTTCGTGAATGTTCAGATTCTCGCGTTGAGAATTACTTCTAAGACATCTCTCGTCAATCTAAAAGAAAAAAACTTTTGCAATAAAATTGTATTCAATCCATTTATTTTCTCCTTTGTGCTAAGTATATGCTCTTGTATTCACAGCTTCACATTAATTAATGCTTTTCAATGTGCAGCACTAAAATTTAAAATTGTATTTTCAGAAAAATTTGACCTGCTACGGCAAAATTGATGGCAGATTTGAAATCAGCATTCTCAAATTAGCTAGAAAGCATAGTTTTTATTCTTGTTTTTGATACTCTATCAAATTTTGTAGACCTGTGTTATTCATTACAATATTATTACAAATCTGTAAAAGAAAGAAATCCAATCCAGTTCCAGGGGGGAACAAAAATTTTTTATATTTATACGACAAAAAAAATTTTATATTTTGTGCTTAAAAAGTATCGGCAGGTATCAGCTATATTTACCGATACTGATACTACTAGCCGATACCACAAAAATAGGCCGATACCACTGATATACTCAAGTATTGGTACATCACTAATTTGATCAGAAAATGTTCAGTTTTGATAAAAAAATTTGCTATTATATATGGCAAAATGTTTGATATTGTTTGCTATTATCTACAAATGGATTTTAAAAAAATTTATTTTTATGACATTTGTCAAACTAGTTGATCTAAGCAATCTAACCAACCCAGCCCAGCCATAAAACAAGTTAACCTAGCTGATCACACTAACTTTGCTGACTTTGCCAACTACACCAACTGCACTGAGCCACAATTTAAAGATGCCACAATTAGATTGCTCTTCATTGCCACCTAACAAAAGCAGCAGACAACAAGACTTATGCAATAAAATTTTTTAATTCAATTTTCTCTCAGTTTTTAAACAAGCTGTTTTTAAATCCTGGTTTTCAAGTTTAAAAGCAGACTTGATTTGGTTTTTGAAAAACTTAAATCAAAAGCACACAACCTTTTTGTTATTGCTAACCACATTACCGAGTTAGTTGTGACATGCAGCTGCCATTAAATTAGAGAAAATTCTATAAAATTATTTCTTATAAAATAGGTGACATTTACACCAACTGAAAAAAGTAATGCAAAGCATGTTGCAAAGCATGTTGCAATTTTTTGACAAATTTATTCGAGCACAATTAGCAAAAGATTATATTGATGACTTTTATATTTTGGCATATTCTCAGAAAAACTTGCGAAATTACTCATCTTAAGCTGTATTACCACAATAAGCTAGTAACAAAATTATATAGTATTGTACATATTGACAATTTGTAGGCTATAAAAAGTGAATTAAAGAAGCATGGCTGTAGCATAACGTTATTTGCTACAAAAAAAGGAAATTAGTTGGGTAAAATTTGCCATAAATTAAGTGCCTGACCTATGTCCATGGCTGCATGAATTATTATCCAAGGCTGCATACAGTTAAGGTTGTGTGCTCTTGACTTAAGTCATCAAGTAGTAAAATTATTCATCCTTGATTCTTAAAAATTCCAGACACCTTGATTCTTAAAATTAAAGTTTATCAGACACCTGTTTATTAACTGAAAAAACACCTTCTCAAATTAGTGTTTGCAAAAAAAATTAATGGCATCAAATGTCATCCAAAACAGTATTCATCATAATTTTCTTTTATAAAAAAATTTACACATTGCCACCAGAAATTTTATACCATATCATTATCATCTTTATCTTTCTGTCATGCAAGAATATAAGATATTAAGCTTAGAACAATCTTTAAGTATTTGACAAACCTGTTTTTTAAGATGCCATTATATTGCTGTCTGGTTGACACTTATTTTTATTTTTGTACAGTGATATGACTAAAATTGAGAGCTACATACTTTGTCTTTCAAATAAAAAAATTATTGTAAAGTGTTATTTTCAAAGCAGAAGGCATTACTGTAAAGTGATTTTTTTAAGGACACAACAGAATAATGCAAGTAGGTTGTTAATCACAATCAGTTGGTCACATTTGCCTTTAATGCAGTGCTTTTAACTACTTGCCCATGCTGCTGACAAGTTATTTAAATTGTTTGATTGCTTTTTCATAAAAAAATGCTTTCAACTAATTACTGTGCAATTAATAAGATTTAGCCAATTACGTATGTATATTGATCTTCACTTAATTTTTAGGTTTAGCTTGTTTCCTGCCTTACAAATCAATTTTGCAAAAACAATTGGGAATATCAGAAACTCAAAATGGAATAATAATGGCTGTTGAAAAAGTTTTTAGTTTAATAGCTCCACCGTTTTTAGGAACTGTAGCAGATCGGTTTTCTTGTCATAAATTTATAATGATTTCTTGTGCTATTCTTTCTGCAGTGTTTTCATTTCCTTTTTATTTTATTCCACCTATAAAGTTAGAAAATGTAACTATATCTGGTGCAAATCAATCCTGTGCAGATTTGCATTGCTGTTATGACAATTTAAGTTTTAAAGATCAATGTCAAAACTGTAATTTATATTGTCAAAAGTATGATGATTATGCATTAACTTTTTTTTTGGTTTTGCTGTTTTCAATTTTGTTTGTTATTACATCTGTACCATTGTCTTCACTTGTTGATGCAACAACTATGTATATTTTAGGAAATAAACGATTGCATCTGTATGGAATGCAAAGGTTGTGGGGAGCAATTGGGTTTGGCTTAATTGGGTTGTTGGTTGGTTTTTTGGTGGATGTTTATTCCACTTTTTTTAATACAAACAATAAAGATTATTTATTGGCATTTATATGTTTAGCATTATTTCACTGCCTAACAGCTGCAGTGATTGGGTATTTAGAAGTGCCAAAGCATAAACTGACTTCTCTATTTCATGGCCTAAGTGTATTTGTTAAGAATCCTCAAATTTTTATGCTGTTAGTTATTGTCTTTTTAAGTGGTTTTAATCTTGGTTCTCGCTATGCATTTACTTTTTGGTATGTTGAGCAGCTGCCTGGTTCTAGCACAACAGTGCTTGGTTTATCTTTGTTTACTGGATGTTTCAGTGAAATTCCCATGTTTTTTGCATCTGGATGGATAATAAAGAAAATAGGATATCATCTTACTCTTACTTTAGGATTACTGGCTTCTGCAGTGAGTGCTTTTAAAATATTTTTATTATTCTAAGCATTTAATTTAATTTTAAACTTAATGTAAAGTATGGCAGATTTATTTTTTCTTGGTAATTTGGTATGTACAGAATTTGACACCTAGCCTTCAATTTTTGCAAAGGTGATAAAAATTTTTTGCCTAGTTAACAATGCACTGTATCCTGTTGATAATTTAGCCATTCCTTTGATGCTATTTTTGCTCTTGGTAATGGTAGAAATAGTTGAATGAGAGAAGCCATGACTGTCAGCAATAGCTTGGGCTTTCTTATGTCCTTCGTACTTGTTAATGACTTTCATTTTTATATCTAAGGCAATGACTTTCCTCTGCTTCTTAGGACCAGAATCAGTAGTCAAATTTGTATTCTTTCATTTTTCAGTCATCATAAAGAGATAAAGTTTTACACGATTCATTAAAGCTTTTAAATAGAAATATATCTAATAGAAATCACTAAAACTTGAAGAGCAAATTTTATAGACATGCTGGCAATGTGGTACAATTAATAGTACAACTGAACAAGCATGTGAGTTTTATGCATTGTGTAGGTGCAAACATACACACACATTCACAACTCAACTGCTTTGTTGGCACTCTAAATCAAATGCAGTAAAAGAATATTTTTGAACATTTTTTTTAGGAGGCCCTCGTAACTCTGAGTCATCACTAAACAAGATCGTTGCTAAACAAGGACTGCCTGTACAATAAATATGTTTAAATCTTAAAATTTTTTAATGGAGTAAATATTTCATTTATTTTTTTAAAGAAGCAAGTTTAGATTAATATGTGTCATATCTCTGAGTGCCTAGAATACCTTAGCCTAATTCCACTGCTTCTTGCTACATCAAATGATTATCAAGAAATGTTTATAGAAATCAGCATTTTCCTCCCAGAGGTTGCAACCCCTGTGAAGGTCAACAAGTATTTTTACGAGTGTTGCAACCATGCTTATGAGTGTTGCAACCATGCTTATGAGGGTTGCAACCATGCTTATGAGTGTTGCAACCATGCTTGTGAGGGTTGCAACCATGCTTATGAGTGTTGCAACCATGCTTATGAGGGTTGCAACCATGCTTTATAGAACATTTTTTAAATCTATCGGTATTAGAGTATGCTGAGAGGAAAAGAGGTTGCAGGCTATATAAAAATCCTAAAAAGAGTCATGAACCAAAAAAACTGCAAAAGGTTGAGAAACACTGATGTAAATAATGTAAACAGAAGATTTTAGATTAACAATTGATTTATTGGTCTGAATTTTGGACTATTGAATTATATTGTCTTTTGTGAATAAATACAGGAGCAGTTTGCAAAGCATTGTCTGTTAAGTATATGAATAATTAAATCTATTGCAACTTTGAAAAACTACAATATTTAGTTTTTAAATTGGAACACTCTAGGGTAAAATGCACTGGTGGAAAATCAATAAAAATATTTTCATGTATTTTTTATCATTAAAGCTATATTATCAATTTTTGAACAGCCACAATATGTCATAACTGACACATATGTCATAGAATCTTGTATTTGAATAAGTGACCTATTCATTCTATAATAAGTGACCTATTCATACTATATTCATTCTATTTGAATAAGTGACCACCTGACGATTCAATAGGATGAAACAGACTGTTGTGGTTTTAACTAATAAAGTGTAGTGTTTAATAAATATAATATCTATATATGAAATTTTTTTCAAAATTTTTTGGTCGGTGCTCATCAGGAAAGTGCTCAATGACGTCAAGTCAGAGCGGTTAGATAATTAACTTACAGACCACAAAATTTTTTAATTTAACATTAATTTTATTTGCCCCAACAGACTGTTTCGCCTGCCTGGGCTCGTCAGGGGGCGGTTAAAAATCTGAAAAACAAAATAAATAAATAAATAAAAATACAGTTTAAACGAAGCGCTTGAATTCCAGCAAAAAAGCGATGGTTAATCGATAAATAAATTTTATTGCCAAAGAAAAAGTGTTTTTTAAAGAAAAAGCAAAAGCAAACCAAAGAAAAAGCAATATCAATATACAGGGTGTCCCAAAAAAATGTATACACACTTTAAATAATTGTAAACCAAGCGTTTATTATTATTTTTTTAATTTTCAACATGTAAAAGAATTTACAAACATTATTCTAGTGTTTTGTCACTGCTAGTTCTCACAACTTTGAGAATCCACATGTTATTGTCGACCATCATGTCAATTTACTAGGAATTACAGTGTGGTGCGGCTTATCGTCAAGAGGATTAATTGAACCATTCTTTTTCGATGCTATTGTGACTGTTCCAGTTTACTTGAACTTACTGCAACACTCTTTCATGCCAAGCATTAGTAAACAGGGTACTAAACAGGGTGGTCCAGATGGTAGTTGCTTTCTCGCAGCCTTCACTCTCAGGCATCCAGCCAGTTGAGCTTCGCCGAATGGGAGCAACACTCTCCTTGGCCCATCGTGGATCTCTGGACCCCGATCATATCTTGTATGGTCTTTTAAGTGGGTCCTCAGATACTCGCGAAGTAAGACTAAGATCCAGACGCCCATTTGTGCCAGCTGCGCGGAATCTTTTGGACAACCTTGCCAGACTTGGCATTCGCGCTTCTGATTCAGGCAGTGCAGCAGGCTGGGGTAGTAAAAGGATAAACACTCAGCCCCAGTCCTGTTTGCGTCTGACCTGGAGTGGATACCCTTCAAACGACGATGACGAGTAAATAGGGTAAACCTAAAAGACAAAGTCTACGCAATGAAACCTACAACAATCGCTGAATTGACAGCAAACATTGAACAAGAATCCACGCAAATACCAAGGAAATTGTTTCATGATGTGTGCTATTCTAGCGCTTTGCGTTACTGGCAGTGTCTGGACCAGAACAGACATCAGTTTCAGAAGTGGGAGTGACAAGATGATAAAAGAATGTTTGTAAATTCTTTTACATGTTGAAAATTAAAAAAATAATAATAAACGCTTGGTTTACAATTATTTAAAGTGTGTATACATTTTTTTGGGACACCCTGTATGTATATTTTTTTTTCATCTCTATATTTATCATCCTAAATCTCAGGAAAGCAACAGAGGCGCTAATACATAAGGTAAGCAATTACCCCGACCTGCTTTTGGAGATGTCAAGATATTGCTGTAAGCTTGTAATTTAATAGAGATATGATTTAAATTTAGAATTGCTTGCCAAGACCACCAAGCAGGGGAAAATGTCGTAAAGTGTCTTTCCCAAGGACATAACAGAATGGCATTAGTGGGTTTTGAATCGAAACCATGTTGATTGCAAGCACAGCACTTTAACCACTTGACCATGCTGCCGACAAACTGACAACATATAGTGTCCATAATTAGGTTTCTATAATATAGACTCCATATTGTGTGTAGAGCACTTTACTATTTAGATTACTGATGAGCGTACGCAAAACAGCTTAGTGCCAGGAATGCAAGGCTTGCTCTGTTAAATATGTACTGATCATGATTTTAATGCATGATGCCTTACTGATACATTTTTGGTTTCAGTGTTTTGCCCTAAGGCGCTAAATTGTTATTTAACAGTAATATTGTATTTTGATTATGCGCATTATAATCGTCATCTCATGCCGAGTTCTCTATCTCAGGTCATGATGTTGATGGCCGTGTCCGGTTCTCTACCTGGTAACACCATCATTGTCAGGTGCATATAACTAACTTTTGCCATCCCTCATAGTGTATTTACTGCAATATGCTTTATGTTCATATTCCTGATGAGTCCCTTAAGGATGAAACAGGGCCTTGTCGAATATTTGTATCGCATATAATACACAAAACACGTTGCTTTTGAAAATCGTTGTGTTCAGACAAGTAGTAGCTCCTCCCGGCATTGTCCAATCATTTGTTCTAATATATATATAGATAGATAGATAGATAGGTCTATAAACCTATCTGAGACCCTATATGAAGAGCCAACATTATGGAGATCATATATATAAATATTTGCAGACAGTACTGTTTTGACCTTTTGGGTCTCATCTGTGCAGTGAAGTTGTGCTGAGAAAGAACAAGGCACACCAATTTCTACCTTATGGCTAATCTTTATGTATGTATATATATAGATAATATTAGGTCTCTATAAAATATTTTCAATAATAGATATTGGGTCTCCATAATATTGGCTCTTCATATAGGGTCTCTGATAGGTCTATAGACCTATCTATATATATATATATATATATATATACAATATGGAGACTATATTATAGAAACCTAATTATGGAGACTATATATATATATATATATATATATACAGGGTGGGGCATAAATACTGTTACAAGATAAAATACAAACATATTTTGAAAAAAGCTTTTATTTCAATATTTAAATTTGCAAACATTCAAGACTCATACCAACAAACAATTTCACACAAACTTTATTCAAAATGCTTTCCTTTAGCCTTTACTACAGCGCGGAGTCTTCTGGAGAAATCATTGATGGAGGCACGCACTATTTTCATGGGAATTTTCTCCCATGTTTTCATCAATTTTAACTTCAGAGCTTCGATACTAGGGCTGGGTTTAGAGCAGGCTTCACTCTCAAGAATTGACCATAAAAAATAATCTAGAGGGTTGAGATCTGGTGAAGAAAGAAGCCATTCCTCTTTAGTAATCCAGGTGGGGCAATTGTTTTCACACCACACTTGAGTCACCCAAGCTGTGTGACTTGTTGCTCCATCTTGTAGTGTCCAATTGTCTTCACCATATAGAGATTTGCACCATGGTATTAAAGCCCCTCTAAAATATTCTTTATGTAAAGTTCTTTGTTAATTTTAACCCCCGAGGGTACAAAAACCAGAGGGGATTTCCCCTTTTCAAAAATTGCTGTCAACACCATTACTGAAGCAGGTTTTTGTGTTGTGAAGACTTTCCTTGTATTGGCAGGGATTGAATCTAAGGTTTTTGCCAAAACTCGATCATTTTGGTGATTGTGCACCTGTTGCACAGTGAATAACTTTTCATCAGTAAAGATAAGATTTTACAGCATGCCATTTTTGAGTCGTTTCGACAATAGTTTGCTTCTTGCCAGTCTCTTTTCAATTGTGGCCTCTGAAATGAGCTGTCTCTTTTGCAGCTTTTAGGGTGACATCTTAAGATCATCGTGACAAATTCTGCGCATAGTTCTTGGTGATATTTTTGATTCCTTTGCCATTTTTCTTATCGATTTCCTCAGATTACGTCTGATTTTTTCTTTTACACTTTTAATCAGATTAGGTGTTCTTGTTGCGAGGGCGTCCTGATTGAGGTCTGTCTGTGATTGAGGGTATTTTCTCAAATCGATCAATCATTCATTTGATCAGCATTTGGTTGATTTCAATTTTTTTCCTAGTTTAAAAATTTCTGTGGGGCTAAATCCTTTTTTGTGGTGCTCAATAATGAATTTTCTTTTTAATTCTAGCAACATTGCACAGTGTATACTTAAAAATTTTCTGAAAAACAAGAACTGGGTATATATTTAAATAAATTGATAAAGCTAGTTTAGCTTTTTAGTTAAATTTATTAGTACTAAAATTGACATAAAATTTTGTAACAGGACTTTTGCCCCACCCTGTATATATATATATTATGGAGACCTAATACAGAGACCCTATATTATGTATATATATGTATATGTATATAGACCCTATCAGAGACCCTATACAAAGATATATACAAGGTGTGTTTGAAAAGTATCGGGACTGTATGCTTTGTACAAACAACACTTGCAACAGTGATAAAAGCTTTGTTTTTTAAGATGGCGCAATGTCTTGTGGTTGTAAAAATGTAGTTTCAGCATTCTGTGACAACCATATGCTTTTTTACAGGCTTTTCTTGAAAGGTGCTTTACTGTAGTTCGTTTTGGGATAATTTATTTAGTAAATATTTTTTTCTTTTTTTCTTTTGTTAACAAATAATGAGCATTGAACAAAGAATCAACTTGAAGTTTCTCATTCGACTTGGAAAAACTCCAACTGAAACATTCAATTTGCTCCAAGAAGTTTACAAAGATGCTACGATGTCAAGAACTCGGATTTTTGAGTGGCACAAGAGGTTCAGAGAGGGAAGAGAGGATGTGGAAGATGATCCTAAGAGTGGAAGGCCAACAACAAGCAGAACAAACGAAAATGTTGAGCGTGTGAGAGAAAAAGTGCGCAGTGACCGCTGCCTTACTGTTAGAATGATAGCAGATGAGTTGAGCATGAATAGTGAGAGGGTGTGGAGGATCATTACAGAAGATCTGGGGATGAGGAAGGTTTGTGCGAAAATGGTACCAAGGTTGCTGAATGATGGGCAAAAGGAAAATCATGTGCAAGTGTGTCAAGACATCCTGAAACAACTTGAAATTACACCAGATCTGCTAAGTAGAGTTGTTACCGGTGATGAGTCGTGGATCTTCGAGTACGATCCACTCACCAAATGGCAGAGCCTTGAATGGAAGAGTGCATCCTCACCAAGACCCAAGAAAGCAAGGCTGTTCAAGTCCAAAATTAAGGTGATGCTGATTGTTTTCTTTGATGTTCATGAAATTGTTCATCTAGAATTCTTGCCACAGGGCCAAACCATTAACCAGAATGTTTACAAAGACATCTTGCGACATTTGATGCATTCGGTAAAGGAGAAAAGAAGAGAATTGTGGGAGACAAAGTCATGGCTGCTTCATCATGACAATGCTCCTGCTCACAATGCCTTAAGCATACGACAATTTCTTGCAGAAAATAACATTGCCGTGCTGGAGCAACCACCCTACTTGCCAGATCTGGCTCCCTGTGATTTTTTCTTGTTTCCTAAGCTCAAGGGAGTCATTAAAGGAACCCGTTTTCAAGACTCAAAAGCCATAACAACAGCCGTAACGAAGGAACTACGAGCGATCCCAATGGAATCTTTCCAGAAGTGCATAGAAGCATGGCGGCAGAGATTAGAAAAGTGCATTCGAGCTCAAGGAGATTACTTTGAAGGGGACAAGTTGTAATTTTTACGTGGCATTTCAAATAAAATAATTATTTACACAGTCCCGTTACTTTTCAAACAGCCCTCGTATATATAAATTTTTTGCAAAACAAAATTGATTACAAAAAAAATGAATTTGATTACTAAAACAACGAATTAGATCAAAAACCCTACAAACTTTTCAATCTTGCATTAATCATAAGTTATTTTCAAAATCTGAATATAAAAACACAAATGGCAAGCTAAGATAAAATTTCACTTCAATCATTAGTCTAACAGCAACACAGTTGTCATATTGACAATTTCAAATGTGGTAAGTTTTTTTGCCAGACCCTGTATTTTAAGCAGAAATGATGTACATTCACCAAAGCTAAAATGTATAAGCTCCTAAAAATTTCTTGCGCTACCAAACTCCCCAAAAGTTTTTGCACTGTTGCATTATAGCCATGAAGCTTGCTAATCTTCAGTAAAAATTTTATAATTTGTTTTTAGCTTCAATGCTTCTTGTACACTGTACTCACATTTGCTTGGCCTGTCCTTTTAATTGAAACTCTACATGGTTTGTCATTTGCTCTTCCAATGGCTGCAATGTGCACATATGCTTCAGAGCTGGCCCCCAAAGGAACAACAGCTACTCTTATAGGTTTAACTCAAGGAGTTTATTGGGGATTAGGTAAATTTTTATTTCTTTTGGTGTTTTGCAAATTTTTTTTTTGTTTATTCTGCTTTTTTAAAATATTGATTAAAACCAACATATTATTTACAAGAAAAAAGTTTGGAATAAATTGCTAGCAAAAATGTTACATATGTTGGTTTTGTCAAACTTAGTTTATAAACATAAGGTTTTATTCTTGTCAATTGTTTTGGTTATATTTGATTTTAAGTATACACTTAAATTTTTTGAATAGGGTTGTCCAACTTCTTTGTTTATGAACCAGTTGTCATATATGAAAAATGCAACTTTTCTTATGCTTTGCCTGAAACAGGCCAATTTCAATTATCTTCACATACCAGGCAATGATGGTAAAATAATTAGAAGTATATATAATAGTTTGCAAAATTCATATTTTGTTTTCTATGTAATTGACTTTGGCAAATCAGTTTTGAGATTTGTAACAAAATTGCTGCTTTGCAGCTCACAGTTGTGAAATATAGGTTGATATGCTTTGTATGCTTTAAGAATGCTTTAAGAATGAGAATCAATGTGTATTCATAGGTGTTGATTTTTTGTTGATACAAGTGAATTCTTGGGGGGCAAAAAAATTTTTTTTAATTCAAAAAAATTTTGTAAAGCTATGGTCTTTTAAAATGTGTGCTATATTTACAGTAAAAGCGATATTTTCCAATCACGTTTGTTGGTTTTTAACCAGGAATAAGGGAAATAATGTTTAGCAAACCACTGTCGATTGCACTCCTTCGTCTTGCTCTTGCGTATATAGATCTACTATATTTCAAATTCAAACTGATCAACACGTGGCATATTATACGTCAGACGTTTATTTGTGTATTGTAGTTTAGTGTACTAAGTAATTGAGTGTAGCTGCTGAACTTCAATAAGAAAAAAATCCTCTAGAGAGAAACACTTCGTTTAAATGTGCCAAAACCAAAACCATAGCATCTCTTCCATCATAGAGCAAAGTTCACATTCGGTCACTACATGTGCTACAGATAAACAAGTCAATGGACTGCGACAAAGCACATTACGTCATTACTGTCTGGTGTAGAAGAAAAAATATTTAGAACAATTGTTAAGCAGCTTGCAAATAGTTTTAGTCATACAAGAGGGGACTTTCTGGTTATACAATTATCATTTGACAGCGTGGATATTATGTCATAATAAAAATTCAAATTATTTTAAAATAGAAAATAACTATGATTTTGTGAGATTAAAATTATTACAAATGAAGTGTGACAGGTACCAAGAAAAACAAAATAAAAAGACAGATAAAATAGAGCTTAAATCATTTGCATGCAGGTCAAAGATTTATTATTATTTTATATCTTTTAAACACTTAAAAAATTAGTCTGAAAAAACAGAGTTGTGCCTCACAATTGCAGTAGTTAGGAAAGTGCTATCTGATTGTAGAAAACAACTACATTTAACAATTATCATTGATTTATTAATCTTTTCCTCTTTACAATTATATTAGTATAATTCAATTAATTTATCCAGGTAATATGGTTGGTGCATTGATGTCTGGATTGATTTATGAAGCATTTGGTGGCAAAGTGATGTTTTTGCTTAACTCTGCTATTGCAGCATTTGGGTCTTTGATATACTACTTAGTAGCAACTTTATTACAGAAATATTGCACATCTGGTAACTATAAAAAATTTATATTGCATCCAGTTTTCTGTATAACGAATAAAATACAATTATTTTAATGCAGTTTTTTAGGCATAATTTTTTTACTGGACCAAATAAATATAAGTGTTCATGTTTCTTTCAGATGCAAAATCTTCCAAACCACCAGCAAAAATGGAAGAGAGCACCAATAGTCCTATGCTGGAAATAATTTAAACCAAAGTTTTTCTGTACATGTTTGGCATCAAAAATTTAATTATTTAGTAATTGATCACAAATCCTTTTTGCAATACATTTTACAACTTTAATTGAATTAATGAATTCAAACTCGGTTTACTGAAAAGGTTTTGTTTCCCTTTTCATTTAATTGTTAAAAATCTTGATTCCTAAATTTCTTGCTTATGAATGAACTTACTATTTACAAATAGTAAGGTCTAGCTATGGCTCTAATCATCATCATTCTTTTTTGTCCCATGGTAAGAGACATGACATATTTTTCCTGCTTCCAGTGGTTAGTCATTGCTTGCAATCACACATCCACCCTTGCCTTTTCTTAGCTTTTTTTTTAGCCTGTTCTTATTACATCTCTCTTGTCATATCTTAGATCTTTCTTTCATGCCATCTATTGTTTTTTAGGTCTTTCTTTCTTCATGCCTTCCATTGTAATTATCATTGCATTGCTGGAGCTTTTTCATGGCTCATCCGTTCAATGCACCCAAACCATCTCAGTTTTTGACTTATCAACAGTTTCTTTGATCGTTCCACATAAACCCCACCCTTCTGTGACTTGACACCTATTGTTCAAAGCATTCTTATTTGGGTGGACTCCATTCTCCTTATATTTTTGACCTTTATTGGCCAGCACTCTGCTCCATAGCTCATAGCAGTTCGGATATACATTTTGTATACAAGCCTTTTAAACTTTTATGGACAGACTATTTTTGCATAACACACCTGCAACATCCTTAAATCTCTTCCACTTAGCTCTTATTCTTAAGCCTGCTGCTTCATGAACTCCACCTTCTGTACACACAAATTTTCCAAGATTGCTAAATATTGACACTTTTTCTATTAGATCTCTTTCCATGTTTACACTTTTAAAATCTTTTGCAACTTGGTTTGGTTTGCACAGCAGCAGTTCTAATATCAAAATTTTGTTTAACCTTTTTATGTGCTGTATAATAAAATTGTATTGATAAAATAAAATGGAGGGAACAAGTTGAAGGAAACATGATAATAATTGGTTTAAGGAAAGAAGATGTGGCAGATCAATGTAGGTAGAGAGAAGGTGTAGGAAGAGTTGTGGAAGTAGTAACATGCATCTGGCCACTTTTTTCAGTGGAGAAATTTAACTAAATTAAACTTAGATAGTTGTTGTTGTTGTTGTCAGGCCCGTTTCTGCAAATCCACCTCATTGTCATTGAAAGTAAAGTGATATCAAAAATGTTGGTTTAAATGGAAAAAATTTTAAAGGTATTATTGATTTCCAAAAAATATCTATCCAGCTTGAATTTATATAAGTTGGGCACCTCTACATTAATAAAGTTTTCAAAAGTGCTGATGGTTTTGAGCATTATCATATTAGAAATTTTTATTCAAAATTGTATGATCATAACATGCTATTATAGGCATTAGCATATTACAGATGTAACATGAAAATGGCATGTAAGTTGTTACATGTGTAACACACACACACACACACACACAATGTAAACACAGAGGGTTTTTCAGGAAGTTTAGCCAAGAAAAATTTACCTTGTTTCATTTTTTGCTCACTTTGAGTCATGTGACATGAGCCCAAATTGGGCTCACCTGTCCTTCAAAGAAACACGTGATGAACGATGAAGAGCGCACTAAACTTAAAAATTCAATCACAATTTTTTTTACAAAAATTTTTTACAGTCAGTTCAAACATAAAATCAAAAAAACGTAAAATGAATGAATGTAAGTAGAGGAGGGTCTATATTTTAATCTGTTGCTGTTTTCAAGAAATGGTTTACTAATTCAGTGCTTTTGTAAAACCATAATTAATTTTATACTATTGATTGATTTTTAAAAATTTTCATGATACTTTATTAAAACTGCTATTGTCTGTTGCTTTATTTTTATTGCACTCTAATTTAGTTTTTTATTTCTTCCCACCAATTATAATGATGCTTAATTTTTAGCTATTAAAATTTGATTTTTTATTTTAATTTTATTTAAATAAACAGATAAGTTCTCAAATTATTTACTCAACTGATATTGAATAATAATTTAAGAAATTTTTATTTAACTTATAAAAATAACTAATTCTAATTAACTTTTTTATTGTTTGGTGCATCTGTTTTGATTGTGATGTTATTGTTATTTTATAGGGTTTCCTGATCTATTTCACAATTGTGCCCATCTATTTTAGAATTGTGCCGATCAATTTTAAAACTTTATTTTTATTTTAAAAAAACATTTAAAAAATTTTTTTTGTAAAAAAATAGCTATAGACCAAATTCTTTAGATTCATTTCTTGATAATTTCTGCTCTTTCTGACATGCATATGTAACCCAACATCTTCCTGTAAAATGAATCACAGTGTTCACGAGTGATTTCGCCAAATTTCAAGACTATTAATTCCTTCAGTTTATTTTTGCTTTTTGTCTCTCATGGATAAGCAGATTTTTCCACACAGAAAAGATATTTTCAATCGGATTCAAAAATGGTGAATAAGGCGGCAAGTAAACTACTTTTAATTGTAAAGATGCTATCAACTCTTTAACACCTGAATAGTGGTGTATTCTTGCATTATCTACTATGAATATAGGATTCAATATTCCCTTTGATGTACATTTGTCTTTAATCTCAGTTAAAGCAGACTTAAAATCTTTACCATTCAGAGCCTGATTAAACATCTTATGGTAAATCATGCCATATTTGTTCATGGCAGTTAAGACAGATATATTTTGACTTCTTGCTGCAGAAACATTCACGTATGAGAAACAACCTGTTTTTGAGTGACCTCTTTTTGGACGAATTACAACAGAAAACCCTACTTCATCAATAAATATGAAATTAGAATTTTCAAATTCTGTTTTAAGAGATCTAAAGCCGTTTGCATATTTTGACCTCAATCTTATTGTTTGATCGTCGTTTCTCTTTTCAGGCACAGTCACAACAGATTTCATTGTATAATAAAAATCTTTAAGCACCCTTTCAACTGTGCTCTTACTGACTGAAATATTGAATTCTGTTTGGATCCAGGCAACGATATCAGATTGTTTTAAGAGACAGTTTTGATCTACCCATGATAGTAGAGTGTTTTTCTGCAAACTGGTAAGTTGTGATCTTTTGTCCCCACCTCTTTTCTTGGAGATCACATTTTCTATTGTATTAAATTGCTTGACAATTGCCCAAACAGTTGAATATTTTATGCCTAAAAGGGAAGAGATATCCTTCACAGATATTCCACTAAGGCTTTTTTCAATAACTCGCTTTCTATCTTTGTGTGTTACAATACTGTTTTTCCTCTGAGATGACATGATGCAAAATGTATCCAAAAAATAATTCAATATTAAGAAGATTAAAAAAGCTTTTGATAAAATTTTTTAATTAACGATAAAATTCTAAAATTGATCGGTATATTTCTAAAATTAATTGGAACAATTTTAAAATAAATCAAGAAACCCTATATTATGACATAATCAAAGCATTGTTCAATTTTTGACTAGATTTTATTTTTTCATGAATTATAATTATTGATTAAAAATGTTTTCTGATTGAATTCCCAATTTTACTTCTTTCTATTTGAAATTTTTGTAGTTTCTTAGTGCAAAAACAAACAATATCTAAAGTATTAATAAAGACCAATAGTCTAGTAATACTGGTTGCAATTTGTGTAATTTTTTAATGTTAATTACAGAAAAAATTAGTAAATTATTATTAATACAATTTAATTACTTTAAATTGTAAAAAATTGTTAGTTGGCATAATTAAGTTTTAATGAAATGTAATGATGTGAATTAACAATTATTTTTATGGGTTTGTTTTGCAAAGTGTTTAATTTTTGAAAATGGCTTGAACAGTTAGATTTTCAAATTATGAACTAAATCAAAAAATAAAGTTGTAGTAAATTTTTCTGGAAAGTAAGTTTTTAATTTTCAAACTATACACTTTAAGAAAGAAATTTTGCATTTAAAAAATTTAACATATTCACTAAAGTGTAGATTGTTAGCAATCAAAACAATCAATGTATTTTATACAGTAGACTGTACTGTATGTATCACAGGATACTATTTATCAAGGAGATGTATTAAAGCAATGTAAACTTGAACTTTATAAATTTCAGAAGCCATTTGTTATTTTGATTTTAATGTCTAATGGAAAAAACAATTAATATCTAATTAATCAATAAAAACTGCATTGTTATCTGTTTGGTAATCTTTCAATTTTTATGTTTCACTGTAACAGAAAAACCATTGTTCTGTTATAAGTAATAGTACTATTGAAGCATTTGCATAGATAATTGATAAAGAAATAACGAGATTTTTAGATGTTTACACATCTTTCTTAAATGCTAATTGTTGCTTACTTAAGCACAACAAAGTATTTGGTATGCTGTAAATGCAATTGATTAACTTTTTCTGTTTCAGATTGAAATAATTGAACTATGTAGTGATGTATATTGTTATGTAATTACATGATAATTATAGAAACAAAGCATGAAATTGCGCATTCGCTATGGCTCCATCACTAAAGTTATTACATTGCAAAACGATAACTACTCAATTGGACAGCTGAAATCAGTCATACAAGAAAGTCTTTCTACAGATTTAAATTTGAGGTTGTAATTTCTTTAGACAATTTTTTTGAAATGTATTTGTTTTAAGATTATGATTTATTGCTTCTATAAATTCGAGCTTCCTGCATGATTTAAGCAGCTTTCCAAACAATCTAAGCTTTTTAAATTTTGTCAATTAAAATTTTTGTGCCCATGAGTCATTTTTGTTCTTCTGACCAACGTTTGTGTGGTTTTGCTACTTTCCTACAATAGTGACGCTGTCTGATACAGAAAGCAACAACCAAACCAATGCAGTCATATAAAGAAGATTTATAACTGGCCTAATCCAGAGTTGATCAGTCAAAACACTCTTAATTTCAATCAATTTAAAGTAAAGACCTTTTTAGATTTTGTATAACTAACCTATTCAAGGAGGTCAAAATCATTTGTTGCTGGCAAGTTGTTTCATTTTTTAAAAGTGACACTATAGTTGTTTAGTTTTATATAGTGTGTTTGGTTGTTTTTCATAGTTGCTTGGAAGAACATCTACTCCAAGTTAGACACAGCAGACCAAAGGATTATCTTTTCACTACTCCAAAATACTTTAGTGCCTGATGCAACATTTTCTGCAGTATGTTTAATAATGCCGTACTTGAAAATCTATTTGGGCATGGATAAATGGAAGTGTTTGAAGGCTATTTACTTTTCCAATCTTTTCTGTGAAAGCCCATTTCAATAAGTGTAGTACTGGTCATGGAAATGAAAGAACAAAGCAGGGATCTTGTCTTATAGTGCTTTATGTACCATGTATAATTTTTCTTCTGGATATCATGAATGTGTAGATTGGTTAAGTTGTTTAAAATGGAGATCTGGATCTCAGTCTTTTAGGGCAGTCATATATACAGGGTGTCAAGAAAGTTCCTGATCCTAAACAAAATTATATAGGGCTAATGACAGAAGGTTAAATCAACAAAAGGTTTATTGTGGTGATAGAACAAAGCTCCATGAACATAAAAAAATCTGGTTTATTCAAAATGACCCCCATCTGTATCAATAACACGTTGGAGCCTCTGTCGGAAATTCTGACAAGCAGCATGAAGGGCATCTTGAGGAATTTTCTCCCATGCTTGTTTCAGGGAAGCTCGAAGATCCTCCAGATTGTTATGGGGTGAAGAACAGGCTTCTTTTTCCAGAATACCCCACACACAGAAATCCATAGGATTGAGATCGGGCGAAGATGGTGGCCACAAATCTTTGGTCCAGAATGAAGGAAAGTGCTCTTCGCACCACTTCTGCGTCTTCTTTGATGTGTGAGAAGGCGCGCCATCTTGTTGGAAGGTGAAGGACTTATTTTTGAACTTTTCCTTCATCGATGCGAGGGCAGGGGTTAAAATATTGACATACGAATCTGTATTCACTTTGACCCCCTCTTTAACAAAAATGAGGGGAGATTTCCAAGATTTGGAGATCGCACCCCATACCATCACAGACGAGGGTTTCTGTCGGCGTGAAACGAATCGAAGATGATCAGGGAGGTCCTTGGGTAACTTTCCAAGAATCCTGTCATTCTGGGTGTTGAACTTCGCCTCCACCAAGAAGAGTTTTTCGTCTGAAAAAACGATTTCGCCTTTCTCTGTGCCTCCCTTCAGATGGTTCAGCAGAATTTTGGCCCTCTCCTTTCTTTTTCGCTTCTGGAGGTCAGTTAGGAGTTGTCTTGTCCTGATTTTGTACGGGGACATTTTGAGATCCTGTTCAACAATTGTTCTGACAGACTCATGGCTGATATTCATGTCTTTAGCCGTTTTCCTCAAGAATCGTTTGGGGTTCCTCCGAATTCTCTCCCTGAGGGCCTTGATCTTCGCTGGAGTGCGAGCGGATCGAGGTCGTCCACTCCTATCCCGATCCTCCATGGTTGCAAGTTCTTGGAAGTGCAAGATTGTATCGCAAACAGTCGATTTTGGTGCTTTTAGCAACTTCATAATTTTAGAATTTGAATGTCCCACACGATGAAGTTGAATGATTGCAGCTCTTTTACTCATTTTATTATTATTTTAGCCAAAAAAATTTGAAAAGTGTATCTGAAACATTGAAAAGGAGGATTAAGTGGAAAAATGACGTACAGAACTTCTCATAATTCATTGAAGTTTTTGAATTACATTAAATTTAAAAATCGATCGGGAACTTTCTTGACACCCTGTATATTTGATAAATATATTGTCCAGTATGTAGTCAGAGTCCAGAGTGCCACTGTTAGGGAATGACAGCATTGCTTTTAATTGCAGAAACTTGTTAATATAAAATTATATTAAAAATTATTTTATCTACTAGATTGCATTGTAAAATCAAATCAAATAACCTGCTATTATCAGTTATCGGTCAATTTTGCTAGCCACTGCAACAGACTCTGACTTCTGCAGCCACATAATTTTTATGAACTGTGTTTATAAGTTATTTATTTGGTGATATTTCTTGAATATAGCAAGTTAGTAGTCATTCTAGCTTGCCTTTTTTGGAAGTTTTTAAAATGCAGCAAGAAGACATTTTTTTAAAGTTTAAACATTGTTTAATTTTTTTTTAGTTTACTGGAACAGTTTGTTAATAATTTTGCTCTTAATGTCAAGTTTTGATCAAACTTTGATTAAATTTTTTGATTGACTTTTGTAAATTTTATTCAGTTCATCCTTTGACTTTTGTCTAAGTTTAAATGGCTCAACAAGTGTTGGTTCTGACTCAAACTTGCTAAGCAGCCTTGGTATTGTCTCAGGGGATTTGGTGAAGATTTTACCTAATCAACCTTCAACTAACAGGCAAATATTTTGTATTTTTTCAAATAAACAAATATTAACATTAATGTATGATTTCCAGATTTATTAGAACAGTGACCATGTCAGTTGCATTTTTCAAGAATATGGCCTTTTATTTACAGGAACATGCTGCCAACATACTTCAGCCTTGATTGAGGTGCTTTTCAGTCAGGTGTATGTTTCAAAAGCAGTAGTTACCAACCTTTAAAATTGATGAACCACAGAATTTTTTTGGCAACCACTTAAAGGTCAATATATTTATGAACCAACATGAGAGCACAACTTGTGTATTTCTGGTGCTGATCCCAAACCCAGATAAATGAGGAGATTAAAACTAAGCCAAATTGTGATGCAGATTGTAAACTTGTGCTGGACCGGTCAAGGTCTGGCAGTAACTGCCACTAGTGTTGTCATGCAAAGGCTCATGAAAATTATTGAAAAAAGACAGAAAAGAGGAGGAAAGCGGGCAAGAAAATGGAGAAAAAGAAAAAGTAGCATCAATATTGCTTTAAGAGTTGGAACTTTGAATGTTGGTACTATGACAAGAAAAGGCAGAGAGATAGCTGACTTGCTGGAGAGAAGGAAGTTAGACAAAGTGAAAGGGAAGTAGAGCTAAAAATTTTTGAGTCAGAGGCAAGCTGTTTTGTTATGGTCAAGATAAAAAAGAAAAAGAAATGATGTAAGTATTATTGTAAGAAAAGGATATATAACAATTGTGTTGAAGGTTATACGAGTCTCAGAATGATGAGGATAAAGTTTAATGACAGAGATATGAGGATAAATGTTATATGTGCACTGATGGTAATCGACATGGTTTCTGTTCAAATTCTACTCATGCCATTCTGTTGTGTCCTTAGGAAAGACCCTTTATGACACTTTTCCCTGCTTGGCAGTCTTGGCAAGTAGTTCTAAATTAAAGTAATATCTCTATTAAATTACAAGCAGACAGCAATATCTTGGCATCTCCAGAAGCAGGTCCAGGTAACTGCATACCCTATTTATAAAGTGTTTTTATCGATTCCTGCAAGTCAGGAAGATAAATATAGAGATAAAATAAATGAATAAAAGCTGATAACCAATATATTGGCCAATACAGTTTTATAAAAAATAATAAAAAATATGGGAAAATTTACTTGCTGTTTTTTTAAGTTAATCACAACAGTAAAATAGTTTATGTCACTGATAAAAAAAAAAAATTTCAAAGTCATTTTTTACCTGATATAAATGTAAATTTTCACCTAGACTGTCAGACATTGTGCAATCTCCCATTTAAGTCAATTTTAAGAGTAAAAATTCATTCAGCCAAATTTTCCTGATATACAATGCATATGCTATGCATGCATATATATGCATGCAACTTATATTGTTTCTATTTTTAATGTGCCTGCAAAAGACACAACTCATTTTGCATTTTCATTTGTCCAATGCACATTTGACAACTTAAAAAAAAATGGAAATTAATATACAATTGGTTAAAAATTTGAAATTAAAAAAAATTTTTATCTTGCATTTGGGGATGGTAGTTAAGGTTTTTATCATTTTTATTACATAATCATTGTTTTTTTGTAAACCTTCTACTGATCCACTTTGCTCTCACCTTACTTTTCTCTTTTTTTTCTGTCCAAATTCTTTTACTCGTCTTTTATTTCAGGTTTGGTATGGTTAGAACTGTTAAAAAATGGCTGTATTTTTTCTTTATTCATGAAAGGAAAAAAACAAAATAATTGTATTGAAATAACATCAGAGGTGGTATGCATTGTATTAACTACTTGCACTAAACCATCAGTGGCTTTAGATAATTTATGTAGCTGTGCACATACTGTAGGTTAGGCACTTAATTTATGGCAGATTTTACCTAAATAAATTTTCACCTTTTTTTGCAACAAATAATATATATTGTAGCAAGTTTTCTTTGATTCAGTTTTTGTAGCCAACAAGTTGTTGATGTTTACATCACTATTGAATTTTGTCACTTGCTTATTGTGATAATACAGCTAAGATGATTAATTTGCAAGTTTTTCTGTAAGTATGCAAAGACCAAAAAAGTTATTAATCCCGTATGCGCGAAATGACACAATTGTGTAAGTAAGTTATATATATATAGCAATTGTACGAATTCGCATTGCTTAATTTATAATAAATAAACAAACGAAAAAAAATGAAGTAAAACTAAAAATATGTTAAGGAACAATGCAGAAACCTAAAAACAGTCCAGGTATATCAATATCATAATTCTGTCAAATAATATTAGCTGTAATTTTGATATAACTAATATGTATTGCTTTTAGGTTACACAAACTTCAACTTTATTGCTAAATCAGTTCGTTTGAAATTACGTTGCAATTTCTTGTTATTTTCTTGTTCGGCATGACAAGAGCAACTAACTTGCTGAAAACCAATGAAATCAGAGATACTTTAGTAATTTTACAGAGCAATATGCGCATTCGTACTTGTTTAAAACTTGAACAAGGAATGCGCATACACGTTAACGGTTTGCAATAAACAATGTTTCCACAGAAAAATGGTGATTTTTACTTTTTTTACTTTGAAAGATTTAAGTTTAATAATGAATTTAACTAAATTTTTTGCTTGGAAAAATATAAAAACATGCTTAAGGGGAAAAATAGAAGGTTTAAATAAAGAAGCTAACTATTATTAGGTTTACCTTACGTCCCGTTTTAGCTAGGACAGTCCCATTTTTTAGGCCTTGTCACGGCGTTTCGCCTGGTTGACCAAAATGTCCCGGTTTTACCAATTTTAAGTGAAGACCTTTTTTTTAGAGGTCGCTATGATTTTGAGACAAAAAGTAGGAAATCTGAGACTGATTTCAAGTGAGAACCTTTTTATAGAGAACACTGACGAATTTTTTTCTTTTAACGAGCGTCCTGGTTTGCCACTTCGAAAATATGGTAAGCCTAACTATTATTATATTTAAGAGGCTGACTTTATTATAATGGTAAGTTTTGGTCAACAATATTTAGAATCAAGTAGCCTACACATGGAGGATACAACTATATTTACGTCTTTGCTTGACCTACATCTGGGTACATCCTGGTTTGATCATATGATGTTTAAACATACGGGTGTTTGGAAATAAACATAATTGTTTATTAAAAAGACATTTGAAAAGAAAAAGTTTTTTGGTCATATGACTTTTCCTAAAATAAATACTCAGGCCTTAGGCAATTACTTCTTTTCAACATCAGCAAGCGTTTAAGTCGGATTCGAACTACAAATTTTTTGTGCATTTACCGCATTTAAAATAATTATATATATTACTGCAAAACAATTACAAAATATTAATTTAAGTGTAAAAACATTTATAAAAATTAACTTGCCGTTGATAGTACTTTGTATCCTAATTTCTTTGGAGTTCTTTGAAAAATATGCGCATTCATACAAGATGATGCGCAAACATGCAAAACGCGCGCAGCGAGTAATTTTGTTGGATGCATATAACTTGGAAACGTGAAAACAATTCAAATTAATTTTTATATAAGAAACTCCTAGTAATAAATGAACAAAGTTTTGCAAAAAAATATAAATTTTATGTTTAATATGTTTTATTTATAACTCTTTACAAAGTTTTCTGCGCATTCGTACAATGCCTATAAGTTTATATATATATAAATATATAGACTTTTCAAGAAGGAAAATTTAAAATTTACTTCACACCTAAAACTGTAAGAACGCACAAATTTAACGTGCTGTCATAGAGTCCTAAATAAATTTTTTTAAAAGAAGAGGGGGAAGCAAGCTTTATATATATAAGAGACAAAAACGTTACGTCACGTTGTGCAATAGCTGGGAATCTTACCCCTTCAAGTTGTGACCTAAAATCGTCGCTATTCTAATTAAGCCACTGGATAATGACAACTGGCCCGCAATTTTATACAAGTTTACCTATATATTAAACTAAACTGCAATTAAAAATCATTTCTAATCAGTTAAGAATCTATTTTGTTGTTGCATATCCAAACAGCGATAAAAATTTAAAATACATATAAATACATGCATATAGGCTACATATAACATGTTTTGTATATAACATTAATAACTAATCATGATCTTTATAATTAAAATGGCGAGGCTTATATCACAAATAATTGAACGCATGTCAACCCAACAAAACTTTCGGAACTAAGTGCATAGGTGTTATTTGGTTTTCTGGATTAAAACCATTTCTATTTCGATAATCATATAGGCTATCACTGCAAAACAATTACAAAATATTAATTTAAGTGTAAAAACATATGTACAAATCAACTTGCCGTTGATAGTACTTTGTATCTTGATTTCTTTGAAGTTCTTTGAAAATATGCGCATTCGTACAAAACGCGCGCAGCGCGTAATTTTGTTGGATGCATATAACTCGAAAACGTGAAAACGATTCAAGTTAATTTTTTATATAAGAAACTCCTATTAATAGATGAACAAAATTTTGCAAAAAAAGTATTAATTCTATGTTTAATATGTTCTATTTATAGCTCTTTACAAAGTTTCCTGCGCGTTCGTACAATGGCTATAATAGGTGTGTAAAATAGAAGATGCAAAAGGTTAATAGAATCTTTTGCAAATTGTCTTCTTTCCCTTTAATCAGGGGTTGCCACAGTGCATGATGTTTCTCCACAGCATCCTGTTTTCAATGTCCTTCTCCCTCACACCAACTTTCCCCATATCTTTCTTCACTACATCTAGAAATCTTCTCTTTGGCCTCCTCTTTTCCTCTTTGCCGGTAACTCCATTTCCATCACCCTTTTTTGTACAAACTCTTGGTCTCTGCTCATGACAAGTCCATACCACATCATTCTACCTTAACTGTACCCCTGATGTACTCGTTTCTAATCATGTCTTTTCTTGTCACTCCCATAGCAAACCTCAACATTTTCACTCTGCAACTTCCATCTCTTCTACTTGTTTCTTTGTGAACGCCACTATCTCAAGTCCATACACCATTACTGGTCTCACCAATGTATTATACACTTTTTCTATTACTCTAGCTGGTAACCTCCTGTTACAGATTACTCCCAATACTTTTCTCCATCCATTTCATCCTGCCTGCACTCTATTCTCTTTACCTCCCTGTGTTAATGGAAATTGTGCATGAATAAATTTGTCAAAAAATTGCAACATGTCTTTCCATTAATTTTTTTCCGTTTGGTGGAAACGGCATCTATAAAATGTTTTATTATACGAGGGTCAGTCAATAAGTAATGAGACTTTCTCAATTACTTTGGTGTTCTTGGAGTTATGCAACTGAAATTTTATGTGATGATTATGAATGGAGTTGTCATCTTATTTACAACAAAACTTGTTTATTTTCAGATTACTGTAGGTGTGACGATAAATTGAAATGACTACTAGGCTAGGAAACAGCTCATGCTTGGAACAAAGAGGAGTCATCAGATTTCTGTTGGCAGAGAGTGTAAAATCATGTGAGATTCTGTCTAGAATGCAAAGACAATATGGTCCTTCCTGTATGTCTAGAGCAAACTTCTACAAATGGGTGCAAGCATTCAAAGATGGACGCGAAAGCATTACTGATGATCTGAGAAGTGGAAGACCTGTGGATGTCTCTACCCCAGAAGCAGTACAGGCAGTTGAAGACCTGATCAAATCTGATAGAAGGGTCACTTTAGATGAAATTGCTACAAACTTGGACATCTCCCATGGCACAGTGTACGCAATTGTGCGTGAGAAGCTGCGTTTTTCAAAAGTCAGCTGTCGCTGGGTTCCAAAGATGTTAACGGATGATCACAAAATGCAGCGCCTGATGGCTTCCAGAGCATCACTACGCAGATACAGAAAGGAGGGAGATGTATTTCTATCGAGAATAGTGACAACTGATGAGACCTGGGTCTTTCATTATGAACCTGAATCGAAACGACGATCAATGGAGTGGAAGCATGTTTCTTCCCCAGTGAAGAAAAAATTCAAATCTCAGAAAAGTTTAAGGAAAGTCATGCTCACTGTGTTCTGGGACAGAAATGGGCCGATCACTATCAGTTTCTTGGAAAGGGGCAATACTGTGAACTCAGAGAACTACTGTGAGCTGCTAACTCAAGTGAAAAAAGACATTAAGAACAAACGGAGAGGACTTCAATCAAGAGGTGTGATTCTCCTTCAGGATAATGCAAGGCCCCACACAGCAGCAAGAACCCTAGCCAAAATTGAAGATTTAGGCTGGAAACTTTTAACACACCCACCCTACAGCCCAGACCTTGCACCATCTGATTTTCACCTCTTCGGCCCACTCAAAGAGAGTATGAGGGGAATTCACTTCCAGACTGATGAAGAAGTGAAGGCTGCTGTGAGCAACTGGCTAAGGACCCAGTCCACGGAATTCTATGCCAAAGGAATAGACAATCTAATATCAAGATGGAACAAGTGTGTTGCAAAGGAGGGAGACTATGTTGAAAAATAAAAAAGCATTTTTTGATTACCAGTCATTGCAAACTTGAGTTATTAAAAAAGTCTCATTACTTATTGACTGACCCTCGTATAATAGATAGTTTCATAGAATTTCCATCAACTCAATGTCGGCTGCAAGTTAAAATTAACTATGTAATGCAGCTGGCAATAACATAAAGGTTGTGTGCCCTTGCACTAGACTTCTGAGATTAGCCGGTACTGATACCTTGTATTGATACCTTGCCAATAATATTGTTGCAATCAGGGCTGGGCATAAATGAAGAAAAAAGATAGTATTCTCATATCAATTTTTAAGGAAAAAAGTAGATGCACAGAATTGCAGCATAAAACCTATGGAGAGTTGTGAAATAGTTTAAGAAAGTTGAGAATTGTAGAAGTGTATATAAAAGTGGTACCAGATTTGTGTGATGTTAGGGTAACAGCAGTTAAAACTTCTGTTAGAACAACGGAAAGTTTCAATGTCTAGTTTGAATTGCATCAAGCATCAGCATTAAATCTTTTCTATTTGCCATTATGATTAGCAGGTTGACAGTTTTTATCCAAGAAATGGCACCCTGGAATGAACCATGAAAATTTTCCAGCAGATCACCAGTTCGCAATTGCCGTTTCAGAATGTCGAGAGTGTAGAGGATGGCAATTTGATTAAATGTTACAACGTATTTGAAAAATACATTGTAAACATTTAAATAAATTTAACAAAAGAATAGATAATGGTTTGAATATAGGCAAATGATAATCCAACATTGTGACGTAAACATGCTTGTGATGCAGGGAGCAGACCAGCTCAAGTTCAAACCCTCCTGCTCTTCTTTCAACTTCTTCTAACCGACCACATAGCGAAGGAAGAGAGGTGAACCTTCTGCATGACCTTAATTAATATATTTGTATCAGTCATTGATTGTATGAAAGACTAATATGAGTTTTTAGAATCAACATTAATGTTTTTGTTTTTGCATGGCACGGTGTTGTAAAAGTAAACTCGTTTGTGTGTTTTGTTTCATAAACATCTGCTAGTATTATTAAGTGTTCTAAGTTTTTTTTAAATTGACTGAGGTTTCAAACTGTTGTGCTCTGTGTGATCACCCAATGGACTATACTGTAGAAAATCTGCTGCAAAATCAAGAAATTTTTTAAAATTACGCACACATCAAAACGCCAACTGCAGTGATCAAAGAACTCGCAGCAGTTTTACAATGTTGCTGTCATGGTTTGGTTAAGCGGCATATGCGACTGCGCTTATTGTGTAGTTGCTGCAAAATAAGAATTTGTCGCGTGGCCAATTAAAAACTCTTGTCCTAAAGTTTAAATGTTTTGAATGATTGAGTTTCCCGTCGCGAATTTGTTGATGCAGTCGTACTCTGTTAAACATTTAAGTTATCTGACAATCCCCCACGAAGATCTGGCGCCCTCTTGTTGCAAGATTACACCAGCGGCCAGCCTCTTCCCCCCTCCCTCAATGCTCTTTACCAGTCTGAAGCAGTGAAGGATCGATCCCAAGTGCTTTCGATTCTCCTCCATCATCTCATGCTTGAGTCCGGATTTGTTTGTCAGGTTCATTGAACTGAGAAATTTGATTAAGTTAATCGATTTACTAAACTTTCTGCTCAGAAATGTAGATTATTGTTTTTGATGTTTAAGCTAGCAAGATCTTAATCGTCATATTCGCTATGTCATTGGGAATATGCCAGAGAGCTTTAGCTTTATTTTAAAAAAAATTTCTGGTATAAATCAGAAGTCAGTTCAACTTCAATAAATACAATAAAAGGCTTATTATATTTTTTAAAGCAAAATTTCTACACGGCATTTCGTCCGTTACATCAGGCGAGCTTCTGGTAAAAACAACACATAATGCATAACCTATTTAGAAGCAAAAAACAAAACTAATAATCCCAATGATCAAAGGCAGCTTACACAATAACAAGTCAACAACTTCGTACAAAACAACTCAAAATCAACAGTTTGAAAACCCACATCCATCATAAAATATTTATATTACGATATATTTTAGGATAAACATTCCAATTTCTATTATTCATCGAATTTTTTATATTAATATACAGTACAATGATTCCACAAACTTTCTTTTTGCAAATTCAATATTTCAAAATTTACAAAATCAATGCTATATTCACATTTAAAGCAATGTTTAACTATTGCAGTTTTTTTATTCAATTAAACTTCCTTCAATTTAGCCATATTAATAGGTTTTAGATCACGTTTATCTTGAGATAAGCGAGTATTAAATTATTGGTAAAATGGATAGATGTTTTATATGGTACTACAACACTTGATCCAAATGACCGTTGATAAAAAAAAATTTTTTTGTATGTTTCCGCAATTAAACAATATCTTTGTTACTGTAAATTAGATTCATAAAAAGCAGAGGCCATCAATAAGAAGACAGATTGTTTTTTATTTATAATTTTTTGTCAATGTCAAGGTCAGGGTTTTTCGACAAAATCTCTATGCAAAGCATTTTTACGGGGACTACAAGTAGATCTCTTGTCATGGTTATGTTTTGTTTAGATGCCTATTGCCGCCATTTTTATTGTTTTGTTGTTACATTATAGTCAGTAGCGTATTCAGGGTGGGAGGTATTGTGCCATGACCCCGTCCTTGGAGAACCTTGAAGAAATCGGAGACAGATTCAAAGGGAAGACTTTTTTTTGAGATAACTATGTTTTGGGGACAAAAACTCGACAAAACCAGGACAAAGTTAAAGTGAAAACCTTTTTTAAAAATCACTATGTTTTTGGAACAAAAAATTGACGACGATTCAAAGTTGTAAATTTTCTCTTTTATTATTATTCGATCAAGTGTCGTTTTGATCAACTGTCGGGTCACGGTTTAATACTCGCTTATCTGAGGATAAACGTGATTTAAAACCTATTAATATGGCTAAATTGAAAGAAGTTTAATTGAATAAAAAAAACTGCAGTAGCTAAACATTGCGTTAAATATGAACATGGCATTGATGTTGTAAATTTTAAAATATTGAATTTGCAAAAAGAAAGTTTTTAGAATCATTGTACTGTATATCAATAATGTAAAAACCTCGAGGAATAATAAAAATTACAATGTTTATTCTAAACTATATCATGATATAAAAATTTTACGATTGATGTGGGTTTTCAACATGTTGGTTTTAGTTCTGCTGCACAAAGTTGTAGACTTGTTGTGTAGGCTGCCTCTGATCATTGGGATTATTAGTTTTGTTTTTTGCTTCTAAATAGGTTATGCATTGTGTGTTGTTTTTACCTGAAGAAGCTCCCTGATGTAACGGACGAAATGTCGTGTACAAGTTTTGCTTTAAAAAATATACTACATTGAACAGACCGTATTGATTTATACCAGAAGAAATTATAAATTTTAAATTAAGTATTATCCCTGGTAACAGTGTTTACATTAATTATAAAGCTATAGATTTGTTTCTTTTTAATTCGAATAAAAGTTTTTTCTCTGTAAAAAGTTTAAAAACCGTGAATAAGGAACAAAATAGCATTAGCGCATGTGGAACAACGCACATAATAGGAACGAGCCATCATCGAGCTGTTGCTTCAGACCGATGCGAGCCAGATTGCTAATGTCATGCAATCCCCGGTCGTTCGCCTGGAGTACAATCATCCCCGGACTGCATCCCTCATCTTTGTTCTCACATTCAGCAAACTTGGCTCCTTCCTCTTACTGAACGGTAGGTGGCTTGAATGAAGAGATATTTTTATTGTCCAGCCATTCTCCAATATTTAAAAATTCGCCATAAAATACAAGAATGACGGGATTTAAAATTGTTTAGTGAAATGAAATTTAACGTTGGGATTTTTTATATTTTTGTCAACATAGAGAATGTAAAATGTAGTTTCGTTTCCGAGACACGTGTTTGTTTCTCACCATACTGAATCGCGCTTCTGATTGTTGCAGGCATCGTCCAACCTTGCACCAACTCCGACGATCAAGTTTTGAGTCTGCACGTCAAACTGGACGATCACGTGGTCACCTTCACCAGCAGTGAGTCGCTCATGTCCTGCAGACTGTCAGTTGCTCGCACTCCACTGCGGAGCGGATGGAACTCTGGTTTTATTCAAGTAGAATTGTTTTGCTATTTTAGAACCGCGAGATGGCAGTCAAGTGTACAAAAACGTCGGCAGACTCGCTCGGACCTTCAAGTCGGAAATCTCCCACAGAGCACTGGACAACATGCGGACCGGTGGGGATTCTCTTCTTTGCTTTTGAACTTTTAATCAGAAATCTTTCCTCCAGAACTCAATCTTCACCCGCTTCACGGTCTGCTCTCCTTGTTTCCTGAGATCCTCCTTCGGGTTTGTTCCTACTTGGATGCTTCCTCATTATGCGCTGTATCCCAGGTACGTTATCTTCCTTATCCGTATTGACCGTTGAATACATTTCAAGCCGGCATGAATGAAGTAAAGTGTTGGTCGGACTTGTGTCATCAAAGCACTTCGGTCGTATTTTGCTGGTCTAGTGACGCGACGTTGTTTTAAATTGTTTACTGCAGAAAATTGTTTGTGTGAACGCTACCTTAACATCTACTTTTGTTTTAGACTTGCCGTTCCTTGTCCGATATTGCGAACGAAGACCTCTTGTGGCAGCCCCTCTACTTGAGAAGTTTTTCATCTGCGCCCATCCATAGTAACCTGTCGTGGAAGGAGGTTTGTGAGAAGATATTGGGGGGGGTCAAAATCTTGTGTGTTCTTCTGGGTTTCTTCTAGATGTACAAACGCGAGTACTTGCGGCGCCAGAGAGAAGAGAGGGAACGCCGGGAATACGAACGTGATTTCACCACAGCACCCAGCCCTTTTTTTGTCCCCAATCCGGATGTGCCCCTTGTGATGCCGTACCCAGGGCAACCCTTGGGTATGCTTGGTAAGCCTTTTGCACTCATGCAATGTAGACTTTATTAAGTCGCTATGTCACTGGTCCCGTATGAAGAGCTGGTGACGTCATCTGCCAATAAGCAGGCTGCATCGATTAATCGACTGGCGATCAGACATATCGACTATGCTGTCGCGGATACAAAATTTTGTGTCCGCAGCCCGCAAGTATTTTTTATTTGTGACACTGCATCGCGCTGCACCGCAAATCATATATTTAAAAAGAAAATTTTTAGACTTCTTTTCCTCCTTTTAAAATAGTGTTTGATCAAGCGATACTCACTGTTCTAGTCATCAAAGTAAGCCCTTTATATTTCAAATTTAGCAATGCAAAACCTATTTGCACAATTTTGTTATATCGTAAGAAGACACTTTAAACACTTTACTCTGCTTGGCATCCCAGCAAGCACCCTTAAATTTCAGTAATATTTTCAAAACTAAAAAACAAATAAAAAAATTTCAACCCAACAGCAATATCTTGGCATCTTTAAGAACTGATAAAGATTATTGCAAGATAGTCGCTTTTGGTATAATGCCTCCCAATGTTTTCCTGCAAGTTAAAAAAGATAAATAGAGATAAATAATATATTTTTCTGATAGACACAAATCTTTATCACTATCAAGTTTGTATTTAAAAATAAATCTGCTAAGAATAATTTAAAAAACTAACCACAAAAGTATGTTGACGTAAATTACTTAGTTTTTTAGCCATAAAATCTTACCGAAACCCTTAGAATTTATTTGTGGACAAAGCGATAGCTGTTGTCATGCTAAGCTAATTTGCATAGCTATAACATTCCATCAAATTCTTACAATTGACCTTTATCAAACTATATTCAATAGGTACATACAATTTAAGGCTTAGTAAACTACCATTTAAAATTACAATTCTGAAAAAATCACAAAAATTAAATACCAGTAAATGAAACCAATTAATCAGTTCAGTTAAGATCAATTTTTATTCAATTTATTTGATTTGAAATAGTGGGGCTAAAGTAAACATTGCAGCTAAGGTAACTTTTCAAAGTTAAGTTTAGTAAGGTTTTGTTGCATAATAGCTTAATATGCAATTGCAATATGAAAAGAAATCGACAAGTATAACTGAATAATGTAATTTTAATATATTTAAAAATCATTTTTTACAAAAACCTTTACTTCACTTTCTTATAATAGAAATAGATTTTAAACCATCACTACAAGATAAGCAACTAACTCATTAAACCTTTTTTTGCAGTTTGTAAACATCTACTCATTGGTCCTTTGGTTTTTACATTTTTTAAGGTGTTTCGCCAAATGCAACATGCCAGTACTTCTTTCAGCCTTTCCCTTTAATCAGGGGTTGCCATAGCGTATGATGCTTCTCCACAGCGTCCTGTTTCCCATGTCCTTCTCCCTCGCACCAACTTTCCCCATATCCTCCTTCACTACATCCAGAAATCTTCTCTTTGGCCTCCCTCTTCCTGTTTCCCAGTAACTCCATTTCCATCACTCTTCTTCCTACATACTCCTGGTCTCTCCTCATGACCTGTCTATACCATCTCATCCTGCCCTACCCCATCTTCATTCCTAATCATTCTACCTTAACTGTATCCCTGATGTACTCATTGCTAATCTTATCTTTTCTCATTACTCTCTTAGCAAACCTCAACATTTCCATCTCTTCTACTTGTTTCTTTGTAACCACCATCGTCTCAAGTCCATACACCATTGCTGGTCTCACCACTGAACTGTACACTTTCTTTTACTCTAGCTGGTAACCTCCTGTCACAGATTACTCCCAATACTTTTTTCCATCCATTTCATCCTGCCTGTACTCTCCTCTTCATCTTCCTCTCACAACTACCACTTTCTTTCACTGTTGATGGCAAATACTTAAATTCCTTTACTGTTGGCACTTTCTTTGTTCTTCCTCTTCACTGTTTCATCATTTCCTCCATTTTCGCACAGATGCTCGGTCTTTGACCTACTTACTTTCATACTTCTTTCCAGTGCATACCTCCAGCATTCTAGTCTTCGCTCTACTTCTTCCCTAATCTCTTCAAAAATCAAAATATCATCAGCAAACAGCATCGTCCACGGTGGTTCTCTGCTTACTTTGTTCGTTAGCCTGTCCATAATCACAGGAAATAGAAACGGACTTAACACTAATCCCTGGTGCTGTCCAACCTTGACCTTGAAACTTTCTGTAGTTCCTACTGCACACCTCACCGCTGTTTCACTTTCCTCGTACATATCCTGTGCTAGTCGCACATACTTTTCCGCCATTCCTGATTTTCTCATACATTACCACAACTCTTCTCGAAATCCTGTCTTAAAATTTCTCTAAATCCACAAATACACAATGAAGCTCTGTTTGACCTTCCCTGCACTTTTCCATCAACATTCTTAAGGCAAACATGTTATCGGTAGTTCTCTTTCCTGGCATGTATCCATATTGCTGTTTACTGATCTCACAAAATGCCAATACTGGGTTTTATTTATTTAAAACTATTTTAAACATTTCTCACATGCTACATAAAGAATTTCTTGATCCCCATAAATACATTTTGCTTGATTCCAAATTTAAATTTAGCTTTTAAATCAATTAAACGAAGTTTACCTGCTTTTAACTTTTTTTGTAATATATTGAGATTGCATTACATTTTGTCATAACTATGCTTAGAACAATGCTATAGCATTATTTAATGCTCTACTGAAATGATAATTTGCATAGTAATTTGATGTAGCCTATAAAAGTTTAAAGATAATTAAGAGTTTTAACACATACAAAGTAAAGATGTACGGTAACTTTTAAAAATTTAAAGATATTGAGACACCACCAGACAAACTTTAAAAAACTCGTTTAAAAGATATTTGCAACAGATTATTTTGTAGCTAAACTTGAAAAAACACAAGAAATTAAGCAATACCTCTAAGTTTCTAAAAGAAATTATTGAAATTTAATCAACTCCTAATGGTTGGCAACTTCAATTTTACTTCAAAGGATTTTCTACGAGGTGTGTCCGAAAAGTAACGAGACTGGTGTTATAAAAACTTTATTGAAAAATATTTAAATATACCAAAGCAAATTTCTTCAAAGTAATCCCCTTCCACTTGAAACACTGGTGCATTCGCCTTTTCCACGATTCAAAACATTCTTGCAAGCCATTTTCTGGGATCTTTGAGCCTCTGCCCATGCGTGGGCTTCCCAAAGGCTCCGCCTCTTGTCACGCACTGATCTTACGAAGAATCTCTTTTCATTTCAAATCCCTACCCCAAGGCCAAACAGGAACCAAACCGTCTATAAAGATATTCTTCAGCGCCTCGTAAGATCAGTGCGTGACAAGAGGGCTTTTGGGAAGCCCACACATGGACGCTCCATCACGATAACGCTCCTGCTCACACAGCCCTGAGTATTTGTCAGTTTCTCGCAGAAAAAAACATTGCAACTTTGGAATACCCCCATATTCCCCCGATCGTGTGACTTTTTTCTCTTCCCTCAGATCAAATCTGTTCTGAAGGGAACCCATTTTTCTGACATCGATTCCATCAAAATGGCTGCGACGACGGAGGTCAAAAAGATCCCCAAATATGCCTTCCAAGAATGTTCGTGGAAAAGGCGAATGCACAAGTGTTTTTAAGTGGAAGGGGATTACTTTGAAGAAATTTGACTTTGGTATATATAAATATTTTTCAATAAAGTTTTTATAACATCAGTCTCGTTACTTTTCGGACACACCTCGTAAAACTTATTCCATATCGCATTTTATAATCTGCTTTTTTATGTTGTTTAAATTAGTGTTTCCTTCACAAAAAACAATGGCGTTTAAATTTTTGGGCGCATTTTTACTAAGTAGCAGAGTAGGCTAATTTGTAAAAAAAATTTAGAAGCCTAAATAACAATAAATGATTTTCATTCATTATTCGCCAAATTTGGTTCATAACCTTTAAAATTTTGAGAAATCTCCAGACCCTGCGAGGTTAGTAACGGCAAACAGTGAACGAAACTCTAACAAATAATAATAAAAATGGTAAGACATTGTTTTGATATCTAATAATCGGCTAAAAAGAACAAAATAACGCAAATCCTAGTTGATTAAAAAAATGCGAAAACTTTGAATAATTCGAGTTTATATTTTTAAAAATCACATTGCTTATTTTCTGTTAATAACATTTCTTACAAGCCTTTTCTCCAGTCTATAGTACAATCACATGCCATTGTTTTCTTCCTACTTCTTGATTTAGTTTCTCTCATTTTTCTTTTTGAAAGCTTTACGCGCTATTTACATTATTCAATATTACAAAGGTGCTACAGTTAGTAATTGATTATGCACCTAGCATTTACTCTCTGTCATTGGATTAATGAGGGGGAAATAACTAAGTCGGCTACCCAAGCAATAACTTTATGCAAAATAAGATTTACTTAAAATTTAATGTAAACTTTTCATGAGTAATACTGCACTAAAAAGTTACTGCGCTGCACTGCTCGGTTGTCAATACCGACCGCCCTGCGATCAACCTACCGGGCGAAATCATTTCCAGCGCATCTTCTGAGCGTGAAGGTCAGTTTAAACTGAAAGCGAAATTTTTGAAAGCTTAGCGGAATATTCCGCTTGCTTTTTTCGCTACGCTTTCATTCGGAACCAACTTAAAAAGTTGAGATATTTTGAATCTTTTTCCAAAATCTTCACGCTTTCTACTTTTAGTCTAAACAATCCGCTTTTTTTTCCGCGTTCGCTTTGAGTTTAAACGAACCTTTATAAAAGTGCCTGTATGCCTTATGCTGGCTCTTAAATGAGAAAAAAATGAATAAGCCTGCCTTAGTTTTATTTTCGGCCCAAAATTGTAAAAAATTTTAGAGATGATTGTTCGCTTTGCATTGTTGACACTGCGCAGTTGCGATGGCCAGTTCAGCTACTCAACATAGCCGCCCGGAATTAGTGACGTAACACTTGAACATAGCGCATAAAGTTGCCCCGCACCAGGGGAGATTAGTCCTTCCCTTGATGACGTCTTTATGTACCTACAGGTGGTGACCAGGACCTGGACCCCACCTTCCCGTATGGGCCTTTTGCTGGGAGGCCGGGATCGAGACAACCTCCTCCGCTGCCCATCGCTCCTCGAAGACCTCGACTCCCCGGGCTCAACCCCCTCCCCGGGTCCAGGTTTGACCCCATGTACCCTTACGGAGGGGGCAATTTCCGGCCAGGAAGAGGAGGCGGGATGATGGATGACGAATCAGCTTTTGGGACGCTTCCCCAACGACCTCGACGCCGGGGGAATTTCGGGGCCGACGGCTTCGGCGGGGGCTTCATGTAAATTGTTTAATGCCAGTTCTTCAGAAGTATGTTTGTCGTTGTTCATATCACTCAAGTCCAGTGAGTCGGTGTTCGAACCCTTGTTCTGCCCACATGAGACAACCATCGAACAAAAGTCAGCTATTCCTTGGTCACGTGCAATGTTCGATGTTGGACCGTGGACGTTTCATTATGACGTCACAGACAGCAACTAGCTGTGGTGCGATACTCGCGTATGATCTCTCGGCTCAAAGATGTTTTCATACAGCAAATAAATTATTTTTGGTGAAATGTCTATCAAGCTTAATCGGTCAACAACGTTCCTTGTTTTTCATGAGAAGTCGCTACCGCGTATCAAACTATCACTCCCCATCGAGGCATCATCTTTATTCCAGGCCGCACTGTGCGAGTTTTAATATTAAACTGGTGTAGAGTTTTTCAACCAAAACCCTCGCATCATGTCTGTAGAGGCGTCATTAATGCAGTGCGTTGGGACTAGGTTTGTTACATGCTCCACTCGCGATGCGGTTTACCACCGATGCTCCATTTGCACGGAGATAAATCGAGGTCCGTCATATTACGTGCTATGAATAATAAAATTGGTAATCCACGTACTCAATTGGCAGATCATTTGAGTGTTAAACCCGAACTCCTGCTTCGGTGTTTTCTGAAATGAAAGGTATCGTTATCTGCTAAGTATTTTACCAAAAAGTTTGACTCAAATCACTGTAATATCCCGCCTAAATTTGCTGCTTTGATTTGAGAAGTATGACCGAACTTGAGAAATTCTGCTTTCCTACTGTCAGTGCGTACAAACCAGAGTATGATAAACATTACGTACCGTGAAACGGGGTGACAAATACCAACCGGGGTGACTAATACCACTTGTCAAAAAATGATTTTCTCGACTTTCGAAGTCAAAATTAAGCTTTATTTTATTTTCAAATCTGTTTTTAGATTTTAAAATTGAATGTAATTCTTCTAGATTACTTTGTAAAAAAATAGAGTTTCAGTAATTTTTTTGCATCTGACTATGATAGATTGAAAACAGCCGGCTAAAATTCGAAAATTTTTTTAAAAATTTGACCCTTGGAAACTTTGATATGTATCTCAAATATTGTTTCAAATTTTTACATTTAATTCTTCGTTCATTCGTAGCTTTAATTATAACAAAAGTGAGGTAGTTTTTAGATATTGTGAATGAGCTCCCTTAGGGGTCATTTATGGGGTGGATTTTGTCACCCCGGACTGCATGAGCACAAAAACCACCAATAAATTGAAGTAATTTTCTTCTCTATCATATTTACAATATTTTTTAAGTTAAGCGAGCTTCATCACGTTGGTGCTGGAATTGCTTGCGCTCTCATCATGCCAAGATTGTATAAAACAAAACCTGATGCTCGGCTATACCTAGCAGGGCGATTTGATACCAGGGTTGTGGTGTCGGAGTCGAAGAGTCGGTAGTTTGAGGGTGAGATGGAGTCGGAGTCGAAGAATCGGTAGTTTGAGGGTGAGGTGGAGCGGAGTCGAAGAGTCGGTAGTTTGAAGGTGAGGTGCAGTCGGAGGGTTTTTAGTTACTGGAGTCGGAAGCCTTTTAAAGAAGATCTCATAGATGCCACGCTTTTTTTTAGAGTTAATATATGAATTGTAAATTATATTTTTTAAAGTTATGAATTTTGGTGTCAAAAACATTTTCAGATGTCTTCTAAAGATGAAGTAGGAGAAGAAACTTTCCGAGGTGTGGAGTTGGAGTCTGAAAATTTTATCACTTGGAGTTGGAGACGGAGTCGAAAAGTTTCATTTATTTGGAGTCGGAAATTATTTTACCGACTCCACAACCCTGCCTGATACCCTGCAAAAAGCATAAGAAGAACTTAAAATCATTTGAGCTTAACTTAGGTCAAGGCAAGGGATTTTCTTAAAGCTTTTGTCTCCTATAGCAAGGTTTACAAATACCAAAAATAGTGAAAACATTGATTGGTTTTTGTCACCCCATGCCGGGGTGAAAAAAACCACCACGGTTTATGACCCCACATGTTATGAAAATGCGATCAAAAAATTGAAAATTTTTTTAATTCGACAGCATTCATCCTTCCCCCTAATCTAAAACTAATAACAGTACAATTTACGCAAAGTTAAAGAAACTATAAACTAAAATAGCCCCAAAAGTGGTTTTTGTCACCCCGTTTTACGGTAATACGAAGCTCGTATCGGCAAACCTTGATGTGCTGGTCGTTGCATGGAAGGGCATTTACCCCGGGCCAGACACAAACAGGACTGGAGTCGACAGTTTATCCTTTTACTACCCCTGGTTGCTGCCTGGATCAGATGCTGGCAGCGATTGTTTTGGGCCAGCATGCCTAACCAGGTTCTGAACTGACATCATTGGTGCCATATCGGTCACGTGACAACCAAGTGGTTGCTGCCTCCCGGGTCACGGAGATAATGTTGGTGATGCTGATCAGCTAGGAAGTGCTCAGTCAAGTCGCTACAATTAGGCTCGTTTCCATTACGGGCGTGGAATAGAGCATTCTTTGTTTCTTTTATTGATCTTTTCGCGCTTAAAATTCAAGCGAGCGCTAAGCAAAGCAAAAAAATTAATAAAACAAAGAATAAAAACTCTTCCACGTTCGTAGTGGAAACGGATCTTCAGGGTTTCCAGATCTAGATTTTATTTTTAAAAATCCCTTCAAAAATTTTTTTCCGAGAAAATAAATAATTAAATATTTTAACATCTATTTAAAAATAGTTCTATTTTGCGTAGTAAGCTATCATAATTTTATTACAAATCTAATTTTTAATTTGTTAGCGGTACGGTACAGAATTTTAAAATTGCTTTGAGTGAAGCCGTGCCAGAAGCTTTTCGTGTCACACTTTTCAATGGCAGTCGTGGCAATAATAAAGTAAAGACCCACACGCATTTATACGCACAGTAAGCGTTGCACAATTGCTATATTTTTCAACAAAAAATGTGCCAAGAACTATAAAGACATCAAGTTCTCAATTTTAACAACTGCACGTTCACGGTTTCATCTGCGACTCTTGGAGGGAACGTATATAAAGATCAGGCACCCTTCTCTCTGCAACTATTGAAATGATTGCAGATTGCAAATTTGCACAATGCTGCACCGTTTGGAAGATTTTGCAAGTACGCACTGAAGCCGTAAAACAACACAAAGTTGCTTTGCAAGTAATTGTGCAACGCTTACTGTGCGTATAAATACGCGCGGCTCTCTACTTTGTCATTGTCACGACTGCCATTAAAAAGTGTGAAACAAAAAGCTTCTGGCACGGCTTCGAAACGTTTCTGAAATTTTTTTCTCAACATTTCCACGGATATTTTTCTAAAATATTGTAATTTGCCATGATAAACAAACTTGTTTCAAACTTAATATAATATAAGATCAGGGTTTTCTGTAAAATCCGTCGCTGGGAATCCTGGCCACGATCGGTGTTCCGACTTTTTCCTTCTGCAGCTCGTAGAGTATATCGACTTCCATCAAAGTTTATCAGTAGCTCAGCCACACTTTGCAAGGCTTTTTTAGACTGTTGACACTGCGCATAAATCAACAAGAAAGAAAAGCTTTGAAATTGAACGTCAAAAATTTTACAGGCGCACTTGGCGCATGAACAAAAATTTTCGTCTCCAACCACTGTGATAGCTAACTCGATTATGCTACATGATATTTTGGTTTACGAGTATATAGACTTATATTGAGAGACTTATCTAAAATAGTCACAAAGTATCATCAAAAACACTTTCCTACGCTGATATAAAACAAGAAGAAATTGAAATCCAATCACATTTTCAAGCTTTTTGATGTAACCAAACATTTTCGTACAGAATATACCTCCCTATAGAAATATTTTTAAATAAAAAGTACTGATGATGCTTTATGTCAAAAAGTGCAAGTACCTTTTTTACAATTCAAAAAATAAAGTTATATCTTTGTTTTCTTGACGTTCGCTTGTGGTTGTTTAATTGTTTTTGTTTAAAGTTAGGATTTCGGGGTTCGAAGCTTTGGGAATCCCTGGGATTCAGTGCCTATCCCCAGTTTTTTCAAATATATAAAATACGTACATCGTTTGAAGAGGTATCCACTCCAGGTCAGACACAAACAGGACTGGGGCCGAGGGTTATCCTTTTACTACCCCAAGCTACTGTACTGCCTGGATCAGATGCTGGCAGTGATGTTATTAAGTTTCGTTATCATCGAGCTTTGTCATCCAAAACCGTCAGACCTTGTGCTACATGTGGTGCTCGATGTATAGAGCACGCTGTTAGAACATGGTGTGCGTTTGTTCAAAGGCGCCACACACGCAATTCGATGAAGAAGCGAGACCCTATTTGTGCATGGATGAATGGAATCGCCCAACACCAGTTTGCAGGCGGTTGAGCTTAACCCAAGCTGCTCGGGGTAAGTCCATCCCAACAGGCCTGGCACCGGTCCCGGGCACAAAAGCACGGAGCTTGGAAGCATTTTCGTCTGGCAAAGTTGTCCAAAAGATTCCGCGCAGCTGGCACGTACGGGCGTCTAGATTTTAGTCTCACTTGACGATTATTTAAGGACCCACTTAAAAGACTGTGCAAGATGATCAGAATCCATAGATCCACAGTGAGCCAAGGAGAGTGTCGCTCCCATTCGGCGAAGCTCAGCTGGCTAGATGCCTGAGAGTATATAGGTGGTCCGTTGGAGTAGGACGCAGGCATCCAGTAACTATGCGCAAGGTATTGTTTAAAACACTGTCAATGAGGCGAGTGTGAGTACTGCGACACCAGACTGGCGCACAGTACTCAGCTGTTGAGTAGGCTAGAGATAAGGTGGCTATGCGTAGTGTTTTAGCACAGCACCCCATCCCGAGCCCACGAGTCGCCTCAGCAGTGTGACGCGCGAGGATAGTTTTTTGCGCAATGCCACTGCGCAATAATACTCGACAGATGTTTAGCACTCAAAGTTTTTCTTAACTGTAGTTTAACGGATCTCCCCTTGTAGATGATATTGCAGGCGTAAATACAATAAAGATAGCCTTTTGCAGAGAAAGAAACATAACAATCTTATCCATCGATTCGATTGTATTTCCTAGATCAGGAGTTACTAACCAGGGATGCGCCTACCGGGATGCGCAGCATCAAAACAAGGGTACCAGATACGATGTCGAATAAAAAGCTATTAAAGCATATTTGTAAAAATTGATTTGTCAATATACTTTAATTTTAACCAAACCACATTTACAATTCCTTTTTTTTTAAAAAAAGGTTCAAACTTTCGATCGAAAATTACTTTTTCATATTTTCGCCACTCAATGCATAGAAAAGCTACTGCTGCGTAACATTCAGTAGTCTACTATTTATAAAGCTTATTTAAGAATTCCAGTTCAGTTGATATTTAAGAGCTGCTTAATAAATTTACCAGGAATTATCCTTGGTCTGGTTAAAGTTTTGTCGACAGCAGGGTCGAGCGGTTAGAAGCCCCCGGATCGATTTTGGATTAATGGCAAACATGATCGGCATGGTCGCGGTTTAAAACCTTAAATCTCGCCATTCTATTGTGTCCTTGGGAAAAACACTTTAGGCTAAGGTACTTTGCTATGCTTGGTAGTCTTGGGAAGCAGCTCTAAATTTTATTGATATCTATACAAACATAGAATAACCAGAACAAAATATTTTTTTACAAAGCAGCATTATCTTGGCAGATTTTTTTCCTCGTACTGTGTCACTCATAACTTTTAGTTTTTTACTCGATACAAATTTTATTGCGTTTGCGTTATCGATAGTAATAAAAAATAAAATTTATATTTACAAGTGGGGGGCAATAAACAGTGCTATCTGCGGCATTGTGTACAACGAATGGGTTTCGGCGTGGATGCGTTTAATTCGCTCTTTTCTGTTCAGCAATAGATTGAGGCCACAACTTTAAACGTTTTTATTGTTTTACGTCACAATCGAGCTGAGCTGATAGCGATAAGTTGCTCTTGTTGGGTGATGGAATTCGGGATTACCTCTTCATCTAAACATCGCCCCTTCAATTGGTGACGTCAAACTGTTTTGTTGCTTTTTTGCTATTTTCTTGAAACAATAAAAAATCATGTAACTTGATCCCGAGCGCGGCGTCGATCTAGCTGGCGAGTTACTACGAGTTGTTTTGTTTTAAAAGATTTACTGAGTAAGCAGCAAATTTAAAATATGTCGGATTCTCCAGAAGTAATAAACGGGGGGGCAAGCGAAAAAGAAGTAAATAAGCCCCCTTCCCCCAAACCTGATTCAAGTACGCCTCCACCAAAAATAAAAGCAGGTAAGTGAGCAGTGTTTAAATGCAGATCATATGGCAATGGATTAGAATGGGAAGTTGATGATAATTTGCGAATAATAATGCTGAAAGTTTGTAAGCATCAAGAAAGTATAAAAAAATTTGAACTGAGTAAATTTCAACTCAAACGAGTTGTCGAGTGCTGTCGCATGGAAGTTCCTCTACTCGTCGCAACATTAATCGAGCCACTGGTGACATTTTGTTGGTTGATTTGAAGTGGCGTGATAAATGGTTTTTTAAACATTATTTAAAAAATATGGTCTCGGTGCATTCTACTTGTAAATATTCATATTTTTTAAACGCTCAATCAAGCACAACCTTTTGAATCGATCGCGAGCAATTAAAAGTTGCTGCAGAAAGCAGCCATAAAACAAAAGCTGCTTCTCTAGCCAAACAAGCAACAATGTTGATGCCGTGTAAGTACTGGGAGGAGTGTTTTTACAGCGCTGGTGTTTTGTAAATGGAGTAAAAGTGGAGCGATTATTTCAAGACTTCTTGCTGCATGCGACATAATACGTCAGCTGAATGTAGGCGGTTCATCGTTTTTATTGAATGAAATGTGTTTGTTGCGAATCGCGGTGCTCAAAAATTGTTTGTTGCTGCCCAATTATAATCGATTCCCAAGTCGCTAAGCAACGTCATTGACCAGGAATTTCCAACCTTGTTCCATTATGGGCCACATTTTAAATTAAGCTAAAGTCAGTGGGCCGCAAAAAGGTCTTTACTCTGAATAGGACTCTTATTTGTTGATTTTCGTGTCAATTGTGTACTGAGCAAAATCGTGGAACTTATTTTGGGAGAACGCTTCGATACAGATTTGAAAATATATCTAAAAACTTCAAATAGGCAGTGGGCCGCAGATTGGACATCCCAGTCATAGACAGTTTATAATTGCAAATATTGTGACCAAACTATTGTCATTCATTTGTAAGCGTTTTGATATTCATTTTCAAACTGTCGATATTGTTCCAAAAAACATTTTTTTATTTTTATGATTTCAAAATTTTTCCAATTGGCGCTTCCAAAAAGTTTTCCAGGTCCTCCCAATTCATTTCTTCACCAGTGGTTAATTGCTGTAGAGGTCTTAAACATTTTCCTCACATTGCAAGAAATTAAATGTGAATCACAACAGTCCAGTCGTCGCTACTCACGAGAAAAAATTTATGAGTCGCTCATATGATCGTTCTTGAAAAGTTACTTATGAATAACGGTCTCACCCTCATTTTTCAGCCAATAAGATTGAACTGAAATTCGAATCTTTGTTTACAAAAGGATTGTCGTTTTACTCCGTTGCCCACGCTTCTTTTGTTTTGTCAAACTGCGTCACTTTACATACCGGACATTATTACAATTGGGCGGGTCAATCGAAGAATGGCTAGCTGGAGGTGGTGGGCAAGGAGTGGCTTGTTTATTGACAAAACAATAAGAAATGACACCTCGACTCGCGATAGTGACGTAATGTCACTGATAACCCCAAAATTCAAAGTTGTAACACAAATACGTGATGACGTTATGCACTGTTATGGGGTTTCTGCAATATGTGGTGCTTTCACTTTATCTAAGAAGGATTTGATTTTATCTGGTAAATAATTTGATTTTATCTGATTAATGCACAGCCAGAAGTCACTGTCCTACAGTTTCCTCAGGGAGACTCCCCAAGTTTGGCTGCCACGGCTTTACTTGCCAAGCTTGACAGGAAGCAGAGAAATCGATAGTCCGAAGATTTCCGGTTTTGAATTTGAAAGATAAACTTTTTGCCAAACGTTTTCCGCCCTCTAATGTTGCCACAAGATGGTGGAGTCTGAAACGTTGATGAGAAAGTGAAGCAACTCTAGTCAGAAAAGCTGGGCCATTGTTTAAATTTAAATGAATTTATACAATTGATCTTGACCCTCACTCGATGTGGTCTGCATATTCGAACTGCCATCAGTTTGCCTTTCGGGGGAGTGATCTTCGGAGTTAAGCTTGGAGTGCTTTGTTTTCACTGAAAAAGGCAATAGCCATAAATCACAAAAAAATCACGTTTAAATCAAGCAGATGTACAGCATATATGTATATTCTATATATATATATATATATATAAGATTAACAACAGCGAAATCACGGAAATAAAAACAAAGCTAAAACCCAACAGACTGTTTCACCCATAAAAGGGATCATCAGGGTTATCTTATTCAAATAGAATGTTCTATTTGAATAAGATACCCCTGATGATCCCTTTTATGGGTGAAACAGTCTGTTGGGTTTTAGCTTTGTTTTTATTTCCGTGATTTCGCTATTGATAATCTTAATTCAAGCTCTAACTTTGTTATCGAGCACTTTAGAAGAACTGATTTTCATACAGTGTATATATATATATTAATGAAAGCACTAAAATAGAATAAAAATTTAAAATTTAAAATTCACAACAGCCTGTTTCGCCAAAGACGGCTCATCAGGTGGAATCTTATTCAAATAGTATTTCTTGAATAAGATTCCACCTGAAATTAAAAATTTATTCTATTTTAGTGCTTTCATTAATAAATACTGCTCTAGCTATCTGGTTATTGAGCTCTGTACCGGCGAAGTAAAGCATACAGATATATATATATATACGTATACGTTTTTTTTTACGTAAGTATTTATCTTTATTAATTGGTTTTACAGAAAATCAAACACGTGATCAAACATCCTTCCTTTAACAAACAAAACTTTTTTCAGAAATCTAAAAATTAAAACTTTCGTCAAATATTGCGATTTTGTTTTAACGGCCGCTTTATTTTCGTTCCAGGTACCCCCTCCCAGGATGAAAAGACTCCCGAAACTCCGATTCCTAACAGCGTGCATGGGGCTCCTGTGCAGAGAATCCCAAAGCGACGGGTCAAAGATCAAAGCAACCCGGGGAGAAAGAGAGCGGTCGCCCAGCAGCCCTCTTTAAGCACGAATGTACGTGATTATGAGTAATAATCTGGGCATTATTTCAACAAATGATTTGCAGCTGCAGTCGGGGGGGAAGAAGAACATGATCCTCTCCGGGGATGCGATGAAGGAGATGGCAAGGCAGGCGAAAGCCACACGGGAGGAGCGAAGATCTTGCCTTGATGCGCGGCACAAGTACATCATCTCAAAGGTAATACAGCAACTGAGATTACATATATTTTTTTTATTTACCTTGTATCTTTGCTCGTCTATCAGGTGGCGGACGCAATAGGAGTCGATGATTCGTTTGTTGAGGATCAAATTGTGAGCGATGACCGGTTTGAAATGATTGACCGCTTCTTCGAAATGAATGGTTCAAAAAAGCTCATGTTCTTTTACCAGGTTAGCGATGGCTATTTTCTGATCAAAAATTTTTGCTTGAAATCACAGTCGCTATTTACAGGATACCGCGTTTCGGGAGAGCGCTTATTCGCGCGCAGAGGTGGCCAGTGGCAGCACGCAGATCTCTAACAAGAAATTATTTCTTACCAATGGTGATGGTGAAGGTGAGAAATGATTGTTGCCTTTATTCACACCCTTGACTCTTACATTGACATCTATCTCACACCCCCCCTACTTCCATTTCACAATCTTCTTCGCGGCTGTTTCAGGGCTAAACGGCTTGTGTTGCTTCTTCGTTCGAACAATCTCGAAGCAGGTCACACCCGCAAACATCGCCAATGAAGTGAACTTCGGGATGATTGACAGCACAGGTGTGATTGACAGATAATTATGATAGATGTGAAATCAGGTTGTTGCTTGTTCAGAGGGAGGTTTGTTGAAAGGGATCGAAACCTTATTCGGTCAGGTTATGGTACCCGCACTAAAAGAGCGGGAAAACTGGGGAGCTTTGTCGGTGGATGACAACAAAAAATCTCCCGTGGTATGTGCCGCATTTTTTATAACGTCAACTTAAGATGACACTGGCTATCATCCCAGGTCGGTGACTTCATCGAGTCGATCGAAAAGTTCGTTCACGTTCTTTCTACAGCGCGAGTCAGTCTTGAAGGTACTAATTTGTGAAAGAATACCACTCGCTAGAGAAGAGCTTTGTCATCTTCATAATACCACCACTGCGAGTGTTTGCGTTTGTCGACAGGAAAATTTGAACTCGAAGAAGTCAACATCGGGTACAACCTGGACACCTACATCACACCTAGTGACTTCATTCATGCTTCTAAAAACTCTGACCTCACCGAGAAATTAGAAGTCGTTCTTGAGACCTGGTGTCGTCAGATAGAGCAGGTCACAAAGAAATGACTTTATTCATTAGCGAATTAATTGTAAGAATCGCAAAAAATAATAAAATTTCTTAATCAATCCGTGTAGGTTCTGGCCGAGAGCGAGCAGATGAGGAAAGAAGCCGACGACATCGGCCCGGCGGCAGAGTTGGACCACTGGAGGCAGAGAATGTCAAAATTTAATGTTCTTCTCGATGAGATCAAAACACCTCGGGTAGGTTTTGAACTTGTCCAAGTTGTTCTTCACTGAACAAAGGTTGTTTCCAGGTCAGGACCGTAGTGGGGATTGTACATGCTGCCAAGTCTAAGTGCATTCGACAGTGGGTGGCACTAGACAGTCGCATTACCGACGCAGCAAATGAAGCAAAAGATAACGTGAGGTATTTGTACACTTTGGACAAGTACTTTGGCCCCTTGGCCAAGTGTGACCCACGAAGCATGGTCGAGGTCCTCCCCAGCATGATGAACAACATACGTATGATTCACAGCGTCTCTCAATACTACAACACCTCTGAGAGAATGACGTCACTTTTTGTTAAGGTACGATGACAACATCAATAGCTTGCTCAGTTACGTAAAAAAGTTTGCTGGTTCAAATCAATGTCAACTCACGCCAGTGTTGCCATTGCTATTTCAAAATCAACTGAAGTAGTAGGTTTGCGTGGGTCCTCCACTTAAATTTAATTTTTTCGTAAAATAACTTTCAATCAAGCAGCTACTATTTTCCGATACGTCATAAAAGCGTCATTACAGGTGACCAATCAAATGATCACAACATGCAAGCATTACATCAACCGGGGCGCAGCAAGGATCTGGGATCAAGATCCTAACGAGGTCCTGGCAAAAATAGAGGACTGCCGGATGCTCAACCAGGAATACCAGAAGGCATTCCATAAAATCAAGGAAAAACTCAAAGTAAATCATAAATAAAAGCTGCTAATTGTTTCGACATAAATCTTAAACATTAAAGTTTAGATCAGGACCAATTCTATTTTTAGGAAGACCCAAATGAGCGTCAGTTCGAATTCAGCGAAAATTACATCTTCGGAAAGTTTGACACTTTCTGTAAAAGATTGGAGAAGGTCTCCGGGATGCTCCGTACAATGATAGAGCTCTCTGGTATTCACAAGATCAAGATAGAAGGCATCGAGTCGATCGCTATCAAGTAACAGAAACAATTCGGATTCATTTGCATCTAACGCGGCATCACCGCTTATGTTAATGAGCGGAACTATTTCGGTTCCGTTGCATTATACCGGTTCAATTTTGTTTTGACATTCACTCAATATCGGCGAATACAGCGATCTCACTGACGTCATTGATGCGACGTAGGTACCAAAATATCGTGGCAAACATGGAGAAGAAGAAGTATGACGTGCTTGACCACCGGAAGACTGAGTTCGAATCGGACCACAACGATTTCCGCTTGCAAATAGGCGCTCTGCAACAAACCCTGCTTGAGTTTCTGGAGGCTTGGATGAGCAGGCCCCTCTCCACAGAGTATCTACTGGGTAAGGCTAAGCGAATATGTTGAAGCTTTTAAAATTGATTATTACGTAGCAATCACTTGAATTGAGTGTTGGCTTCTTACTTGATTGATATTTAGCAGCCACCCAAAAGCAAGATGTCGGCGCGTCATTAACAATCGGCAGAGATTGCTGGCTTCTGTTTCGCCATATTTTAAAAAGATAGGCGTGCTGTGGCAAAAAGGGACAATTCTTTTCTCCCCTATTTGTCTACTTAACACAGACAGACAGACATTGTCTACTTAACGGCCCAGATGGTAGGTGGATTTTCGCAGCCTGGGCCGTGAGTAAGTCTGTTCATTAGTGTTAAAATGACAGACCGAAACCAAACCTACCAAAACGATAGGGTATCCACCCATTCCGATGTTCAGTATGGGTCTGCTAATCGGCAAACGTCCTTTTCAGGACGGGGCAATGTCAGGAAAAACTGCCCTTTTCAGGGCACATTGCCGACAAGTTCCTAAGACCCACTATTCTTCAGCTGAACATCGAAGGCCTCACTGCAAGCAAGATGAACGTTTTTCATCACCCCACTATGCAATCTGAGGCACTCGTCATCCTACTGCAGGAGACCCGCTGCACTGATGCAGAGAAGTTAGTACTTCCAAGCTACCAACTAGCTGGGTCTTCTTTAAGCAGGAAGCATGGCCTTGCCACGTTTATCCACGAGCGACTGAGATACACGCTTTTGGACTAATCTCCACCGACATCGGAGATCGAGTGGTTGTGTGTGGACGTTGATGGCTATAAAATAGTCAACGTCTACAAACCACCGCCAACGCGATTGCAATCCCTGGATCTCCCGGTGTTTCCTCACCCCTGTCTTTACGTTGGCAATTTTAACTGTCGTCATGCTGACTGGGGTTACGACGACAACAGTCCGGACGGTGAGTGCTTGGCTGGATGGGCAAATATTAATTGTTTTGCCCTTCTATATAATGCCAAGGACGCTGCCAGTTTTTATTCCAGCCGCTGGAACACTGGCACCAATCCAGATCTAGCTTTCGCTAGCGTAGGTCCAAACAGTCGCTTGCCGAATAGGTGTGTCCTTGAGAAGTTCCCCAGGTCACAACATTGACCTTCGCTTATTACACCACCAAGGTTTGCTATGGCAGTGCCAAGCATGCCTGTTAAGCGATGGAACTTCCGCAAGGCCAAATACTACATTGCTTTGACGAATAAATTCGCAAAGACTTTGTTGCCGCCTGATTCACTTGATGTGGATGCGGCTTACCAGGACTTCTGTAACACCATAAAGAAAGAAGCCAAAAAGACTATCCCACGCGGGTATCGAAATAACTATATTCCGTGTTGGGATGCAGAGTGTGAATCCCTCTATAAAACCTTTCTGCAGTCTCCTCAGGGAGACAACTCAAGTTTGGCTGCTACAGCTCTGCTTGCCAAGCTTGACAGAAAGCGAAGGGATCGATGGTCCGAAGCAGTTTGGAGCATCGACTTCTCACACTCTAGTCGAAAAGCGTGGAGTATCTTGAACAATCTTATTGGTAGGTCACGACACTCTCCTCGTCACTGTCCCGTTTCAGCCGATGCTATTGCATCTCAACTGGTTAGAAATGGGAAATACGAGGCTGTTGACCGCAAGTCATCTCGACTTGTCTCTCAAGAAGTGTCTGACCTTTGGAGGGCCACAACACCAGACGCAGTAAATATCTCTGATAATTTCTCACAGAGAGAATTTGCTGCTGCCCTTCAACATTTAAAACCAGGTAAAGCTCCGGGATCTGATTCCATCTGCTCAGAGCTTATACTCCATGCTGGAGCTGCTTTGAAGTCCTGGTTACGTGACTTCCTTTCTTCCTGTTTGCGCCGACTCAAAATCCCCAAGATCTGCAGAAGAGCGCTTTGGTTGCGATCCCAAAACCAGCAAAGCCGCGGGGGACCCAAAGAGTTATCGAACGATATCTCTGCTCTATGTCCCCTACAAGATCCTCGAAAGGCTTATCTACGCTTGTGTTGAACCATTAATCGATCCACTGATCCCTAAAGAGCAGGCTGGGTTCCGACGCAGGAAGTCAACTGTAGATCAAGTTGTTCTATTGACCCAGAACATCAAGGATTCTTTTGAGGCTAAAAAGAAGGCCGGTGCCGTATTTGTCAATCTGACAGCTGCTTATGACACTGTCTGGCATTGCGGCCGTACCTGCAAGCTGCTGAGACTACTTCCGGACAAGCACATGGTCAGAATGATCATGGAGCTTGTCCGAAATCGAAGTTTCACCCTTACTACCGGCGACAGCAAGCAAAGCAGGCTATGCCGTTTTAAAAACGGCGTTCCTCAGGGATCGGTCTTGGCTCCCCTCCTATTTAACATCTATACGTACGATCTTCCTTCTATGATTTCCAGAAAGTTTGCTTATGCTGATGATTTAGTATTGTTGCACTCTTCTGGAAACTGGAAGGACTTGGAGGGGACTTTAAGCCAAGACATGTCTACACTGTCAGCGTATCTCCAGAATTGGAGGTTGAAGCTCAGTCACACTAAGACGGTGACGGCAGCCTTTCATTTAAATAACCGAGAGGCCAAACGTGAGCTAAAGGTCTACAACAACAGTAGACTTTTACCATTCTGTCCAACCCCTACTTATCTTGGGGTAAAATTGGACAGATCGCTCACGTTTCGTCACCAGTTAGTGGCATTGCGCAAAAAATCCTCGTGGGCTCGGGATGGGGTGCTATCCTCGCGCGTCACACTGCTGAGGCGACTCGTGGGCTCGGGATGGGTACTCAATAGCTGAGTACTGTGCGCCAGTCTGGTGTTGCAGTGCTCACACTCGCCTCATCGACAATGTCTTGAATGACGCCTTGCGCATAGTTACTGGATGCCTGCATCCTACTCCAACGGACTACCTACCTGTACTCTCAGGCATCCAGCCAGCTGAGCTTCGCCGAATTGGAGCGACACTCTCCTTGGCTTACCGTGGATCTCTGTACCCCGATCATATCTTTTATGGTCCTTTAAGTGGGTCCTCAGATACTCGCCAAGTGAGACTAAGATCCAGACGCCCGTTTGTGCCAGGTGCGCGGAATTTTTTGGACAACCTTGCCAGACTTGGCATCCGCGCCTCTGAATGAACAAATCACAAATGGAAAACGGAGTATTGTGAAAATCCTTCCAGGCTCCGTGCTTTTGTGCCCCAGACCGGTGCCAGGCCTGTTGGGATGGGCTTACCCCGAGCAGCTTGGGTTAAGCTCAACCGCCTTCGGACTGGTGTTGGGCAATTCCATTCATTCATGCACAAATAGGGTCTCGCTCCTTCACCGAATTGCGAGTGTGGCGCCTCTGAGCAAACCGCAGACCTTGTTCTAACAGCGTGTCCTATACATCTGGCACCACATGGAGCACGAGGTCTGACGGTTTTGGATGACGAAACTCGATGCTGGCTTAATAACACCACTGCCAGCATCTGATTCAGGCAGTGCAGCAGTCTGGGTTAGTAAAAGGATAAACCCTCGGCCCCAATCCTGTTTGTGTTTGACCTGGAGTGGATACCCTTCAAACGACGACGTCTACTTAACGGTAGTAAACTAATGATTACCTCAGTTCAAGAAACTGTTAATGTAATCAATGGAGTACATGGGGGCAGGTGTTGAGGATTACATTACGACTTTCTTGAAATAGATTAGATTAAGCAACTGTTTTTTAAAGTTGACTTTCGTAAATTAACAAAAAATAAAAAAACTTTGGTTATGCGACGATGATGTAGCTTTAATAAGTTTTGTAAAGACACCCCTTCACACGGAGATAGACATCGAATGAATCATATTGAAAATTTTTTTGACGTAAAATTTATTTTGAATCATTTTAAGAAAAACTATCATCAGTTTTTTGGAATGGTTCGGTTTTTTCGAATTTTATGATGAGATGTGATTAGATTTTCCACAGACGATTTTGAAAGCAACTTTCATCAACAGATAACTTTGATCGACCCCACTCTCCAGTGCACCCAACATGACAAGATTAACTTCTTGTAGCTCACTGCTGCACATTCCTACCATGTAGAGAGCAATGATAATGGCTAGAGACTGCCGGCGAGTCTACTTTCAGCTTCAACAAAAAACTAGATAAAGGCCAAAAAAAGGGTCTCCACTTGTAATTAAACAAAAAACGTGATTTCGCGTCTTGATCGCAACTAAAGGCTTTTTAATTCAAACGTTTATACGCTTGAGTGATTTTTTATACCTCCAAGTAAATATAGGCTTGGGCTCATCGCAATTGACGCGACGGTAAATCAAAGACTAAACCTGATAATTATTCTTTTGACGATCAACAAGCTATAGATAGAGCTTATATCTGCATCACTCACGGTTGCGGGCTTCCTGAGAAATAGACAACCAACCTTCCTAAGTAGAGACAGTAATTAGTCAACATTTCAATTGTTTTGTTCTTGTTTTAGCATCTCTAGCAAAGAGCAATGCAATCGCGTTTGCTTGCAAAAGTCACTTACAAATTGTTTTTAAGAGGGCAATATTTTGTATTTACCGAGTGTACTCGTATGTATTAAATATATTAGTATTGAATACGCGCATCACATCATTCATTTTTATGATATAAACAACATGAGGTATACCATTATACCTCATGTTGTTTATATCATTAAAATCCTTTCTTCGCCCGCCAAGCTCTAGGAGTGTAAGCGCGATGCTTAACGCTTGTAGGGTAAGTCCCGGTCATGAGGTGCAGCCTTGGTCTTACCACACTGTGGATTCTGTGTATTCCTTGCGCGGCAAAGCCGGGAATCATTTCCAGCTGCTTGTGATCGAGTTGTTGTCGGGCTCGCGTGGTCTAGTGGTGTTGTCTCCTGCTTAGAAGACAACACGTAGCGAGTTCGATTCGCAGTGAGATATGCATCACTGACGAGCTCTAATAAGAGCGAAACTCGAGTCTGGTGCTTCTCATTTTAAGCAGTTTGGTTTCTATTAATTATCATTCATTTTTGTTTCAAAGAACTCATTAACAAGGCTTACCAAACGTTCGAATTTTTATGGCTCTGTACCGCCCATTGGCAGAAATCAAAGATATCCCTTTTTAATGATATTCTATTAATATCCCTTTTTTTTTGTTTTTTCTGAGATCATTAGTTTTCAGGGACAATAATCATAAAATCCGGGACAGATTTGAAGTGAAGACTGTTTTTTTTAGAGAGTACTTCTTTTCAAAGACGAAAATCATGAAATCCGGGACAGATCCAAAGTCAAGACCATTTTTTAGAGAATATCTCTTCTAGCGACGAATTTTTTCTATTAATAAGCGTCCCGGTTTGCCTCTTCAAAAATATAGTAGGGGAAAGTATCCATACCTGAGCCGGTTCCATAATTGATCAATTAGCCTTTTTTTCCGCCTTGTTTAAATTTTTTCAACCGTAACAACTTTAATATTTTTGTATCAAGATGGCGGTTCTTTGTTGTTATTGTTACGCAGTTGTGATGAAAATACCATGTGCTAGATCAGTTTGTGCAATTTTTTAATACAATTGTTGTTTTTTTTTTTTTAAAGTAAGCTCGATTATCTCTGAAGTTACTGCAGCTAAGAAAGCGAAAGTTTTTATGAGTATAACATAAAGCTTTATATTTTAAATAGGGTTAGATTTATAATTATTAGATCAAAGGCAGTGATAAAATCTTGAGATATGTCCATATTGAGCGCTGTTTTATAGTTGAGCCACTACACCAATCTTTAGTTGAGCCAACTTTGGTTACTTAACATGAACTAAATGCTTAATTAAATTTAAATCGTAAACATGAAATAATCTGAACTTAGTTATATTTACATCAATTAATTTTGTCATTTTCAGTTAAAATACTATAATACTAAAACTTATTGTGACTGGAAGCCTTAGAATAATGGAAAAACGAAAAACTGATCGCGGAAGAGTACCACTTATTGTCTTTCAGAACGCTGCTACAGATGTGACTAAAAATAAATTTTCAATTAGAGAGAGGGCTAAAAAGCACAGCATTGATAGAATGACCTTAACTCGTTACCTTAGAAAAGCAGCTGAAAAAGGACCAACAAATGCTAATATGGGCTACAGTTCTCACAAAAAAATTTTATCAAAAGAGATGGAGAGTGATTTGGCAAAGCATTTTTTAAATCTATGCAATCGCTTTTTTGGTTTGTCGACTGATAAAGCTAGATCACTAGCATGGGAATTTGCCGTTAGAAACAAACTTGATATTCCTGAAAATTGGAAAATTGACCAAAAAAGTGGCAAAAAGTGGCTCCGCAATTTTATGCAACGCCACCACTTGACTCTACGAAAAGCAGAAGCAACATCTTATGGAAGAGCAACGGCTTTTAACAAAAAAAATGTCAGCAACTATTTTGATAATTTATATAGTGTAATGGAAAAGTATCAATTTGATCCAGGAAATATATTCAATATGGATGAAACTGGCTGCTTTACTGTGCAAGTACCAAAAAAGGTTTTAGCTCAACAAGGAGTGAAGCAGGTAATCTAAAAACTGTATTATTGACATCGTCTAGGCTTAACCTACTTATATAACACCTCTAATTGAAGTTGAAACCTGCATTGCATAAACATTGTAAAGTTGTATTGTGCATAGAAAACTATTTTAATTATTTATAGTCTTCAGAAAAATGATCTTAACTAATCTTATCATTAACAGGTCGGAGCTGTGACATCAAGAGAAAGAGGTGAACTTGTCACAATGGCAGCAACAATTAACGCACTTGGAAATGATATTCCACCAATGTTTATTTTTCCACGAAAAAACTACAAACCCTACATGCTAAATAATGCTCCTGTTGGTTCTTTGGGCGCTGCTAATTCATCAGGTTGGATGACAACCGACTTATTTGTTGATTACTTGGATCATTTTAAAAAGCACACAAAATGTTCACCAGAAAATCCTGTGCTGCTTATTTTAGACAATCATGCCTCTCACATTTCTTTAGCAGCTGTAGAAAAAAGCAGAACATACGGTATCGTAATGTTAACGATCCATCCGCACACTTCCCACAAACTGCAACCACTAGACAAAGGGGTGTTCGGACCTTTCAAACAATATTACAACAAGTTTCTGGATAGCTGGATGAAGTCAAATCCTGGAACCCCTTGCACAATTTACAATGTTGCTGGCATTGCTAAGGAAGCATACAATATTGCTTTTAGCAAAAAGAACATGGAATCAGCTTTTAAAGCAACTGGAGTCTTTCCACTTAATAGAGATATCCACACAGATGAAGATTTCTTGCCAGCTGAATTTACTAATAGACCCGACCCTACTGTTTCTGATGAAACACAACAAATAGAAAAAACTTTTCTTCGTTCTGTTAATCCTCCAGTGACAGACCCTTTTCCAGAGCAAACACAAAATCTGCAACTAGAGTACCAGCCTGTGCAAATGAGCAATACTGAAACAAATAAAATTTTAATCAACAGAACACCCATTCAAAATAAAAGAGGTTTTTCTAATCCTAATTACGTTTCTCCATTTGATATCCTGCCAGTACCAAAGGCTTTACCTCGAAAACGTTTTGCTCAACAAAAAAACAAAAAAAAATCGCTTGTTATTACTTCGACACCAGAAAAAGAACGCCTTGCCGCAAATTTAGTTTGTTTGGGCAAGAAACCATTAAGAAGACGTAGAGAGGTTGGAAATAAAGACAAAAAGTCCAAGACCAGACAAGACCAAAAAAAAAGCAAAAAGCTTAAACACGTAAAAAAAAAGGCAAAAAAATCAATTGTTTTCTCGAGTTCGTCGGAAGAATCTGTTATTATGACACTCGATGACAGTTCTGATCTTTCTGAATTTAATGATGAAAACATTTGTTGCATTTGCTCGGAATTATACTGTAAAGATGTGGAGGATTGGATTAAATGCAGTTGCATCGGTTGTTTGTATTGCAATCCTAGAAATGCTGCATGCAGCATTGTTGGTCCTTGTAAAAGCTGGGCACATGAAGCTTGTACAGATGATACAACAGTTTTTAAATGCCAGTATTGTAAAAACTGACTACTATTTTATAAAGCACTCTCAATTTTTATTTGAAAGATATTGTTACTTTTTTGTGTACATACAGTAGTTGACTCTGATTGAAAGTTTGTATATGTTCTTTTCTAATATTTTGAATAAAGCTTTTTGGTTCTAATGTTTCTCTTATGTCATGACACGCAATACTCGACTTAATTTTATAAATTAAAGAGTGGCTCAATTAAAGTTACTGGGTGGATCAACTACGGAAATCCGACTCCATAGTTGAGCTAAATTAGTAGGCAATTTTAACCCCCCAAAAATACCACAAATAATTTGCCTATAATGATTCTAAAAATTTAAATCATTACCACAAAGAAGGTAGTTTATGAATATCACTTTGTTTTGATAAAAATACTACTGGTTTAAATTTTCTGATCAAAAATGTAAATTTTGGCTCAATTGTGGATACTTTCCCCTATGCCTTCCATTAACTAGGATCATTCATCACCACTTGGTGCGCTTTTTTAAGCCGACGAAGCTGAAGGGGTGCTCACCAGTTAATGAGCCTAATATTAAAATCGGCAAAAAGTTAGGCTTTTTTTGGATAAAGTAGTAAAATTGTGTACTTATAGGCTTATATAGGCCACAAAAATATATTTTATGCTTTGGTTTTTTCTTGAGTAACGTTCATGGTCGCACCAAACAGTAGGAAGGGGACGATTTCTCCCAAGACTCAAAAAATTTGGCAAGGTCAATTTTTCGAGCAGCGATAAGAAATTACTTAGGCAAAATCATATTTTTTCGGGTATCGACGACAAACTATTTGGACAAAATTTCCCAATTTCAAACGATCCAAATAATACTGTAGAGTTAACACAACTAAGATTTTATGACAAGATTTTTGTCTTGACTAGTTTTTTGGCATGAAAATGGAGAAATTGGACATAGATTTAAATTGAAGACCATTTTTTTAGTTTTTACTAGTTTTTTCAGACAAAAATGTGTAACATATTGTTGTCTTCGTAAAACGCTATTAGAACATGGTTTGGGCCAATGGTGGATATTCCAATTTAGGGGCCCGAAGCAAGAATTTTCAAAAATTGATGTTGCTTGACAAAAAGAGCTTTGATCTTAGCTTCCATATTTTTCTCCGAAATTCATGGTGTCCTCTAAAAAAAGAAAAGGTCTTCACTTCGATTTCATCTCTGATTTCTCTATTTTTCTCCCAAAATCAGGGTGTTCTCTAAGAAAAAAAAAAAACTCTTCACTCAGAATCGTTCTTTACATTCTAAACAAACATCTGCAGCGGATTGAAACTGTATGTGTTATTTTCGAGGGGGCCCCCAAAAAAAGGGGGGCCTGAGGCGACTGCCTCATTTGCCTCACCCAATATCCACCACTGGTTTGGGCCATCGTCTATAAAATTGCGAAAAATTGTATTACTCCCAAATTTTTTCGGTTCATGCGGCTATGATCATGTTTTTTGTCTTTTGTAGTAGTAACAAATTTAGATAGATATTAAAGCGCTATGTACTAATGATAAACAGTTTTAGGCATTTTAGACTGTTTAGACCAGTGATTTCCAACCTTTTTTTAGCTAGCTTATAACTCAGTATTTAGCAAGAAATTTTTTGTAGCCTTAAAATCTACCAATCATCAGGGACCGAATCTTGATCTTGATCTTGATCTTGTAGCTTTTCATAGAAATGCCGAAGTCACACATATATGAAGTAACGACCTTTTTTTTGGTATTCACGAAATTTCGTCGTTCGAATAGAAGCAGAAATTATTAAGAAAGTTTCTGTGGCCCAACTTAAATTTGTTATGACGCATTTTGACTGTGCAGCCATAGTAACACTGGTTCAGACCAAAGCCCACTTTTTTTGTATTGACTTTGCTTTAGACAAGGTAACCATCTACTAAAAGTGATTATCTATTGTGATAAGAAGTAAAAATGCCTACATACCGTAACGCTTAATTGCAAGAGATTACGATTCTAATACATTTTTGAGATCTATCTGATAGATAGGTCTACTAAAAGCAAAATTACTTGAACAATTAGATTTTTATGAGATCATAATGATTGTAAGAAGAAAACCTGAAGACCTGCGTTATACTGTAGTTCTTTATTACCATATAATAATTTTTCAGTACCTTAGGTGCCAAGTAGTATTTTCCTTAAAATATAGCTTTGCAGCAACGTCAGTTTTACTTCATTTGAAAAGTCTAAGCTTATGATTAAGTTTGTCGGAGGCAAGTTCAGGTCTACTGTTCTATCACTTAATAAATTGATTCCTCACAATATTAAACCCTTAATTGTCATTGCACTGATGCAAGCTATATTAACTTTTTCTAGAATTGTTTTAATTTTTTAATTGCACTATTTAGCAAAAATGAATGGCTTTTCCTCAATGATGGCCTTACAAAAAGAAGGGCCTGGTGCAAGAAAAGTAAAGGAGGAGCCACTATTTAGTGTTGCAAGGCATAGCAAACTTTAAAAGTTGGCCGTTATTGTACCGGGGCCATTTGGGTCTCTTTAACAAGTCACCGTAAGCGATTTTTGTTCGTAAAACTAACCCTGATCCCCTTGCGGTTACTATCGTTTCTTGAGAGATCGTTTTCTCTTAGTTTTTTCTTTATTTTATCCTGGTTCTGAAAGGGGGATTCCGGGTTAATTTTACTGAAAAAAATTGCTTACGATGACTTCTTGAAGAGACCCGGTCACTTTTAGTGTATAAAAACAATGCAATCCTTAAAAAAAATGTCTTCAATTTAGGAGGGGCCCACTGTTAAATGATCCAAAGCATTGCCATCTTTAAAAAAAAGAGGGTCGTTTGATTTGGAAGGCCACTTTTTTGTGTCTCAAAACAAAATTATCCCTTAAAAAAAGGTCTTCAATTTAGGGGGGCCATTGTTAATTGTTCAAATCAAAGTAGTCTCTTAAAATATAATCACTATATTAGGAGGGGCCACTTTTTAGTGTCCCAAAATAAAGTTATCTCTAAAAAAAAATTTTTTTTCATTTTCGACATGCCATCGACGTCCTGTGCTACTATGAAAAAATAAAGCAATTTCTTGTGTAGGGGGGGCCGCTTTTTTGTGTATTTTAGGGAGGGCCTGGTGTGGCCGCTCTGTTCGCACCCTATTAAAGCCGTCACTGCTGTTCCTAACCTTCTTATATTTTAATTAAATATTTAGTCAAGTTATTTAACACAATACTATTTTTTCTTAATTTTTCGTCTTTATATTTCATGACTCGCAGGAAGCGACGGAGGCGCTAATACGTAGGGTAAGCAATTATCCCGACCTGCTTCCGGAGATGCCAAGATATTGCTGTCTGCTTGAAAAATTTTTGTTAGGTTTTTTAGTTTTATAGAGATAAGACTGAAATTTAGAACTGCTTGCTAAGAGTAAAGACCACCAAGCAGGAGAAATGCCGTAAAGTGTCTTTCCCAAGGATATAATAGAATGGCACGAGCAGGTTTTGAACCAAGACCGTGTCGATTACAATCAAGGCGCTCTAACCACTCGACTTGGCTGTCGACTATTTAAAACAATTTTATTTTTTGAATAGTAGCAATTGTGTTTAAAACACTTTTTATTTACATATGGCAGTTGTAAAATAAATAAATTGCTCGAATTAACTGTGGTGTTATCCAGATATAAACAGACATTGAAATCTTTTAGATTATGCATTTTACTCAATCAATATAAAGGGAATAAATATATCGCAAAGATTTATTTTATAATAGGTATTTTCTGCCCCACTTCACCAAAAGCTTTGGTGAGTGCTGGTGCCTTACTTTGATGTTTTATTGGCAGCTCTTTTGAAGAAATTTGAGAATATTCAGGGAGCAAAGCTGGACACATTTGAAAAGTACATGCTCCTCTTGACGCGTTACAACAAGGATTTAGACAACATCAAAAAAACGTATCAAAAAATGAAAGTTGATCCACCAATTCCACGAAATCTACCCCCTGTATCAGGGAAGATTGCGTGGGCGCGACAAATGTACAGGTTCGTGGGCTCATCCCAAGCGATTTGTTTAACTTTTGTTTAATGGTGACCTTTCCCACCAGACGTGCTGACGCGCCGATGTCGTATTTTCGCGAACGTTCTGACGTTTTGGCGACACCTGAGGGAAAGCAAGCCGTTGCAAATTACAACAAGGTAGCAGCAGTTCTTATCGAATTTGAGGTTCTTTACCACCAAGCTTGGTGAGTAGATTTTCCCTAGGCTTTTCTCTAATGAGCTGAGACTATTTTGCAGTTTTGCAATTGTCGAAAATTTCCAGTTAATTTATGGGTTTTGTGAAAGTGAATAATGCGCCGTATTAACTGAATTAAGCAAGCAAGCGAATGACGCGCTATAATTAAATTATTTGAATGAAGCAAACAAGTGAATGACGCGCTGTAGTTATTTGAATGAAGCAAACAAGTGAAAGATGCGCTGTATTATCTGAATTAAGCAAACTCTCATACACAGGTGCAGAGCCACTGAAAAGGCCAAGTCCAGTCTTGAATCCCCTCTTTTAGTTTGCCACCCTGAAAGCAATAAATTTCTTGTAAACCTTGATCCCTCTATCTTCGAAATTTTTTGTGAAGCGAAGTACCTTCGAAAAATTGGACTGGAAATCCCGGATTCAGTTTATTCACTTTGCCTCCAGGAAGAATCATTGAAAAAAAATCAGGTGAAATGATAAAGAGTATAAAAAGAATGCAACAAATATGCCACTAATAATAAGTACAAGTAAAATATGCAATGTTATTTGTCGCTGATACACTTATGATCTATTGACGATGCCAACTCGAACAACACGTCATGCATAATTACGAAGGAATCATAGTTTACTTGAGCGAGTTAACCTCCCTGGGGGGGTCATGAAATATTTGGAGGAGGTGAGGCGCCAAAATTTTTATTAATCTACTTAATTTCATTGACTCCATACCACTCACTCTATGTTGGACCCGGGAGTTAGTTTAAATTTTTCTCCGCTTTTATTTCCTTGTTGTGTTGAGTGAAGCCCAGCAGCGCCGGTTGAAGATTGGTTTCATTTTGCAGCTGAAGCTCCAGGAAACCTTGGATGAATTTGAAAGGATCATATCCGAAATTCCAGAAGTTGTTCAGGCTTGCATGCGCCCTTTTGTAAAACGAGTCGAGGAAGCAATTATTCCAGGCCTGGCAATGATTACATGGGCCTCCATCAATTCTGAAAAATTCCTCCATGACCTCATGAATGCCGTCGCGGCTCTGAAGAAATTTACGAAGAAGGTTTGACGTCATAATTTTGTCGTTGTGATTCACCATCAAAGTTGTGACTTTACTTTTTCTCTTAGGTATCCGACATTATCGAGTGCCGGATTGAAAAAGCAGCCGATGAAATGGCGCTGACAGCTCTATGCTGCCTCCCCGAGGATGAAGCTATTTCTCCCCAGGAATTTGTCGAGGAAACAGAACACACGGTGGCGTTTGTGGCCAAATATTTGGCCCAGGAAAGTCTCAACATCGAAGCGGCCAGCTTTGACCTGATCAAGGTGGGCCACAAATTTATTTGTGGGGCAGAGTTTACTCCACGACCCAGTTAAACAAATTTATATCTTGCCCTTTTCTGCAATTATGATTTAATAAAACGATACTTGATATCCGATATTAAGTTTAATTAAACAATGAAAGAAACTGTGATTGTGACGAAGCGCATGTCTTCGATTTAAAGTTTAAGATCGCTCTACTCGTTGCGTCATCAGATATATAGAAAGTTTCAAAGACCTCCATTTTTTACAAAAATCTATCTACTTACCCTTTATTAGATCCTTAAATTCATTAGTTTTATTTTTATCCTTAGATCCTTACTTGCGAAGGCATAATAGAGACGCCGATATTTCTCCTTAATTAATCGGATCAAGAGATTCGATGATTAGGTCTCAGTTCTGCAACACTCTGACTTGTGAGCAGAAGGACGCGAGTTCGATGCTCAGTAAACCTTAGTTTTAGGCTTTTACGACAAGTTTCTTACTGTGTCTTCACTGCTTACATGCGGTTCGACTCCGCTCAAAACAGAAAGCAGCATAAAGGGCAATGCAACCACGCGAAGACGATTCCCTGCGTTTAGACGGAGAAAATTTGGCATTCGTATTAAATAAGTCAATCCGGTTTTACAAAAAATCTTAACATAAAAATATTTACAAAGGACATGTGTTTTGTTAACTTCTTAAATCTGGTTTTAGCTATTCGAGGATTCCTTGACAGCCGATGAATTAGAAATTTTGGAAACTCAAGGGAAAAGCGAAAATTTTCCCAATTGGTATCATGGGGTGATGGGAACGTTTTGTCAGAGAAACACCGACGCCCTGGTTTGTCCGAGAGTTGATGACGTGTTCTCTTTGTGCTACGATAACCTCGGTTGAATAACGAGTTGACCTTTCAGGTCAAATGTACCCGGATGAGTTTGGAGTTGATTAAGCGACGTCTTCAGCAATCCTCCTCAAAATATCAGACTTCCCAAAGCATGATGATGCCGAGCTTTGAACGACAAGATGAAGAAAAAGTTCCTCTCTTCCGATCCCACATCATCCTCGCCATCCCGACCGTGGCGATGCAGCCAGGGCTGGATGAAATTCAGGTGAGAGACTTTTCAGAAGACGCTAAATTCTTGATCGGGGGTAAGTTTGATTACAGCCAGCAACATTCATTTTGGTTGATTATTTCGATTCAAAATATAATCTCTTTGACTTTGTTTGGCTAAAATATTGATAATTCTAGAGTTGTCTGAGCAAAGGAATTGATTTCATTCTTAAAGCGGCCAAAGACATTCCGCTATGGCGTCATGCTGAGATGCAAAAGCACCAGCAAAAGCTCGAAGCGGACGCCGCGAAAAAGATTGGCGAGGATCCAAAAATGACAAAAACTCAACCCCAGAATCCACTCTACTTACAAGTGACGTTAGTAGTTTGTCACCAAATGAAACATCTTGCTTTAAAGCCGTTAAATCTTGCTTTTTGGTCCAGGGAACATAAAGACGTGGCCAAGGTTTCGGGGCCCCTTCACACCAGCGTCACTTCGCTGAAGACCGAGTCCGACAAAGTGAGTTGCCGCAAGTGGCGTTGTGGATTTTTCAATTACAGTGTTGCTTTTAGGTTTTGGAAACCTTCTCATGTTTCAGCGAGTTATGGAACTCGGATCCTCACGAGCGCGTCAAAGCTTTTGAAGAAGAGGATTTAGGATTTTCCGACTATGAAACACAAATCAGGTAGGAGCTTGTTGATGTCGGTTGCTCGTGATTTAATGCAGTCCGTTTGCTTGGACTCTTCTCAGATACTATGCCAAGATGGAGGCCAAAGTAGAAGAAATTCCCCCGAGCTATCGCGTGGGGGCGGTAGTGTTCGAAACAGACCGCATGAAGCTAGCTCTGGCAGAGGAATGCAAGGCCTGGAAGCGAGCTTTTGGGGCGGCTATGAACAGAAAAGCCGGGGCTTCCATGGACAGCATCTTCACTTTCACCGAGAGCCTACAAAAGATTTTAAGGTATTTTCTAACTTTGTGGTTCTTCGCCGACCACTTCGGAAACAAAACATCGAAATTTTTGGTAAAAGTATTTTCGCCTCCACAAAAACTCCACAAATGTAGCTCGATAGAGCCTTACTGAGGTTTTCATGAAACTGGGACTTTCCGCGCAGCCGTCCAATCAACGATTTGGATGACGTCAGAACAGCAATGAGCTCACTTAAAGAAATCCGGGAGGCCGAGATACGCATTGACATGACCATCGGTCCGGTGGAGGAGACGTATGCGCTCCTGAATCGATTCGAACTCTATTATGACGATGGCAACTCGGAACGAGTGGATGGGCTCGCCTACCAATGGAGGAACTTGATGGCCCAGGTTTGGTTTGGAGAAAGTCGGGGACCAGTTTCCCGGTCAGTCAGTGGTTTACTTCTTGCAGGTCAACCAAGTGCAAAACACCCTGCTAGAAGTGCAGCCCGGGTTCAAATCGGCTCTCCTTTCCGGAGTCGAAAAGTTTCGATCTGACGTCGCCATTTTCTACAAGGATTATGACACAAAGTAGGTTATTGGAAAGTCGTCTTGTTCAAGAGTTTCCATTTGAGATTTATAGATTTCAAGACATCTCCTGGCCTTACTTAATTAAAACGTAATTACGTAATTACAATACAAATAAATTTTGTTGAAATTTGTGACGACTAATTCTTGAGTTGTAAATAAAGTTTGAAATTTGCTTGCAACTTACACATTGGTCACACTAAATTACAAACTTGCTTGTAACACGTTCTTATACATTTGTCGTGGCTGATCCTGGGGAATCTCACTGCTGTCGTACTCACAAAAATGTAACTGAAAGAGCTTTAAACTCGGAATGAGTTTTATTATTTTGACTGTGTTCCTCTTTTTTCATGTCTGGTTTTTCCTGCAGAGGCCCTAACATCAAAGGGCTCCCCCCCCGCGAAGCAAGCGATCGGTTGCAGATTTTTCAGACTCGGTTCGACGAACTCTGGAGGAAGTTCACCACATATTCCGGCGGGGAGGAATTGTTCGGCCTTGCTGTCACAGGTTCGAGGAAAATAGAAACAACCTTAAGTGTAATGTGGGGGGTGGGGTGGAAACTTTTTTACCAATCCTGTTTGCAGAGTATAGCGATTTGCAGCGCATCAAGCGAGAGTTGGCGCTATTGCAGAAGCTCTACAACCTCTATAGCAACGTCATCGAAAACGTCAGCAGTTATTACGACATTCTTTGGGCGGAGCTTGACATCGAAAAAATCAACTCTGAGTTGCTCGAATTTCAAAACAAGTGAGTGAGTGTGTTCTGTGACTTCTGAACGTGCAACTGTGGTCGTTAATTGCAAATAAAACTAATTGAATGAATAAACGTTGTGTGAGTTCCAAAACAAGTGCTTGCGTTAGATGTTGATTTAGCTGCAAAACAAATTAGTTTGTTCCTTGTTGTGTAGTTTTAGAACTAATGAAAGAATGGTGAAGGTTGGTATGTAGCTGTGCCGATTACACGGCAATGATACCTCATTGCGCTTAACTTAAGATCAATACTTAGCCATTTGTTGGCCTCAGGCTTTTTAAAAGCTTTGTTCAGCAAGGCAATCAACAAGGCAATCAACAAGGCACTCTCTTTTATGCAATACAAGTGTCGACTCCTCGGGTTAAGATTCATCCGTTTGCAGATGTCGCAAGCTTCCGAAGGCTTTGAAGGAGTGGGAGGCATACCTTGACCTTAAAGCAAAGATAGATGATTTCAGTGAATGTTGCCCGTTGTTGGAGATGATGTCGGACAAGGTTTGTAGCTGAAACTATTGTGGTGAGTGACGTCATCTCAGTATCGCGCGTCAACAGGCGATGATGCCTCGTCATTGGGAACGAATTGAAAAGATCACTCAGTGTTCTTTTGATGTTGAAAACGAAAATTTCCTGCTTCGAAGCATCATGGAAGCTCCACTCCTTGAAAATAAGGAGGACATAGAGGTGGGTTGTTGATGGGGGTTGAACATAGAAGTTGGTTGTTGATGGGGGTTGAACATAGAGGTTGGTTGTTGATGGGGCGTTGAACATAGAGGTTGGTTGTTGATGGGGGGTTGAACATAGAGGTTGGTTGTTGATGGGGGTTGAATCACTTGGGTAATGACGCACCGGATCCTCAGGATGTCTGTATCAGTGCGGTGAAAGAGCGAGACATTGAAGCAAAGCTGAAGCAAGTCATCAACGAGTGGGGGATGCAAGTCTTCACCTTCAGTCAGTTCAAAAGCAGAGGGGAGCTTCTTCTCAAAGGAAGCGACATCACCGATATCGTCACGCTCATGGAGGACTCGCTCATGGTCCTGGGATCACTGATGAGCAACAGGTGAGTTGCTCTGGCACCAACTTAGGTTTTTGAACTCAGATTACAAATCTGATTTTTAAATGTGGCATGGAAAAGATCTTATCACGATTCATGTTACTTAGTGATTGCAGATTTAAACGAGTATATTTATTGATAACATCAACTTGTTATCATCATTACTTTGCCATCATTTAAGTTATTTGTAAATTATGATTATAAAAAACATAATTTGTGTATTGAATCTTCTGATATTACTGTAATAAACAAAATTTTGTGATAACGCTGCTACCGCTGATAATTTTCAATGAAAACGCGACTGAGCGCGCCGTCCGTTTAATTCCCCCCCCCCATCCCAGATACAATGCCCCGTTCAAGCGCACAATCCAGCAGTGGGTTTTAAAGTTATCGGGGACCACCGAGATCATTGAAAATTGGCTGGTCGTGCAGAATCTATGGGTCTACTTGGAAGCTGTGTTTGTCGGGGGAGACATAGCGAAACAATTGCCGCAGGTGCGCTACGTCATTTCCGGTTATATTAAGAGATATTCAACCCATGATTTATGGCAGGAAGCAAAGCGCTTTGCAAACATTGACAAATCATGGATGAAGATCATGCAGCGGGCGCACGAAACTCCTAACGTCGTGCAATGTTGCGTTGGGGACGACACCCTCGCTCAACTTCTTCCTCACATCCTCGAGCAACTGGAAATGTGCCAGAAATCTCTGACCGGATATCTGGAGAAAAAACGCCTTATCTTCCCCAGGTTCATACAAGTTTGTAGTGTGGTCACTACAGCTTCTAATTTCCCATTTCCTTTGGTCGACTGATTTGATTTATTGTTGAGTTTTTATTTTAGGTTTTTCTTTGTTTCCGATCCCGCTCTCCTGGAAATTCTCGGACAAGCGAGCGACTCCCACACGATACAGGTTGGTGATGTTAAATCTATCTGATGCTCTGCAGTGTTTTTTTTGCATGATGTTGCTTTCATGATATAATGCTGGGATTGATGTTTTTTTTAGGGCGATATCATTGGAATTTGTTCAAAATAATTAAAACTTGATTTCTAATACAAATGGAAGTTGTGGGTAGATTCTTGATTTGTACATAAATCCGTGCTTGATGTTCTATTGCATAAACTGATGCATTCCCTTTAATTGTTTTAAATATTCTTAAATAAAGAAAAAATAATCGCAGCTGTCATAAGCTGCTTCTTTAAGATTTGAAACTATGTCTTAGGCTCATCTTCTCGGTTTGTTCGACAATGTGCATCGCGTCGAATTCCATGAGAAGAATTATGATCAGATCCTGAAGATCATTTCCCAGGAAGCCGAAGTAGTCGACTTGGTGGAGCCAGTCCTTGCGCAGGTGAATGCGAAGAGTAGGGTTGTGCTTCATGTAATTTTATTTAAGAAGTTGTGTATTATTATTGGTTAGTTGTTAACAACTTTGTTGCATTGTGTGGTTGGCAGGGGAACGTGGAGATCTGGCTCGGGACTCTTCTTGATGGGATCAGGAAGACCGTGCACGCCATCGTCCGGAAAGCTGCAAACGCCATTAATGAGCCCGGGTTCCAAATCATTGATTTTGAGAATGTTTTTCCAGCTCAAATTGGGATCCTCGGCCTGCAGATGCTGTGGACACGTGACTCCGAAGACGCTCTCAGCGTGGCCAAAACTGACAAAAAGGTGGGGATAGTGTTGTGTGGCTCTTCCTTGATTGAGGAAACAGTCTTTTGACAATGTGGGACATTCGCATTATCTGAGCTTCTTTGAGCAGGCGATGCAGAATGCAAACCAGAGATTCCTCGACATCCTCACCACCCTCATCGAGCAGACCACGCTCGACCTGACGTCATATGAGAGAGTGAAATATGAAACGCTTATTACGATTCACGTTCATCAGAGAGACATCTTCGATGACCTGGTTTGTTACATTTCTAATTTGTTTTTATTCCGTCATAATCATAAACATACAGGTGAAAATGCACGTTAAATCTGCGAGCGACTTCGAGTGGCTGAAGCAGAGTCGCTTCTATTACATCGAGGACGCCGACAAGTGTCAGATCTCCATCACTGACGTCAACTTCGTCTATTGCAATGAGTATACCGGTTGCAACGAGCGACTGGTCATCACTCCCCTCACTGACAGGTCCCACCGGCATTGCACGTCAAAAGCAGCTTTTGACCCCTTGCTATTTGCAGATGCTACATCACTCTTGCACAAGCCCTAGGCATGAGTCTGGGGGGTTCCCCGGCCGGACCGGCTGGGACCGGAAAAACAGAAACAGTGAAAGACATGGGCAAATGTCTGGCGAAATACGTCGTCGTGTTCAACTGCTCTGACCAGATGGACTACCGTGGTCTTGGACGAATCTACAAAGGTTAGAAACACGTGACGTGTCCGTTTCGGGGTCAAAGAAAGTTGTTTCGCAGGATTGGCGCAGTCTGGTTCCTGGGGTTGCTTCGATGAGTTCAACCGGATCGAGCTCCCCGTGCTCTCTGTCGCCGCACAGCAGATCTACATTGTCCTCCAGTGCAAGAAGATGAAGAAACCTCAGTTTGTTTTCACCGACGGGGACGTTGTTTCCATGGATCGGGAGTTCGGTATTTTCCTGACCATGGTGAGCATCCGATCAGCTTCTAACTTATCGCTCTTAAGCGTGACCGGAACGCGTGCGATTTCCACAGAACCCAGGCTACGCGGGGAGGCAGGAACTTCCGGAAAACTTGAAAGTGAATTTCCGTACCGTGGCGATGATGGTTCCGGATCGTGCGATCATCATCCGGGTGAAGCTGGCAGCCTGCGGATTCAAGGAGAACATCGTCCTCTCCAAGAAATTCTTCACTCTCTACAAGTTGTGTGAGGAGCAGCTCTCCAAACAAGTAGGATCCCATGCATCGCATCTCGCGCATCAGGCAATTTATACGTTTGTGGATCCAGGTTCATTACGATTTCGGATTGCGAAACATTCTTTCCGTTCTGCGGACGTTGGGAGCCGTTAAGCGGCAAAACTTTGAGGATCCAGAATCAATGATCGTGATGCGGGGACTGAGAGACATGAATCTTTCCAAGCTGGTTGATGAGGATGAACCGCTCTTCCTCTCTCTCATCAACGATCTCTTTCCAGGAATTCAACAGGACAAAGCCGGATATCCGCAGCTGGAGGCAGCGATAGAAAAACAAGTAAATCAAAATTTTCCGATCATATGGGTTGGTAACAGTTAAAACGATTTAAAAATGACTGAGTTGCAGCTTGTAATTATCGCTTGTTAAGCTTATCATTCGTCACAATAAAGTCGCGTATTATCTTGTGTTTTTTTTTGTATGCTTTGAGGTATAATCATTCGATGCTACTTCTTTATTCACTTAAACTTCATGGTTGCAATTGGAAAAAGTAAAATCATCAATTTCTGAGAAGTTAAAAGCAAGTTTTAGTATATTCGGTCACGTGATTGTAGACAAATGCGCGGGAAATGAATGGAATGATTTCGATTTAAATCTCGTTATTCTATGACATGTTTTCCTGGCTGCAAAATTATTAAACGCTCCGAGCGACTCACTGTGCCCCCTTCGAAGGTTCAAGAAGCTGGCCTCATCTTCCACCCAGCTTGGGTCCTCAAAATTATTCAGTTATTTGAAACTCAGCGAGTCCGTCATGGCATGATGGTGTTGGGACCGAGTGGGGCCGGGAAAACCAAATGCATCTTTACTCTTATGAAGGCGATGACCGACTGTGGCCAACCTCACAGGTATTATCCGGTTGTGACGTAACAAAGACTGATTGTAAACTATTTTCTCCGCGATTGCCAGGGAGATGCGAATGAATCCGAAAGCGATAACCGCATCCCAGATGTTCGGGACCCTTGACGTGTCCACCAACGACTGGACCGACGGGATCTTCTCCACCTTGTGGCGCCGAAGTCACAAAGCAAAAAAGGTGAAACCAAGACTTGAACCCTTGTTCTATCGATTCCTTTTGGGTTCTACTTCAATCTTTTCAAAACATCGCGCGAACGTTGCAGGGGGAACATATATGGCTGGTGCTTGATGGGCCGGTGGACACTCTGTGGATTGAAAATCTCAACTCTGTGCTGGACGACAACAAGACCTTAACCCTCGCAAATGGTGACCGCATCCCTATGGCCCCTAACTGCAAGATCATATTTGAGCCGCACAATGTTGACAACGCTTCACCAGCAACGGTGTCTAGAAACGGTGAAAACTTATTGAAGTTTGTATTTTGTTCATTAATATCTCTGTAGATACACATAAACTAAAGTCCACTGGATAATTGACGAAAAGCAATAGTAAATGATGTTATTTCAGGGAACACAACAGAGATGGTGGTAGGCTACAATAAAATATTAATGCAAGTACTACCTTTTTTTTTTTTGACGTTATATGAAACAGTACAAGAAGGCTTGCTTCTACAGTAATACCTAAAATCAAACATTGCGTTTTAAATAACAAAAATATTTGATATGATTTTACAAAGTATAACATTCTATAACGTACGCAATAACAAGACATATTGGTTTTTGTGAATTATAGTTTGTTTAGAATAAATAGAAATTGAGTTAAATGAAAAAGGTTAAAAAAGAGATCAAACTAAAAGCTTGTATAGAAAGAGTTTATGTTTATTTCTAGTTGTGGTAGATTTCGTTTTTAGAGGGAGTCATATATGGGGTTTTAAAAAAACATGATTTTGTATTTAAAATAGCTGTAACGATAAGTTAAACAATTTTGATTGTAATTATTTGAAGCTCGACTTTGAAGTTTGCATGTTAAAAAGAAAGAAATAAATATTTTTTTACGAGTATTAATGTACTTGATTTGCTTTAGGAATGGTCTTTATGTCGTCATCAGCCCTGGATTGGCGTCCTATTTGCCAGGGATGGCTTAAAACTCTCCCATCGCAGCAAAGCGACATCTTGTGGAACTTATTCGATGGCATCTTCCAAGTAAGTTTATAAATGGCGTTTGTCACGTGACATCGGGTTCATTGTCTTCTCTTGGCAGGACCTATACAACTATGTCTCGACTAAACTAGTTACAAAGATGGACATCTTGGAGTGCATGTATATCAGACAAGCCATTGACCTCTTGCAAGGTAACTGAACCTTATTGACTCTTTTCTTTATCAAATTTTATCTCTATATTTATCCTTCTGTCTCGCACGAAAGCGACGGAGGCGTTATACATAGGGCAAGCAATTACCCCGACCTGCTTCCGGAGATGCCAAGATATTGCTGTCCGCTTGAAATTTAATAGAGATATGACTTTAATTTAGAACTGCTTGCCAAGACCACCAAGCAGGGGAAAGTGCCGTAAAGTGTTTTTCCCAAGGACACAACAGAATGACGCGAGTAGGTTTTAAACCCAGACCATGTCGATCACAATCTCGGCACTCTAACCACTCGACCACGCTGCCAACCAATGTTTAAAATCTTGAAAATTTTTAAAGCAAATCGTTGAAAATTGTGTCACAGGTTTGATTCCCCAGCACGACGAGAAAGCACTGTCCAAAGACCAGCTTTCTCGAATCTTTATCTTTGCGTTGATGTGGTCTTTGGGATCTCTGCTGGAGTTGGAATTCAGGTGAATTTAAAAAAGCGAAAAACAAAGCTAATTTCTGCAAGACCGAATTTTTGAAATTTTTATCTAAATAAATAAAAAACAAAATAACAAGTTTTGGTTTTTGAATTTTGGTTTAATTGCTTGCTATTTATTGTAGTTCCCAATTCAACGTCTTATTTTTTTATGCTTTTTTATGCATTATAGTTTGGTTTTGGTAATGTACCGATTTAACAGGAGTTTATTGGAAGAATTTTTGCGGGATCATGAATCAAAACTAAATCTCCCTTCAACCAGTGGTGAAGAAACAATTTTTGAATATGTTGTTGATGAAAAAGGAGATTGGCAACACTGGAGAGAACGGTAAAATGCGAATCTTGATGCGTTGTGAATACCAGTGCTTTCCAAGCGTTTCGTGTAAGTGATTGTGTAAATCTCAACTTACAATTTTAACGAGATATATAAGCTTGGTAGGTTGAGTACAACATTTTGATATTTGGTTGAATCCAAGATAAAAATCGCATTTAGTCATCAAGCATTTTTAAATTTTATAATATTATTGCTTGCAAAAGTTCTATTATTGGTATTATTCTATACAACAATTTATTGTACTGTAAATAGCTAGTGTCAAATATTGTTTCAAGTCAAGTTGGCGACCACCATGGTGCTACAAGAAACCCTTTAATGTGACGCGACACACAGGTTGGAAAGCATTGGCTTACGCAGTCGAAAACTTTCAATTGAAGATAAATTAGCACTGATCCTGATGCCAGAAAAACGTTAAGCCAAAAACCAAAAGTATGAAGAACCTTATCTAAGCCTGCCTGCTAAAATATTGAAAACGAGAATATTTTTAAATACTAGTTATAGAGTCAATCTGACACAATAAAAAATATTTCATTATTTTAGAATTCCTTTCTATTCTTACCCGAAAGACACCGTTCCGGAATACATGTCAATATTAGTCCCCAATGTTGATAACATTCGGACTGACTTTTTATTGGAAACCATCATGAAACAGGTGATTTGCAACCACTTTCTAAATTATCTTCTGTACCACAAAAATACTCTTCTTTTCAATGTAACGTGAAAAGTAAAATATTAAACTGCATCAATGTCATGTTTTACAGGGGAAGTCTGCCCTCTTAATTGGAGAGCAGGGAACCGCTAAAACTGTGATGATAAAAGGGTACGCTAAAAAGTACGACCCTGAGGTGCACTTAACAAAGGCTCTCAATTTCAGTAGCGCAACCACTCCAAATATGTTTCAAGTAAGTGATCATGTGACGTACGTGTGTGTTGTGAGTGATCATGTGACGGAAGAGATGGTGCAAGTCTGAAGTGTCAATCTAACTGCAGCGTACCATCGAAAGTTATGTCGACAAAAGAGTCGGGACAACATATGGGCCCCCCGCAGGAAAGAAAATGACCGTGTTTGTTGACGACATCAACATGCCTACTATTAACGAGTGGGGGGACCAGGTACAGCGTTTTAGTTGTGCTGTGGTTGTCAAACTTGTTTGTTGTTAAATGTTTGTTTAGATTACCAACGAGATTGTGAGGCAGCTTCTAGAGAATAAAGGATTCTACAGCTTGGACAAGCCAGGTCGGTAATTGTTTCGTTTGATTGCCTCAACGAATGCAATCAAGTTCAACTAAATTTACTTTGTTCTGCAACCAAAGTTTGATTCGGTTCTATTTCTCAGGTGACTTCACCAGCATCGTTGATATTCAATTGGTAGCAGCCATGATTCACCCAGGTGGGGGAAGGAACGACATCCCTCAACGACTCAAGCGACAGTTCTGTATTTTTAATTGCACCCTCCCTTCTAACACTTCAATTGACAAGATTTTTTCGACGATCGCAACCGGCTATTTTTGTAAAGAGCGAAAGTTTTGCGAACCAGTGCGTCACAATGAGCGCGTGTGACATTGTTCAATGCGCTGATATTACGTCTTTTTGCAGGTGATCGATTTGGTGGAAAAACTTGTTCCTTTGACTCGAATTCTCTGGCAAAAAACGAAGATGAAGATGCTGCCCACACCAGCCAAGTTTCACTACATCTTCAACCTTCGCGACTTGAGCAGGATCTGGCAGGTGAAGTTGCTGCATTGATGGCATTGTGATGCAAAGAAAGCGAATTGAACATTGTTCCAGGGAATCTTGATGGTCAACAACGAAGTGGCGACCTCTATCGACGTCATATTAGGATTATGGAAGCACGAATGTGGACGTGTCATCGCCGATAGATTCACAAACCAGGTCGACAAAGACTGGTTTGAAGAGACGCTGACAGCGGTAAGCGCTTGTAGCCTTGTGCTGTGCAACTGCAATTCAGGTGCATGCTACTGTCAAATCCGGTTGGAAAAAATTGCCGCTTTCTACTGTGCTTTTGCGTTAAGTTTAAGTCTTTTTTTTGCTTCTTCTGAATTCTTTGAGATGCATATCGGGGGTTGATTGCATAAGACTTTTGTATAATTTAAGTTCTTATTGTTGACTTTTTTTGCAATTTAGCTAAATGCAGAAGTGACAGAGGTTGATGACAGGGGTTTCAATGTTGAGTTTAAATTATTTGAATTGAAAGAAGCTGTGATAAAGCTAGTTTATGCAGATGTTAAAGCAAGAATTGGGCGATGAGGTTGCGGAGCAGATGCCGGAGCAGCCATATTTTGTTGATTTTCTCCGAGACGCTCCTGAGTTGACAGGTGACTGATCTTGCAAAACCCTGGTTAACATCCATAATATTTACGTTTCTTATCACTGACATCACATGTATAGGAGACGAACCTGAAGATTTTGAACCAGAAACTCCAAAAATTTATGAAATGATTTCTTCTTTGGGTCAACTGGAGGAACGATTGAACAACTTCTTGGAACAATACAACGAAACAGTTCGAGGAGGAAAAATGGATCTTGTTTTTTTCAAGGTATGAAGAAATAAAGCAATTTGTTTATCAGAAACCAATACATTGTTTGCAGGATGCCATGGTTCATTTGATGAGGATCTCTCGCATAATCCGAACTCCTCGAGGAAACGCATTATTGGTGGGAGTAGGAGGTTCAGGAAAACAGTCTTTGACTCGGCTTGCATCTTTCATTGCTGGATACAAGATCTTTCAGATCACACTGACAAGGTTCGTCTATTTTTATTTAAATTTTTTTTGTAAAAAGCAACATTGCAAGACTTGGACTCAGAATTTATCCTTGATAATCCTAGAATGCGAATTATCTGAATCACGCTGCGTGTGGTGGGCTGGGCTGTTACTCGGATCCGTTTTACAGATGGAGACAAAAAAATGTTTTCACGAAAACCCAATAATTAGGCAGCTTTTTATGGTCCAACCCCAAAATTTTAATCTTAAAAATGATGTGCCAAGAAGGGGCAAAGATGACGCCGTGTCGGGCCACAGCTGCTGCGGCGGAAAATTATTTTCTCTTTTTTCCATCTTTAAAAGATAAAATGAAAGGCTAATACAATTGCAGCGGGTACAGTGAAAAACGCTCCTTAAAAGAGACTGAGAAAACTTTTAAGTGAAAAAATTTAAAGTAAGCAGAGCGTTTCCAACTGTAAACAAGCATAGATGTAGTTACGGTCTATGTTGTAATAAATTTCCAAAATTTCAGTTAAATTCATAAACTGATTCTACAGTCAAGAGATCAAATTTGCTACTTTTGTAGTTACTAAAATATAGACTTTCATTATTACTATTTTTTTTTCTGAAAAATTGAATTAAATTAAATTTTTATCATCTCAAATTATCATCTTGTCAAGGATTTATGTTCCTGATCTTTGAGGCCTCGTTTTAAAAGCAACCATCAGTTTGTTACTAAACTGACCACCGCAATGTTAAGATAAAACAGTCAAAAAATAAGTTTTAAAAAATTCCCGCTTGAATTTTTTAAAACTCACCTATTAAGTTATGTGACTTCAATTTTAGCTGCTTGTTAGAATCTACAAAAAAAGTTGACGAAAGTGTTTTTCCAAAAGTATGACAGCGTGACGAGGCTAAGACTTGACCCAAGACTATGTCGAGCATTGAAACGAAGATGTATCACCACGTCCCAACTTCACCTATATTTGTACCGGTCAGTGGTCATGAAGAATTAAGATTACGTTGTTTATCCTTTTAGAACTTACAACGCTTCAAATCTGATGGACGACTTGAAGATCCTGTACAAGATCGCTGGAAAGGATGGGTTGGGAGTGACTTTCATTTTCACGGATAACGAAATCAAAGATGAGAGTTTCCTTGAATACATGAACAACGTGCTTGCGTCTGGGGAGGTGAGATTGCTCCTTTATGTTTTCCCAATATGTGCGACATTTGCTTATGCAGAGCCGAAGGTTCAAGCTCAATAACTAAACAATTACTTTGCACTGTGATTAACTTATCTGTCATCGATCCTTTTGCGAGGAATAAACAAAATATTTTTTTGTATTTAGAGTGCTTTTAAGGCCAGAATTTCTAAACTCGTTGGAACGGAATTAGGGTTAGGGTTAGCCCCTAACTTAATTTGTGAAACTCTATGGGCCCCGAGTCTTATTATTTCGTGCAAGTCCATTTAAGACCAAAAAAGCATCTTCAACTAAAGTTCCCGTTTTTCCTTTCCGTAGTAAGGTGAAGATTTTTTTATGTTCTTCACTGGATTTTTACTAGAAACAATTAGATTTGGTGTCCATAAAATAAGATATTTTAACTTGGAAAAAAAAATGAGGTCTTTATCCGATTAATAAAAGGAAAATTTTTCCTGAATGATTGATTTTGAGTTCTTAGAAATGCTTTTGGAAAATGTGGTATGTACGGTATATGGCTGGCTACTTTTATATGGAATACACCTGTGGACTCCCTGGGTAAGTTGCGATGGGCTCTGCGGCCTAGTGGATCACAGTTTAGAAACCCTGTTGTAAGATCAACACCCAAATGTCACGTGCTTTTCTCAAGGGCACAGCAACAAGATAAAGGGGAGGGTGTTTTAAATGGAATTATGTCGACTATTGCCCGGCGTTCTGTATCGTTTGACCAGACTGTAGACTCTGTGGATGTGGTAAACAGTATTTGTGATTGTATATGGTTTGGACAATCGATGATAGTACATTACAAATTGAAGCAAAAAATAACGCCAAAAGTGTACTACTGATGGTGTTTACGACAAAAACTGTTTATAATTAGTTTCTCAATAACTTTTGGGGGCCATTCTTTCTGTTTATTTTTATTTTGAGTAGAAATACATCAAGTTTTTTTTAGAAAATATAACCAAATCGCATTAAATCTTTATTTAGCTGTCTTCCAAAACAAGAGCAGAAAAATAAACTTCAGAGCAACCTTCAAGCGGCTCCGTTACTTTGTGTTGGAATAAATCATAGTAACTAAAATTTAAAATAAAAGTCGCAAACTATCGTAGAAAAAACTTGGTACCACAACAAAAAGTTTCTGTTGAACAGCAACGTTTCGGCGTTTTTTGAAGCGAATCACTGTTGCTTGGCCGTTTTTTTATGCTTACGTCCCCGATGTTGTCTTGAAATCAAGAAAATAAATATTTTAGTTGACGGTGATGATAATGATGATTAATGTTGACGTTTTTTTGTTTGTACTCATTAGTCTTTTGTAGATTGTTTCGTTTATTTTGATGTTCCCAAACAGGTTTCAAACTTGTTTGCTCGAGATGAAATTGATGAAATAAATATGGAGCTGATTCCGGTTATGAAGAAAGAATACCCCAAACGGCCCCCAACCCCCGAAAACTTGTACGATTACTTTCTTTCTCGGGCCCAGGCTAACCTGCACGTGGTCCTCTGCTTCTCGCCGGTCGGGGAGAAGTTTCGCGGAAGGTCTCTCAAGTTTCCAGGTGAAATAAAAATTTTAATTTTTTTTTGAGCAGTTGTTCTGAGATAAGATTGGAACGAAAGTCTTTTCCGATAAAAAATAGCATTTATTTAATTAATAAATGCAATATGTAAATTGAGATATATAAATAAAACACTAAAGCTTACCGTCATGAAAGTTGGAAGCTGTTTTATAAGTTGAACGAATATAATCAAGGAATCGCCACAACCTTGCTTGTTCATGTAGCAACAAAATGACCGATTTATCCTCAGGACTCTTCTCTGGATGCACCATGGACTGGTTCCTCCGGTGGCCGCGCGAAGCCCTCATTCAAGTCGCGCAGCATTTCTTGTCTGACTACGACATCAAGTGCTCTTCAGAAACCAAATCTCAGATGGTCCAGGTAAGGTCTGGTAAAGAATGGGATATAAGCAAGTCACAATGTTATAAACAGAATATATCTTTTGCGGAAACTCCAGAGGCTGCAATTAAAATCAATGTCGAGAGTTTAAAGGAATAAACAGCGACGTTTCAGAAATTTTTTTGATCAAGCAATTTTTTCTAAACTGAGTAATTTTTAGGTCATGGGCACTGTCCAGGATTTAGTCTCAGAGAAGTGTTCTGAGTATTTTGAAAGATTTCGTCGTTCCTGTCACGTGACGCCGAAATCCTACCTTTCCTTTATAACCGGTTACAAGACCATTTATAGGTAGGTTGTTGTGTGGATTTTTATATGTTACTAATTCTGATGCATCTTAGCAGGTGTTCTTAACACCACTAGCATGGTACTTTTTAATTAATAAGCCTCCTTTATAATAATACCTGATGGCACGCCAAAGCAAAATGCACAATTTTGTTTTGCATGAAAACTAGTTCGTGCGTTTATTATTATGATTCATATTTGAATGCTGAACTTTCCATCATTTGTTCTTCGATGCTTCCTACCATTTGACGCTAATTTTGTTGCTTGTTTAATGTAATTATTTATGTTTTTTAAGCACATTGGTGAAAAATAAAACTATTTATCTGTCTATCTTAGTATGAAGCTGGAGGAAATAGGAGTTCTTGCTCAAAGGATGAAGACTGGCCTCGATAAACTCGTGGAGGCCGAAAAATCTGTGAATGCTCTTTCAGTCGAGTTGGCGGTGAAGGAAAAGGATTTAGCGGTTGCTTCCCAGGAGGCGGATGAAGTGAGCCTGGTTTTTCACTGGCCGAGGACGTTAATTGCTGACCAGTCTTGCTCTTATCTCATAGGTTCTTAAAATAGTCACTGAGAAAGCCACTGCTGCTGAAAAGGTCAAAGCCGAAGTTCAAAAGGTCAAAGACAAAGCTCAAGCAATCGTCGATGCAATAAATAAAGACAAAGGAGTTGCTGAAGCGAAACTAAAGGAGGCCAAGCCTGCTCTGGAGAAGGCCGAAGCCGCCCTGCAGGTTTGATATATTGTACATCTAGGTTCACGTGTCCGTAACCCGGGCATTCACCTCCAGGGTCATATGTTGGCAACCCAGTTATTTACCTTCACAGTTAATGCTCCAGGATGCATCAGATCCAAGTCGGCAATGCTCCTTTTAAGTCGCGGTCCTTCGTGTCCTTCACTTTCATCTATTTGGACGACTTCTATTTTTTAGACAATAAAGCCGGCAGATATCGCCACCGTGCGGAAGCTTGGCAAGCCTCCCCACCTCATCATGAGGATCATGGATTGCGTTCTGGTTTTGATGAGGAGGAAGTTGAACACTATCGAGATGGACCCAGAGCGTCCATGTCCTCGACCATCGTGGACGGAAGCACTGAAGTTGATGAACCAATCGCAATTCTTGAGCATGCTCCTCAACTTCTCGAAGGTGAATCGCGGTCGACTACTGACTTATTAAAGTATCTTTGTAAAGAATTCGTTGGCATTTTTACGACCGACGTTTAAGCTAAATCAATATGACATCACAAATAATTTATTGGAGAAGCAAATAAAACGTCATGTATATGTAAATTTAATGCACTTGTAAAACTGAAATAGTTTACTTCAATAGGATACAATCACTGAAGAAATGGTCGAGCTCTTGGCTCCGTACTTGGAAATGGAAGATTACAATTTGGAAACTGCAAAGAAAGTCTGCGGTAACGTCGCAGGCCTGTGTTCGTGGACAGAAGCCATGGCTTACTTCTATGGCATCAATAAGGAAGTTCTGCCGCTTAAGGTCGGAACAGATGTTTTACTTGTTCTGATTGAATAACTCTTTTGAATAATCGTTTTATTATAAAATACTCTGTGTCCCCATGACCAACCAAAACCAAAACGCAGGGACAGTGTTTCTTTTTATTTTTCAAATCGTTTTACCCTGTTTACGGGATGAAAGGTAAATGAGGTTGTTTGCGTGCTCAGGCTAACCTGGCAGTGCAGGAAGCGAAACTGGGTCGCGCGATGGTTGATTTGAAGAGCGCTCAAGCGACACTTGATGAAAAGCAGAAGCAACTTGATGAAGTCCAGGTGAGCTACAGCGAGGCGAGTTCGAACCTCACTGAAGATTTAAATGTGAATGTTTGACAGGCGCAATATGATAAAGCGATGTCCCACAAGCAAATGCTGGTAGAGGATGCTGAAACATGCAGAAGAAAGATGACCAACGCGATGGCATTGATTGAGGGTCTTGGAGGGGAGAAAGTGAGACCTACCTCTCCCTAATCAATTAATACATAAATAATGAGTGTTTTAATATATTAAATCAGATTCGATGGGAGATCGCTGGTAAAAAGTTTCAAGATCAAATCAATCGACTTGTCGGAGACGTTCTTCTGGCCACGGGATTTCTCTCCTACTCCGGACCGTTTAACCAAGATTTTCGATCCCTTCTTATATCTCAGTGGAAAAAAGAAATGCTGAAAAACGGCATCCCCTTTTCGGAGGTTTGAGTCATTGGTGGTGTTCCCGGATGTTCAGTATTTTGAACCGCGCCATCTCAACCAGGATGTCAACCTTATCAACATGCTGGTAGACAACGCTACCATCGGAGAATGGAATTTACAAGGTCTCCCCAATGATGAGCTCTCCATTCAGAACGGGATAATCGTCACAAAGGCAACACGATACCCACTTCTTATTGATCCCCAAGGTCAGGGTAAAATATGGATTAAAAATAGGGAAAAAAACAATGAACTTCAGGTGAGGATTTTAGGAAGTTGAAGAAGAACTCCAATTAATCTAGTTGTTTTAGTTGACGTCACTCAACCACAAATACTTCCGAAATCACTTAGAAGATTCTTTGTCTCTTGGAAGAGCTTTGATTATCGAGGATGTTCGGGAGGAGCTGGACCCTGCTCTGGATAATGTTCTTGAGCAAAACTTTATCAAGTCTGGGAGTACTTTTAAGGTCAATATAAACTTAAACGATTAGAATTAAAAATATTTGTGGTCACATGTATATTCTTTACATGGATGCTCTAGGATGAATGAAGTCTATTGACAACTCTTCTCTCCACTTTAATCTTCAAGTTTAGAGTCACGCGCAAGGTTTATGCAGGTCAAAGTAGGCGACAAGGAAGTTGACGTGATGAAAGGATTTAAGCTTTACATCACAACAAAGTTGGCTAATCCAGCTTACACGCCCGAGATATACGCGCGAACTTCCATCATCGACTTCACTGTCACCATGAAAGGATTGGAGGATCAACTCCTTGGGAGGGTGATTCTTACTGAGAAGCAGGTGAGGATATCTGTTGCATCCTTCAAGTAATGAACTGGTTGTTTTAATGTTGACGTCACCCAGCTTATAACCGGAATAAACGTGTTGTCAACAGGAGCTGGAAGCGGAGAGGGTTGCTTTGATGACTGAAGTGACAGCCAATAAGCGAAAGATGCAAGAATTAGAAGATAGTCTTTTATATAGGCTCACAACAACCAAGGGCTCGCTTGTAGATGATGAATCGTTAATTCAAGTGTTACAGGTTTGAAGCTTTTTCAATTTGTGTGCAATTGTAACTTTTTTATTTTATAAAAATGCGCTAAATATCGAGGTTTAGTTATTGCAAGTACTTTCGTCAAACGTTTTTCAATACTAAATGTGGTCATGTTTGTATTGTATTATGCTCATGCTTATGTTTCAGACTACCAAGCAAACAGCAGAGGAAGTGAGCGAGAAACTGTCGATTGCTGCGGAGACTGAAGTGAAGATCAACACAGCTCGGGAGGAGTACCGACCGGTGGCCAATCGTGGTTCGATCCTCTACTTCCTCATCGTGGAAATGAGCTTGGTTGACGTCATGTATCAAGTGAGTTAATGAGTTAGTGAGCTCAGTAACCCCTTTGACAATCGCGTCCACTTTCCAGACATCGCTGCGCCAGTTTCTTGGCTTGTTTGATCAATCTCTAGAGAAAAGTGCACGTTCCCCCATTCCTTCCAAACGGATTTCAAATATTATGGACTTCCTTACTTTTATCGTTTTCAAGTACACCGCTCGGGGACTTTATGAGAACCACAAGTTCCTTTATACGCTCCTCCTGGCTCTAAAGATTGATCTCAACCGGGGCCAGATCAACCACGAGGAGTTCCAGACTTTCATCAAAGGTAAATATTTCGGATCGAAGTCTCTACAAGTTTCACATCATCCTGGATTCCGGCAGGTGGCGCCTCGTTGGATTTGAATGCTGTGGAAGCAAAGCCGAAAAAGTGGATCCAAGACATGACCTGGCTCAACTTGGTCCAGTTGAGCAAATTGCCTCAGTTTTCGCAGCTTCTTAACCAGATCAGCAGAAACGACCGAGTGAGTCTCGGATCACTTGTGCTGATGTTGAGGTGCTAATGCTTATCTTTTCGCAGAACTGGAAGGTTTGGTTTGATGAAGAGGCTCCAGAAGAGGCAATAATCCCCGATGGATATGGATCTTCGTTGGATACTTTTAGAAAACTCCTCTTGATCAGGAGTTGGTGTCCGGATCGAACCATTGCCCAAGTAGGAACGACGTATGTGAGGTTCTCCAGATGATGCTTACTTTGGCTTCTTCGACAGTCTCGCCAGTACATTGCGCACTCACTCGGAAGCCAATACGCTGAATCCGTCATCCTGGACATGGATGCGATGTGGGCGGAGTCGGACAATCGAAATCCCATGATTTGCTTTCTCAGCATGGGATCGGATCCCACCGAGAACATCGAGAGGCTGGCCAAGCAAAAGGGAATACGTGAGTGATTGATGATACGCGTATAAGCCAAGTGATTGATGATATAAGCCGAGTGATTGATGATATAAGCTGAGTGATTGATGATATAAGCTGAGTGATTGATGATATAAGCAGAGTGATTGATGATATAAGCCGAGTGATTGATGATATAAGCAGAGTGATTGATGATATAAGCCGAGTGATTGATGATATAAGCTGAGTGATTGATGATATAAGCCTAGTGATTGATGATATAAGCTGAGTGATTGATGATATAAGCCGAGTGATTGATGATATAAGCTGAGTGATTGATGATATAAGCCGAATGATTGATGATGTAAGCCGAGTGATTATTGATGTAAGCTGAGTGATTGATGATATAAGCCGAGTGATTGATGATGTAAGCCGAGTGATTGATGATATAAGCAGAGTGATTGATGATGTAAGCCGAGTGATTGATGATATAAGCCGAGTGATTGATGATATAAGCCGAGTGATTGATGATATAAGCTGAGTGATTGATTATATAAGCCGAGTGATTGATGATATAAGCCGAGTGATTGATGATATAAGCTGAGTGATTGATGATATAAGCCTAGTGATTGATGATATAAGCCGAGGTTTGTTGCTTGCAACCTGACTCCACAGCATGTCGCACGGTGTCCATGGGTCAGGGTCAAGAAGTCCACGCGCGCCGACTTTTGACCCAGAGTTTCCATGATGGCGGCTGGCTTCTTCTTCAGAATTGTCACCTCGGTCTGGAATACATGGATGAGCTGCTGGAGAATGTGAGTGATGTTTGTGGAGCTTTGATGCTTTTGTCAACACAGAAAATTAAACGAATGCAGCTAAATAACACGGAGAGTATCCACGAAGAATACCGGACCTGGATTACTACCGAGGTCCATAAAAAGTTTCCGATCAACCTTCTGCAATCCAGCATCAAGTTCACGAACGAACCACCGCAGGGTGTCAAGGCCGGCCTGAAGAGGACATATGCCGGCATGACTCAGGTGCATTTTGTCTTTGCGCGTTATGATTCATGCGATCGCGATGTACGGTATCGTCAATGTGATGTTGTATGTCGACACGGGAGCGATTACGCGTTTACGTCGCAAAATTCTTTTCGAAATTTTTTGACATAACGTGTTGTTTTTTGTGGTCAAAAGAAGTCGTGAAAAACAAGAGATAGCAATTGGGAAAAGCATTGTGCGTTAAAACTAAGCGTTCGATATACAGTGGGGCCAAAAGGTTAGATACACCTACGCCATTTTTAGTTTTTTGTTCATAATTTTGTTCAAATTGAGTTTCATGACTTCTAACCGACATTTTTGAAATCCTCGTAAAAAGTTCTATCAGAAAAGAAAAGTAATATCTGAACTGCATTGTGCCCACGCTTAAAAGAGTTGGAGATGCTATTCAAGTGTGGGATGGTTTTTCGATGCATGGCATGGAGACATTGCATAGAATCCATGGCATAATGGATCAATATGTGTACAAGGATATTATCAAGAATGTATTGCTGCCTTATACGGAAGATTTTTTGCCTGTGATTTGGATTTTTGTGCAAGATTGTAATCCCAAGCATATGGCTAAGTCAGTTCAAAAGTTATTGGAAAAAAAACAAGTTCAGATTCTAGACTGGCTTGCTCAGTCTCCAGACCTCAATCCACTGGAACATGTCTAGGGTCAAATGGGACGAGCTTTGAACAATCAAAAGTTTAAAAATCTGGATGAACTGTATACAAATTTACAAAAATTTTGGTATGAATTTCCATTGAAAAAATGTAAAAAGTATATCGGTAGCATGCATCAGAGATGCATTGAATTCATCAAGAAAAAGAGTTATCACTCATGATATCGATATTATTGTTTTTTTAATAAAATTATAAAATTATTCAAGTGTATTTAAACTTATGACCTCATAAAAATTCAATTTTTTTAATATATTAAATTTTGCAATCACTTTGAACCTTGCTATTACATTTCTTATAGGTCTTTCTGATAGAACTTTTTACGAGGATTCCAAAAATGTCGGTTAAAAGTTATGAAACTCAATTTGAACAAAGTAATGAACGAAAAACTAAAAATGGCGTAGGTGTATTTAAACTTTTGGCCGCCACTGTAATTACTTGCACAAGCGCGGACACACACAAACCCACACACTTGCGTGTATTCATACTGTGGTGAGTTTGTTTGACACACAAGTAAAAATTTAACTTCTTTTATTGCAAAAAGGTTGTAGTCTTAGTTAAACAAATAAAATAATATTTTTACTTCAGAACAAGTACTCGGGCGGAAATCATCGCCCGATAGCATTGCCGCGCTCAGTCTCTGTCTCTCTGGTCTGCCGCATCGATTACCGTCAGCCAAACATATCTAGTCGAAGCTTTTTTTAATTTTTTTATGACGCATGGTGGTAAACCACACGGCATTCGGTCACGTGACAACACTACATCCTGTTGATCGGCGCGGCACAAAGATAACCACACAAAGGGCAGTAATAGATTTGATGACGCGATCAGCTAACTGTTAGTTTGGAGGAAACAAAGGAAGGGCATTACAAAAACAAAATACTAAAAAATAAGAAATTATGACATCACGGTTGCCATAGGAGCGATTAAGCAAAGCAAAATATATCGTGCGAAAATACACTTGCGGAAAATTTCGCAAAATCAAGACAAATGCACGCACTAAGATGATTTGCGGCGATGAGTTCGCTACGTTACAAAAAACTAAATTACCCCCATTATGCCCTTGTGGCATAGCGGTGCTCTATGCAGTTGCGCTGGTGGTGCATACACTAAGATGATTTATTGTTCTCATTGAAACAATCAAGTTATTGTTTAAGGATTTCCTCGATATTTCGAGCATGCCACAGTGGAAGTCGATCCTATTTGGAGTCGCATTCCTCCACACGACCGTGCAGGAGCGGAGGAAGTTCGGCCCCCTCGGGTGGAATATACCCTACGAGTTTAACCAATCAGATTTTTCTGCGAGTGTTCAGTTTGTCCAGAATCATCTTGATGACGTCGACATCAAGAAGGTGAACACATTGAAGGGATGAGTTAACCTGGGAAGCATCAAACTCGATCTTACTGCAGGGAGTGTCGTGGAACACAGTGCGCTACATGTTCGGCGAGATCCAATATGGCGGCCGAGTTACGGACGACCTGGACAAGACCCTCCTCAACACGTACTGCAGGACCTGGTTCGGGGAACACATGTTTACTGAGAAGTTCTCATTTTACAAAGGTTCGGTTTTGTTGGAAAGCTGAAGGTTTTAGGTAGATCGATTCGGGAGCACAAAGCTGGAATGTTTGAAAAAATTTAAATAAAAGAAAAAGCCAGAATTACTGCGATCATTTTATTTAATTACGATGACGTTTCGAACATAATACAATGTAATAAAACTACAAAATATTTTATTATTTTTGATAAATCGAATTCTTTTACATTGTTTTTACAGGTTACGTCATACCGAAAGCAAAGACTTTGAACGAGTATCAGGATTACATCGAAAACCTCCCCTTGGTTGATACTCCCGAAGTTTTTGGTCTTCACTCAAACGCCGACATCACTTACCAGGTGGGCCCCAAAGTGGCTGTTGATTGAACCCCCAGTTGACTTCTTTATGTTGTTTCTTTTAGCGGAGCGCACAAGTCTTGGTGCCTTCTGCTTCATCTTAATATGTTTTATTTTGTAACAGGCTTATAATGTTCGTGCTTATTTTGTATCAAAGTTTATTTACGTTTTATTTGGAAAGGTCTAAGCAACACTGTAGCATAACCAAGTGATTGAGGATGGTTAGATTTACAGTTCATCTCCTGCAATAGGAAAGGGTTGTGATAACCGCAATGCACAGTGTGCCATATCGATTTTGTTCATATTGGCAATAACTTGATTTCACTTTTCTCAGTTTTTCGCGTCATAACAAAGATTTGTATTCGTGATTAATTGGTACGTTGATGACGACAAGCACTTTTATTATGACGTTCACAGACAAACATGGCGACGTCAAGTCTTGGCACGATCGTCAGCATCCAACCGAAAGAGAGCAGCGGAGGAAGAGGAGAAACAAGAGAGTCTGTGGTGTGGAGGATGGCTGATGAGATGCTCGGGAAGCTCCCGGATGATTTCCTTCCTCACGAGGTTAATAGTTCAAACCTATGACGTGACTGGACAATGATGTAATAAACAGATTGAGCAACCCAAACCAGAGTTCTCGGCCCGAACTCGAATTTGATTCGAGGGAGGCCCTAAACAGGCCCCAAAAATCCAGAAATTTTTGCAACACTTTTTAATTGAAGTGCTAAAATGTGTCAGTTTCCCCACAATAACACGAATTTTTTCACTTGTCCTCAAACGTTTAGCGCTGATTAAATAGCAATGAACATATCTTATCGGGAACTTAAAAAGAAGAATGGCAAGATGGGTTCGCATTAACAAAGTCAAAACAGCGAGCAACTTGGCTCTGAAAAAAGGTGGTTTATCTATAAGCTCCGCACTAGGCCCACATTAAGCCCAAAATTTTTCTCAAACTTGGGCCCGAACCCGGCCGAACCCGACCCGAAAAGTCCGGCCCAACTTACAACTCTGGGCCAAATGACGAGCTTACTTGTGTGCGGAGTTCTTCATTTAATTCTCCGATTCTCAATGGAGTCGCGCGGCTTGCTTGCAATGGAACTCTGCTTAAACAGCAAACAATCAATAAATTTATACAACAAAGAAATCAACTTATTAAGTATTTAAAATTTTGCTGCTTGCCTTCTATTTAGTGATAAAGTCTTTTTCGTTTATAATCAAAGCATTATGTAAAGAAAATCAATTTGCATAACATCAATTTGCAACAAGTTCACAAACCTTTCGCGCGTAGCCGTTTTCTTAGGTTTTGATCCCTCAAAATAAGTTCTAGAGCCTGCCAATTACTTGCTGACACACAAACACTCCCCTATGCTTTAGTGCAGTGCTTCTTAAACATTTTGAGACGCGTCCCTTTCACGCAAGCAAAAGCCGCGCCGCTGCTTCTTGTAAGCAGGACTCGCGTCCCTTTGACGACACAAACTAAAAACAAAACCCAAGCGATTTCATTAAATTCATCATTCAAAATTCAATGTGAAGACTAAAAAATATCTTCACTTTCCATCAGCACCCGAAACCTCCAATTTCGGCCAAAATTCAAAGTGAAGACTAAAGAAAAGGTCTTCGCTTTTCATCCGTTTTAAATTGCTAGTGTAGTTGTTAGAACGAGTAACATTGGATAAAATATAACCGCGATTTTTTTTGGATCAAAACTGTTTAAAATCGGTTAACATTGATTACGTGCGCAGGTCAAAGGTCGCCTTCAAAAGATGGGGGCAATCCAGCCGATGAACATCTTTCTGCGGCAAGAGATTGACCGGATGCAAAAAGTGACCAGTTTGGTGAGGAGTATGCTCCTAGACTTGAAGCTAGCCATCGACGGAACTATCATAATGAGCGACGCCCTTCGCGACGCGCTCGACCAGATGTACGATGCCCGAATCCCCAAGGCCTGGCAGAAGGTCAGAAAAGACCTTCAATCAAAATATGACAAAAAATAAATAGTAATTTGGATTCGTTTAAGGTTTCCTGGGAAAGCTCGACGCTGGGGTTCTGGTTCACTGAGTTTCTGGAGAGGCACGAGCAGTTCTACAAGTGGCTCTTTGAGGGGCGGCCCAACCAGTTTTGGATGACTGGGTTCTTCAACCCTCAAGTAACTTTTGTTGTGCCCTCAACCCTTCAAGATAATCGCTCCGATGTTTGCGTTAGGGCTTTCTGACAGCGATGAGACAGGAAGTGACACGCGCCCACTCACACAAAGGCTGGGCACTGGACAGTGTTCGATTGTACAATGACATCACAAAGCTTTCGAAAGAAGACATTTCGTCTCCACCACCAGCGGATATCGGTGATTCTTACTTAACGAAATGAATTTCTTGTTTCTCTGAAGTTATTGTTGCATTGAAGTGGACAAGATTGACTGATGCATGATGAACTGACATAAATTTTTTCGAATTATCACACGCCGCGTCACTTTTTAGTTCAAAGAATAATTCTTCAACAGGAAGAGGGCACAACTTTTCTGAAAACCCAGCAACAAATCGCTTTTGGTTTTTACCCATTTACTGTATTTTGTATTGTTAAAAATTTCCTGTTTAGCACATAGAACGTTTACAAAAACAATTGTTTATATTAACAAAATATTGATTAAATTTTCGACAAGAAAAAAGTTTTATAAACTTTTGCATAAAAGATTTTGCAAAACTTATCACCTAGAGAGGGAAATAAATTTTTGTGAAGTTACTTAAACAGCACGTTTTAAATTAGGCCTACGAGTTTTAAACAGTTTTAACTACTTCCAACTGTTCAAATGCAACGAGATAAAAGTCTATTGACATAACGCCACTGTTGCCAATTTTTTTTCTATTAGTTTTTTTAATTACTTTGCTTCGATATGAAGATTTAAAAAAATTTTCGCATCAAATTAAAAACTATTGGTATTTTGCTGATTGGTGAATTCGACCACGGATGTTGGAATATTTTGAAATGTGTTGATTTTTACATTTGGCTCCATGCGAATAGGGTTAGGATTAATGTTAGGATTAGGTTTATTTTTTTTTTACTTACCTACAATAATTTATTTTAATAGTTTTTCTCTTATATAATAGTGGAATTCGACCGCGTGGATTGGGAACGTGTGTCAGAGTCTTCTGGAGATGCCAAGATATTGCCGCCCGGTTGAAATTTTTCTTTTTTTTATTTGGAGATGTGATCAAAATTTAGAGTGCTTGCTAAGAGCGCCAAGTAGAGGAAAGTAACTTTCTTCAGGACACAACAGAATGGTGCGAGTAGGTTTCGAATTGCGACCATGTTGATCGGAAACGTTATTGATCCGGCGCTCTTTCCCGCTCGGCCGCTCTGACGACAAATACACTTTTTTTCCTTGAAAGTGAAGTAAAATCTTACACTTTGCATCTACAAAGTTGGCGTTAAGCTCTGGGTCTCCGAATCAGGTTTTCAAACTCCATTTTTATAATGCAGCTATTGAATACAAGGATCTTAGTCGATCAATGTTAAATTAAAATTTTTTGTTTTTAATGTATTGGTTTTCCGTCCAAAAAGCGTCGATCACGAGTTATGAATCTTGGCAATGTTTAAAATTGTTTTCAATAATTCTCGTTAAAATCACTATTTTTACTTAAGTTTAAGAATCCTGACACAAGCCTGTCCAAAGCTCCGGCTTTTGTCTGGTTGTTTTACTCTCCAATTATCACACACCGGATAGAAAGTGGTACTACAATCTTTACATTTGGTTTTTGATAATTTAGGGGGAGTATATGTCTACGGTCTGTACCTTGAAGGAGCAGGGTGGGACCGGAAGAACATGAGGCTGATCGAGTCCCAACCTAAGGTCATCCACACCCCCATGCCGGTCGTGCACGTGTACGCGATCAACATCAATCAGCCCCGCGACGACAAGAAGCCGCAAGGCCCCCAGCTCTACCAATGCCCTGTCTATAAGAAGCCAAGAAGGACAGGTGCGCCGCTTAGTGGATGGGCCATGTGAATAAAATAGTTTGAAATCGGGCAAGATTGCGATGGAACCGATAGCGGGACATGTGGATTCTTATGCGTGGCATTTAATCTACTGTTCATTGTAGCTGCAACGAAGAAAAGAGTTGAACAATTTGATGTTGTTCGAACTTAAGCCAAATAAACAAGAGGCTCTAGAAAACCAATAATTTGCTTAATTGATGTTTAATTGGATGTTACTGGCAATGTTGCAATTAAGGCCTGGTTTACATCCGGCGTGAACGCGCGGTCCGCAAAATTCAATGAACAAACAAATGTACATCCCGTGTCTGCGTCACGTATAGAACATGCAGGTTAATTCAAAATCTAATTTGAGTTTACAACTTTTCAGATTTGACTTATATTTTCTCTCTTCTCCTGCGCACCTCTTTTCCCCCCGACCACTGGGTGCTTCGGGGGGTCGCAATCCTATGCGACACTAAGTAGATTCCACCCCGTGCCCTCACACTGGATGAGTTGGAAAAGCTTATATAAAGTAGTTGGAGAAGTGCTACATGATTCAACAAGATATTACTTCGTTTTAGTAAAAAATCCGTCGGTGATTATTTGTAGATCTCTATTTTGTATTGCGCTGCATTTCGTATTAAAGTGATTATTGGGTGAAATCTTATCAATTCTTGAAGCATTTGATCATTTGAAATAGCGCCCTCCCCCTCCGCACGATATACCCGTCATCATCTTCGACTCCCGGGTTGCTTACCGGATCAGTTCCGGCTCTGCCAAATCTCGCGCAGTGTTGCCAACTTCTCATTTCTGTTAGAATATAACACGTGGTGACGCTGCTGACACAAATCAGTTTTGTTCGTGTTGCTTGGTGATTTTCCACGTAGATGGCCAAGAATCGCCAGTTAAACTTTTGATTCCTCGGTTAGAAGTGACTTAATTTACAACTAAAATTAGCAGAGTTTGCAAAACGATTAACAAAAAACAGCTAGAATTTTGTAAATATTAAATCAAGCTATTTGAATGATTTTAATAACAGATAATAAATAAACAAGCAAACTGAGCAATAAGACGTGATGTCAACCATTATTCACACCAATCATGAATTCTGCATTGTCAGTTTATTTCTTCGCATTTAAATTTTCCCAGTAATCGGTTTTTCAAGAACGCCGCCTTTATCTACATTCGATTAGAGGGAGATTTGTAGAAGACCTGCACCGATGAGAAAATCGCCATGTCGGCCTAGGTTTCAAATTTCAGCACCAAACAGTAATTCACGCAATTGCTTCTCGGTGACGCAAGCTTTGTTTGCACAAAAACTGAATATTGGCCCTCAGTTGTTAATTTAGTTACCAAGCAACATGAAGAATCCAGACGTTGACCGCCGAGCAAAATAATGAATCCAGAAAATATTTCAAGGAGACAATAACATGACGTAGACAGGAATCGAACTCCGATTAAGTCGATATGAATCGTAACTCCCGAATATTCAACCAATGCACTCCTTAGGGTTGCTTTGCATGAAGTACTCCGATAAAGACTTAATTATTTTTCTCTCTTTATTCTCAACCAAAGTTTGACAGAGCGACCTGGGTTCTTTTACCAGGTCAACATCCGGGTATCGAGACTTGGTCATCTCGATCATTTTTTCGTCGGTCATACTTTCGTCCTCCCTCCAGCGGAAATATTTGCGATACTCAGTGTCGTTCGAATCCAAATACTTTAAATATTTTACTAGTTTTTCGGGACTTTCAAAATCTTCAACAAATATAAACGAATCTAAAGGAGCGGCAGCCAAAATATCCTCTTTGGACGGGCCCCATACAATAGGCACCGCCCCGAAAAAAAGGGAATTGTACCAAAACTTTTCTGTGATGTAGTCTTTGCAGTGTAAGCTATTTTCAAAAGCGAGGTAAAATTTGTATTTTTCAACTATTTTTTTCAGCAAGCTCATGTCGCGAGGGCATTCCCCCCCTTTTTTAAAACACTTTCCACATCCGTCAAAGTTTAATCCAGCCTTTCGCAGCTCCTTGGAGTATTTCATCCGTAATTTCGCTCCGTGGGTGTAGCGGCATTGACTGACAATCCAAAGCTGAAACAATAAATTAGATTATAGAAACCACGACCTGAACAAATTTGTTAAAACCAAGTCTGAGTGTCTTCATCAAAGAACGCATTGCAGACTTTTCTCTTTTTCCTTTAAAAGAGGTGATAAAAGGTGAGCTACAGAGTTTTATGAGAAAATTAGTATTCCTTGTTACAATATTGGAAAGTGGTGCGCCTCGTTTTTGTGACGTCACAATGCCCACTTATGGTATGAATATCGGATTCAATAGGCTTACAAAAACCTCTATGAAACCTGAACACGGACAGTGACACAGTAGCACCTAGCATTCAGCAATGCTTAATATTTACTCTTACATTGAAGGTTGTTTGATTGTTTTTTAAAAATAAACAATTTTTTCGCTTTCAATGCAAAAAAGACATTTTGGCCTTGAATTTAAGTTCCGTAAAAACTTTTTTCGTCCCTATTTTTAAAAGAAAAATACTTATTTTATCAACTTATGAACACTTATTTTGAGTATTTCGTGATGTAATAATGAATATGTATATAAAAAACACTTTAATGAATACTTGCCCGGACAAAAAGCTTGTGGCGCCCCTGCTATTTAGCAACACATTTCACTTCAACCCCTCCCCTGCTTCATCCCCCTCCCCTGCTTCAACCCCCTTTCCTGCTTCAACTCCCCTCTCCTGCTTCATCCCACCCTCACTCAGCAGCGTTTTGTTGATTGCAAGTCCTTCGCATTTTTTGATTTTTTTTTGGAAACTCTGAGATTAGGGGTGTCCGAACTGCGGCCGTCGGAGAGCTTAAGTGCGACTCGCGGGCCAAATGCGACCTGCAAACTCAAATTCTGTGGCCCACGGAACGCTTTGGGCTTCACTATAGTTTTTCAAAAACAAAATGGAGCAGAGAAGTTTGGTTGCAGCTAAATGTCAAACAGATTTTATGAAGAGTTTTTTTTTTTTTGGTGTTTACAAGAGGGAACAAATCGCTTCTGCTTTCTTTTCAACCACAAAATCTGGTGAAGAGATCTTCCTATTAAATCTGTGTGACGTTTGGGCTGGTGGGGGTGCACAGCAACTCCGGATTGCGGTTTAATTTTCTATTTGGCTGCATACCCCTGGATTTAACATTACATCTCCGCAATTATGTATCTTGTGGCCCCCTGAGCCAGTGAAGTGATAGTTCGGCCCTTAGGACAAAAAATATTTGGCGCCGCTGCTCCTGATAAACTTATCTCGTTAGATTCGTATGATCTACAGGGGCAATTTGATTTGCAAAGATTTATTATGATGATTTTTTTGTCGGCACTATATATTCTGGACATTAATGGAGCAATGTCACACAGTTTTAATGAGAAGTCATTTTTTTGTCTGCAGAAGAGGAAATCAATCGTTTCTGTTTTCTATTCGGCTACAAAATTCAGGTAAAACTCAAAAAAGGTCATTGCTTGAAACGTATGAAACATCTAGACATCTCAACATATATCATGGAACTGAGCAAGTTAAATATCATGATCTGGTAATCAAAAGTCCCAAAGTATGAAGTAAATTTTATCAGCACATAGGAAGGCGAGACCTGGATTTTAGAGGCGATTAAGTGGTGCATGACCAAAAATGGGTTGCAAAGGACTGGTCTAAGCAAACATGTCTAAAAGATGGTTTAAACTATATCTTTACTCCTATATCCGCTCTCGATCTCGCACTCGGTCCTTCCCCATCTTGCCTCTTATCACCGATTCCAACAACTTTGGCGATTTGAATCAATGGATCCCGATCGTGTAAAACCAGTAAATTTAATAAAAGTTAATATAAGGTAATGAAAAAATAGAAGCAAAAGTGATAGAAACAGTACAGTAATGTGGTTTTACCATTTATTTGATTTTATCTAAACATTTTTCATTTAATTTCTATTAATTAGCAATATTTGGTATTTTCCTGGACGGAATATTATTTCACAATTGTAATGATACATTACTTCAATTGCAAATATAAATAAGTAATTCTGTAATAAATTATAAAAGTCAAAAATAAAATTGGAACTTAAGCGGGTTCTTCAATTCTGTTCCGTTTTCTTTTCTTTTTGTACTTTTTTTAATTTCCAGTTAAATGAAAAGGAAAGTAAATGTACGCATCGATATAAATAAACTGCCAAAAGCTGCCAGAACAATAATTTTATAGCATAAAAAAACATTTTACCACATGTTAAATCAACTTTTTGGTAATAAAATAAATGTAAAGAGGATCTAGCCGTGAAATAACCCACTGTTTACATACGCATCACTCGCACACATCACTCGCACACATCACTCGCACACATCACTCGCACACGACCTGCAGAACAATGCAAGGACTCCCACTTGCTTTCAGAGACGTCGAAATATTGCTGTCGGGTTGAAAGGTTTTTGTTTGTTTTTTTAGTTTTACAGATAAGACTGCAATCTAGAACTGCTTGCCAAGACCGCCAAGCAGGGGAAAGTGACGTAAGGTTTTTCCCTATAAACAATAGAATGCCGGGAGTAAATGTCGAACCTGAAACGTGTTCAGCGCTGATCATGCTGACCATTACGCGCCGCTCTTACCTACTCGGCAACGTTGCCAACAGTTATTTTCGCTTCTTTATAATGTGGTGTTAAAAGCTTTCGTTGCATATGAAATTGCATAAAATTAGTTATATAAGCAGTGAAATTTATCTAGATACATAACACACTTTAAAATTTCTTGGGGATTTAAGAATTAATTTTGTCACACTTCGTAACTGAGCGGTGATTAGTTGGCGCACTGGCCAATGGGATGTCAAGAAAGTCAATCGGGAAAAATATCGAAGAACTGAATAAGGGTTCAATTTGTTGTTTTAAACGATTATTAGACAAATCTTGACAATTTTCAATCACAACCTCTGTCTTCGTGGCCATAAGCGATCAGGAAATTTAGTCGTTTGTCGCATGCAGTTGATTTGTCAAAACTGTCTTTTGATAGTCGAAAAATTTAATTTCGTAAAACAAGGAAGGTGGAACCAATGAAAAAGCGAGTGTTGACAGACTTGGTTTGTCATAATTCAAACTGATCAGAGCCCCATTACTTGATGTTGGCTCTGGTTACCAAACAGCCTGCCCAAGTTCCAATAGTTATTACGTCACAAAAAGTCAGTAACGAAAATAACCGCTGCAAGCAAACCAGTCCGGTGAGAACGGATTGATGTGGAACATGCACTTCTAGTTTAATTGTGTAAAGCAAACGGCTAAGCCCACAGGGCATTTCGGCAAGCAGATGATGTTGTTGGTCGTAGGCTACTGATTATATTCATTTCATATCGACGAGTTGCTTCAAGGGATAAGTTTGAGCAATGCACTGAACTACTCGTCAAATCTGCTCCTATCCGAGCTTGCGCATCTCAACCAAGTTGGTCCAACTCCAACCTCCGGTATTTGACAAAAACAAATTTTCATCGACGCTACATATATTTAGTTAAAGATAATATGTGACATTGAGATTGTGAATATAATGTAGCTTTTGTTTGTGTGCGAAAATGTAATCAATTAATAGTAACTGAATAGAAAATGTTAAGATAAATTCAAATAACTTTAAAACAAAATTAAAATTTTTATAATTTATTTTAACCATTCGACCTGACTAACACTAGGTGGCTAGGAAAACTTGGATTCAAAGCGGAGAACCGCATTCCGATTAGCCGTACACGGAATTTCTCATTATCTTCACAAAAGTGTGAGTTTCTCGTAGACCTCCTCAGACCGCCTTTTCTTCAATAAAAGTTAGACACGCAGTATCCGGCCTTCTATGGAACTCTTATTGCTTCATACTACACCCCCTGTTATTCACTTCTTCATGAGGCGGTAACAAAATATTGGAAATCCCTGGCGCTTTTTCACGCCCCGACTCCTGTAAACAGTCCGAATACGCCCATCATCCCCTCAACAATCCGAATACACCAATCACTCCTCAACAATCCGAATATATCCATCACTCCTCAACAATCCGAATACATTCATCACTCTCCTCAACAATTCGAATACACTTATCACCTCTCAACAATCCGAATACATTCATCACTTCCCCTCAAATCCGAATACATTCATCATCCCTCAAAAATCCGAATACACCCATCATTCCCTCAACAATCCGAATACATTCATTCTCCTCCTCAACAATTCGAATACATTCATTACTCTCTTCAACAATCCGAATACACTCATCATCCCTCAACAATCCGAATACATTCATCCTCCTCCTCAACAATCCGAATACATTCATCACCCCTCAACAATCCGAATACACTCATCCCCTCTCAACAATCCGAATACATCCATCACCCCCCTCAACAATCCGAATACATTCATCATCCCCTCAGCAGTCCGAATACACCAATTACCCCCTCAACAATCCGAATACATTCATCATCCCCTCAACAATCCCAATCCACCCAACACTCTCCTCAGCAATCCGAATACACTCATCACCCCTCAACAATCCGAATACATCCATCACCCCCTCAACAATCCGAATACATTCATCATCCCCTCAGCAATCCGAATACACCCATTGCTCTCCTCAACAATCCGAATACATTCATCATCCCTCAAAAATCCCAATACACCCAACACTCTCCTCAACAATCCGAATACACTCATCACTCCCTCAACAATCCGAATACATCCATCACTCTCCTCAGCAATCCGAATACACCCATCACTCTCTCAACAATCCGAATACATCCCCCCTCAACAATCCGAATACACCCATCATCCACTCCAGACATTCATCAGCAAACGTCTA